>CM035838.1:58990057-60190057 GCA_020510985.1 Pholidichthys leucotaenia | reverse complement strand
CCCTTCTCTCTCCTATCTCCTCCATTGGATCAAGGCGCTGCCCCAGGACAGAGCTAGCTTTCTTAATCAGTTTGTTCAGTCTCTTCCTATCGGCTGCAGTAATGCCACTGCCCCAGCAGACCACTCCAAAAGTGATGGCTGATGCCACCACCGTGTCATAGAATGACTTCAGCAGCGCCCCTTGTACACCAAAGACCTGAGTCTCCTCAGCAGGAACAGCCTGCGCTGTCCCTTCTTGTAGAGTGTGTCAGTATTGTGTGACCAGTCTAGTTTATTGTTCAGATGAACACCCAGGTACTTATAGGATGTCACCATCTCGATGTCTGTTCCCTGTATATTTACTGGTGCTGTGAGGGGCTGCCCATGCCTGCGGCAGTCCACCACCAGCTCCTTAGTTTTCCTCGCGTTGATCTGGAGGCAGTTCCGATGGCACCAGTCCACAAAGTCCTGGATAAGCCCTCTGTACTCAGCTTCATCTCCATTGGAGATGAGGCCAACGATCGCAGAGTCATCAGAGAACTTCTGTAGATGGCAGTGTGTTGTGTTGTGTGAGAAGTCTGCAGTATAAAGAGTGAACAGGAAGGGAGCCAGCACCGTTCCCTGGGGGGCCCCGTGCTACTGATGATCGTGTCGTGATATGTGCTTTGAGTCAGAATCTCACATATGGCAATGCAATGCACTTTAAAAAAGATTATTTCCCCCCACCCTCATGGGTTGTCACCTTATTGGGGGGGGGGGGGGGTTGCGTGCCCTAGTGATCCCAGGAGCTATGTTGTCCGAGGCAATTTGCCTCTGGTAGGGTCACCCAAGACAAACTGGTCCTGGGTGAAGGGCCAGACTAAGAATGATCCAACAGACTCTCATGATGAATGCTTGAACAAGGATTCATTGTTCCCCGCCCGGTATGGGGTTACCGGGGCCCCACCCTGGAGCCAGGCCTGGGGGAGGGGCTCGATGGCTAACACCTGGTGGCCAGGTTTCTGCCCATGGCACCCGGCCGGGCTCAGCCTGAAGGAGTTACATGGGTCCGCCCTCCAGGAGGCTCACCACCTGCAGGAGGGACCATGGAGGCCCAGTGCTATGTGGATCAGGTGGCGGTCGAAGGCAGAGACCTTGGCAGTCTGATCCCAGGCTTCCTAAACTGGCTTTTGGGACGTGGAATGTCACCTCTCTGGTGGGGAAGGAGCCCGAGCTAGTGCATGACGTTTGAGAGATACCGGCTAGATATAGTTGGCCTCACCTCAACACACAGCTCTGGTTCTGGAACCAGTCCCCTGGAGAGGGGCTGGAGCTTGGCCTACTGTGGAGTTGCCCCGAGTGAGAGGCGACGAGCAGGGGTGGGTATTCTTGTATCCCCCCCACCTTGCTGCCTCTATATTGGAGTTTTCCCCAGTGGATGAAAGGGTTGTTTCCCTGCGCCTTCAGGTTGGCAAACGGGTCCTGACCATCATTTGTGCCTATGCACCAAATGATTTGGGTAGTTGTCATTATGATTTAAAAAGCACAAACACGATTGTTTGATAATAAATGGCTTCGCCCAACCACTAACTATGAGTGAAAGAAAAGTTTTTGTATTAGCATTCATATTCTCTGAAAAATGACCCCAAAAAAATCACAAATTCCACCAGAGTATGCAAATTTATGAGCACAACTGTATCTTGCATCATTCTGGCTTATTGTATTTTTGCTGTGATGCTACATCGAACAGTTAGCATTAGCTTTGCTAGGCTGTCGGAGTCAGTAAGGATAATCGCATTACAGCTTTGATCGCTATTTTCTATAAATCCTATTCATCCCCCACTGGAATCCTTGTCCATCTACCAACACTTGACTAAATATGTTGCTCTTAGACGTTATTTTTAGTGGCTAGCTAACGATGCTAGCTAGCTATCTTGGGACACCATTTACTCATTCAGGAATGTTTCTGTGCTTACTGTACTCCAGGGACCAGTCATATCCTATCTACCACTGAAACCACACAGTCCTGTCCACCACTGATGCATTCTGTAAGACAAATTTAGGTTAGTTGGCTCAGGCTCATTATCCGAGCAAGGAGCTTACCAGCTAAGATTAGCATTAGCGATGTAAGATGGAGAGTGGAGTTAACTGCGGTTCTTGGGTATTTAAAGACATGCACTGAAACGAGCTATTCTGAGGAAGACTGCAAAAGATGATTCACAATGATGCTGAAATAAATAATTTAAAGCAATCTGATCAAACTATGTCACAAGCATTTCATTAACTGTGGGAGCCATCAACATGTGAGAAAAGAGCAATAAATGGGACCTTTAATGAAGCTTAAGTTTAACTTAAGTTCACATGCCACCAGTGGTTGTCAGCATAATGGCTACATCCATCTAGAGGTTGTTTTCATTGTAAAACAAAAATATGAAACTGTGCAAAGAAACTTTGTGTTTTTGATGACCATACCAGCTTCTTAACTTTTTTCCCTCCATTTTCCTGGACCCAGACATAAGGAAGAAAGTAAATTTAGAGTATGAAATGAGTAGTGTCCTCTAGATGTGCAGAGAGAAGGCTGTCTAATCACCACAGAATGTCAGAGTGAAAAATGACACAGGCTGGTCTCTTGCTTTCTCTCTGCAGGAGCCTCAAACTCAACTCGGGCTTGCAACATTGCGAGTGTGGCTGCGCTTGGCTCTTGTCTGCAGATATGGAAGAGAGTAACGCAGTTGACGTGACCTCTCACATTCTAACCTTTCTTTCTCTTTGGCCTCACTCTTATACTACTACCCCATCTATTCCCAACTTCCTCCCTCCACCCCTGACAGCTCCTTCACAACAATTACAGATGATTAATAAAGATTTGCGGAAGCTTGGGTGAGGCATGGTGCTAGCAGTGGGGTGCCAAGTCATGATGTGCATCTGTGTGTGTGTGTGCATATTAGGCCAGAGGTGGTGGGAGGTGGGTTCAGCACACAGGCCTAAAAATGTTTACCCAGGGACCCCAGGAGACCTGATCTGGGCCTCCCTCTTTTCTGATTGGTGCAGTCGGCTCTTCCTGTGAGTCTGGGAGTTTCTAATTGGGTAACAGAGGAAGGGAAGTGAGGGACAAACGTGGGCAAGATGGAGAAGAATCACCAGTCCTGCCAAGACTTTTGTCAGTTGTTTTCATGTGAAACGGGGTGAGACTAATGTTGGGATTAACATGAGGCCACACTTTATGGTGAAGTGGGTGCTTGGCTATTTTTACTTTGGCCCCTCCACTGGTCGAAGAGCAATAAACTCTAAAAGATTTTTTTTTAAGTATTAAAATAGTTCAGTCCCTTCTGAGAAAAAAATAAAATTGAGAGGATTGGAGGATCTGAAGACAAGGCCGAAATTTTCAATAATTGTAAGTGAAGTAGCATATTCAGTATATTCATCTGCCAGGGCAGGTGAACATACTGTTCTGCAGCACTCTGCCATGAATTCATGCATTGTATAGCTTGTCCTAGTATAGTGTCTGGACTTTTGGAATTTATTTACACAGTTAGGACTGGATGTCCAGAATTGTGCGAAAGTGACGCAAGAAGTTATCCAGTTAGGTCCTTATATATTTGGACACTGACACAGGTTTTGTTATTTTAGCTGTTTATCAAAACATATTCAAGATAGTTATATAATCAATATGGGCTTAAAGTGCAGACCCTCAGCTTTAATTTGAGGGTATTCACATCTAAATTGGAGTTTAGAAAATTCAGCCATTTTTATGCAATCATTCAATAAAAGCTTTATTTATATAGCACCTCTGAGACCGCCCAAATCCAATCCAGAGGGTTGACCTGCAGGTGCGGTGCCGCCGTGCACGATCCCCTCAGCCAGGTAGACCAGGACAATCACAGGTCAGTGCCCTGCAGCCAGAAAATAGGCACGATTCCCCGTGGGAGGGCTCCCCATGAGGAAAAGGAAATCTCTTCATTTCAGGGTCTTAAAAGTAATTGGACAAATTAACATGACCATAAAAAAATGTTCATGTTTAATACTTGGTCAAGAATCCTTTGCAAGCATCCAAGGTTGGAGAATGAATTACTGATTTTGAGAGCTGAATACGACAAAAAATCAGCGAATAGAGCTGCCTCGAGTCTTCTAAGATTGAAACAATCTTTTTATGAACAAGGTGAAAAATCAGGAAAATTATTGGCATGGCAGATTAAACAATTAGAAATTAAAACACCAATTACCAGTATTATAAGTAACGGACAGGTAGTTATAGATCCTTTAGAAATTAACAGAGCCTCTAGAGATTACTATGAAAAATTATATGATACCAAAAATGAATCTGATTTAACAAAACTAAATGGGTTTTTGAACGAACTATCTATACCATGTATTCCAAATGAAAACAGGGAGATATTGGAGTCTAAAATTAGTCAAGAAGAAGTTGGGCTAGCCATTGATAATATGAAATCAGGAAAAAGTGCAGGACCAGATGGTCTTCCAGTTGACCTTTATAAAAAATTTAAGAATAAATTAATAAAACCTTTTTTGGAAATGGTTTTAGAAGCATTTCAAAATAATAATTTACCATCATACATGAATAATGCCTTAATTATACTGTTGCCAAAACCAGGTAAGCCCTCTAATAAATGTGAAAATATGAGACCAATAAGCCTATTAAACGCCGACCTTAAGATAATCTGTAAAATTTTAGCAAGACGAATACAAGAAATTTTACCAAATATTATTAATCGAGATCAGAATGGCTTTATAAAGGGAAGACAAGGCTTCCATAATGTAAAAAGACTATTTAATATTATTTATTTTAATAAAGAAGCACCGGATACAGCTCTCCTATCACTGGACGCCGAAAAGGCCTTTGATAGAGTCGAATGGCCCTTTCTTTTTGAAGTCTTACAAAGGTTTGGACTTGGAAATAATTTCATAAAATGGGTTCAGATAATATACAATAATGCTACAGCAGAAATCCTAACAAATAACAATATTTCAAAATCAATAAAAATCAATAGAGGATGTCGACAAGGCTGTCCACTTTCACCTTTACTGTTTACTATGGCAATTGAACCTTTAGCGATAGCGATACGTTTACATTCACAAATATATGGAATTAAAGTTAGACCAACAGAACATAAAATCTCCCTGTACGCCGATGACATAATTTTGTTTATGTCAAATCTAAAAAAATCAATTCCGACCTTGTTGAATTTAATAAAGAATTTTGGGGAAATATCAGGATATAAAATAAATAAAACTAAATCGTCAATATTAATGCTAAATGAGACCCAGAGAAATTACCCAGACCCTGAGGTAAATCAATTCAATGTTGTAAATCAGTTTAAATATTTAGGAATCCAAATTGTGCCTAAGCTAGAATCAGTCGCCAGTGTCAACTATGAAGCCTTAATGTCAGATATCAATGAGTTAACTCAGAGATGGATGTCACTACCAATGTCGATGATCGGGAGAATCAATATACTTAAAAGTAATATTTTACCTAAAATACTTTATTTATTTCAATACATTCCTTTACCACCACCTTTAGATTTATTCTCAAGAATTAAAAAAAAGTTAGTGGAATTTATATGGAACAACAGGAGGGCTAGGTTACGTCTGTCTTTATTATATTTACCATTTGATCGTGGAGGTCTGAAATGTCCAAATTTTATGTTGTATTATTGGTCGGCACAACTGAGGTCTATGACATATTATTTTTCATTAAATGATCTCCCTCACTGGACTGAAATGGAATCATACAATTTACCTTTACTTCTTCCCATATTCAAAAACTCAGATTCGGCAAAAAAATTACAAAAACAAGTTAAAAATCCATTTGTAAAGCATATGATCAAAATATGGTGTGAAGCTAAAAATTATTTAAAAGAACCACAGTTATTGTCACCATTTAGCCCAATATGGGGTAATCAATATTTTAAACCAGGGAGAGCGGACGCTGTATTTAAAGTATGGAATTTAAAAGGGATTCAAAAGATTCAAGATTTATATTTGCCATGTGCAGATAACATAATGTCTTTTGAAGAGCTGAGGGTCAAATTTACTCTTAATAGAACACATTTTTTTTAAATATCTTCAACTTAGAAACTTTATTCGATCAAATCAAAATAAAGCTCTCACTCGACCTATTTATTCATCCTTGGAAAAAATGTTGATGAAAGATAGTAAAAGAAAGGGTATTATTTCAGAGTTTTATAACTCATTGACACTATCCTCAAGTGAAAATTCACTGAAAAGATTAAACTACTGGAAAGAAGATCTGCAAACTGAAATTTCAGAGGAACAATGGGAATTGGCTTGTACAGAAGCCCAAACCAAATCAATAATTGTACGTCTTAAATTGATACATTTTAAATGGTTAATGCGGATGTATGTTACACCGGAGGAGTTAAATAGATATAACAAAAATATACCAGATACATGCACAAAATGCATGGAAAGTAAAGGAACCCTATTTCATTGTGTATGGGAATGTAGAATAATAAGAATGTTTTGGGAAGAGGTGAGGGTAATAATTGAAAAAATAATCTCAAAACAAATCATTTTGAATCCTAAACTGTTTTTGTTGGGTCTGTACCCAGAAAAGCATAACTTTAATAAAAGTGAAAGAACATTCATAGACCTCAGTTTGCTTAATGCCAAAAAATGTATTGCACTACTGTGGAAAAAGACTCATAGACCAGATGTGACTCAGTGGTTAAGACAGATGTTAACAAACCTTCCATTAGAAAGAATAACATATATACTGAAATCAAAGGAAATTGTGTTTGAGAATATATGGAGACCTTTTATTGATCATGTAAAAAATTTAAACATAACTCTTGAAGAAGAAGGTGAATGATGTGTGTGGACCTTGTAAATTCCAAACTGGTGAACATAATATGTATACTTATGTATTGGACTGTCTAGACTAAACAGAGGAGCATTGTTGAAGACTTGATTTTGTTGGTGGTTGTTGGTGTTTTTAGTGCATTTTTTTTTTGTAGTACTTTAGTGTTAGTGTTTGATTGTTTGTGTCATGTTTGTTTAAAAAAAAAAAGGTTCAATAAAGATATTGAAAAAAAAAAAAAGAATCCTTTGCAAGCAAGTTGTGGAGCTCACCAGTGTGCTTTTTTTTTTCAATTTCAATTCAATTCAATTCAATTCAACTTTATTTATATAGCGCCATTTCACAACAACAGTCATCTCATAGCACTATCAACTGTAGGGAGGACCCCCACAGTTGCAGAAAGACCCCAGCAATCAGGCGATCCCCTGTGAGCAAGCACTTGGCGACGGTGGAGAGGAAAAACTCCCTTTTAACAGGAAGAAACCTCCAGCAGAACCAGGCTCAGGGGGGGGCAGTCATCTGCTGCGACTGGCTGGGGGGTGAGGGGATAGAGAAGAAGAAAAGAACAGACATGTAGAGAGCAAACAGCACGATGGGGACTCAATCTATGGGAGAGAACAAACAAATGTTAATGACCAGCAAAAAAAAAAAAATATTTCATAGAGAGTGAGGAAAGGAGTGAGGCCCAGTGCATTACTGGAGGTCCCCCGGCT
This sequence comes from Pholidichthys leucotaenia, assembly GCA_020510985.1. Taxonomy (NCBI): domain Eukaryota; kingdom Metazoa; phylum Chordata; class Actinopteri; order Cichliformes; family Pholidichthyidae; genus Pholidichthys; species Pholidichthys leucotaenia. Next base: position 60,182,545 of record CM035838.1, on the reverse strand, counting down.
GACTAAACCTATTAGCAGCATAACTAAGGGAGGGTTCAGAAAACACATGATCCCTCCCTAATTGTAGGCTATATCAAAAAGGTAGGTTTTAGCCCTATTCTTAAAAACAGAGATCGAGTCTGACTCCCGAATCCAGATTGGCAGCTGATTCCACAGGAGAGGAGCTTGATAACTGAAGGCTCTGCCTCCCATTGTACTTTTGGAGATTCTAGGTATTACAAGTAAACCTGCATTTTGGGAGCGTAGTGCTCTGTTAGGATGATACGGTAGTATCAGATCTTTTAAATAAAAAGGAGCCTGATTGTTTAGAGCTTTGTAAGTAAGAAGAAGGATTTTAAACTTAATTCTAAACTCTATGGGAAGCCAATGAAGGGAGGCCAGAACCGGAGAGATATGATCTCTCTTTCTAGTACCTGTTAAAACTCTTGCTGCAGCATTTTGGATCAGCTGAAGACTTTTTAAAGATGTTTTAGGACAACCTGATAATAAAGAATTACAATAATCTAATCTCGAGCTAACAAAAGCGTGGATCAGCTTCTCAGCATCACTCTGAGACAAGATGCTCCTAATCTTGGCAATATTACGCAAATGATAGAAGGCAGTCTTAGAAACAAATTTAATATGTGAATTGAAGGACAAATCCTGATCAAAAATAACTCCAAGGTTCCTCACAGAGCTATTAAGAGAAAGAGTAACTGCATCCAAACTGAAAGTTTGATTTGGAAAGGAATTTCTAAGGTTTTTTGGACCAACAAGAATGACTTCAGTCTTATCTGAATTTAATAGCAGGAAATTACAAGTCATCCAAACTTTGATTTCCTTAAGACAGGCTTCTAACTTGGCTAATTGATTACTATCATCTGGCTTCATTGACAGGTATAATTGTGTGTCATCTGCATAACAGTGAAAATGTATACAGTGCTTTCTAATAATGTTGCCTAACGGAAGCATATATAAACTAAAAAGAGTAGGGCCAAGCACAGATCCCTGTGGAACTCCATGACTAAGCTTTGAGCTGAGAGAAAACTCATCATTTACATGAACAAACTGGAACCTATCAGATAAATAAGATCTAAACCACTGCAACGAAGTTCCATTAAGTCCAACATAGTGTTCTAATCTATCAAGTAGAATATTATGATCAATAGTATCAAAAGCTGCACTAAGATCTAAAAGGACAAGTACAGAAACTAGTCCATTATCAGATGCAATGAGGAGGTCGTTAGTGACCTTCACTAAGGCTGTTTCAGTGCTATGATGGATTCTAAACCCAGATTGAAACTCCTCAAATAAACCATTTCCCTGCAGGTGGTCAAATAATTGCATAGCAACAACTCTTTCTAAGATTTTTGAAATGAAAGGGAGATTAGAGATTGGTCTATAGTTAGCTAAAGCTCCTGGATCTAGCGTTGGCTTTTTGAGTAAGGGTTTAATTACAGCCGTTTTAAAAGCCTGCGGTACATGGCCTAAAGTTAATGAAGAATTGATTATATGAAGAATAAAGCTACCAATAAGTGGGAAGACTTCTTTAAATAACCTGGTAGGAATAGGGTCTAAAAGACAAGTTGAAGGTTTGGATGAGGAAACTATTTTGTCTAACTCACAAAGGTCGATTGGAGTAAACTCATCAAGACAGACATCAATAGAAGGAGTTGTAGTAGTTACAGTATTTAAGTTAACTGTGAGAAGAATCTGATTGATTTTATCTCTGATGGATGAAATTTTATTATTGAAAAAGTTCATAAAGTCCTGACTAGTAAGCTCTAAGGGGATGCTAGGATTGACAGAGTCCTGACTCTTTGTCAACCTGGCTACAGTACTGAAAAGAAACCTGGGATTATTCTTGTTCTCTTCTATTAATGCAGAGTAATAACTCGTTCTAGCTTTTCTAAGAGATTTTTTATAAATTAAAAGATGATTTCTCCAAGCTAAATAGATTTCATCTAAATTAGTAGAGCGCCATTTTCTTTCTAATTGACGAGTCTTCTGTTTTAAGCTACGAGTTTCTGTGTTGAACCAAGGAGTTAAAAATCTCTGATTAGACTTTTTCTTTTTTAAGGGGGCCACCAAGTCTAGAGCCTGATGTAGAGAAGCTGAAACACTATCCACCATGTTATCAATTACAGAAGGAGCAAGCTGTCTATAGCTTATTTCCGTTGTGTTGACACATGGCATAGAGGAAACAATCTGCATAAATTTGGAAACAGCATCATCTGAGAGGCATCTACTGTGATAATATTTTTCTTTAGGAGCCAAATAGTCAGAAATAGTAAAATCAAAGGTTAACAGACAATGGTCTGACAGTACAGGGTTATGAGGAGACACTACCAGATTTTCTATTTCTATGCCATATGTCAGAACAAGGTCCAATGTATGGTGGAGGTAATGAGTAGAATTTCCTACTTTCTGAGAAAACCCAATCGAGTCTAATATTGAATTAAAAGCCACATTAAGGCAGTCACTATCTACATCCACATGTATATTAAAGTCCCCTACTATAATTATTCTATCAGATTTCAGCACTAAATCAGCTAAGAAATCAGGAAATTCGGATAAAAATTCTGAATAGGTTGATGGGGGACGATAAACTATGGCAAATAAAATTGGGTTTAACCTGGAATTGCTAAAGTGCCCAATACTGAGGACCAGGCCCTCAAAGGAATTATAACATGTTTTTTGCTTTACATTAACTAGTAATTTGGAATGGTAAATTGCTGCTACTCCTCCTCCACGACCAGAACTTCTGGGATTTTGACAGTTTAAATAACCAGAGGGAGTTGATTCATTTAAACCAACATAATCCTCTTGTCCTAACCAAGTCTCTGTAAGGGAAATTAAATCAATCTGATGATCAATTAACAGATCATGGACTAACAGAGACTTGGGAGTTAGAGACCTAATATTTAATAAACCACATTTAATTTTTAAATTATGAGGAGGAACAGAGGCCAAATCATTCAATTTAGAGGCTTTATGTTTAATTTGAGTTTTACCAATATTTTGCTTTATCACTTTGGGATGCTTATACATTATATTTTTATTTACTTTGGAGGGAGCAGACAACGATTCTCTGATGGGGAAGACAGGGGCTAAGCTGAGGGGTGGCGGATGAAGAGGAGCTGCAGAGAGGCGTGTAAGACTGCGACTCTGCTTCCTGGTCCCAACTCTGAGTAGTCATGGTTTTGGAAATTTGGATAAAAAAGATGCCAGATTGTTAGATAAATGAGAAGCACCATCCAAAGTGGGATGAATGCTGTCTCGTCTCATAAGACCAGGTTTTCCCCAAAAAGAGCTCCAATTGTCAATGTAGCCCACGTCATTTTTAGGACACCACACAGACAGCCAGCGGTTCAAGGATGACGAGCGACTAAACATGTCATCACTGGTCAGATTGGGGAGGGGCCCAGAGAATACTACAGTGGCTGACATCGTTTTTGCAAAGTCACACACCGATTCTACATTAAGTTTCGTGACTTCCGACTGCCGGAGACGGATGTCATTAATGCCGGCGTGAATAACAATTGTGGAATATTTACAGTTACTTTTAGCCAGCATTTTCAAATTTGACTCGATGTCGCCTGCTCTGGCCCCAGGAATGCATGTGACTATGGCCGCTGGAGTCTCTAGGTTCACGTTTCTGACTACAGAGTCGCCAATGATCAGAGTTTTTTCCTCAGCGGGTGTGTCGCTGAGCGGGGAAAAACGATTAGAAACGTGAACAGGTTGGTGGTGAACCGGGGCTTTGCGACTAGGCTTCCTTCTCACCGTCACCCACCCAGTTTCCTCGCTGCAGAGGAGAGCCGGGGAACCGGTGACAGGGGGACCTAAGCTAGCTAGCTCCGCTGCAGCTAAGGGGCGTCCGTCGAGATTAACTGGCGCAGACGGTGTTTCAATGCAGCGGAGCCGGGATTCCAAATCAGACAACCTCGCCTCGAGCGCCTCAAAAAGACAACATTTATTACATTTACCGTTATCACTAAAAGAGGCAGAGGTGTAGCTAAACATCTGACAGAGAGAGCACACCAGAGGAGGAGAGGAAAGAGAGCTAGTAGCCATAGCTAGTGGCTCGAGAGCTGGAGAGCAAACCACACAGGCAGACAGCAAAACAGGAAGTGACGATACGTTACCACAAGGAAGTGACGATCGGAATTTCCCCTCTGGGGATCAATAAAGTATACAAAATCAAAAAAAAAACCTGTTTATCCCCCCCCCCCCCAACATTTCTGTTGTCTCTCTGATGGATTTGTTCTTTTTTTTAGTCTAAGGATGGTCTGTTCCCATTGAGAGCTCCTTTGACTACATGTTGTGGGTTCAAAGCAACAGCTTCCAAATGCAAATGTCACGCCTGGAATTAACTCTGGACGTTTTACCGGCTTGACTGATGGTGGATTAATGAGGGAATAGCAAATGCAGCCCATGAAATATGTTTTAAGTCAATTGTACAATTACTTTGGAGCCCCTGAAATGAGATTTTGTATAAAAATGGTTGCAATTTCTAAATCGTAGCTCAATTTAGATGGGAATAGCCTCAAATTAAAGCTGAGAGTTTGCACTTTAACCCGTATTGATTATGCAACTGTATCTTGAATATGTTTTGGTAAACAGCTAAAATCACAAAACTTCTGTCAGTGTCCAAATATATGGACCTAGCTGTCATGCCTATGGTACAGTATGTGTGACAAGCCAAAATATGTTTGCAGATCTTGACTCTTGTTTTAGTTGTACTTGATGTGTCATTTTGGTTAGTTTTTGCTTAACTAGTTCTATATTAGAGTCAGAGTAAATGGATTTCATGCTCATGATAAATACATATGCATGTACTATGGTCTGAATTTTGCCCAGGCATTTAGTTTGTCCCTATTTGTTTGGCACTCTACTAGATAAGACAGGATAAGATAAGAGTGATGTTCTACATTTATTGGTTTAGAAGCTGTGTGCAAACTTATCTTTGTATAAGTATTTAGAGTTGTTGGCTACTCGGTAAAATTGTGGAGACACAGCTGTAAATAGCCAAGGGTGCGGACTGAAAGTTTAGCCTATATTTAGAAGTTGGACATTACTTGAGTTTAGACTTTGCATGTGTGTTTGTGAGGGAGAGATTAGCATGGTCCTTTATGAAGGCTCATTACTATATATATATATATATATATATATATATACAGTATACTGTATATATATATCTATACAGTGGGGCAAAAAAGTATTTAGTCAGCCACCAATTGTGCAAGTTCTCCCACTTAAAAGATGAGAGAGGTCTCCAATTTTCATCATAGGTATACCTCAACTATGACAGACAAAATGAGAAAAAAAAAATCCAGAAAATCACAATGAAGGATTTTTAATGAATTAATTGGTAAATTCCTTGATAAAATAAGTATTTGGTCAATAACAAAAGTTCATCTCAATACTTTGTTATATACCCTTTGTTGGCAATGACAGAGGTCAAACGTTTTCTGTAAGTCTTCACAAGGTTTTCACACACTGTTGCTGGTATTTTGGCCCATTCCTCCATGCAGCTCTCCTCTAGAGCAGTGATGTTTTGGGGCTATCGCTGGGCAACATGGACTTTCAACTCCCTCCAAAGATTTTCTATGGGGTTGAGATCTGGAGACTGGCTAGGCCACTCCAGGACCTTGAAATGCTTCTTACGAAGCCACTCCTTCTTTGCCCGGGCGGTGTGTTTGGGATCATTGTCATGCTGAAAGACCCAGCCACGTTTCATCTTCAATGCCCTTGCTGATGGAAGGAGGTTTTCACTGAAATTCTCACGATACATGGCCCCATTCATTCTTTCCTTTACACGGATCAGTCGTCCTGGTCCCTTTGCAGAAAAACAGCCCCAAAGCATGATGTTTTCACCCCCATGCTTCACAGTAGGTATGGTGTTCTTTCTCCTCCAAACACGACAAGTAGAGTTTTTACCAAAAAGTTCTATTTTGGTTTCATCTGACCATATGACATTCTCCCAATCCTCTTCTGGATCATCCAAATGCTCTCTAGCAAACTTCAGACGGGCCTGGACGTGTACTGGCTTAAGCAGGGGGACACGTCTGCCACTGCAGGATTTGAGTCCCTGGCGGCGTAGTGTGTTACTGATGGTAGCCTTTGTTACTTTAGTCCCAGCTCTCTGCAGGTCATTCACTAGGTCCCCCCGTGTGGTTCTGGGATTTTTGCTCACCGTTCTCGTGATAATTTTGACCCCACGGGGTGAGATCTTGCGTGGAGCCCCAGATTGAGGGAGATTATCAGTGGTCTTGTATGTCTTCCATTTTCTAATAATTGCTCCCACAGTTGATTTCTTCAGTGATTTCTTGAAATCTCAAGACTATCAAGGTATTCTAGAGAGAAATGTGCTGCCCAGTGTCAGACAGCTTGGTCTCAGTCGCAGGTCATGGGTCCTGCAACAGGATAATGACCCAAAACACACAACTAAAAACACCGAAGAATGGCTAAGAGCGAAACATTGGACTAATCTAAAGTGGCCTTCTATGAGCCCTGATCTAAATGCTATTGAACATCTGTGGAAGGAGCTGAAACATGCCGTCTGGAGAAGGCACCCTTCAAACCTGAGACAACTGGAGCAGTTTGCTCATGAGGAGTGGGCCAAAATACCTGCTGAGAGGTGCAGAAGTCTCATTGACAGTTACAGAAACCGTTTGATTGCAGTGATTGCCTCAAAAGGTTGTGCAACAAAATATTAAGGGTACCATCATTTTTGTCCAGGCCTGTTTCATGAGTTTGTTCTTTAAAATAATTCTGTTGAACCACAATTCAAAAACATTGTCTGATTTTTCATTGGTTAATTTTCATAGAATTTTTATTTATTACCACTTTTGTCAGATTCAAGTTATTTCTGTGACCATTGTGGGTTTTTCTTTCATTAACCTCTTGCGCTCCGTTGTCCCACGGGTGGGCAAGTCTCTGCATCCTAGAGTGCACGAGAGTGCACGAGGGCGCTCTCGTGCGCTCTAGGACGCATGATGGAGATTGTGATGTAGGTGGTGTATGGCGTCCAAGCGCGCACTGAAAATAAAAGCTGCAGACACAGCCGCAAACAGATTAGTTCATCTGATTGACCTCTCATTCGACTAATAAGAGCCTTGAATTGGGTTTCTGAAACCTTGAAGAACCAATGACTGAAAACTTGGCAAGAAGGACCCACCTACCAATGCAGCGAGCCAATTGAAGCACAGAAGTTCGCTGAGCTGTTTTGTCTACAAAGGCTGGGTGAAGAGAGACTGCTTCAGCAGCCACAGGCAGTGGTTTTTTTTTTTTTTTTTTAATTCCAGCAGAGTGTTTAGGATTCTCTTATATGGTCATCATAGACCGACGGAGGCCGACGACGAAGGTCGTAAATCATTCGCCAAAACTGCAATCATGGAATTATGTTTTGACCGGGTCGCGAGACCAGAACCACGAGCGGACCAGCGTCGGTTCGTCTGACAATGAGGAAGAGAAGTTGGCCAGGACAATGTGGCTGTGAAGAGGTAAGGTGTTATAAGCCAAATTATTTTTTATCCCTGAAAATTGTAATCAAAAATGACTTTTGACCGATCGGTAAATTACAGCTGTGCGGCGCACGATGTCCGAAGTGCGTGCGCCACGTTACACGGTTCTTCGCCGCCTCCGGACCATGAACGCCCCCCCCCCCCCCACCTCTACGATTCTGTAGCGGCGGCGGGGGGGGGGGGGGGGGAGCCGCGGTGACAGCGCTGCTGTGGAAACATGCCTTATCCGAGTGTAATCCATCATATAGCGAGGGTGGCTCTCCGTCCTCTGTAGCGAGGGGGTGGGGGGACAACCCCCCCCCCCACACACACACACACACACAGAGCCCTGAATGCGACCTTTCATTTGAGCCCAAGATGAAGCTTCTATGTTGAATCATTCAAAAGTTACAGACGTTTTTCCAAACTGTGCCATTTGGCACAATTTGGCACAGTTCCAAAATGCCTGAGAACAGCCTGAGTATAAAGCTGTGTAAAATATTCATTTTTTGTGGTATTGTTACAAAATTTGGACCTCAGCTGGATAACACTTGGTTCTACATTTCTGTTGCATTTTCCAGCCCGGATCTGAAGCTGTGTGTTATTTGCAAGCATTTGTATCCAAAAAAACACCCAGGCCAAATTTATTTTCTTCAAGTTCACTATGTTTAGATGACTGTAACTCAGTGGCCGGAGCACTTAGAGAGATCTTTTTTTTTTTTTGCCAAAAAATTCAAAGTGTTTTCTTTTAAATGAGACCAACCCCATGAAGATGCTGCAAAGGGTTGAAGAACAGCTTTCGATTTACTTTGGGCACATTATTTTTTGGCGTTTTTAGGAAAATTGACCGGAGTGCAAGGGGTTAACAGAGGGGTACCAACAATTTTGTCCACATCTGTATATATATGTATATATGTTCGGTGGTGGCCAGAGAGGCTGTTGGCACAGATTGGCAGCCACGTTTCCATCAGCCTGCTCCAGGGCAGCTGTGGCTACAGAAGTAGTTTGCCACTACCACTGTCTGTCTGGAGTGAATGAATGTCTTATTTGTAAAGCGTCTTTGAGTGTCTATCATAAAGCACTATATAAATCTGATGCATTATTATTATTATTATTATTATTATTATAGTTTCATACTTAATGCTTGTAATTATACTGTTACAATTGTAGTAATACTCCCATGACTGCCATGACATGCCCAACCTGTAGCAAAGCCTTCCGTGCCCACATCGGACTGATCAGCCACAGTCGGACACACCGCACCCAGTCCTCTTCCCTGTGATGTCCTTGGTCATCGTTGAGAACGACGGACGAACAACAACAACTGCCATGACTAAATGCATCAGTCATACAGTGTAGTGTTAAGCCCAATTCATGGTGGCAAAAATGCATTGGTATGCAAACGAGCACAGTGGACACATTCGTGCACAAACCCTATGCAGAGGGTGAGCGCTGACCCAGCGCATGCAGCCCCAAAAGAGTGAATGCACGTACAAGTACGCAAATGGTCGCAGTGAACTGCGCATGCACCCGAAAACTCCTGTTAGAAGTACTGCGCAATCCACCATATCTGGGTGAACAAATGTCCCATCTTTTTCCTGTCTGGTTTCTTCATCTGCCACTAAACGGCAAAAGCTCCTGTTTGTCTTGATTGTCATTGTATCCATCGCTTCCATCTGCTACCGTGCTCTTCTTTTGTGTTTGGTTTGCAGCTGTTCAAATCAGTTTGGTGGCTCTTGGCTGCTCCCGACAGTACGGGCATGTGAACTGCAGATTATATTCACTGCGCATGCATGAAACGTGGCTGCTGAGCAGCAGCTGCAGTGGCTCAAAAACGACTCTGAATACTGCTGTGTACGCAAACGCAGTCTACAGAATGCAAACATTTTCCCCTTGGAGGGACCCTGAACCGGCCTTTAGATGACCGCTAAAGTCATGCCCTATGATTTGTTATTGGGACTCAGGCTGCACAACATGCCAGTTGTAGCCTTTTCATTGTTCCTAGCAGGAACAGGAAAGTTAGATAGTGCTGCTGCACGTGATGCAGACCTACTTAGGCATTTACCCAGTCTAAAGTTTAATGTGCCATCAAAATGATTTTGGGAATGATTTTAAAATGTAACTCTTCCATAGTGTTGCTTTAAGTCTGTGGCTTTGTTGTAGAGTTGTTGAACTCCAGGGTACCATGCCAAATCTCCACCGTTCCATCAGCACTGGTCTATAATGAGAATCTCCTTTGGTCTGTTCACCACCAGTTGTGAACTCTTGCTCAGAGCAGTGAAAAGAGTGAGGCATGGGCTATTGGAGGTTCAGTAAACAAAGAAAGATACCTAAATGTGGATAGCCTTTATATTTGTTCAGCTAAAATCAATGACAAATTAGTTTCAGATCAATATAAATTAGATTAAATGTTTGAAAATAAACTAAACTGAAAAAAAATTATGTGGAGTACACACATGGAATACACAAATAATACAGTATGTTGAACTTTAAAATGCTGCAGTGGTATACTTGAGTCATAATTAATTATGCCCTGTCAAGTGTTCAGTTTCATGTAGACCAACTGAAAATAAATGGCAGTCACAGGACAGAGAAGAGGAGAAGGGGTGGGGGGGAAATATAAAAAAACAAACAAAAAAAACAAGGTCATGTTATCATGGACTGCTGCTGATAATTACAATCGGAGTGTCTCTATCCTTCTCCCCAGCACCATGGCTTTCTCATCCTTCCCTAATCTCCTGCTCCTTCTCATTATTCCCTTCCTGGGTTGGACATCTACCCCGGCATCTGCATTTCTCACCGACTGGGACCAAATGACATCACCAGGTAGGCTATAGTTTTATTACTGCCGAAGAAATAACATGTTAGACATGTCATTCCAGGAATGCTTTATCTAGCTTTCTCAGTGCCACCAATCAAATATTAACAAATGAGATTGACGTTTTTGTGTCCTGCATGCTGTTGACACCTGTTATCACATCTTATGTCTGTAAGCAGTTGCAGAATGCTGTTTGCTCAGATACATGTGGAAAGATTTGCTGTTGAGCAAATGCTGCCTTTTTCCTGACTTGGTTTGTCGGGTTAGTAATCAATAGAGCCTGAGTAAATATATGTCTGGGATTTCTCTGTCAAAGTCCAGGGACAGGATGATGCAGGATGTTCAGCCAGATAATCCCCAGCTGTCACCGATCCATCTGAAGAAATTAGGTGAAAGAATGTTGTGGCTGAGAAAACCAGACATTTTTTTAAACCATAATTTAACACTGCATAACTCTACAGCCAAGAACGTTGATCTAGAAATTAATTTTACAATCAGTCTTTTCAGCTTCAGTGCTAAAAGCCTCAAAATTACATGGAAAAAAGACGATGTGCTGACGATTTTCTTAAAATAATGGAACAAAATCCTCAAGCCAAGCCATAACCAAAATACAGGGATTAATTGTGCTTTTGACTCTTAGGATATGCTTTTAACTTAAAAGTGTTACCATAGTTTTGTTGATTGGTGCTGCCGGGTCTGCATGCCTCTCTTATAGTTTATAGGAGCTACTTATAAGGTGAGTCAGCAGCAACCTTTTTTCTGTTAAAACTTTTATCGTTGATGGACTTGGTTCAGGTTGCCTGAGGTTGATTTGACTCTTATTCAAAACTTGAATTTATGGATAGTGGATTTTTGGCTTCTCATTGGAATGTAATTGTGCACACACTGCCTTGGAAACAGTCTCATTTATGGAGTAAAATATGTTACGTCCTTATCCATTATTATTATTAACATGACTAAGGTTTAAGTTTAAAGAGATTGTTTGTGGCAGAGGTGTGCCTGGGGATGATCTTGTAGGGTAGAGCCTGCATTGAAATAACTAGGGATGCACGATAATATCGGTATCGGCTGATAAAAAGTATTTAAAATTGTTTTTTGGCATTGGCAAAAATATATATTTACAGTTTAACAAAATATAACAATGTGAATGGTATTCCTGTGGCATGAGGGAATGACGTCATCACGTCAGACATGCGCCTAACACAACCATGGCTGCCTCCACACAGCCACGTAAGGAAGACAAAAAACACAACACGAGAAACCCAGGAAGCTAAAAACAAGAGAAAACATAATGCCAAAGACAAAAAAACCTTCAGCAGCAGCCTCCTCCACAGTGCCCACCAGTGCCAGGACCACAGCCAAGGCGAGACAGATGGGCAGACCGAATACTATATGCTAGCTGGCATGCTAACTGCCTCCAGACACAGCGAGGACAGTCAGAACCTGAGGGCCTGTGGTATATGAAAAAGGGGCACTTTATTGTGAAGTGCAGTGTGGTGACCATCTGCCAGTATGTCATTGACTTGAAGCAGCTAGCTAGCAAGTGTCATTTTGGACCGCTTGAAGATGAGATGGTACGCGACCAACTAGCAGAGCACATGTGCAACGCTGAGCTGTATACTAGGCTATTCGTGGTGCCTAATGACTTGACATTAGCTAAAGCAGTTGCGCTAGCTCTCTGGTTGGAAGCCGTTGATAAGCTAGCTATGAAGCTAAATTGGCGCCAGCCACAGAAGCCGCTGGAGCCACCCATCTCAGCTAATGTTGTGGACCCTGATAGCGAGGATAGCTTGGACGACGATTATTGGGAAATCAATGCTGCCAGCCGAAGGTCTGCCCTGGGAAACTCCCGTTGCAGGGTTTGTGGGTCTGCGACTCACCACTATAAAATCAAAGAAGGCCCAGTAAGAGGAAAACGTTGTAGTAGATGTGGACGCTTGAATGACTACGCCAGGGTGTGCCGTTTGTCTTACCTGGGGAACCCACAGGAGAAATCACCCCACCTGCCCCCGACAGATACTGGGAGCGAATGGTACGACGAGCTAACGGACACCCTCGCTTTCAAGTCGGCCATGCCAATGAGCGACACCATGCTAGCCCCAGATGCCTCCGGTACTTGGCCACAGTTGGGTGGGGGGTCTGCAGCGATGACGGTGAATACTACAACGTTTATGGAAGAGGACGGGGCCAGACCGATGAGCATGGAGTTACTGCATGCTCAGCAGCAGCACATCGGGCCGAGTAAGATTCCACTTTGGGTTCTGGACTTGGTTCGGGTTCGGGGTGATGAACGTCTACGACGAAGATGGGCCAAACGACAGCCAGCAAAACACAGAGGATGTCTGCACATAGTGGCTAAGTTGGGCGCAGCATATTTCCGGTTGTCCTACAGCTCATCGAGGCATGCCAGTCAGCTTCGGTGTGTCCAGGAGAAAGCTCTGGGTGACGAGGCTGGACGGGAGTTGGTGTTGGTGGTGAAGAAGTCGGGCTCCACTGTCCAGAAGATCAGCCATCGTCGCGGGGGCTTGCTGCTTCCAGGGGCACGCTTGCTGAGGGGCTGCCCTAGGCCCCCCCATGCCGGTTCTACCTCACCCACCCAAGTGGCTGTGCTGTAAAGGGTGTTTATAGTTCCTGTGTGTTTTATGGATGTTATGTTACGGGGTTGTGTATATATGTCTTTTGTTTAGTTTAGGAGCATGGCAAGTATTTTAGTTTAACGAAGGACGCTTTTTAGTTATTTGGTGGCGGAATAATCCACCATGCTGTGCGGGCTGTGCGGGCTGTGCAGCAGTCCACCACCAGCCCAGTTTTAGGTTGTTTTGAGTGAGTGTGTTAAGACAATTTAGTACATCACTTTTTGTTAATTAAGAGCATGATTCGGGTTCCAAATTTGGGGGGGCTCAATTGCGTGTGTGGTTTTGGACTTTTCTAAGGGGGGAAGGAAATGTGGTATATGGAAAAGGGGCACTTTATTGTGAAGTGCAGTGTGGTGACGTGAACTTCCTGTCACGTCACTGCACTGCCCTATATAGTGGGCCGACCACCATGTTATGGCCTGTTACGCCACATGATCCCGCTGGTGCTTGCTGTGTACATAGTTCATCAATAAAGCTGTGTTCGATGCTACCTCATCTTGCCTCATTCATCACCAGGTTTTACATACATAACAGGCTCAACGCCGAGAAGAGCTGCCCAAGAGAGGCCAACCCACTCCCCATCTCAATGGCGAGCACAGAGGTAACTTATTCTCTAGTCCTTTTCACGATAATATTCAGCAGTCTGTACTGACAGTTTGCTGCTTCCTTGCCTCACAACTTTGAGCAAGTCTCTTCTGATAGCAGGTATGTAAATGCAGAAAAAAGATCCTTGCTCCATGCGGAAACAAAATCTTTAAAAGCAGCCAAGGTTTAAAATATTCCTGATAAAAAGTTTACAAGGTAACATAAAATATCAGTAAAATAGGCCAGTAAAACCTGAGTTTCTTTGCCGGTGGTAGTTGTCTTATTTTCCTCGGGGATGTGTCATTATATACCAGTTAAACATCATTGTAAGACAAAGGAGATCCAAATAGTTCTGTAAAATATGTGCACATATCTGTATCAGCATTGGCAACTGGCAAAAACTGTGTTTAAAATATTGGCATATCAGTTATCGGCAAAAAAAATCAAATATCGTGCATCCCTAGAAATAATGCTCAAAACCCCCCAAATTGCATATTTTTTCTGCAGTAGTAAAGATAGAGACTCTGCATGCAGACGCCAGCAACTGAAGCTTTATAAGCATGCCAAGAATGACATCTCTCCATGCAATAACCTTTGACTGATGGTCTTGACAGACAGAGAGACAGAGGCCACTGTGCTATTATTGTGTAGAATAATGTGTTTCTAATATTAGACAAAGTATGTTCCAGGGTCACCAGTTCTGATTAATTACAGTAGGTGATGATATCCCAAACAACAAGTTTAAGGGCCCTATGTTGACAGTCATCCATGCACTTTTCAGACAGACTTTCCGCCGTGCGCCAGTGTTTTTATTTTCTGTCAGCACATTGTCTGTTTTTTACGCCTTGCATCACGCCATCAAATTACCAGTAGACAGTGCGCCCGCTATGCGCTCGGAGGAGGTGCCTCATTTCAAAGAAGTGTGGCAGCATGCAATCAAATGCGCATTAGTGCATTTCATAAGAATACACTTTTGTTCAGGAAAAAGAAGGTCTATCATCAGAACCCCATTGTTTAATGATATTTCAATGGTAGTGTTTTGACATTGCGCAGCTCCGGAGCTCAGGAAACAGCATGCGCTGGTTATCTGCACATGCGCTGGGGTCTTGTAACAGTCATGGGGCTGTATTACAACGATTACATCATCATCATCATCGATTACATCAATTACAGTTGATGCCCAGTTAGTTAAGTTAAAAAGGACAAACGGTGAAAAATGGGCTGAAAAAAATCAGCTGAGTTGTTTAATGTGTGCATGGATGCAACACAGACATGAAGAAAAGAGGATGATGCCTGTGCAGATTTTCATAAACTTTCATTAACGATGGCATGGAAGTCGCTCCCGGCTGTGGGGAGATGGAGTGCTCCCTCTCCTGTTGCTTTCTTTGACCGAGGGTCTCCCCCTATCCGTCCTGGGTAGGAGGGAAGGAGGCGATCTGCCGCCTCTGGCCCCCGCCATGAAGCGAACCCGCTCTTACGGCGGGTGACGGGTGGCTGTCGGGGAGCTTGCTGGGCTGGAAACGGCCGACACAGATGTGGGCACATCTTCTGTCCCTCTGGGGAGTTACTAAAAAGTAAAACGCTGCACACTCCTTGTTCATTCATTTATTCCCCTAAAAATAAACACATTAATGCCTAATAAGTCCGTGATGAAAACGAATCCCCCCCCTTCCCCCCGTGCGCCACGCATCACATTGGAACACACTGGCACACATGCTTCCTGTTCATTCATTCATTCCCCTAAAAAAATCATACATTAATGCCTAATCTATAGACTCCACAATTAAAATGAGTGTGGATGGAATTAAAAAAAAAAAAAACTAGTGTGTGATCATCATGTTATTAAAATGACGGGCGATTATGACTGTTACAAGATCCCAGCGCATGCCACTTCCTGAGCTCTGGAGCTGCGTGATGTCAAAACACGCCACTGAAATATCATTAAACAATGTGCTTTTGATGACAGATCTCCTTTTTCCTGATCAAAAGCGGATTCTGATGAAATGCATCATAATAGTAATGTGCATTAGATTGCATGCCACCACACCTCTTTGAAATGACTCACCTCCTCTGAGCGCATAGCGGGGGCACTGTCTACTGGTAATTTGGTGGCGTGACGCAAGGCTTCAAAAACAGAAACTGTCAAAAACACTGGCGCACAGCGGAAAGTCTTTCTGAAAAGTGCACAGATGACCGTCCGTGCGCATTCAGCTGATTTTTCAGCCCATTCTTACCTGTTCTGTTTTTTGTTTTGTTTTTTAACATAACTAACTGGGCATCAACTGTGATTGATGTCTTTCTTATTACCAAGCAGCATTGCTATCGTGTGCATTTTGGCTCACACACACGGGCTTTGGTCAGCGCAAAACCCGTCTTAAACCGTCATGATCAGAATTCACTTAAGATAATGCGCCTCTTTGCATTAAAGGGATGGGAAGGAGCGCTTTGGATTGGATTATCCAAAACACTGAATGATTAGACCAGCCTCTGAGTCATGTGCCGATGGAAAGTTTGTTTTTACATCATTGTGATAAGGAAATTAACTTGGACACGCCCATAAATGCATTCTGAGTCAGTGACAACTGATCAGCCGACCCCTTCATTGTGATATGGCCCTAAGGCTTTGTTTTTAAAGATCACCAGTATGCTATATTTCTAAGTATGCATATGTTATGGTGCTGACTGTTAATTTCACTCATGATATGCCCTTGAGCTTAAAAACCACTATGGATATGCTGAGGGTATGAAGCCAAGTTTTAATGGACTCAAAAGTTTCCAAACTTTGGTTTTATAATCATGTTTCTCAACAGTGTGTTCATTATGTTCTGGTCTTTCGTGTCAAAAATGATTCTGAATTTTTCCAGGGGAAAGCTATTCTTATTCCACTGCTGATATTAAATCTGCCAATATTTTTTTAAAATAAGAGTTTCGAAATCAGGCTGTTAAACCATGGCCTGAAGCGGATCTGTGTAAACATACAGCACATACTACTGGTATTTCAGCTCGATTACAGTCCATTAAAAATTAGGGAATATGAGTTTTATTTTTTCCCTTAATAAACGACATCATCATTTAAAAACTGCTTCTTGGTTAACTGAAATGCTTCTTACAATCAGGGTGAGGGCTGATGATTAGTTTGGGGTAACTTGAGCCTCACGCCTGAGAGTCGTAAGTTTTAAGTTGAAGAAAACAAACAAACTGAACATATGATTATAATCACATTTGCATTTGGAGGTAGGGGTGGGGGGTGGGGTACTGTCAGACAAAGCATTCTGTCCATTAATCTGTTGTGTGTTGAGTCATCATATCACATCATCATATTTTGTGTCCGCTTGTGCTTCCCAATTAATGAAAAAAACACACTCAGCCGGTGTTTTCTGTTAAATGAGGACAGTGAAATACAAACTATTTGAAGTCAAAACGGGGTTTTTCACTACACAGAGGGAAAAAATGGTATGTAGGTTTATGATTCAGTCCTCTTTTTAAAGGGTACCTGTAGTAAATTTTAATCAATAGCTATTTCAAAGGATCAAATATGATACTAGTTTTTCCGTCTGGTAATTTTAGTCATGATTCCTTCTCAAATACGTGTGAGTTTCAAGTCACTGCTCGGTCAGTGACTGTGTGTCATTTCTGGTGCTGAAACAGCCCATGCCTCCTCCATGGGCTGTTTCAGCACCAGAAATGACACACAGTTGTTTTATGCGATTGGCTGGGCTGCAGTGGACTGGTCACTGACCCCGTGCTGCGTCCCTGGGACAATGGCGGAATGCAAGGCTTACAGCTGCACCAACAATAAGCAAAGAAATCCCCCAAAAAGTTTCTTTTGTGTGATAAAACCAACTGATGGCACGAAGTCATCAGTTGGTTCTATCGAAGTTGATTGATTGATTGATTGATTGATTGATTGATTGAAGTCAAGAGTTGGCATAACGTTGGCTCCATAACCTCGGCACGGGTCACACACTAAAAACCTTTCTGTTCGGACAGAACATTCTGAATGGACCGTGCCATATTCTATGGCACAGGATATTAAAACAATATAGCAGTCAACAAAGTTTTAACAGTGGAATTTCATGTAATTCATGTACAAGCAAATCTACGCGCATATAATTTAATGAAATAAAATTCTAGTATATCAAGATTTATTCAGCGTGTTCTGAAGTTACTTGACTGGAAACTTGCCTGTTTGTTAGGTTCCCTTCAGGTGCCTGTCCACGGAGGTACCTACTGATCATGCTGTCAATGAAGGCCATTTCCAAGGATGGTTTGTGCAGTATTTATTTGTGCAGATTAGTGGTTGAAGTAATGTAGCTGTCAAAGTGGTCTGCAATGAGTTCATGCTGTTGACAACAGTAGGACTCAATGTCAGTTTGCATAACAGAGCACTGCTCGCATCGGCTCCATGGAGTGTTAGCCATTCTGGATCTACCGTCACGCACATCTCTGGCGGAATTTTCCTCCTCGGAATCACTAAAAAGTGAGGACTTGTCCTTGCAAGCCTCCTCCTCCATCTCTGGTTCATATAGATAACCCACTTCATCATAGGGACTGGCCATTGTTTACTCGTCTGCAGTAAGCCAGAATCAACGACTGTACGTCACTTCCGGCTGGCAATGGCTGCTCCCCATTGGTTTTGACCGAGCGGTTTTCATGGGATAAAATTACTCAGTATACTGACTCTAGGGCAGGGGTCACCAGCTAAAACTGCAAAAGGTCCGATAAGTCAGTCCTCCTCCCCAGCCGAGGTCCGAACTAGGTGTGGAAATCTTTAGGCACCTCATGATTCAATTATGATGCAGAACTCCGACTTGATTCTAAAACCATTCTCAGTGCATCCCGACACTTTTTTTTTCCATTCAAGATTTTTCCCTCACACTGTGTTAAAGCAAAGCATTTGTAATGACCCATAAATTTACTTCCAACATCCTTTATTAAAATAGAATGGAAGAAATATCTGACACGTGGTGGTCTAATGGTTAGGGATGTGGACTGGTGAGCAGAGGGTCACGGGTTCAATCCCTGAACTGGCAGGATTAGATCTGGGTGGGACAGATAACATAGTGTTTGCACCATTGTCCCTAACCCCACTTTGGTGCCCTTGAGCAAGACTGTTAAGGATAAGCCATCTTTTATTGTCGTTCAATCCATACAGCCAATCATGTACAGTAGAACAAAATTATGTTTCTCTTATCTACAATGTTAATCACACACACACACACACACATACATATATATATATATATATATATATATATATATATATATATATATATATATATATATACTGTATATACTGTATATATATATATATATACAGTATATATATATATATATAGAATCAGAGGGGTCGCTGCCATGCAAGGTGCCACCACAAATTTCCGTCCTCTGTTCAATTATTGAGCAACAAGCTGGACAGCAGGAAGTTCCGCTTTTATATGGTGTTCGGCATGACCTGGCCGGAATTTGAACCCCTGCCTCCTGTGTGTGGGGCGGATGCTCTACCAACTGAGCCACCACTCCGTTGTTTTTTTTTGTTTTTTTTTTATAAGGATAAGCCATCTTTTATTGTCATTCAAACTGTAAATTGTCATTTAACCCCAACTGTTCCAGTGGAGCTGCTCAGTGGCCACAGTCAATCTGTGGTTGTACTGGGCAGCTTCCTGGTGTGAGTGTGAACAGGGCATCCTTGAAAAAGAGAGGTGCCCTCTCAAAGGAACTACCCTGTATAAATAAAAGTTACATAAAATGAAAAACATGGACAAATTTAAATGTGCTTTTAAAAGCTGCCATCCTTTCGTGCACATTCTTTCAGAAGACCACAGCTGTCTCCAGACAGGCCAATATCATTTAAGTTGCTTTCACACATTATTTTATTAAGCTCATGCTTTAGTTTAGTTTTGGCTGTGGCACAGATGTAGTGTGACCGACTACTGTTTGGAGGGTCATGGGTTCAATCCCCGCTCCATGTCTGCAGTCCGCATGTCGAAGTGTCCTTGAGCAAGACGCTGAACCCCCAGCTGCTCCTGGTGGCCAGGTTAGCGCCTGTGTGTATGGCAGCTCTGCCGCCACCAGTGTGTGAATGTGTGCTTGAATGGGTGGATAGCAGGATCTGTAAAGCGCTTTGGTCATCCTAGATGAGAAGAAAAGTGCTATATAAGTGAACACCATTTACTTGTTTGAGCTCTCTATTAATTTAAAAAAAAAGAATATTAATGAATTCTTTGTTGAGTTTCAAACAAAACGTAATACAAAATTTTATAATACAGGCGAACACTAAATGTGTTTGTTGACTCCAAATAAATAGGTCTAAAATTCTAAAATCTATAACTAAAATCCTAAAAATGTACCCGCAGCGAACCTGATTTTGCAACCCGATGACTCTCTGGAGCGGTTGGAGCTGCAGAGTCTCTGCAGAGAGTGGCATTCTTGGGACAGCGAAGAAGGGAGTCTGCAGCAGGAGGAGAATGCCCAACGGCTCTTGCCATTATCTATCGGGCGGTCGCAGATGCAGCAATTCACTTCTGCTTTTTCCATATTTTTACCCACACTGTAAAACTGAATAGTTCACAGAACTCAAAACTTATGTGGAAACAGATTACCTAATAAATTTAAGTAAATGAAATGATGTTTTAAGTAAACGTTACTCAAAAAATACATTTTCAGCATTTTGTTTTAAATTTTTTAATTTGATTACTCAAAAAAATAATTTCATTTACTTAAAATTTAGTAGGTAATCGGTTTCCACATAAGCTTTGAGTTCTGTGAACTAATTCGGTTTTACAGTGCACCAAAATAAAACAGTTTCCCTTTTCCCCAAATTGTATCAAAAGGCTTCAGGAGAACTCTCGGGGTCCAGATCCGGACCGGAGTCCGCCAGTTGGTGACCCCTGCTCTAGGGGGTTATTTTTACTGAATAAACATATTTTTGGTTTATAAATAATACCTAAAGAACAATTAATGTTGTTATAATGACCAGTACTGGTTTCCTTTAATGTGTAACTGCTGTACTGCAGCAGGCCCAATCCACCCTACCGGGAAAACAGCTGTCACCACGGCCAGAGAAAAGCCGGCAGATCCCCACAAAACCAGCATTCATTATTATCTAATGATGACACTGTCATTCTTTAAAAAGAATGATTGAAAATGAAAATATACCAACAGTTTTGAATTAAAACAACAATTTTGCATTCAGCAGAGCAGATTAATAGACCTCAGCCGAGATGAATGCCTCACTCTTTCAGTTTTGGCTTATAAGACAAGTTTGGATGAACAATAATGCAACTGAAGGAAATTTCATAACTCTGTAAAAATCATGAACAAAGAAAAAGCCTGGCATAATGTCTGAATTGTAGCCGACAGCTCTCATCTGTGCCTAAGCAAGGCTGTGGAGTTTAAAAGCTTCTCGCTCTTAAATGCGTTTTCCCTTTGTGAATGAGCCCGCATTGTCCTCAGTGCAGAATGGAATTGTCGTTCCATTTAAATGTTTTCATATTAGTATTACGCTTTTTTACCGGAGTGGTGGATTAGAGGTAGAGCGTCCGCCCCACAACCGGGAGGCCAGTGTTAAAGTCCCGGCCGGGTCATGCCAAAGACCATATAAAAAAAATGGAACTGCCTGCTGTCTAGCTTGGTGCTCAGCAATAATGGAACAGAGGGGGGAAATGTTGGTTACCCAGCCACAGGGGGTGCACAAGCCAGTGTACTCTCTGTGCTGGTCCCAAGCGTGGATACTTGGGCAGGGTTGTGTCAAGAAGGGCATCTGACATAAAAACCCTTGCCAAATCAACATGCGGATCATCGTAATATAAGGTGATGATACGCTGTGGTGACCCCGAAAGGAAGTGGCCAAAAGACAAAAAAATAAGCTTTTGATCTCGCACCACTGTTTATTAAAGGGAATGAGAGGGGAAAGACAGTGATCGGTATGTCTCAAACACATCTCTGAATAATTAAGAGCGTTAGGACAGTCTTTTTCGACTTTGCGCCTGTTGGAAAATTTGGTTTTGTGCAGCTGTAATAGTGAAATGAACTCCACCCCTCCCCAGACGAGCATGCTATAAGTCTGGATCTGGCCAGCGTGAAGAGGACCCTCTCCAGGATCAACCCACTCAAGGTAACTGGACCAGACAATATACCAGGTTGCGTTCTGAAGGACTATGCAGAGGAGCTCAAGAACATCGTAGCCAACATCTTCAACATCTCCCTGAGTCAAGCTGTTGTCCCCACGTGTTTCAAAACTGCTACCATAATACCAGTCCCAAAGAAGCCTGTCCCATCCAGCCACAACAATTACCGGCCAGTAGCACTGATCTCCATCATAATGAAGTGCTTTGAGCGGCTGGTCATGCAGAACATCAAGTCCACCCTGCCTCCCTCCCACAACCCATCTCAGTTCACATACAGGTCAAACAGATCCACAGAAGATGCCATCGCTGCTGCTCTCCATCCAGCCCTCACCCACCTGGACTCAAAGAACTCCTATGTGTGAATGCTGTTCTTGGACTTCAGTTCAGCATTCAACACAGTCATTCCCCAGCACCTAATACAAAACCTCAGACACTTGGGACTCAAAACCTCTCACTTTATCTGGGTGCTAGACTTTCTTACAGAGAGGCCACAGAATGTGCAGGTCGGCAGCAACATCTCCAAGACCATCACACTGAGCACAGGGGCCCCACAAGGGTGTGTGCTCAGCCCACTGCTCTTCACCCTGCTGACCCATGACTGTGTACCAGCCTACAGCACCAACCACATCATCAAGTTTGCGGATGACACGAGGGTGGTGGGCCTCATCACCAACAGTGAAGAGGCCAACTACAGAAATGAGGTGAGCCCAACTGGTCCAGTGGTGTAAAGACAATAATCTCTTCCTGAACGTGGGAAAAACCAAGGAGATTGTGGTTGACTTCAGGAAAGGACACACACAGCATCCCCCTCTGATCATCAATGGAGCAGCTGTGGAGAGGGTGAGCAGCACCGAGTTCCTAGGGATGCACATCTCTGAGGTCCTTTCCTGGTCCCAGCAACACCACATCACTGGCCAAGAAGGCTCAAACTCACCTCAATTTCCTCCACAAACTGAGGAGAGCACGAGTCCCCCCCCCCCCCATCATGTGCTCATTCTACCGGGGTACCATTGAGAGCATCCTACCAGCTGCGTTATGTTGTGTTACGGAAGCTGCATCGCCTCCTGCCGGAAGACACTATAACACACAGTGAAAGCAGCCAGCAAGATCATCGTGCCCCTCTGACCCCCTCTTGGACATTACCTCACCCACCTCACCCGCAGAGCCATCAACATTGCACGCGACACCTCCCACCCCTCACACTCCCTCTTCAGCCCCCTGCCCTCAGGGAAAAGGTGCCAGAGCCTCAGGGTCCGCCATACAAGACTGCTAAACAGCTTTGTTCACCAGGCCATCAGGACTCTGAACTCTGCCCAGCCCTGGACCATAACACACTCACTCACACAATAACTACCTCAGCTCTTTGCACAGAAAGACTTGGCATACCAACAGTAATACATCTGCTGCTCTGCACAAAAACCATACCTGCTGCTGTCTGTTATTGCAGTACTGATTATGTGTAGTCCAATCTGTCACTGTCTGCACCTACACCACCACATTGAACTTACAATTATGGGTATTACAGCTCTACTTTTTCCTGTATATAGGATTGCTGAGTTTTATCTTTTATCTTTATTTGCACTACGGGTAACATTAATTAACATAGACTGCTGTTGTTTTTCATCCTTATTCCTTCTTATCTTATATATTGCACACACCACTAAGAGAGAGAGAAACGGCATTTCAGTTCTCCTGTATGTCCTGTACGTATAGAAGTATTGACAAATTTTAATCTTTGAATCTTGAATCGTTGAAATTGGAAACGTCAATACAGTGGTGTGAAAAAAGTGTTTGGCCCCTTCCTGATTTCTCATTTTTTTGTACAGTATGTTTGTCTCACTTAAATGTTTCAGATAATCAAACAAATTTAAATATTAGACAAAAATAACGCAAGTCAACTCAAAATGCAGTTTTTAAATGAAGGTGATTATTATTAAGGGTAAAAAAAAAAAATCCAAACCTACATGGCCCTGTGTGAAAAAGTGATTGCCCCCCCCCCTTCCCTGGTTAAAACATAAATTAACATCTTTGGAAAGCTGAGTTCTATTTCTCTAGCCACACCCAGGCCTGATTACTGCCACACCTGTTCTCAATCAAGACATCACTTAAATAGGACCTGCCTGACAAAGTGAAGTAGACCAAAAGATCCTCAAAAGCTAGACATCATGCTACAATCCACAGAAATTCAGGAACAAATGAGAAACAATGTAATTGAGATCTGTCAGTCTGGAAAAGGTTGTAAAGCCATTTCTAAAGCTTTGGGACTTCAGCAAACCACAGTGAGAGCCATGATCCACAAATGACGAAAACATGAAACAGTGGTGAACCTTCCCAGGAGTGGCCTGCCGACCAAACTTACCCCAAGAGCGCAGTGACAACTCATCCAAGAGGTCACAAAAGACCCCATAACAACATCCAAAGAACTGCAGGCCTCACTTGCTTCAGTTAAGGTCAGTGTTCATGACTCCACCATAAGAAAGAGACTGGACAAAAATGGGCTGCATGATAGAGTTCCAAGACGAAAACCACTGCTGAGCAAAGAGAACATAAAGGCTCATCTCAGTTTTGCCAGAAAACATCTTGATGATCCCCCAAGACATTTGGGAAAATACTCTGTGGACTGACGAGACAAAAGTTGAACTTTTTGAAAGGTGTGCGTCCCATTACATCCAACGTGAAAGTAACACAGCATTTCAGAAAAGGAACATCATACCAACAGTAAAATATGGTGGTGGTAGTGTGATGGTCTGGGGCTGTTTTGCTGCTTCAGGACCTGGAAGACTTGCTGCGGTAAATGGAACCATGAATTCTGCTGTCTACCAAAAAATCCTGAAGGAGAATGTCCGGCCATCTGTTCGTGACCTCAAGCTGAAGCACACTTGGGTTCTGCAGCAGGACAGTGATCCATAACACACCAGCAAGTCCAACTCTGAATGGCTTAAGAAAAAAACAAAATGAAGACTTTTGAGTGACCTAGTCAAAGTCCTGACCTGAATCTGAGTGAGATGCTACGGCATGACCTTAAAAAGGCAGTTCATGCTTGAAAACCCTCCAATGTGGCTGAATTACTGCAATTCTGCAAAGATGAGTGTCCCAAAATTCCTCCACAGCGCTGTAAAAGACTCATTGCCAGTTATCGCAAATGCTTGATTGCAGTTGTTGTTGCTAAGGGTGGCCCAACCAGTTATTAGGTTTAGGGGGCAATCACTTTTTCACACAGGGCCATATAGGTTTGGATTTTTTTCTCTTAATAATAAACACCTTCATTTAAAAACTGCATTTTGTGTTTACTTGTGTTATCTTTGTCTAATATTTAAATATGTTTGATGATCTGAAACATTTAAGTGTGACAAACATACAAAAAAATAAGAAACCAGGAAGGGTCAAACACTTTTGCACACCACTGTAGCTAACAGGACCACATCATCTGCAAACAGCAGAGATGTGGTCTAACTACCAAACATGACACCCTCCATTCCTTTGCTGTGCCTAGAAATCCTATCTATAAAATTATGAACAGGATCGGTGACAAAGCAGGGAGGAGACCAACTCTCATTGGGAAAGAGTTTGATTTATTGTTGGCAATAGGAACCAAACTGTCGTAACGGTTATATAGAGACCTAACAGCTCATAGCTTAGACCATTATTTTTTAAGGTATCTGATTACTGGTTGAAATTGTGAACAGTGCAATTTATTGTTGTTGAATGAAATAGTTGTCTGAACTATTGGATAAAGGGTTGAAATATTAGGTTAAACTAACTATGCTAGTCGCAGATAAAACAGCTATTGTTGATTATAATGTTGTCCAGATCTAATTTGAAATGAGCATAAAAGTTGTTGAGCATGAAATCTTTTTGGGCCTGTTTGACAAGTCAGTTTGAAAAGCTTTTAATAAAGTAAAGCTTAAAGTTAAGTTGTACAGTATGTCTTTGCCACAGGCCCTTTGGCTGTCATTTAAACAAACTGCAGCAAATGTTATTTTCCCCACAGATTTGTTATTCTGATAAGCCCTCGAACAAACTGCTGATAACTAGAGTAGTGTAAACCGTGAAACATCTTGTCTGCTCCTCTCCCTTAAATTGTTGAAATGGTTTGCAGTGACCGCCATGGTGTCATAGCCCTGGTCTTCTTCAACAACCATTAAAACATCTGGAAACACAGAACAGCCAGTGATAGCATGTGCAAACACATACATACAGCCTGTGCCTTTCACAAGTCCACCACTGACTGTACAACCTCTGATCCTGACATCTTGTCATGGTTTGCCCCTCGGGGCAGAGAGAAAGACCCACACGCTGGACTGTGAAGTTGTGAGATTTATTGGCAACAGAAAGTGCACAAAACAACTCAAAAACACGAGAGGAATAACCCATGGACGAGACAAAAAACAGAGCACGTTTACACTTACGTTTAGGAGTGAATATAGATGACACAAGAGTCGACAGAGTCAACAAGGTCAAGACCGCGGCGAGGACAGGAAAACGCAGCGGTCTTAAATAGGGCATAACATAATATGCTGCAGGTGTGGCTACCAGAGCTGGCAGGAGAAAACACTGATAGATAATCTGGGGCAGCTGGGAGAAATGAGAGAGAGGCGAGTGGACTCGACAGCTGACAGGGCGACGCCCACACAGAGCACCAACCCGGAAATGCCACCTGACAGCTGTCAACCCTGGGAAAGAACACCACAGTAAGAATATAAAGAACAACATCACCAAATACAGATTGATAAATAATTGCAAATGGTACAGAGCACGAGTGTAACAAAACTGAAACATAACAGAAAATAGAAAACAGTACGGGAATACCGAAACTCAAAAAGGGCACAAATTAATACAACAAGTAAGTATAAATACAGAGAAAAAGCCACGAGACTGAGCGTGACGGAAACTTCCAGTGCTTGGCTCGTGACACATCTGCTTTGGTTTTCACTTAGAATGTTCCATATATTTACCACTCAAGCCTTTATTTCACCAAAAAGGGTTGTATGTTGCACATATAACGTAATTTATTGATATGGTAGCTCCTTGATGCCTTTGAGTTATTTAAAAAGACATTTTTGTTGCTCTACTGAAGTCTTCTTGGAATTTTGTTTCTGGAGCATATTTATGTCCTTTGTCAGGTGAACCACAAAACAAGCACAGAGTGGAGATTTGGAGGTGCTCCTATGTAGTTAAAGATGTGCCAGAGTGATTTAAAGCACTTGTTTGACTATCTGCCTTCCCTGTGTCTTGTCTGTGTGTCTTAAAAGGGCTCACTCCATAAGCACACACTGATCCTGTTAAGGCCATGTTCTCGGACATAGAGGCTGTAAGGGCCCCTTTACATAGCATGGAGATCATTGAGAGATTGGGCCATTTTTTGATCTTAGGGATCAAGTGGGAGATCCTTGTGTGATTTGAACTGAATCAAAACTCTGAGGAGACCATAGTGACTTTGGAGATCGCTGAAGATCATCGGTAGATCAAAAATTGGCCAGATCTCTCAATGATCTCCACCCCTGTGTAAAGGAGATATAACTGGTGCTAATGGTGCAGAGGTTCAGTTCATCTGGTTTTGTTGCACACAATCAACAGCTTGATCTGCTTTAAAGACAAGCAGTGGGTGTGAGCTGCGAAATTGGGGCCTTTTGTAAGATATGTAAAGTTGAAATGCATAAGGCAGAAAAATCACATCACTGATAATGGAAGCAAAGGAGAAAATGTGCTTTTAAACTGCTGTAGGGTTGTTGTATGGAGGTAGATTCAGTAACAAGATTTTCAGTCTAATCTTTTTAAACAACTGTGATGAGTTTAAAGGGCAAGTGCATTGATCAGCAGGGCTGTATTTGTAATAGAATAGAAGAAACCGCAGAAAGCTTGAGTAAAACCGTCACATAACCTGAGTTAGATCTAATTCAGAATCATACTTTTTTTTTTTTTTTTTTTTTTTGTCTTTTGGCTGCTCCCTGTCGGGGTCACCACAGCGTATCATCACCTTATATTGCGATGATCCGCATGTTGATTTGGCAAGGGTTTTTACACCGGATGCCCTTCCTGACACAACCCTGTGCATTTTATCTGGGCTTGGGACCGGCACAGGGAGTAACTGGCTTGTGCACCCCCTGTGGCTGGGTAACCAACATTTCCCTCCTCCATTCCATTATTGCTGAGCACCAAGCTGGATGGCAGGAAGTTCCATTTTTATATGGTCTTTGGCATGACCCGGCCGGGACTTGGACCCCGCCCTCACGGTTGTGGGACGGATGCTCTACCTCTAGGCTACCACTCCACTTTTGCAAGACATAAAATGGTATATCATTACTACATCATAACCTTGCTTAGATGTTTTGGCCAGTGGCTTAAAATCTGTTTATTTTTATTTACTATAACCATTCATTCATTCATCTTCTTCCGCTTAATCCTTTTTGGGTCGCGGGGGGGCTGGGGCCTATCCCAGCATCTTTGGGCGAGAGGCAGGGTACACCCTGGACAGATCGCCAGTCCGTTGCAGGGCCAACACAGAGAGACAGACAACCATTGACTCTCACAGTCATACCTAAGGACAATTTAGAATCCCCAGTTTGATGCCAGTTAACCTAACTTGCATGTATTTACTATAACCAGACTTATTAAATATGTGGATTCAGTGATAGACAAGGCAGTCAAGAAGCCCTGATTCAGGATTTTGTGGGAAATGACTCTAATAGCAAAGAAGGTATAACCTAACTGTTTAAATTGCCATGGAAACAAATTCTTGTTGCAAATCAGATAAAACATGCATTACATATCCCAGGCCACACCACAGTGTATGAGCTCGCCGTCAAAGGTGCTCAGTGTGTGGGGTCTTAACCTATTTTAAAAGGTAATATCTGGTCCTACCGTGAATATGCCTCTTGGACTATCACTGGATCATTTCCTTGCAACCTTCTCTATACACTAATTCAGTCTGATCTCAGACCTCAGTTTGGCTAGTCAGCCCATCCCGGCAATATAAGCTCCCACATTTGAACAGTTCAACGTGTATTTAGCTGTGACAGAAAGGCTAACCCCTTGGGGAAAACAAATTAGCTATGAGATGGCAACTCTGCATCCTCATCTCAGACTGAACCATCTGCGTGACCGACATAACTTGATCCTCATCAGCAGCCAATTAAAGTCCACTTGGGCCACCAATAAGTCACACCCCTTTACATCATGTGGAAACTATCAACAAGATAGAGAAACTAACAGAAGGAAATTAAAGGTAAGCTCACTGTGTGTAATTTTGTACATGTAATTTTTATGTGCCACTAACATTTAAATTATTTTAGTAATTACATAAGTGTTTCAAAATTATAGTCCAAATTACTGGTTGGAGGCATGACTGAGATTAATGTTATCTGGCAAGACTTGCTGTTTATGGACACTGGATTTAGATTTTGTTGTATTTATGTTCCTAAACTTAACCAACCATACTTTATAATAATATATAAAATTAGACTGGATATAGTAATTTCATTTTATTATTATTATTATTATTATTATTATTATTATTATTATTATTATTATTAACGATAATAATAATAACGTTGCTGAAGTAATCTTGGTAAAAACTTACACCCCATTAAGGTGGATGTAGATCCCATGCAGAGAAGCAGCAATAAAACTTTGCTGACAATTTTCTAAAATATTAATAATTAATTCATTCACTAGTAGCTAGCTAATAAATGATCTAAGAATTTCATCACTCTGCATGAACTGCATATAGCGAGGCATTAAATAATTAGTAGAATGTTTTCCCTTTGTTTGTTTATTAGGATCCCTATTAGCTGCAGCTAATAGCTGCCACTATTCCTCCTAGGGTCCGAAATTCAGGTCATAACAATACATATAGTATAACATATATTACATAAAACAACAGTTGTCCTAATAAACATTCAAGATACAACTGTTACCTGAAAGTAACAGAATAGAAAATAAAAAGAGCAGACTTGTGCAAGATAGACATCTGGGGAGCAAAACAGGTATATATGTATATGATGTAATGCAGTACTGTTTACACATATATAACATGGTACCATGTCATATAATATCATAACATAGTCCTAAACACTGGGTATGAATCATAATAAGTGATATACTGTATTATCACTGATAATTAGCCATTATAGTGAACAACAATTCTAGTTATTATTAATCCAATAGACACCGTTGTTTTATCTGACAGTGGTTTAAAAAATATTGCTTTAAAAATGATTTAAAATGAGTTATGCTATTTCTTTGTGTGATATGTCTGGGGAGCCGATTCCATTCATACATTCCTCTGTAAATGATTGTTCGTTTGATGGCGGTGGTTCTGGATGAAATTATTTTTTTTTATTTTTGATATGTTGCATAATGTTACTGGTTTGTCACTTTTGAAACATGACACAAAGAGAGCGGTCTATGTCTTAGCATGTAGGCCTCTTGTGCCACATGTTGCAAGTCAGGCACCCCCTGCTCATATTTATTTACTAGCTTTTGAATGTAATATGTCATAATTAAGCCAATTCTCTGGATTGTAATGGCATTAGTGGAGATTAACATCATTAGCTCATGCTAATAAGTCATTGGCACAACAATAGGCTTACTGGGTCACTGCATTGTTAAACTCAGCGTGTGTGTATTAGACCTCAAAGCTATGAACGTTGTCGGGAATTTTAAAGATCAGATGAAGCCAGGTCTTGTCATCTAAACTTTCAAAGAGAACCCATACTGCATGCACTGTTGTCTTACTGGGAGGGAAGGCAGGATGCAGTCAAGTAATTGAACAATAGCACTTTGATACTCTTTGCCGGTGTTTGTTTTTAAGGTGTAAGTGCAGTGCCTATGAATTTGTTTGTCCCTGCATGCACTTACGCTATGTTAGGAATTGCATGTCCATATTTATATCACTTGTTTACATTCCCTTGTTTGTATCTTGTTGCAGTCTCTCACCTTTCTCCTGCTCGCTTCTGGCCCACTTCCTTCTAGCTCCATCAAATGCCACACCTGTTCCTTACTCAAAATGTAACCTCCGCTATTAGTGGTCTAATTTAGAGGTTACCCATGTTGTTTTCAGCTTGTATCTTCAAGGATATTCATTTTCCGTTTTCTCATGAAGACGCATTCCTTGTAGAAGACAAAAGATGTAGCCTGTTGCACACTCTGTGATGCTGTTCATAGTGTTTCCCGCAGGAGAGGTCATGTCTGTGAGCTGTGTGTTCGTGCAGATGGGCTGTGCTACGTTTTGTGTGAGGATATAACGTAGCACTTGGGATGTGCAGCCTGACAGATACTTTTACTCTCTGCACAGTATCAGTGTGTGCTGCCAATATCTCCATCTGGTTAACAGAAATACACACAGGGAGAGATATTGATGGTGCTGCAGAAAGCTGAAATGCATATTGAAGTAATACTAGCTCAGGGGGGCTTGCATTTGTTTGAATTGTTGCTGGCCTTAAATGAGTTGTCAGCTGCATATGGAGTAACTTTAGTTGATTGAAAACTAGTCAATGAAAAATTGGAATTTACGAGTGCATGCCCATTGAAAGCAAGTATTCTTATCTGAAAACCGGTAGCCCAATTAGGCTTTACAGGCCCAAATGTAGGCTGTGTTTGAAAGTGGATTACAAAGAGGTGTAGCCTATGTTGGCAATCCCACATGTTAGACTTTGACAAATATAAAAGGGACTGAACACTAAGATTTATTTGATTGTGTGAATATTAATTACAGAATTATTGAAAATGAATGGGACATCCAATATTAGCGACTGTTTAAGAACCCTTGTTTATTTGTTTGTCAGACTGATTTGTGTGATCTTTTATGAGTTATAAGTGTTGTATCTTGCACTTTGGGGAATGGGAGTTGTTCAGTCATCATTATAATTGTTTTTGTTCATATGTGTAGTCTATTGTCAATAAACTCATGCAGTACTATAACAGGACACATTTACAAATATTTGAGGCCCACTGTAGTGCATCCATTTATATTTTAGCAATATTATAAGTACAAAACATCAAACATTATTATACACTGCACAGTGACCCATTTGGCTGCAACTGTTGCATCACTGTTGCCCATTTGTCAGTAAATAAAAAATGATTTATTTCATTATTTGGGCTGTTTTTGTCATGGTCATCATTTAGTCAAAGCATGCATATGTGTCCGCATATGATACGCATTTGATCTGGCCATTCCACTCCACAATCATGGTGGTATTATTATTAACTTTTAATTTTTAGATAGCCGTGCACCAGGAGGAGCGCCACGTTGAATCTGTGGTGCCGCAAAGCGCAGCGGTGGTACACGGGTGAAGCAGCAACCGAAACTCCGTTAATCGGCTTATCGCAGTCCCTGGCCGGTCTGGCTGCTAACACCCCACCACCACCACCACCACCACCTTTCCCCATGCGCCTGTGCACCTCGTGTTCTCCACATATTGATGGCCAAAATGGAAAACCTCCTATCTGAAAAATGCACTTTTTTGAGAAAACTAAAAAAAACCAACTTTTTTTCTTGCAGAATGCTATGCTATTTTTTCCATCAGCATAACTTTCTGTCACAATAAAGGGCAGGACTGTCTTGCAGACAGATATGAGCAGCTTTCCTTGTTCTCATCATCCAAAGTAAAATCTGCAAATCAGAAAATCCTGATACAGGAGGTTTTGCATTTCAGCCATCGATATACTGAATTATCCTTTAGAGCTTTGCAATCACGACAACATTATAGTATAATTTTTTAAGCATTAAATCATTAGTATCCTTTTTTCTGGTCAAATTTGTTGCTTTTCACTTCCTTGTTTTGTTTGCAGAGCGCTCTGGTGACTGGTTG
Organism: Pholidichthys leucotaenia; assembly: GCA_020510985.1. Classification (NCBI taxonomy): domain Eukaryota; kingdom Metazoa; phylum Chordata; class Actinopteri; order Cichliformes; family Pholidichthyidae; genus Pholidichthys; species Pholidichthys leucotaenia. The sequence goes on along the minus strand of CM035838.1, from coordinate 60,150,076 downwards.
TGATGCCGCGTATTATCCAATCAATACGGAGTCGGAGTCAATCCGAAACCCCGCCCACACTTCTAGAAGCCAGAGAATGAAGAAACGGAGCAGTGGCTAAACTTTTATTGATAAAAATTACATATTTTCTCTGAGCAATTCCATACTCGGGGATGCATACCCTCGTAACCTCAGCAAAGCACTTATAAAATCGGAGGTCAGTCTGACGAACGGTTTGGGAGATATCTAAGGACACGCACAGACATACACACAAACAGAGATTTGCTGCATTTATAGATAGATGCTTTACTTTAGGGATGTACCCCAATATTATCTAGATATTTATTCATTACTTTATATTTTCATTTTTCAAGTTTACTATTGACATATTTGTCCCCCTCCCCAAACTTCTTGATTTTAATAAAGGTAAATTTCAAATATAGCTTTGCCAAATTTACATGAATTAATTTCCAATTATTTAAGAAGAAAAATCTCAAGTTTACATAACAAAACTTGCTAATTTATGATTAAAAATGCTAAACCTGTGATAAAATCTGTAAATTTGGGGAAAAAAATGAAAAAAATGCACATTTGTATAAAAAAATTAATAAATTTATAAGAAAAACATTCTCAAATTTACAAGAAAAGCTGCAGTTTTACATGAAACATTTGAAATTTACAACAACAACAAAAACGTGGATGCAGTCCATGGAATGGGAACCAACGCCTGTACAGAATATTTGAATATTCACTTTGTATTGCTCCCATATATGAACCACAAGGATCCAAGCGCAGCAACGCCGATGGAAAAAGTGTGTGGACTGAAAGGCAGACTGTGTTGAAAATGAACCCCATTTGGTCAAGTTTGACCACTATGAACTTTTCAGCCCCACCTCGTATTTGGGGCCCCAAAAGTGGTATTCAGGAAAGCCCTGCTTTAGCTCCATTTAGATCAGTTACTCTTTTGAGGGTGATGCAGTTGTGGTTTTGAAGTCACTTCAGAGAATGTCAGCAAACAGTAACATGTAAACCAGACCATCAGTAACGGAGTAGCTCATTGTAACCTGATGAACACATCCCAAGGTCAGCAAGAGCCTTAGCGGGAGATTTTTTGTTTGTTTTTGTTTTTCTGTATGTACATTTAAGCCCCTTTCAAACTGACCCAGCAACCCAAGCAAACCCTCCAAGACTAGGGCTGCATCTGTAATTTGAATAGGGGCGCCAGGGATAAGTTCCCTGGTCACACTGATCCTGCAAGTGACCTGGGTTGTTGCCCACCTCATCTCTGATCAGCACACATTTGAATAGGACACCCAGGATAAACACATGATGAAGTAGGTGTCAAAGTCACCACGTCACCGCACAGCGACAGAACATGTAAAGAAATCTGGGGTGGGCTGCACGGTGGCGCAGTGGTTAGCACTGCGGCAGCACAGTTTACCCTTGGCCGGGGGATCGTGGGTTCGATCCCAGCCCCCGACCAACAGTGATCTGTGTGGAGTTTGCATGTTCTCCCTGTGTTTGCATGGGTTTACTCCGGGATTTCTCTGGTTTCCTCCCACATGCCAAAAACATGCAGGTTAGGTTAATTGGAGACTCTAAAGTGGCCCTAGGTGTGAATGTGTGTGTGAATGGAAAAGGGATAGCGCCGTATCGTGGCTGCTTCATCCATCCAGGTGGTGGATGACCCTCAATTTCCCCTCTGGGGATCAATAAAGTATACTAAATCTAAATCTAAATCTGAAGGCTCGCAGTCATTATTCTGACAAATTATATTGACTTTGCGGTTGCAGCAGGCATATCACAGCAGCTGAGTGTGAAAAGTTTCTTTTATGAGCATCTTTTCATTAAATTTCCTCAGAGTTTACAGTGGGTGTGACAGTCACCAGCCACTGTCAACCCAATACCAGGCGGTGCTGGGACGAAAGCTGTGGGAGACGGCTTTTGTCCAGAACCATGACAGTGCATCCCAGTTTGGACACCATGTGCCCAGTGTGATCCTTCACTCCTCTTTTTTTCAGTGCCAGTCTCTCCATTGTCACTGAAAAAAATACAACTTTAATCTGCTTTGTGTAGTGCTGGACACGGGAAACACACACAGCCCCTATATGTAATGAATGAAAGCATGCATGTAGTGTCTGCTCATCTGCTCACTAAAAAAATGTATTAATGCATATTCTATATGTTCATCCTGTATTAATTATAATGAGTTAAATTGTTCAAATTAAAATGTGAATAAAAATTTTAAAAAGCTACTCTGACCATATGAAAATTATAATGATAGTAATTATCACAGACATTTTACAACACTGTCCGTTTAAACACAATGAGCAGCATACAGTGTACACCAGAAGTTTACATGCACTATATAAAAAGACACATAACCTTTATTTTTGTCACTAACATTAAATTTCCTCACCTCACCTTCGGATCACACGTAAATCACCTCTTTAAGATCTCTTTGTATCACCTCCATAACACTGCAAAACTCTGCCCCTCTGTGACCCTCTCAGATGCTGAAAAGCTGGTCCACGCCTTTGTCTCCGCCAGACTGGATTATTGCAATGTGCTCCTCATTGGGATCCCTGCAGTGTTTCCTCTAGCTAAAAGACCTTGGCGCGGTGGCAACATATTTTTTCCGGGTGGGGGGGAGGGGGGGCGCGGTTAAAACATACCGGAATATGTTAATTTTATACTATTTATTTCTTTTTAAAATTTTACACAGTAATGTTGCATATGGAACTTACCATTTGAAGTATTGTACAACCGAGGCTTGAATATTGGGCCAGTTGGGGTCCCACCCAGACATCCTGTGTTTAGACTTTTTAGTGGTGTTATCCTTCTCTCCATCCTCTGCCTGAACACTTTCCTCTCCTTGGCTCCTCTCTTCTGTCTCATCTTGCCCTTTCTGAGCTCTGTCTAATTCAGGTTCTCTCTCTGTCTATGGTGGTATACAGACAGATTAGAAAATATCAAGTGTCATGTTTTGTCTTGCAGGATTTTTTTTGTCATGGTTTACATAAATGACAAAAATATGTGTATTTTTTGTATGTTTATTCTAGTGTTTCTTTTTTTCCATTGAGAGAGTAGAGAAGGGAAAGAAGCGTTCATAATAGTAATGTACTCAAGCATACTTTAAATTATATGATCAGGTGGGTATAGTAACCAGAAATTCTACTCATGTAAAAGCAGTGCTTTGAAATTAATAATTAAAAGTAGACAACCAAAATTTCTAGTTAAGGGTACAAAGAGCACCCACTTAAAAACTTAAGTAATGACTTCAGTCTTGAAGGTTTGAGGTTTTTCTCAAAAATTTATAACAATTTTCTTATAATCTATCAAAAGTTGAAACTATGTTCCTCAAATTTGTAATTTCCTCTTGTAAAATTGACTTTTCTTGTACATTTGAAACTTTATTATAAATTTGTGGATTATTTTATGACTAATTTTTGTCTGTTTTTTAAAATAAAATTACTGGGGGTTTTTTAGATAAATTTGAAACAGACTGTGGTAATTTTTTTACTTTTTCCTTATAACAATTTACATTTTTGACCATAATTTTGCAGTCAGAACAGAACAATAATTTAACTCTGATTACAAAGAAAAAATATTAATAAAATTGTATTTAATGAAATAAATTAACTTAAATGACCAAGGATGCCGTTATTTCTGTTATAATATTTCTTTATATTTATAGTTTGTTTTGTTTTTTTGTTTGTTTTGTTTTTTTTCAGAAATGTCACCACCACCCAGACAGCAGGAAAAACCTCCCTTATTTTGAAATCAAATGTTGGCACGTTTAGTTTCTCTGAAGGCTGCTGACAGATTAAAGTTATTGGTGAATTTCGGCCATCTTAACCTGCCAGGTACATATTAGGGAACTGTAGTGGACTCTAAAGACATAATTCACCACAATATGTGTTCATGTACAGAACGATCTGCTTAGGCAGTTATAGTTGTGCTCTCGGGCTTTCTCATCAGGCACCTCTCTAGGCAGCCACTGAAGGACCTCAGTTTAGAGTGAAAATAGAGCTAGCATTTTTAGCTGTTGCTTTTTGTCACTGCCGCTGGAGAATAAAAACGGCACGCCTGCTTGTGCGAGAAAAGAGAGAAATTGCCAGTCTCTTCATTCCTGCAATTCCTACAGAACATAACTTAATATTGTAGTGGCTGGTAAAATATATCCTCAGCAATTCATCAGTCCCCCTTGCCTTTCCCTTCATATGAAGCCGGCTGCATATGAATTCTAACCACATCTCTTAGCTAAGCGACTCTTCCATTATTGCTGCTGTTAACAAACCATGATAAACGCCTCCAGTGCTTACTTACATACCTCTTCTGATTTTTTTCCGGGTTTAAAGTGCTTGATCAAACTCATGTTTTTGTCGACAGTCATGCTTAGCGACACACTGCCTGCTGACTAACTCGAAAACTCGTGTGGGCGGGGCTGATTAAAGTCATTGACTTTGTGAATTTCGCTCATTTTAACTTGTCGGTTACATAATAGGGAACATAACTTAATATTGTAGTGGCTGGTAAAATATATCCTCAGCAATTCATCAGTCCCCCGCCTTTCCTTTCATATGAAGCCGGCTGCATATGAATTCTAACCACATCTCTTAGCTAAACGACTCATCCATTATTGCTCCTGTTAACAGCAGGTTAAAACCATGATAAACACCTCCAGTGCTTACATACATACCTCTGCTGATTTTTTTCCACGTTTAAAGTACTTGAACGAACTTATGTTTTTGTCGACAGTCACGCTGAGCGAGACACTGCCTGCTGACTGAGTCAAGAACTCGTGTGGGTGGGGCGCTAATAAACTCCGCGCGGATGACGGCCACGTGCGTTGTTCGTGTGCGCGCTTGCGGAAAGTCATTGCTTCATACTGTATATTTTTCTTAATAAAATCATATTGCCTTGGCGTGGTTGTACAATTTCTGGCGAGGCGGCCCGCCACGGAGAAATGTTACCAGAGGAAACCCTGCCCTGGCAAGAGTCTTCAAAGACTGCAGTACATCCAAAACTCTGCAGCTAGGGTCCCGAAGAGGGTGCGAAAATATGAACATATCACACCCATTCTTAAATCACTTCACTGGCTTCCTGTTTCCATCAGGATTGAAAATAAGGTCTCCCTTCTCACTCACCAGTCCATCCACGGAAATCCCCCCCCCCCCCCACACACACACACACTTCAAAGAACTGCTAACTCCACTAACCACAACACGTTCCCTCCGTTCCACTCACTCAAACCGCCTTCATACACCCAGGACAGAACTCAGCACCATGGGAGATGGGGCCTTTTGTGCTGCTGCTCCACGTCTGTGGAATGCCCTCCCTGACACTTTGAAGGCATCACAATCCACAGACTGTTTTAAAAGAGGACTTAAAACCTTTTTTTTTAGCAGGACATTTGATCATTGAGTTACTGTTTTAACCTCTTTGCTTTTTTTTTAATTTTTGGTTTTATCGTCTTATCCCCTTTTTATTTTCCTTTTATGAATTTGAGTTTTATGCTTTTTACATGTAGCACTTTGAAATTTTTTTTATGTAAAGTGCATTACAAATAAAATATATCCATCCATCCATCTTCTTCCGCTTAGTCCTTTTTGGGTCGCGGGGGGGGGGGGGCTGGAGCCTATCCCAGCATCTTAGGGCGAGAGGCAGGGTACACCCTGGACAAATCGCCAGTCCATCGCAGGGCCAACACAGAGAGACAGACAACCATTCACTCTCACAGTCATACCTAAGGACAATTTAGAATCCCCAGTTTTGATGCCAGTTAACCTAACCTGCATGTTTTTGGCACGTGGGAGGAAACTGGAGAAATCCCAGAGTAAACCCACGCAGACACGGGGAGAACATGCAAACTCCACACAGATCACTGTTGGTCAGAGGCTGGGATCGAACCCAGGATCCCCCGGCCGAGGGTGAGTTGCTGTGCTGCTGCAGTGCTAACCACTCTGCCACCGCATATTATTATTATTAAATCAGACTAAACTCCTGTTTTGTGTCAGTTAGGATTACCAAAATTATGTCTATTTGCTAAATAATTTTTATATTTGCTAAGAATTTTTTTAATTTTTTTTTGTATAGAAGTCAAAGGTTTACATACACCAGTATACTGTATATCAGGAAGAGAGTTGTTTACCTCCACAAGTCTGGTTCATCCTTGGGTACAATTTCTAGATGCCTGAAGGTGCAACATTCATCTGTTCAAACAATTATATACAAATATAAACACCATGGGAATGTCCAGCCATCATACTGCTTAGGAACGAGATGGGTTTTATGTCCTAGAGATGAACATGTTTTGGTGGGAAATGTGCGTATCAACCCCTGAACAAAAGCAAAAGACCTTGTGAAGATGCTGGCTGAAGCTGGTAAAAGAGTGTCATTCCACAGTGAAATGAGTCCTGTACCGACATGGGCTGAAAGGTCTGTCGGCGAGGAAGATACCATTACTCCAAAAGCAAAATAAAAAAGCCAGATTACAGTTTGCAAAAGCACACAGGGACAAAGACCTTAATTTTTGGGATTGTGTCCTATGGTCTGATGAAACTAAAATTGAACTGTTTGGCCATAATGATCATTGTTACATTTGGAGGAAAAAGGCAGAACCTTGCAAGCCTGCGAACACCATCCGAAATGTGAAGGATGGGGGTGGCAGCATCATGTTGTGGGATGTTTTGCTGCAGGAGGGACTGGTGCACTTAACAAATTAGATGGCATGATGAGTAAAGAACATTATGTGGAAATATTGAAGCAGCATCTCAAGACATCAGCCAGAAAGTTAGAGCTTGGGTGCAAATGGGTCTTCCAAATGGACAATGACCCTAAGCACACCACCAAATTAGTTACAAAGTGGCTTAAGGACAGCAATGTCGATGTTTTGGAATGGCCATCACAAAGTCCTGTTCTCATTCCCATCGAAAATTTGTGGGCAGAGCTGAAAAGACGTGCGCGAATACTAACTAACTAACTAACTAACCTGCACTTATATAGCGCTTTTCTAGTCACAAAGACCACTCAAAGCGCTTTCATTAATACTAACCCTCTATTCTAAGGGCCTATAGGAAACAAATATCTAGGGACAATTTAGAACAGCCAATTAACCTAACATGCATGTTTTTGGCATGTGGGAGGAAACCGGAGAAATCCCGGAGTAAACCCACGCAACACGAGGAGAACATGCAAACTCCACACAGATCACTGTTGGTCGGGGGCTGGGATCGAACCCACGATCCCCACAATCCCCCGGCCAAGGGTAAACTGTGCTGCCGCAGTGCTAACCACTGCGCCACCTAAGGTGGTCTACAAACCTGACTCAGTTACACCAGTTCTGTCAGGAGGAATGGGGCAAAATTCCAGCAAACTATGGTGAGAAGCTTGTGAAAAAATAATTAAATTGAAATTAAAATCAATTAAATCACCCTTTATTGTCATTCAACTGTACAACCAATCATGTACAGTAGAACGAGATTGTGTTTTACCTATCTACTGTGTTAATCACACACACCCCAAGTGTAGAATCAGAGGGCCGCTGCCATGCATGGCGCTACCACAAATTTCCCTCTTCCATTCCAATATTGCTGAGCACCAAGCTGGACGGCAGGAAGTTCCACTTTTATATGGTCTTTGGCATGACCCAGCCGGGATTTGAACCCCTGCCTCCCGGGTGTGGGGCGGATGCTCTACCAACTGAGCTACCACTCCGGTAAATACCCAAAACATTTGAGCCAGGTGATACAGTTTAAAGGCAGTGCTACTAAATACTAAGGGACTATATGTAAACTTCTGACTTTGAAGAAATTAATCAAAAATTTCTCTAAAATATTATTTACCAAATATAAAAATTATTTAGCAAATAGAAATAGGGCTGTGCGATATGACAAAAAATTCATATCACAATACAAGTCATCTTACATCATGATAACAATATATATCACAATATACATTTTCTGTAAATTCTACAGTTTAGATAATCACATAAAAAGGACCATCTCTTTACTTTTTTTTTTACATGTACCTTTTTCCCTAATAATTTTTCAGTGTTGTTATCCACTTTATTCCTAGGCCCCATGATGCCTTGCGTGAATTATGGGCGCAACTTCTGGTACTAGTTTAGAACATATGGTTGTCACTGAAACGGGACATTTTTCCTTGTTCAAAAACAATGACTTCGGCATCAGAAATGCGGGAACAAGGCATCTTGCACCTCAGAACATTAATATAATCATTCCATTTCCCACGACTATCGAAGGATGGGAAAATGACCTTAAAAAGTGGCCTTATAGATAGTAGCTTTGTTAGTTAGCGCCACTGCTAAGATACTAACACTGTAAACAAATGACCCGTGCTGGCAAAATGAGTCACTTTGAGGACATTTTCAAAACTGATGTAACGTTATTTCCATATTCTGTATTGAAAGACCTTCAAAATGATATTTAATTTGTAGGAAGTGCACGAAAACTGACCCAGAAAAAGACGATTTGTTTATATTTTAGCTAGGTTGAAAACTCACGTTCGATCGATCGGGAGTTACGTCTTCCACAAAAACATAGGTATTTTTAGAAAGTATGATTTCTAAGCTTTCCAATGATATCAGGCACTCACGGGGGTTTTCCCGGGACTTTGACACTACCAAACAAAGAAAGAGTCATCATTTATGACTTCTCATTGCTTGTACTCATAATGACGCGGTGCGCATTCAGACCAACACGTCTCCGTCGCAACAAAGTCGGCTGCATTGTGTTAAAATATGTTGGACATAATCAAATTTACCTTAGAGCAGACGTATGCCACAACACTGCACTTGGATGTCATCTGTCACCGTGTGGTGAGAAGCCTCCATTTATCCAATCTATTGGCACAACCACGAACATCAGCAAGTGCCAGAACTATGCCAAAACATTCAAAAAATACAAAAACTAGAAGAGCTGAAATTAGCTGCCACTTGAGTGGAAAACACGTATGTGGACTATACATTAAAATGAATTTGAAAAACTTTTAAAAACGCTATCTTAAATGCCCCTGCTACTCCACTCTTACTGACTGATTTAACACTAGATCAGCTGAAACCGGAAGCTCCGCCCATAATCGTTCCTGCCAGAGGAGACTAGCAAAAAAAAAAAAAAAAAACAAAGCAAAAAAAACAAAAACAAAACAAAACCACACAACATAAATGTTTGAAAATGAGAAAATTACCCATGGCTGCCATCTACAGATATAAATTAGCTGTTAGTTTAAATCAATGAAAATTTAAGTGTAGACCTGCAGCCTAAAGACTGCCATTCTGGCCTGATTTAACCTGTTTGCTTCTTAGTAAAAATATTTCAGATTGGTCATGATCTGAAAATCAAAGACACAAAAGGTAATGTAATAAAACACATATGATGACTTTAACTTTATTGATTATAGCTACTTGACTAATTAAAATGATTAGAAATCAAATAAATGGCATTAAGAGCAAACTTGCTCCTCCGACCCATTTTAATTTATTTAATTACAGTGATCCCTCGCTACTTCGCGCTTCACCTTTCGCGCCCTCAGTGCATCGCGGATTTTTCAAAAATATTCATCAAAAAATTCAAAATTGAGAAATAATGGGCGGGCGCTAGCAGAAGGCAGGGAGACTACATTAGACCATCAGGTATCAACACTGAGAGCCTGCACAACTCAAAATCCACCTCTCTGTTGGCTGTTCTCGTGTTGGCTCGGCTCGGGAATCTCGCAAGCTGATTGGCCGAGACGTTTCACCCCGCAAGCTGATTGGCCGAGACGTTTCACCCAGCTTCTGTCCCTGCCGAGCGCCCATGCAGCGAAGGAAGACCGCATTCATTGCTGTTTATCGCTCGTGTTGCTTAGTCTCACCGCGTGGAACTTTTTGCTGTTCTCTTGTGCCATTTTGTGCGAAATAGTCTTCCCGTCGAGCCACTACGCCGCCTCCTGCAGCTTCTCCAGCTCTATCGGAAGCTGCCCTCGACGATCCTGCGCTTCTAGCACCTGACGATGAGACGTCACCTGAGGAGCAGTAAAGCTCTCATTAACCTGTGCAGTAAATCATCTTCATCTTGAGTTACGTATCTTGTTATAAGAATAAAAGAGTTCTAAAAACATATTTATGTACACTTTATTTACATCTACGTATGTATGTACACTTACACACACACACACATATCACACGAGAGAGAGAGTGAGAGAATGAACGTACGTATTATTTATGGGTGACGTCATTAGGGGTGACGCTACTTCGCAGTTTTTCACTTTTCGCGGTCGGTTCTGGAACCCATTAACCGCGATAAGTGAGGGATCACTGTATTTATTTTGTGTGTATGTGCCACCATCATGCACTTTTGCAGCTTTAATAATTTTTTTTCAGACAAAACTAAGAAATTCAGCAGTAATTTAAACCAAAGAAATGATGGTCTGATACATATTTCCAGTTGGCACAACTTAGCATCATTTACCATTTTATAATTAGACATGGTTTTAACGTTACTTACCTCCTATTAAAACGAGGTTAGCAAACTATCCTCTTCTGATGCAGCATGATGGAAAACAGTCCTACATCCCTGATAAACAAGAGTAGCAGCTATCTGAACGGGTAGTTTGGAGTTAGCATTAGCAATCACCGGACTGAGGCCTAGCCACCCATGACACACCTGTTCTGCTGCGCGCAATGCAGGGAAGAGGCGAGGCCCTGACAAGTAGTGGTGAGTAGCTTTATTGAATAAACGGGAATATGTGCGTTTTAAATCATGATATAAACGATAACGTATTCTATGAAATTATAATAATTATTATTATTATTATTTTTATATCGTCATCCGACATATATTGTCATATCACGCAGCTCTAAATAAAAATAATTTTAGCAATCCTAATTGACCTAAAACAGGAAAAGTTTAGTCGGATTTAATGTCAGACAGTGACCAAAAAAAAATACAGCGCATTTATGTGACATTAACAGTATGAGAACATGAAAGTTGACACACTGGAGAAATGCATGCTTATCTGCATACGTAGGATCAGACCCTGGTCTGGTGGAAGTTTGAAAAAACATCCAGATTCATTTCAGCGGTATTTATAATGTAACTCTTAATGCCAGATGTGGTTTAAAAGCCATTTATATAGCCTAGATCCTTTTGACTTTTGTCTTTATCCTTGACCTTGAACACAACCTCGATGCAGACCCACCTGAGGATCATTGCATATGAGTTTGGTTTCTGTGCAATTGCATAGGAGCACTAGTGATTCTAGTGAATTCAATTCAATTCAATTCAACTTTATTTATATAGCGCCATTTCACAACAACAGTCATCTCATAGCACTATCAACTGTAGGGGGAACCCCCACAGTTGCAGAAAGACCCCAGCAATCAGGCGATCCCCTGTGAGCAAGCACTTGGCGACGATGGAGAGGAAAAACTCCCTTTTAACAGGAAGAAACCTCCAGCAGAACCAGGCTCAGGGAGGGGCAGTCATCTGCTGCGACTGGCTGGGGGGTGAGGGGATAGAGAAGAAGAAAAGAACAGACATGTAGAGAGCAAACAGCATGATGGAGACTCAATCTATGGGAGAGAACAAACAAATGTTAATGACCAGCAAAAAAAATATTTCATTGAGAGTGAGAAAAGGAGTGAGGCCCAGTGCATTACTGGAGGTCCCCCGGCTGACTAAACTATTAGCAGCATAACTAAGGGAGGGTTCAGAAACACATGATCCCTCCCTAATTGTAGGCTATATCAAAAAGGTAGGTTTTAGCCCTATTCTTAAAAACGGAGATCGAGTCTGACTCCCGAATCCAGATTGGCAGCTGATTCCACAGGAGAGGAGCTTGATAACTGAAGGCTCTGCCTCCCATTGTACTTTTGGAGATTCTAGGTATTACAAGTAATCCTGCATTTTGGGAGCGTAGTGCTCTGTTAGGATAATACGGTAGTATCAGATCTTTTAAATAAAAAGGAGCCTGATTGTTTAGAGCTTTGTAAGTAAGAAGAAGGATTTTAAACTTAATTCTAAACTCTATGGGAAGCCAATGAAGGGAGGCCAGAACTGGAGAGATATGATCTCTCTTTCTAGTACCTGTTAAAACTCTTGCTGCAGCATTTTGGATCAGCTGAAGACTTTTTAAAGATGTTTTAGGACAGCCTGATAATAAAGAATTACAATAATCTAATCTCGAGCTAACAAAAGCGTGGATCAATTTCTCAGCATCACTCTGAGACAAGATACTCCTAATCTTGGCAATATTACGCAAATGATAGAAGGCAGTCTTAGAAACAAATTTAATATGTGAATTGAAGGACAAATCCTGATCAAAAATAACTCAAAGGTTCCTCACAGAGCTATTAAGAGAAAGAGTAACCGCATCCAAACTGAAAGTTTGATTTGGAAAGGAATTTCTAAGGTTTTTTGGACCAACAAGAATGACTTCAGTCTTATCTGAATTTAATAGCAGGAAATTACAAGTCATCCAAGCTTTGATTTCCTTAAGACAGGCTTCTAACTTGGCTAATTGATTACTATCATCTGGCTTCATTGACAGGTATAATTGTGTGTCATCAGCATAACAATGAAAATGTATACAGTGCTTTCTAATAATGTTGCCTAACAAAAGCATATATAAACTAAAAAGAGTAGGGCCTAGCACAGATCCCTGTGGAACTCCATGACTAAGCTTTGAGTTGAAAGAAAACTCATTATTTACATGAACAAACTGGAACCTATCAGATAAATAAGATCTAAACCACTGCAATGAAGTTCCATTAAGTCCAACATAGTGTTCTAATCTATCAAGTAGAATGTTATGATCGATAGTATCAAAAGCTGCACTAAGGTCTAAAAGGACAAGTACAGAAACTAGTCCATTATCAGATGCAATGAGGAGGTCTTTAGTGACCTTCACTAATGCTGTTTCAGTACTATGATGGATTCTAAACCCAGATTGAAACTCTTCAAGTAAACCAATTTCCCTGCAGGTAGTCAAATAATTGCGTAGCAACAACTCTTTCTAAGATTTTTGAAATGAAAGGGAGATTAGAGATTGGTCTGTAGTTAGCTAAAGCTCCTGGATCTAGCATTGGCTTTTTGAGTAAGGGTTTAATTACAGCCGTTTTAAAAGCCTGCGGTACATGGCCTAAAGTTAATGAAGAATTGATTATATGAAGAATAAAGCTACCAATAAGTGGGAAGACTTCTTTAAATAACCTGGTAGGAATAGGGTCTAAAAGACAAGTTGAAGGTTTGGATGAGGAAACTATTTTGTCTAACTCACAAAGGTCGATTGGAGTAAACTCATCAAGACAGACATCAATAGAAGGAGTTGTAGTAGTTACAGTATTTAAGTTAACTGTGGGAAGAATCTGATTGATTTTATCTCTGATGGATGAAATTTTATTATTGAAAAAGTTCATAAAGTCCTGACTAGTAAGCTCTAAGGGAATGCTAGGATTGACAGAGTCCTGACTCTTTGTCAACCTGGCTACAGTACTGAAAAGAAACCTGGGATTATTCTTGTTCTCTTCTATTAATGCAGAGTAATAACTCGTTCTAGCTTTTCTAAGAGATTTTTTATAAATTAAAAGATGATTTCTCCAAGCTAAATAGATTTCATCTAAATTAGTGGAGCACCATTTTCTTTCTAATTGACGAGTCTTCTGTTTTAAGCTACGAGTTTCTGTGTTGAACCAAGGAGTTAGAAATCTCTGATTAGACTTTTTCTTTTTTAAGGGGGCCACCAAGTCTCGAGTCTGATGCAGAGAAGCTGAAACACTATCCACCATGTTATCAATTACAGAAGGAGCAAGCTGTCTATAGCTTATTTCCGTTGTGCTGACACATGGCATAGAGGAAACAATCTGCATAAATTTGGTAACAGCATCATCTGAGAGGCATCTACTGTAATAATATTTTTCTTTACGAGCCAAATAGTCAGAAATAGTAAAATCAAAGGTTAACAGACAATGGTCTGACAGTACAGGGTTATGAGGAAACACTACAAGATTTTCTATTTCTATGCCATATGTCAGAACAAGGTCCAATGTATGGTGGAGGTAATGAGTAGAATTTCCTACTTTCTGAGAAAACCCAATCGAGTCTAATATTGAATTAAAAGCCACATTAAGGCAGTCACTATCTACATCCACATGTATATTAAAGTCCCCTACTATAATTATTCTATCAGATTTCAGCACTAAATCAGCTAAGAAATCAGCAAATTCGGATAAAAATTCTGAGTAGGTTGATGGGGGACGATAAACTATGGCAAATAAAATTGGGTTTAACCTAAAATTGCTAAAGTGCCCAATACTGAGGACCAGGCTCTCAAAGGAATTATAACATGTTTTTTGCTTTACATTAACTAGTAACTTGGAATGGTAAATTGTTGCTACTCCTCCTCCACGACCAGAACTTCTGGGATTTTGACAGTTTAAATAACCAGAGGGAGTTGATTCATTTAAACCAACATAATCCTCTTGCCCTGACCAAGTCTCTGTAAGGGAAATTAAATCAATCTGATGATCAATTAACAGATCATGGACTAACAGAGACTTGGGAGTTAGAGACCTAATATTTAATAAACCACATTTAATTTTTAAATTATGAGGAGGAACAGAGGCCAATTCATTCAATTTAGAGGCTTTATGTTTAATTTGAGTTTTACCAATATTTTTCTTTATCACTTTGGGATGCTTATGCATTATATTTTTATTTACTTTGGAGGGAGCAGACAACGATTCTCTGATGGGGAAGACAGGGGCTAAGTTGAGGGGTGGCGGATGAAGAGGAGCTGCAGAGAGGCGTGTAAGACTGCGACTCTGCTTCCTGGTCCCAACTCTGAGTAGTCAGGGTTTTGGAAATTTGGATAAAAAAGATGCCAGATTGTTAGATAAATGAGAAGCACCATCCAAAGTGGGATGAATGCAGTCTCTTCTCATAAGACCAGGTTTTCCCCAAAAAGAGCTCCAATTGTCAATGTAGCCCACGTCATTTTTAGGACACCACACAGACAGCCAGCGGTTCAAGGATGACGAGCGGCTAAACATGTCATCACTGGTCAGATTGGGGAGGGGCTCAGAGAATACTACAGTGGCAGACATCGTTTTTGCAAAGTCACACACCGATTCTATATTAAGTTTCGTGACTTCCAACTGCCGGAGAAGGATGTCATTAATGCCGGCGTGAATAACAATTGTGGAATATTTACAGTTACTTTTAGCCAGCATTTTCAAATTTGACTTGATGTCGCCTGCTCTGGCCCCAGGAATGCATTTGACTATGGCCGCTGGAGTCTCTAGGTTCACGTTTCTGACTACAGAGTCGCCAGTGATCAGAGTTTTTTCCTCAGCGGGTGTGTCGCTGAGCGGGGAAAAACGATTAGAAACGTGAACAGGTTGGTGGTGTACTGGGGCTTTGCGACTAGGCTTCCTTCTCACCGTCACCCACCCAGTCTCCTCGCTGCTGAGGAGAGCCGGGGGACCGCTGACAGGGGGGCCTAAGCTAGCTAGCTCCGCTGCAGCTAAGGGGCGTCCGTCGAGATTAACTGGCGCAGACGGTGTTTCAATGCAGCGGAGCCGGGATTCCAAATCAGACAACCTCGCCTCGAGCGCCTCAAAAAGACATTTATTACATTTACCGTTATCACTAAAAGAGGCAGAGGTGTAGCTAAACATCTGACAGAGAGAGCACACCAGAGGAGGAGAGGAAAGAGAGCTAGTAGCCATAGCTAGTGGCTGGAGAGCAAACCACACAGGCAGACAGCAAAACAGGAAGTGACGATTCGTTACCACAAGGAAGTGACGATCCCAGATCCAGCAATTGTGGATGGACAGACAGATGGGTGCAGATTACCTTTACTAGAATGAGCTTCAAATCACAGAAAGAACCCATGGCACATGAAATCCACAACGGTTGGATTTTCAAAGTTACAAGGTGACACTAAACCGACTAGTATATTAGTGAATGCACTCTACAGGATGTGCTTCAGGGAGGCCTGTAGTGTTGATAAGAGATTTTTAGAACGTTTCCAATTCTTTGCGACATTAACTCGTGATGTTTTAATTCAAAGTTGGAGCTAACACCAACTGACTATTTTCACACAAATTCATCTGTCACTTTAAAGGTCCCATTCACTGAAAATTGTGGTTTTGTAGGTTTTAACCTTGTGAACTGCATCTATTGGTCACATGATTGTCGAAAACCCCCCCCACATCAAAACGCTTACTTCTCTTAAAAAACACACGTGGCCTTTATATCATTTTTGTGTTCCATTAGCCATTTTAACTCTTCTGGATTTTTTCCTCTATGTCAAGAAAAGGTAAACCCAGCTTTGATAGGGGCTGCTGCTCTATTATTGGCCAGTATAGCTGTCTGTCTGCAAATGTAGATAAGTGGGGAGGCCAGCCAAGGCATTAGCTTCAAAGCTAACATTGCTATCAGGAAGTTGGCTGACTGGGCGCAGTTTATGTTGTTATTTTCTTTATATTTCAGTCACCCTAATAACCATCCCTGTTTCCACCTGGTTCTGTGATGTTATATCAATCTGTTAACATTAGCTTGGCTAAGCAGTTGGAGTTGGTCATTGTAAGCTCGCCTCAGCGGGGAAGGGGCTGGATGAAAGGTCGCCTGGCGTGAGCTTAACTGTTGATCCGGCCAGTGTCGTACCGAGAAAAGCACGTCTGCCATGAAAAGCACCTCCTTTGCAGGAGCGAGACGCAGTAAAACCAGAAACAAATGAGTAAATATAACCAGTCATATCCTATTGACCACTGAAACCACACACCCCTGTCCACCAGTGATGCATTATTTCAGTCATTTTTTAAGACAAATTTATGTTCATTGGCTCAACCTCAATCTGACCTTGGAGCTAGTCAGCTAAGGTTAGCATTAGTTATGTAAGAGGAAGGGTGGAGTTTAGTGTGACTCTTCGTGAATTTAAAGAAACATGCACTGAATTAACCCATTCTGAGTAAGGCTGCAAAAGATGGTTCACAATGATGCTGCAATAATTAAATATTTAAAGGCAATTTGAACAAAATTTGCCAGAAACCTTTCATTAAGACCCTTGTGGGAACTGTCAACATGTAGGAAAAATGCAGTAAATGGGACGTTTTAAGTTATTCTGCTAATGACCAGCCAAGTATATAAACAGGCTAAAACAAAACTGTGCCCTCTTTAAATGTGAGGACCACAAAGGAACTGAAAATAAATCACAGAGATGGCAAATTTCGACAATGCTCCAAAAATCTTGAGTGGTGAAACAGACACGACAATGTAGCAGGAAATTTTAGACACTGGTGAGGGCTCTTTTTTTTTTTGGTCTTAGATGTAATACCATAATGGATACTCTGAAATAAGTTTCTTTCAGTTGTGAGAAATTCAAGAGTTTATCAAGTGAGATGAACAAACTTAGGTGTCTTTCTACATGTCTGCCTATACACTTTTCTTTTTTATGGTTTCATAAATAAGAAGCACAAGTAATCCAAAACATGGAAATCCGTTTCATCTATTTGGGCATCTGATTTCAAATTAAGAGATAATGTAACTCTTGCTCCTGTTTTTGGCTGATAACATCCAAAATGGTTTATACATTTTTCTCTTAGCATCCAGTCTGCAGTTCAACCTTTAGTACTACTCAGATGGAAAATACCACACAGTGAAATGATGAAATTATAACAGCCATTAGTATATGAAAATATTTCCCCGTCTCCATTTCTGCATGAGTCTGACAAGCAATTTCAAATGGAATTTGTACTTATTTTGTATTATATTTATGGTACAATCTAATGTACCATCAGCCAAATTGAAACACGGCATCTTGTGTCTGCTCTGATATTAAGCTTGAGTAGCTGTTGAGGACAGTAGGTTGTGTGTTTTTCTTTTAATACAAATTACTGCTTGAGTATATTAGAGGGACAGCTCTGGTACTGAGTGGTTTGGAGACAAAGTAAGAGAAGTTTATTAATGGACAGCCCCTTGAGGTGGGACATCTCCTTTTTGAGAGGGAGGCTGAGATGGTTTGGACATATGCAGATGAAGGAGAGTGGACATCTAGTTACAAACTACAGCGGGGAAAATAAGTATTGAACACATCAACATTTTTCTCATTAAACATATTTCTGATGAAGCCATTCACCTGAGGTTTTCACCAGATATCAGTAACAAGCCAAGTAATCCATACATACAAAGAAATCAAGGCAACTGTGTTAACAAAACAAGTTATATTTAATGAAGTGGAATGACACGGGGAATACTGTAAGTATTGAACATGCTTGGGGAAATTCATTTAATATTTAGTAGAAAAGACTTTGTTGGTAATAACTTCCAGACGCCTCCTGTATGGAGAAACTAGGTGCAGGCATTGCTCAGGAGTGATTTTAGCCCATTCTTCCACACAAACTGTCTTCAAATCTTGACGGTTCCATAGGTGTCTTCTATGAACGCTGATCTTCAGTTCATTCCATAGATTTTCAACTGGATTCAGGTCAGGTAACTGACTGGGCCATTCCAGCAGCTTTATTTTCCTTCCCTGGGGCCAGTTGAGAGTTTCCTTGTCTGTGTGTTTGGGATCATTGTCTTGTTGAAATGTCCACCTTTGTTTCAGCTTGGCAGATGGCAACAGGCTCTTATCAATCCAATCCAATCCAACTTTATTTATAAAGCACTTTAAAAACGACAGCTGACAAAGTGCTGTACATCTACGATAAATAAAATATAAAAACATAAAACATAAGAACAATAAAAACAATAAAATACATCTAAAAAAGTACAAAACAGCACAAACAAAACAGTAGTCATACAATAGAGACAATAAGATCTGCCTCCAGATCAACGCGAGGAAAACTAAGGAGCTGGTGGTGGACTGCCGCAGGCAAGGACAACCCCTCACAGCACCAGTAAACATACAGGGAACAGACATCGAGATGGTGACATCCTACAAGTACCTGGGTGTTCATCTGAACAATAAACTAGACTGGTCACAAAATACCGACGCACTCTACAAGAAGGGACAGCGCAGGCTGTTCCTGCTGAGGAGACTCAGGTCTTTTGGTGTACAAGGGGCGCTGCTGAAGACATTCTACGACACGGTGGTGGCATCAGCCATCACTTTTGGAGTGGTCTGCTGGGGCAGTGGCATTACAGCAGCCGATAGGAAGAGACTGAACAAACTGATCAAGAAAGCTAGCTCTGTCCTGGGGCAGCGCCCTGACCCAGTGGAGGAGATAGGAGAGAGAAGGATGGTGGCTAAACTGTCATCTCTGCTGGAGTCCGAGTCCCACCCTATGCAGGACATACTGAACGCACTGAGGAACTCATTTAGCAGCAGACTACATCATCCTAGGTGCGCAACCGAGAGGTTTCGCAGGTCCTTCCTACCTACGGCTGTCAGACTGTATAACCTAAGCAGGGCTGCTCACAGAGATAGCAAAAAAAAAAAACGTGACGACCTAATAGTATTGAATGCAAAAGACGCAATAGACTTACCCAATGGTCCCCTCCAGTATATACAGCTAGGACATTATCGGTCGCTACGGAGGGTGACAATATGTATGGGTACATATTCATACTATGTAGGATAACTAAGTAGACTGTTATGCTGTTTATTCCATCTTGCTACAATGCTCCGCACTTTGTATATATATTTATATATGTATGTATATCCACTGCTCTTAATTATATCTTCCGTATCTTCTTAATTCATCGTCGGCCTCCGTCGGTCTATGATGACCATGGAAGAGAATCCTAAACGTCTACTCTGCTGGAACAGCACCGCCTGTGGCTGAACAGGCCGATGCGCGAATGGCAGTCCCTGTCACACAGGTCACACTTGTGGGTGGTCTCCGTGCTGCTGGAGCTGTGGCGGTTCTTCCTGCAGGTCCTTTTTTCATCTGCTGCAGCAGTCAGTCTCTCTTCACCCGCCTTGAGCTGTCTGGTCAGGGTGCCTCTCCATTTGGAACGGTCCGTTGCAAGGTCCTCCCAGCGCTCTGTGTTGATCTCCAGGGCCTTCATGTCTCTCTTGCAGACGTCTCTAAAGCGCAGCTGTGGGCGGCCAACGTCTCTCTTGCCAGTCGCCAGTTCTCCGTAGAGGACATCTTTGGGGATTCTGCCATCCTCCATACGGTGAATGTGGCCTAGCCAGCGGAGCCTGCGCTGCCTGAGTAGAGTGAACATGGAGGGAAGGACGGCGCGGGACAGAACTTCTGTGTTGGGCACCTTGTCCTGCCAGGATATGTCCAGGATGCGGCGAATGCAGCGCAAGTGGAAGGAGTTCAGTCTCTTTTCCTGCCGGGCGTATGTTGTCCACGTCTCACTCCCATAGAGCAGTGTGCTGATGACGCAGGCGTTGTACACTGCCATCTTCGTCTTGACAGAGAGTTTGGGATTCTCCCACACTCGTGTGGTGAGGCGAACAAGTGTGGAGGCTGATTTTCCAATCCTCTTGCCGATCTCTGTATCAAGGGAGAGGTTGCTGCTGATTGTGGACCCCAGGTACGTGAACTGATTCACGACCTCCAGCTCGTAGTCGTCGATGGTGATGGTTGGTGGTGCTTCCGTGCCTTGCGCCAAGACGTTAGTCTTCTTCAGGCTGATGGTAAGCCCGAAGTCCTTGCATGCCTGGGAGAAGCAGTCCATCAGGGTCTGAAGCTCCTGCTGTGTGTGGGTCGCGACTGCAGCGTCGTCTGCGAACAGCATGTCTCTGATTAGAGCCTCGTGTACTTTGGTTCTGGCTCTCAGGCGGGCGAGGTTGAAAAGCCTGACGTCAGATCTTGTATGCAAGTAGATTCCCTCTGTTGCTATGCTGAAGGCATGCCTCAGGAGCATAGCAAAGAAAATCCCAAAGAGGGTTGGTGCAAGTACACAGCCCTGTTTCACTCTGCTGCGTATGTTGAATGGCTCTGAGACGTTGCCGTCGTGCTGCACTATCCCCTGCATGTTGGTGTGAAATGATTCGATGAGGCTTTGCAACTTTGGTGGGCATCCTATCTTTGGCAGGATCTTGAAAAGGCCCTCTCTGCTGACCAGATCGAACGCTTTGGTGAGGTCGATGAAGGCGATGTACAGGGGCATGTTCTGTTCTCTGCATTTCTCCTGGAGTTGGCGGATGGAGAATATCATGTCTACCATCAATCGCTCAGCGCGGAAGCCACACTGAGACTCGGGGTAGACATGTTCGGCAAGTTTCTGTAGACGAACGAGAACAACTCGTGCGTAGACTTTGCCAACAACGCTGAGGAGGGAGATGCCCCTGTAGTTGTTGCAGTCGCTTCTCTCCCCATTGTTTTTGTAGAGGGTGATGGTCTTGGCGTCCCTCATGTCCTGTGGTACGGCACCTTCCTTCCAGCACTGGCAGAGGACGTCATGCAATGGCAGCAGTAGGGCGGTCTTGCAGTGCTTGATCAGGTCAGGGGGTATGCCATCGTTGCCGGGTGCCTTGCCAGCAGCCAAGCTATCAATGGCCTTGCTGAGTTCGTCGATGGTTGGCTCGGCGTCAAGTTCGTCCATGGATGGCAGGCAATCGATGGCATCAAGGGCTGACGGTGTCACGGTGTTCTGTCTGGAGTAGAGGTCGGAGTAGTGCTCCACCCAGCTCTCCATCTGCTTGTTCTTTTCTGTGATCATCTCCCCAGTGGAGGATTTGAGGGGGGCCGTCTTGCACTGAGCCGGACCAAGTGCTTTCTTGATGTCATCGTACATACCACGGATGTTCCCTGTTATGGCAGCGGTTTGAATGTCTTGGCTGAGCTGAGTCCAGTACTCGTTGGCACAGCGCCGAGCAGTCTGCTGAACTTTGCTTCTCGCATCCCTGAGAATCTGGAGATTCTTCTCGTTTGGGTACTTCTTGTACTCGGCAAGAGCTGAGCGCTTGGCTTCAATGACGGGGGTCATCTCGGTCAACTTGGCATCAAACCAGTCCTGTGACTTCGAGGTCTTCCTCCCAAAGGTAGCCAAGGCTGTGCGGTGGATGGTGTTTCGCAGCTCTTCCCACTTCTGCTTTGCTGATTCTCCTTCTTGTGGTACACCAAGTTCCTTCTCAAAGGTGGAGGGAAACCGCTCAACAAGTTCTGGTTGGGCCATCTTGCTGGTGTCAATCCGTGCCTTTCCAGGCTGTCTAGCACGATGGAATTTCTTCAGCTGCAGCTTGACCTTGCAACACACCAATGAATGGTCTGTGTCGCAATCAGCACTCTGGAACGAATGGGTGATTAGCACGTTCTTCAGTGAGGTGCGCCTGGTCAGGATCAAGTCCAGCTGGTGCCAGTGCTTTGAGCGCGGATGTCGCCAGGAAACCTTGTGTTGGGGCTTGGTCTTGAAGAACGAGTTTGTGATGCACAGATCGTGATAAGTGCAGAACTCGAGCAGCCGCTGTCCATTGTCGTTCATTCTGCCCACGCCAAATGGTCCAAGACAGGAGGGCCAGGAGTCGTGGTCAGCACCCACTCTGGCATTGAAGTCTCCAAGGAGAATGAGTTGTTCAGAGTTGGGGATGATCCGGACAGTTGTTGCGAGATTCTCGCAGAACTCATCTTTTGCCTCTGGTGTGGCTGTCAGTGTTGGGGCATACACACTGACGAGGGTGACTGGGCCTTGAGTGGTGTTGAGGCGGAGGGTGAGGAGTCATGCAGAGCCATTGCTGCCCGGTTCCACCATCTTCAGCAAGGTGTTCTTCACTGCGAAGCCCACTCCGTGTTCACTGTGTTCGTCACTGCTCTTTCCCTGCCAGTAGAACGTGTAGTCCTTCTCTCTCAGTGTGCCTGCGTCAGCCAACCGTGTTTCCTGGAGAGTGGCGATATCCACTTCCAGTCTCTTCAGTTCGTTATTGATGATGGCAGTCTTCCTGGTGTCGTTGATGTCCTTGAGGTTAGCAGCGAGTCCTGTCATCATAGTGTGGACGTTCCAAGTTCCCAGTTTTAGAGTTGGTCTCTTTTGTTTTTTTGTCTTGCCTGGTGCGAAAGTTCTCAGCCTGCCGTTCAGACTTCTCCTCATCCCCATGCACCCAATGAGGAAAACAGGCTGTGGCGGGACAACACCTTATTGGCTGGGGGCTGCCCAGCTTGAGGCGGGCGGTAGCTGTCCAGTGAGATCCGATGATCCCTCCCACCGTCGGGAACAACCCCTGGCGCCGCGCTCTACGCCAATTGAGCGGTGGCTTACAACCGGTAACTGTCATTCCCCGTGTTTTGTCTACGCCAAAGGCGAAGCTGGAGTGTCCTCTCCAGTGATCCGGTGTTCTACCTTCCAGCGTTGGGCGTTGGTAGGATTCAAACCTGGGCAGGAAGATATGGAGGGCAAGATGTTGCCCATGCAGCATGTCCCCCCTCTCCATGTCACTGATGAATCCAAAGGAGCAGCAGGGCTGCTACAGTTTGGCACCAGCACCGTCGCAGAAGCTGCCAGAACGATGTTGAGCACAACAGAGAACTGCCTTAGGGACTCCGACTCCGGATTTTTCCTCAGGGTTGACTCCCGAAGCCTTTCCCGTGACCGGGTGTGCCGCAAGGCAGCAGAGGTTTGAAATCAGGGTTTACCTTCCGCTAGATGGGCTACCTTCCCAGGTTGACGAGCCACCATCTACCCGAAGCATCTGGTTTTAAGGCGCCAGAGATCTGCCGTCTCCCCTTCTCCTATTAGTAAAAGCAGTTCCGCTGGGCTTAGAGACTAAACCACACGGGCAGGCTAGGAGTTGGACTTAGTTGTCAGAGGCTTTTCGAGACGCACGCCATAAGGAGCATTTTATAAGCACTGGGAGCTTAACCCCAGTGCCGCTCCTGGCTATGACAACCTTGGAACCAAAAAATCTTCTTAATTATTGCTTTGAGTGTTGCTGTCCCTGTGCTGTTGCAATCCTGGAATTTCCCCATTGTGGGACTAATAAAGGCTTATCTTATCTTATCTTAGGTTAGGTTAATTGGAGACTCTAAAGTGGCCCTAGGTGTGAATGTGTATGTGAATGGTTAAGGGATAGCGCCGTATCGTGGCTGCTTCATCCATCCAGGTGGTGGATGACCCTCAATTTCCCCTTTGGGGATCAATAAAGTATACTAAAAAAAAAAAAAAAAAATCTTATCTTATAAGAACAAATAAAATCAGTATCTTAGATTTGGTCAAAATCCAGAGAATAAAAATGAGTTTTAAGATGAGTTTTAAAACTGGACAGTGAAGAGCCCTGTCTGATGGACAAAGGCAGATTGTGCCACAATTTAGGAGCAGCAACAGAAAAAGGTCTGTCCCCTCTAAGCCTCCTCTTTGATTTTGGTATCTCCAGGAGCAGCTGATTGGCTGACCTGAGAGACCGAGCAGGAGTGTAAGGATGGAGCAGCTCAGAGAGGCAAGGCAGGGCAAGGTCATTTAATGATTTAAAAACAAATAAAAGAATTTTAAAATGAACCCTAAAATGCACAGGTAACTAATGAAGGGAAGCTACAATGGGTGTAATGTGGTCTCTCTTATGTGAGCCAGTTAAAAGATATGCAGCGGTATTCTGAACCAACTGGAGATGTGAGAGGGAAGGAGATGTGATGAAGGCATGGATTACTGTTTCAAAATGCTGCTTTGAAAGGATTGATTTAACCTTTGCCAGCTGCCTTAGATGTAAAAAGCTGGAATTCATTACTGCACTGATTTGAGGATCTAATTTAAAATCATTGTCCAATTTAAAACCCAGATTAGTAACAGCTGGCTTAACAAACTGTGCCAAGGGGCCCAAGTCAACAGGTGGGGACTCACTAGAGCCACTGGGTCCAAACATTATCACTTCGGTCTTATTTTCATTAAAACTTAAGAAGTTTAAAGCCATCCAGTCTTTAATGTCATCAAGACATACAAGGAGTGATTTTAATGAAAAGGCCTCCTTCCACTTAAATGGTATATATATCTGAAGGTCATCAGCGTAACAGTGGAAGGATTCAAGATTCAAGATTTCTTTATTGTCATTTTAGTATGTGCATGCACATAAAAAACAAAATTATGATCCCCTAGCACAACACAGTACCACAATATACATAGAGAATAAGTTTAAAAACAGCAGCATAAAAATAAAATACAACAATAGCATATCAGTTAACCACTATGGTCAGACCAACCCAACAGAATACATATACAAGTTTAGCAGAGGTGAGGGGTAGGAAAAGCAATTGGCAGTGGGAATAGGGCACAGTCCATTTATAATCCTGACTGCATGTGGAAAAAACTGTTCAACATTCTAGCTGTCCTGGCCTGAAGACACCTGTACCTCTTCACTGAGGGCAGAAGAGAAAACACACTGTGGGAAGGATGGTAGCAGTCTTTAATGATGTTAACAGCCCTGTTAGCACAGCGTTTATTGTAAATCTCCAAGGAGAGGAGGGGAACACCGATGATCTTACTGGCTGTTTTTACAACCTTATTCAGCTGGTGCTTCTCTAAAGCTGTGCAATTCCCAAACCAGGTAGTCAGGCCATATGAAAGGACAGATTCCAGGGTGCCTCTGTAAAAAGTGGTGAGGAGCTGAGTGGGAAGACCTGCCGTTTTTAGCCACCGGAGAGGGTAGAGTCGCTGATGAGCCTTTTTAAGCCATATGTAGCACTGTGTGATCTTCCTGAAAAATTAAACCTTAGTTTTATCAGTCCACAGACTATTTTCCCAGTCTTGTTGTAGAGTGTCAAGGTGCTCTTTGGCAAACTTCAGGCATGTAGTGATTTTATTTCTTTTGGAAAGCTTCCTCTGTGGTGTCCTGCCATGGACACCATGCCTGTTCATTTATTTGCATATGGTAGACTCATGAACAGAGATGTCCACCAATGCCAATGATTCCTTCAAGCCTTTAGCTGTTACTCTAGGGTTCTTTTTTTTCTTATTGTGTTGTGCCTTTGGCGTCATCTTGGCTAAGAGTCCACTTCTAGGGAGAGTAGTCACAGTACTAAATCATCTCCATTTGTAGACAGTTTCTCTAACTGTGGACTTGTGAATACCTAAAGTCTTTAAAGATTACTTTGTAACCCTTTCTAGTTTTATGCAGAGCAACAATTTTTGTTCATAGGTCTTTGGAGAGCTCTTTATTGCAAACGTCAAATCTGCAGATGTTTATTGTGAATAGCAATCTCAAAAAGTTTGAGCGTTTTTTTATAAGTCAAAGTAGCTCTATATCTTGGTCCAATTTTGTTTCGTTGGTTGAACTCCAGGTTTGCTAATTCCTGGCTTTTATTGAAGTCATTAGCATAAGGCAAGGCAAGTTTATTTGTATAGTACATTTTGTGCACAAGGCAATTCAAAGTGCTTTACATAAAAATATTAGCACGGGTTCACTTACTTTTTCCTCCAGCACTGAGGTTGTTTAATAGGTGTGTCCAATAAAGATACAAAATATTTCAGTTGTTTGTGTGGTATAAGGTTAAGCACACTGTGTTTGTCTATACATACTTGGGGCTTAGATGTAGGTCCGATCACATTTTATGACCAATTCATGCAGAAAACCAGGTAATTCCAAAGGGTTTACATACTTTTTCTTGCCACTGTATACAGTATGTTACAAAAAGCAGCTACCGCCCAGTTAAAGGAAACAATAATAGGATATTTATGGAAGGGAACCATCATACTATGTATTCGCCAGAACATTGCCCTCTAGTTTATGCTAGTTTCAATTTGAACAATTCTTTTCACTTTTTTTTCATGAGAAAGACATACTTGGTATTAGTTTGTGTGATCCAGGTGTTGTTACTTACTTCTTCACCTCTGACACACTTAGAAGTTGACTTGCATTCAGCTGGGTTCAAAATGTTGACAGGATTGTGAAAAATAGCGTAACCTTTTGACCTTTAGCTTTTTTTTGGTAGGAATAGCTTACATGTCAAAACACTGCCTGTGTGCTGTTTGGAGTCTTGTTCACTCAGATCAGAAGAACTGTGACATGAAATTAATATATAAAATGATAATGGCAAGTGTTGATCCAGAACTGAATATGGGATGATTTCATATCTTTTGAAAAGCATGATTTAGTTGCCTGACTTTGAAATTGGTTAGCAACAGCGAACTATTAACCCCAAAACATACTGTATATCCCATGTAAACACCTGAACACCATGTGATCTGAATATAGACAATCCTGATGTAGTTCTAGTCGCTGTTCTGCTTTTGCTGTCTGCAGAAAGCTGTTTGATGGCTGGAATTTGTTGGCTGGGGGGGGGGGGGGGTGCTGGGGTTGAAATAGCAAACCTCTTGGAACCACAAAAGTGTGCAAAAGATGAAGCGAGGGGAAGGTGGGAAAGGCACAACTGCACAGGAATGCAAAGAGTTATAAGGTCACGTTGGCATCAAACAGAAGGGGAGAAAAGTAATCAAAGTAAAGACCTATTTTGTGTGAATAAATCATGAGTGTGTGCTGTCTGCGCATCCCCATTTGGACTTAGTGGAGCTGCATCTTTAGTATTTGTGCCTGAAATGTGTGGCTGTATACTCATCTGTGCTGTTTACTATTTTTTTTCAATGCTTGAATCTGGATTTTCTTTTAAGATTATAAACTAGCTTCCCCGTCTTGTCTTTAATCACTTGCTCTGTGTTTTGAAGAAAGTTTATGTTCTGAATCTGTGTGTGATTTATAATGAGATGGCTGAAGGAGTCCGGGGAGAGCAAAATCAATAATACCTTCAGCTGTTTATTTATGGCTGCACCAAAAACTGGGACTGTGCCGCTGGATGAGAAACTGGCCTCCGTTAGGATTGGAGGGGGTTGGTAGACTAGAAGTAGGGGAGCTATGGTGAGGCAGGAGCGCAGAAATGTTACGAATTGCGTGTTTTTAGACCCAAAGAGACTTGCTGCAAGGTCTGAAAACTTGACATGCCGTAGCTTGATTATTTAATAATGAATACAGCAGAGTCAGTCCTAGATTTGTGATCTTTAAATCAACACCTTATTTCCTCCCAGCAAAAAGTGTTACTTCAGCTGCTTATATCGTGGATTTAGTAGCCATGTTCAAATTTTCACTAGAACATTTATTTGCATGTTTCAGTCGTGATGATCATCGGTGTTTGAGTGGTCACATAGGTGTGGTCAGTGATCATTAGCTGGCTGTAGCCCTGTTTCAGAAGCAAGCTTTGTGAAGACTCAAAAGTTATCTGACTGCAGTTTGAAGGAAACTGAGTTTTCACTACACCTGCTGCCTGAAACAGGGTCTGTATTGTTTTCTTGTGCTCACCTGCATAGGGTTGTAAGAGGAGAATACTGCATTTTTGGTAACCATTTAAAGGGCCTATATCATGCTATTTTAAGCCTTTCAGAGTAAACTATATGCATGTATGTGATAGTATATTACCTTTGGTACACTGGAGAATGAGTTTCTTATGAAATATGAGTTATTTTCGCGAGCTACTTTTCCAACCCGGAAGTAAGATGCCTCGATCTCTGAGGCTCAGCCTCTCCTTCTTGTGGCTGCCGCCCATTTCGTGACGTAACCCCTGAGCCGGCTGCTGCAGCGTGTCGCTGGGTTCCGCCCGCATAAACTTAGAAGACATTGTCTTACGTAAAAAAGCAAACAGTTGTTGTCACTGAGCAGATTAGGTGCGAGAGGAACTACTTCTTCACAGCGTCAATGCTAAAGTGAAAGAGTTTTGCCGATCACCGCTCTGTTAGCTGCGCGGAGAAAGTGGGTGCGTGCGTTAGCCTGGGGGCGGTGCTGGCAGCACAGGCACTTCCTGGAGTGGGCGTCTCACCCACGTTCATACGTATGAACGTGGGGACCCAATCATTATCAGGGACAGGGCGGAGCAGCAGCTCAGAGAGCAGGGTTGAGGAGGAATACTCAAGAGATGAGTGAATGGAGCAAAATACCACTTTGAGGGTGTTTTTGGTGAGGAATTAACATTATAACAAGCTTAAAAGCTCAAAAAAGTCGATTTTGCACGATGTAGGCCCTTTAAGCTAAATGTCATTTGACTGCCGGTATTATTTTGCATTGTGTTTTTGTAGAGTTGTATCAAATTGACCACCCTTTTCATCAAGTAAGTTTAGAAAATATTGTTTTAGATTAACTGATTATTAGGGCTGCACCTATTGGTTAATTTAGTAATCAAGTAATTTATCACTGTAATCAAGCGATTACTCGAGTAATCGGATACTTTTTTTGTATAGACAGTGGCACTCTGACATCACTTCTTGTTGTGGCCGCCATGTTGGGAGAGTAGCACTGTAGTATGTTTGTGTTTCACTGGTGCAGTAAACATGCCAGAGGTAAGTGTTATGAATTATTTGTCTTTGTGTTTGTTCCCATAACAGATGTTGGCAAATCTAGCTGTAGTAATAGCACTGCATTAAAAAAAAAATCATTCCTGATTTTGGCTGTCTGTGTTTTGTTTTGGTTTTTTTTTTTTAGATTAAAATTTTCTGAGATTCATTGGCAATCTAAACGGGACACCCAAGGGATACCAGGTTATATTTGTGATCGATCACTCTTTTTTAACCTGGGTATAGTTATTATACTAACCTGGTTATAACTGTATTTATCTGGATATACAGCTTTATGCACAAAAATGGCCAGCGCTTGTTGAATATCATATTTGATGAAATATTTTGAAATTGATATGTAAACACAATCTCTGTAGAATAAGGAAACAATTACAGTATTACCGGATACTATATATTTTTTTTATTTCATGAATTAAAAACCTGATAAATTAATGAATACACAATTATAACATTGGAAAAAAATCTGGCACCTGACATACTTAATAAATGTACCATGTTTACCATGTTAAGCACTTTGTGACTCTGTCTGTGAAAGGTGCTCTATAAATAAACTTATTATTAAATGAAACACATTAAAAAAAATCTCTATAATATACTGTGGTCTTATTCAAAAATGTTGCCACTCACTGAAAAATAATTATGGATGTGAAAAAGAAAGCAAGGATTCCTGTCTGAAACAAATGTCCCAATCAGGCTGCAAAGGGACTCCCGTCTACCGCTGACTGGGGCAGGCTGGGCATTCCTCCCCGCGAACGATCGTGGAGCGGCCAGTCAGACACCAGTGGGAGAAGCAGCAGCTGAACCAGTGGATCGCAGTGCTTTGCAGGGAGCCAAGCTCAGCCTGCCCAGTTAATTGCTGTGGAATTAGTTAGTTGTCAGTTAGTTGCTGTGGAAGACATCCTGCCTGGTTCCTGTCCCCAAGAAGTCATCTCCATCGGATCTGAATGACTATCGACCAGTTGCCCTCACATCTCATGTGATGAAGGTCCTGGAGAGACTGGTCTTAGCCCACCTGAGGCCGCAGGTGGAGACGTGGCTGGACCATCTGCAGTTTGCATATCAGCCCCATTTAGGAGTTGAAGATGCTGTCATCTACCTGCTGCAACGAGCCCATCAGCACCTGGATGGTGGAGGAGATACTGTGAGAATCACTTTTTTTGATTTCTCCAGTGCCTTTAACACCATCCAGCCACTGCTGCTGGGCGAGAAGCTGCGGGGGATGGGGGTTGACAGCTCTGTGATCTCCTGAATTACCGACTACCTGACAGGCAGACCACAGTTTGTCAGGCTGGGCAGTGTCTTGTCTGGAGTGGTGGCTAGTGATACGGGAGCGCCACAGGGGACTGTGCTCTCTCCTTTTCTTTTTACCTTATACACCACGGACTTTCAGTACAACACTGAGTCATGTCACCTGCAAAAATACTCTGATGACTCAGCTGTTGTGGGGTGTATAAGAGGAGGAGAGGAGGGGGAGTACAGGGCACTGGTAGACAGATTTGTGGAGTGGACGGAACAGAATCACCTGAGGTTGAATGTCAGCAAGACCAGGGAGATGGTGATTGACTTCAGGAAGAGGAAGGCTCCTTCTCAGCCACTGCAGATTAGGGGGGAGGATGTGGGAGTGGTTGAAGACTACAGATATCTGGGTGTCAGGATCAGCAGCGGGTTGGACTGGAGATCCAACACCGATACTGCGCACAAGAAAGGGATGAGCAGACTCTATTTCCTGAGAAAACTGAGATCCTTCAACGTGTGCAGCAGGATGCTGGAGCTTTTCTACCAGACTGTTGTCGCCAGTGCCATCTTCTTTGCTGCGGTCTGTTGGGGTAGCAGTATCAGGGCCAGCGATACCAACAGACTTGACAAGATTATCAAGAGGGCTGGCTCTGTAATTGGTCTCAGACCGGAGACCTTTGAGACAGTGGTGGAGAGGAGAACACTAAATAAACTGCGATCCATCATGAACAATCCTGATCACCCCCTCCACCACACACTAGATAGGCAGCGAAGCACTTTATCCAGTAGACTACTACAGCTTCGTTGTCGAACGGCCAGGTACAGGAAATCTTTCCTGCCACATGCAATTTCACTGTACAATAACTCACTATGATGTTGTATTCTGGTCATAGCTATGCTGCCACACTGCACCTTACAGACCTAACTGGTACCTCACATTTTCACTCTGCTCCTGATAGTCCTTCTTTGTGCAATGGGATGATTCATGTGTTTATACGGGTCATCATATATTAAGCTATGATGTATATAGGTTCTATAGTCGTGTTAGTTTCTTTTTAACTTTCCATGGGTAATCCCTTTGTCATGTGCGTTTCTGTTGTTTGGCTGTCAACTGTCATGCTGCTGTTTGCACTGTGTAATTTCCCAGTTTGGGATCAATAAAGTACATCTATCTATCTATCTATCTAATGGAAGTCTCAGCTGTTGCTTTACTCATGGTCCCAGCAGTTCAGCTGCTGGTCCACCCCCCACTTCCCCATGCCAAATTATCTATTAAACCTATGCAATCACAGCAACTTTATGGTATAATTGTTAAGCGTTAAATCTTAAGTATTATCTTTTTCTAGTCAAATTTGTCGCGTTTCACTTCCTTGTTTTGCATACGGAGCGCTGTGGTTACTTGATGCCATAATGCACGTATTATCGAATCAGTAGGAGTCAATCCGAAACCAAACCCCGCCCACACTTGTAGAAGCCTGGGCATGAGACTGAGCGGTGGCTAAACTTTTATTGATAAAAATTACATATTTTGACTGAGCGACTCCATATTCAGGGATGCACATCCTCGTAACCTCAGGAAACCACGTTTAAAATCTGAGGCCAGTCTGACAAATGGTTCAAGAGATATGCATGGAACAGACACACAAACACACAGACAGTTGCTGCATTTTTAGATAGATGAGTTCTGAAGGCACCCATGCACAACAACAGCAAATTATTTGCAATTTTTTTGGACAATTAAGAAGTTAAATAATGTCTCACAAAAATCTGATCATACCAGGGCACCCTTGAAAAACACAAGCCTTAAGTGTAGCATTAACAGATTTTGCTTTTTCTTAAAAGGATGGTATTATTTTCTGGCTGGAGTGGGCACAGAACGAAACTTCATAATGAGTTAACAAGTTCAACATACTGCCAAAAGCACATCCAATGCTGTTTTCCTCTTATTCACTTTGTCCATTCATATATTTCACCGGAAAGCCCAAGTGTTCCCAGACAGGAGACTTGTGAAGAGGGTCTTCAAGCTCAGGCTTCTCTGTACAGCCAGCCATGATGTTCACTAATCAGAGGCTGGGCTGCAGTTTGTTTACATGTTCAATTCAATTCAGCTTTATTTATACTGCGCCACATCACAACAGAAGCCATCTTGTGGCGCCACAGTGCAGAAAAAAACCCCCACAGTCTCAGAAAAACCCAGCAATCAGACGATCCCCTGTGAGCAAGCACTTAGCGACAGTGGAGAGGAAAAACTCCCATTTGGCAGGAAGAAACCTCTAGCAGAACCAGGCTCAGGAAGGGACAGTCATCTGCTGCGACTGGCTGGGGGGGAGGGGATAGGGAGATGTCCGGCTAATAGCACGAGGTGTCAGGGTCTGGGGGGATGACCGCAGGGTCATTCCCACTCTTTGAGTTATTTCTGTGTTTCTTTGTGTTTTTTGCAATTTGGTTTGAGTCCTGTGATTACTATTATTATTACTATTGTTATTATTATTGTTATTATGATTACTGTTATGATCTGAGGTGAGTCATTGTTTGCATTATGTTTATCATGGTCTTGTCTCTCCCCTGATCCTCTGTTCATGTCTGTGTTTCCCTCTGTCTGTGATTGTGTGTGTGTGTAGCCCTGCCCCATCCTGTCACCCGTTTTTCCTCATGTGTCAGCTGTCAGTCATTATTGGTTTTCACTGTTCCTTATTGTGTCCACCTGTTCCCATGTTGGCCTGATTGTGTTCAGTGTATTTATCTGGTTTCATTTCTGTTCGGCTCGGGCTCTTTGTTAGTCATTTGCTGTGATTACATGCTTCTGTTCCAGTCTAGTCTTGTTTCCTTGTATCCTGTCTAGTCCTAGTCCTTTCAGTTCTGTTTTTGCCTTTTGTTGCACTTCTGAGCGGAAGTGTTATTTTCTGTTAAGCCCTCAAATAGTGTCTATGTGACCAGCACTTGTTAATAAATTATTTTTTGAACTTACGTCTAGCGAGTGGGTCCAGTCCTTCCACAACACGTGACAGAAAGAGCCCGACAACTATGGACCCAGCGGACAGCGAGTTTGTTCACATGGACCTCGATGTGGAGGAGGTTTGGGCTGCTTCCTGCATCAAGGCTCTCATCAAGGAGACCCATTCCTTCCACACAAGAGAGAGAGCCCGCTATTTTCTTGATGCTGCAATGAGATTATTGGAGGACTGCGGCGTTTTTCCCAGCTGGACAAATTCTGGCACACTGTGTTTAAACTGCAGTTGGTAATTCAAGCATGGGAGGAATCGTCGCTGGCGAGTGAGGAGCAGCAGGAGGAAGAAATTTCCCGGTGAGCGGGTTGGCGACGCAGCCGGCACCGGTGGACACAGCAGCCTGCTTGTCATCATCACCGGAGGTGCTTCAGACCCCTGTGCTCTCCTCCCTCGACTCAGTTCCAGCACCACACCATTGTGCAGCATCTCCTCATCGGATGGGTTTCGTCATCTCCCGGGAGGACCTGCCTGACTCTTCAGTAGCAGCAGAGCAGGATACAGGGCAAGTACCTATTCATTTCTTTACACCCATGAATGAAAGGCTTTGTTCTGTTCCCAGTGGTGGGCTCAGCGGCAGCCACCCACTGCTGGTGAGTCCTCGCCACCTGGCTCTGTTGTTACACCTGCTGCTGCTCCTTCACCCTCACCTGCTTTTCCTCAAGAACTCTGTGGCTGATGATGTTACCTGCCACTGGGAGCTGCAGGACGTCATCAGGGAGGTGGGAGAGTGCTACACCCTTTGCCTGCATCTGGACAAGCGGGAGGACGAGGAGTGGAGGGATGCAGCTTGGAGGCTCACCCATCAAATCATCGCAGCAAAGCCCCATCTGAGGGAGGACATTCCTGTCTTCCTCAATGGTTTTCTGTGGTCCGACGAGTGCGCCTTCACGCCAGAGGAAGAGGAGCCATCATCTGTCCCTGAGGTTAGTGCACATCCATCTTCTGTTCCTGAGGCCGATGCACAGCAGCTGCTTGTTCCACCGGGTTCCACTAATGAGGCTGGTAGTGGCCCGGTCGAAGATTCGTTCCCCCCGTCTGAGGTGGCTGTACCAGCGGTGGCCGCTCGGGGTCACTAAATCTGCATGCTGCATCAGGGGTCGCCTCAAATCAGCCTGTTTCGTTTGGATTTGCCATAGACCAGCTAGTTCCTGACATTGCTTCAAAGGTCAAGAGACCACCACCCGTTGTCCAGGAGGTCAGGAGGCCTCCAGCCATCATTGCAGAATCTGGTGCGCACTCGTTGTTTGTTCCAGAGGACGGTGCGCCTTCGCCTTATGTTTCTGTATTCAGTGTGCTGCTGACACCCGCTCCAGACGACGGCACGCTGCTGTCACCTGTCCCTGAGGTCAGTGCGTCCTTATCACAAGTATCTGAGATTTGTGCACAACAATTATTTGTTCCTGAGTCTAGCACGCTTCTGTCAGCTGCTTCTGAGGGCTGTGTGCCTCAGTCACCTGCTATGGAACTCACAACTCACCTGTCACCAGTTTGTGAACTGAAGACTTCTATATTATTGTCCCCTGAATTAGAAATTCCTGTATTTGTGTTTCCTGCACCAGAAAATTCTGCATTTGTTTCCTGAACCAGAAATTGTGGCATTTGTATGTCCTGAACCAGAAAATTCTGCATTTGTGTCTCCTGTGCCAGAAATTTCTGCATCTGTGTTTCCTGAACCAGAAATTTCTGCATTTGTGTCTCCTGCACCAGAAAATTCTGCATTTGTGTGTCCTGCACCAGAAAATTCTGCGTTTGTATGTCCTGAACCAGAAATTTCTGCATTTGTGTCTCCCGAACCAGAAATTTCTGCGTCTGTGTTTCCTGTGCCAGAGATTGCTGCATCTGTGTCCCCTGTGCCAGAAATTTAGTTTAATGTTCATTTGAAAGGGACATTACATACTAATGAACATCAATACAAACTAGTGCATTGCCCGTAGAATGCAAGTATCCCAATCAGGCTTTATGGGCCCAAATGTAGGCTGTATTTGAAAGTGGAATACAGAGGTGTAGCCTGTATGTAGGGAATCACATGTTAGACTTTGACAAATATAAAAGGGAGTTAATGGCACTAAGATTTGACTGTGTGAATATTAATTACAGAATTCCTAAATATTGAAAATGAATGGGGCATCCAATATTAACGACTGTTTTAGATCCCTTGTTTATTTGTTTGTCAGATCACTTATTTGTGTGATCTTTTATCACTTATATCCATCCATCCATCCATCTTCTACCGCTTTTCCGGAGGTCCGGGTCACGGAGGCAGCAGTTCAAGCAGAGAAGGCCAGACTTCCCTCTCCCCAGCCTCCTGCTCCAGCTCTTCAGCGAGGATACCAAGGAGTTCCCAGACCAGCTGGGAGACATAGTCTCTCCACCGAGTCCTGGGTCTGCTCCGGGGTCTCCTCCCAGTGGGACGTGCCCGAAACACTTCAAGTGGGAGGCGTCCAGGAGGCATCCTAATCAGATGCTCATACCACCTCAACTGACTCCTTTCAATGTGGAGGAGCAGCGGTTCTACTCTGAGCATCTCCCGGGTGACTGAGCTCCTCACCCTATGTCTGAGGGTGAGTCCAGCAATCCTACGGAGAAAGCTCATTTCAGCCGCTTGTATCCGCGATCTTGTTCTTTCGGTCATTACCCAAAGCTCGTGACCATAGGTGAGAGTAGGAACGTAGATTGACTGGTAAATCGACAGCTTTGCCTTAGAACTCAGCTCTCTCTTCACCGCAACAGACCGGTACAATGTCCGCATCACTGCAGATGCTGCTCCAATCCGTCTGTCAACCTCTTGCTCCATTTTCCCCTCACTTGTGAATAAGACCCCAAGATACTTAAACTCCTCCACTTGGGGCAGGAGCCTGTCCCCAACCCAGAGAGGACAATCCACCTTTTTCCGGCTGAGGACCATGGACTCGGACTTGGAGGTGCTGATTCTCATCCCAGCCGCTTCACACTCAGCAGCAAACCGTCCCAGCAAGAGCTGTAGGTCATTGCTGGATGAAACCAACAGGACAACATCATCTGCAAACAACAGAGATGAGATCCTGTGGTCACCAAGCATGACACCCTCCATTCCCTGGCTGCGCCTAGAAATCCTGTCCATAAAAATTATGAATAGGATCGGTGACAAAGGGCAGCCCTGGCGGAGTCCAACTCTCACTGGGAATGAGTCCGACCGAGTGTTGGCAATACGAACCAAACTCACACAACGGTCGTACAGAGACCGAATAGCTCGTAACAACAAGCCCGATACCCCATACTCTCGAAGCACCCCCCACAAAAAACCACGAGGGACGCGGTCAAATGCCTTCTCCAAGTCCACAAAACACATGTAAACTGGTTGGGCAAACTCCCACGAACCCTCAAGAATTCTCAAGAGGATAAAGAGCTGGTCTGATGTGCCACGGCCAGGACGAAAACCACATTGCTCCTCCTGAATCCAAGGTTCAACCAACGGCCGGACTCTCCTCTCCAGTACCTTGGCATAGACCTTTCCAGGGAGGCTGAGAAATGTGATCCCTCTAAAGTTGGAGCACACCCTCCGGTCCCCTTTTTTGAAAAGAGGAACCACCACCCCGGTTTGCCATGCCAAAGGCACTGCCCCCGACCTCCACACAGTGTTGCAGAGGCGTGTCAACCATGACAGCCCAACAACATCCAGGACCTTGAGGTACTCAGGGTGAATCTCGTCCACCCCCGGGGGCCGGCCACCAAGGAGATTTATAACCACCTTGGCGACCTCAGCCCCTGTGATAGGCGAGTCATCCCCCTCGTCCACAAACCCTGCTTCCTCTGTGGAAGGCGTATCAGTGGGATTGAGGAGATCCTCAAAGTATTCCTTCCACCGCCCAACGATATCCCCAGTCGAAGTCAACAGCACCCCATCCACACCATACACAGTGTGGACAGGAAGCTGCTTTCCCCTCCTGAGCCGCAGGACAGTTTGCCAGAATCTCTTCGAGGCCGACCGAAAGTCTTGTTCCATGGCCTCACCGAACAACTCCCATACCCGGGTTTTTGCTTCAGCAACCACCCGAGCTGCAC
This sequence comes from Pholidichthys leucotaenia, assembly GCA_020510985.1. Taxonomy (NCBI): domain Eukaryota; kingdom Metazoa; phylum Chordata; class Actinopteri; order Cichliformes; family Pholidichthyidae; genus Pholidichthys; species Pholidichthys leucotaenia. Next base: position 60,112,593 of record CM035838.1, on the reverse strand, counting down.
TCCGCTTGGCCTGCCGGTACACCTCAGCTGCTTCGGGAGTCCCACAAGCCAACCAAGCTTGATAGGACTCCTCCTTCAGCTTAATTGCCCCCCTCACCACTGGTGTCCACCACTTGGTTCGGGGGTTGCCACCACGAGATGCACCGACCACCTTGCGGCCGCAGCTCTGGGCTGCCGCTTCAACAACAGAGGTGGAGAACATGGCCCATTCAGACTCCATGTCTCCAGACTCCCTCGGAATGTGGTTGAAGTTCTTCCGGAGGTGGGAGTTGAAGACCTCCCAGACAGGGGCCTCAGCCAGACGTTCCCAGCACACCCTCACTATACGTTTGGGTCTACCAGGTCTGACTGGCTTCCTCCCCTGCCATCGGATCCAACTCACCACCAGGTGGTGATCAGTTGACAGCTCTGCACCTCTCTTTACCCGAGTGTCCAAGACATACGGTCGCAGGTCTGATGACACAATAACAAAATCAATCATCGACCTGCGACCTAAGGTGTCCTGGTGCCAGGTGCACATATGGACACCCTTTTTCTTGAACATGGTGTTCGTTATGGACAAACTGTGGTTAGCACAGAAGTCCAATAACTGAACACCACCCGGGTTCAGATCGGGCAGGCCGTTCCTCCCAATCACCCCCCTCCAGGTTTCACTGTCGTTGCCCACGTGCGCATTGAAGTCCCCCAGTAGGACAATGGAGTCTCCAAGAGGAGCACCCTCCAGCACCCCAGTCACAGACTCCAAAAAGGGTGGGTACTCTGAAACATCATTTGGTGCATAGGCACAAATGATGGTCAGGACCCGTTTCCCAACCCGAAGGCACAGGGAAGCAACCCTTTCATCCACCGGGGAAAACTCCAATATAGAGGCAGCAAGGTGGGGGGATACAAAAATACCCACCCCTGCTCGTCGCCTCTCGCCCGGGGCAACTCCAGAAAAGGCCAAGCTCCAGCCCCTCTCTAGGAGACTGGTTCCGGAACCGGAGCTGTGTGTTGAGGTGAGGCAGACTATATCTAGCCGGTATCTCTCAACCTTGTACACCAGCTCAGGCTCCTTCCCAACCAGAGAGGTGACATTCCACGTACCAAAAGCCAGTTTAGAAAGCTTGGGATCAGTCCGCCAAGGTCTCCGCCTTTGACCGCTACCTAATCCACATAGCACCGGACCCCCATGATCCCTCCTGCAGGTGGTGAGCCCACTAGAGGGTGGACCCATGTAACTCCTTCGGGCTGAGCCCGGCCGGGTCCCATGGGCAAAAACCCGGCCACCAGATGCTAGCCATCGAGCCCCTCCCCCAGGCCTGGCTCCAGGGTGGGGCCCCAGTAACCCCATACCGGGCGGGGTACACTGAATCCTTGATATAGAATTTATCATGAGAGTCTGTTGGATCGTTCTTAGTCTGGCCCTTCACCCAGGACCAGTTTGTCTTGGGTGACCCTATCAGAGGCAAATTGCCCTGGACAACATAGCTCCTGGGATCACTGGGGCACGCAAACCCCCCACCACGATAAGGTGACGATCCATGAGGGGTTTTATCACTTATATTCAAGATAATAGTGTATCTTGCACTTTGGGGAATGGGAGTTGTTCAGTTATTATAATTATTTGTTTAGTTTATATCACTGTTCAGCGATGGAATTCAGTGCAATATTGAATTTCTTCTGTGTATCATCAATAAACTCATGCAGTACTATAACAGGACACGTTTATAAATATTTGAGACCCACTGGCTGCTGCTTTACCCGTGTGCCTGCAAAGGACTGTGATCCACCGGTTCAGCTGCTGCCCCCCTCCCCCCCGTGCACCTCGGTTTCTTCATGCCGAATTATGTATTAGACATACACATTCACGGCAACTTTATGGTATAATTTTTTTAAGGATTAAACCTTAAGTCTATCTTTTGTCGCTATTTGCACTACGGGTAGCATTACTGTACATGGACAGTTTACATGGTTGTTGTTTTTCCAACCTTATTCCTTTTCTTTTTATATTGCACACACCACTGAAGAGAGAGAGAAACGCCATTTCAATTCTTCTTTATGTCCTGTATGTATATCAGCTGTTCTGATAGATATGCCAAAATGTCAGAACACCAGTGGATCCAATCAGCTTATCGCTCGAGCCACAGAGCTCAATTGTTTTCCATGATAAATCAGCCTCAGGGCAAAAGCACATTCCATGCATTATCTTTTTTTCACTTTATTGAAAATAACTTTTTTTTTAATCGCCATCAGTTAGCGTGCCTTTGAGCCAGGTCGTGTCTGGCCGCTGCTTTTCCCGGCGTATTCTGTGTTGATTTGTCCGACCTGGTCCACTGACGCTTTGCCCAGTGTGCTCGCGCACCTCATTCTCCGCATATGCTGAATTCATCCTTTAGACCTATGCAATCACGGCAACTTTATGGTATAATCTTTTTAAGCATTAAATTTTTTATTTCCTTGTTTAGTCCAGGGAGCACTGTGGTGACTGACCGGTCGTGATGCTGTGTGTTAAACAATCAGCATGGTTGTGATGCTTTGTATTGTCCAATCAGCATGGTCGTGATGCTGCGTATTATCCAATTAGCACAGAGTCAATCCAAAACCCTGCTCACACTTCTTGAAGCCAGGACATGAAGAGACACAGAGTGGCGACAGAGCAGTGGCTAAACTTTAATTGATAAAAATTACATATTTTGACTGGTCAACTCCGTACTCTGAAATGCGCACCCTCAAAACCTCAGGAAACCACATGTAAAACCTTAGGTCGGTCTGAGGAATGGTTTAAGCGATATACGTGGAAAAGACATACAGGCAGAGACTTTGTGAATTTATAGATAGATGTAAGTATGCCAGATTTAGCAATACTGCTAATTTGCATCTGTAGTCCCTCAGTGGGTCACAAAAACACACAAACAATCATACATGAGCAGAACAACTGCAATGAAACTGTACAAAGTGTATATGCTAAAGTGCAAGAGTTAAGGTGTTACAAAACAAAACATTCAAATGTCACATGAGTGAAGTGCTGTGTATGCGTACACACACATGTACCCAAGCTCCTCACAGCAACAACAGACAGCAATAAGTAAGAGGTGGGGCATATGTGTGTGACACGCGGGCACATATGGAGGGGTTGCACGTGACGTCAGTGTTTACGTGTCACATTGTTTTTCTGCCATTTTGGACAGCAACAAGCGTAGACCCTGTGTTGAGAATAATAATAATTCCACTAGCACCTACACAGCCCGACTCAACACGGTGTTGTTCGTTATCCATTATGACTGAATACCACCTTAAGTGAGTGAGATCTTTACAACAAGGCGGCCCGTCACTCCCATGACATCATTTGTATGTGACAAACAAACCACAAGATGGGTATGGAGGACAGCCTGCTGCTCACTGGCCTTTTGTCAGAGTAAAGGCAAGAAAGAAGAGCCAGAGAAGGCTACTGGCGGTGAGACAAAACTCTGGAAAAGTACTGGAATATCTTAGTCACTAAAGTTTAAGGAATTTATGCTTTATTCAGCAACATATGTCTTCTTTTTCTTATTTTAATCTTTTTCTTTAAATTACCTTGCAAGAAGATTTTGATTTTTTTTCTAAGCTTAAACCAACTCATTCCAGCCACAACACATAGGAAGAAACGGATCTGTGGCTTGTTTTTGTCCCAATTTGACTCTCTGATGGGACTTTGTACAATAAACAAACTCCTTCAGTGCATAAGAGAAGACCGCAGCCAGCCTGCTAAAGAACCAGCCCCTTTGTGATCTCGGGAGTAGGACATAACCATGGTAAAGAGCCTGTCTGCCAGTCTTCCAACAGAACCCACACCGGTCCAGTTGAAACAGAATCTAATGGACCACCTGCTACCCACTGGGACACAATGACTCTGCTTGGCTGGCGGTCTGTTGTTTAATTTCAATTCAATTCAGCTTTATTTATATAGCGCCATATCACAACAGAAGTCATATCATAGCACTATCAAAAGTAGGGATTGTTGTAGCAACAATAAAACACCTATAAACCCATTAATATAAATCCACTACATTTTATAAATGTGCCCCGTGTGAGGCTGCTTGAATCTAGGGAATGGACATGAATTCTTAAGTCACAAGTTGTGTGGGTATAGCCAAATCTGATCTTTTTGCATGGTAAAACTTGATTTTTCTCTAATAGTCTGTAACTGGCTGGCTGCCCAGCCAGGCGCATGTGTTTAACCCCCCTTTTCCTTATCTGCCTGAGTAGGCGTCTTGTGTGAAGACAGCACAGGGGGAGGGGTCACCGATCCCCCACTCAAACTGCTCTTACTCCCCAGACTGTTTTTTTTTAAGCATGCTAAAGTTGAAAAAGCGTTGACATATGCTGAATTAATTAAAATAAGACCTGAAAAGATGGAAGCGTGACAAAATCCAATCCATTTTTTTTGTTAATTCAACTCGTTCAGCGAGAATTCCCGGCGGGATAATCTGAATTAACCTTTTTTTTTTTCTTTAACCTCAGTGGTAAAGCAGTTGAATTGGCTACTTCATGCTGAACAACAGTAATAAATGTTACTGAGAGGAAATTGGTTGAGGCAATAGCGCTAAATCGCATGCAAAGTTAAAATTGTAAGATTATTCTTGCATGAGTGGCAAACTGAATTAAAGAGAGTCTACCTCTCCAGTTTTTTCAAAGAAACAAAGTAAGGCATGGTTGGTCAGCAAGCCGCGTTCGAATCCGCAGGCCACGGTGCGCATTTGCATTCGCGCGTGACCGAAAGGGCCACGTCCCATTCCCCTTTGCATGGGTGCAGCACATATGCAGACTAAGCACTGCAACTGCCATTTTACAAACTGCCATTGTGAGTCATCCTGGCATCCATTTTGGAGCTGAGACAATCCGCCCCAAGCGACATCACTGTGTCTCCCTTTCCTTGAGTGCAGAAGGAACTGTCTCTATCTTGTAGTCAACCATAACAACTGCATCCTTTAATAAAGTCTCATCTAAAACTTTTAATCTGTTAAACCAATTTCCTAACCAAGTCGAGCTTCCAAATTAACTTCAGAGCAATCCATATTATTCAGAATAACCTAAATTTAAAACCAATTTAAAGTTTCTATGCCAAAAGCAGCGAAAAGGAAACTTTTTGGCTGTTGAAGGTTTAGTGTTACTGGTGGATCATTGGCCCAATGAATATTAGAAGTGCATGAAGCATACACTTTGTATTTAATCACTTATTTTAACCACACATTTTAATCTTTAACGTTAAAAGCCCATATATTTACACATTTTAAGCAACAATTGCAAACGTTTGAAAGCCAGTTTAGAAAGCCTAGGATCAGTCCGCCAAGGTCTCCGCCTTTGACCGCCACCTGATCCACATAGCACCTGACCCCCATGATCCCTCCTGCAGGTGGTGAGCCCACTGGAGGGCAGAGCCATGTAACTCCTTCGGGCTGAGCCCGGCCGGGCCCCATGGGTGGAAACCCGGCCACCAGACGCTAGCCTTCGAGCCCCTCCCCCAGGCCTGGCTCCAGGGTGGGGCCCCGGTAACCCCATACCGGGCGGGGTACACTGAATCCTTGATATAGAATTTATCATGAGAGTCTGTTGGATCGTTCTTAGTCTGGCCCTTCACCCAGGACCAGTTTGTCTTGGGAGACCCTATCAGAGGCAAATTGCCCCGGACAACATAGCTCCTGGGATCACTGGGGCACGCAAACCCCCACCACCACGATAAGGTGACGATCCATGACGGGGGACGCCTCCCACTTGAGGTGTTTCAGGCACGTCCCACTGGGAGGAGACCCTGGGGCAGATCCAGGACTCGGTGGAGAGACTATGTCTCCCAGCTGGTCTGGGAACGCCTTGGTATCCCCTCTGAAGAGCTGGAGCAGGTGGCTGGGGAGAGGGAAGTCTGGGCTTCTCTGCTTGAACTGCTGCCTCCGCGACCCGGACCTCCGGAAAAGCAGTAGAAGATGGATGGATGGATGGATGCAAACGTTTGAAGCTATATAGGTGTGTTTTAAGCTGCATTGTTTGATTTCTCCCACAGGAAGCCCACTTCAACTTAAGGATTTGAATAAATATCAAGGTTTATTCAAAAGCGACCTTAAAGTAGTGTTAACCCTGTGCATGCTGGTAAAGGATTTAGTGATTCACTGAATATTTAACAAAAATTTTCAAAATAGGAAACCACATTAATCAGTTAACACTTAAAGCCCTAAGTGTTATTTAAAGTCATTGTGCTATTCTTGGTTCATGTTTTTTTTCTCCACAGGAAAAGGAAAACATTAACCAACTCCCTGCTTCTCACCAGGATTTAAAAGAGAAAAGGTGGAAACACTGATTAACCTGTAAACAAAAACTTTATAGATAACAATCAAGTAAATCACCATTAGCTTTAATCCTAAGAAATCCTTGGTGACAATACACAAAACAATTCATTTGTGTTTCCTAATCTGTAAATATTAAAACATTTAAAGCTGCAAATGAAGCTATGCTTTAACAAATAAAGACAAAGTCCACCTTAACTTTAAAAGAAAGTGAAAACTTATAACCTTACATCTGTAAAGCATTTAACCTTTTCTATTGTTTTTTTGTTGTTCCCTTTTGTAAATCATCACTTTAAAGTGACATTCAACAAAAAAATCCAAAGCTAGTTATTGATGACAATTCCAATACTAAGCTTTGAAAATTTAAGTAAAGAAGTCAAGCCACACAAATCTTAAACTACAAATCAAAATACAGTTTCAACAAATAAATTAACGCATCTTCATATTTCTACAGTAATTCCAAAATTCTATCTCCCTTCTTACAAGCCTGTAAGTTGGAACAAGTTCTAAGAGAGCTTATAACTACCACTAATATAAAATAACAATCAAGGTTAACCCTCGACTAATGAATTTAGCTATAATTAACAAGTTGATTTTTAAGCTAACTGGTAAACAACGGTAAAATATGGCGGCTCTATGAACAACCAACAGATTTACTGAACTGGATGACCTTCAAGCAACATTGGAAGAATGGACTTCTGATTTTATATCTAGCTTCACAACATGGGTCAAGAAAACACAGCCCGAAGATCTGAAGCAACTCATTGAAGAACTTTTGGATGATTACGCAGAAAACCCACCAAAAGGGAAGAATCTCCCCAGTGCGTTGGGAAAGTTCACGATAGCATTAGTCGCAAGATTAAAAGTAGCTGAAGCTAAAGTATTATGCACCGAAAATGAGCTAAGGAATGAACAATCTAACAACCTTTTTTCTCCAGGAAGAGAACAAATCATTAAGGAAGAAACTGGAACAATCTCAAAATGAAAATGATGATACTCAAGCTCAGTTTGATAATGCGTTACGAGATTTGAACCAGACAAAACCAGAAAAGCGACGGTTGACTTATGACAATGACTTGCTTCGCCAAGAGAACAGTGAACTTGAAGGTGCCCTTCAGGACACGAAGAAGGAACTCAGAAGAGTTGAAGGTCAACTTGAAAACATGGAAGTATGACTACAAGGAATGTCAGCTGCTCCTACAGGAAACATACCAAATTCTAAAAGATTTAAAAGAAGTGGAGGAATGCCGACAACAAAAGGAAGCAAGACCACATTTGCTTCCATGACCTCCAGAAACTCCGGCTGCTCCCCAACCGAGGCCATGAACCGCAAACAGGTTGGGCAGGCCAAAAGGAGAACGCATTTCAGCAGACTGGGACTCCCACAGCACTCAGTCACCCGATTCCCATTTCGAGTATAGACGATCACGTGGACAGTGTGTGTGTGCCCCTTCAGACCGCGTCCTTGACAAGATCGCACGAAATCACACAAAATTTGATCCAGGCCCTACCGGTTCACCTGACACCAAAGCCTATTTACAAAACATTGACTACTACCTGTGTATGTACCCTAATGCTACGGTCGATGATTGCATCTATTTGATTAAAATAACATCTAACAGGTCAGTATCAAAATTTATAGACAGCCATCAGATATCAGGATGGACTACGTGCAACTCTGCGAAGCCATCGAAAAGGAATTCTCCGACGACTGCCTACAATCAGGGCTATCGGCAGCCCTGGCCGTGAAGCAAGGTCACTGAGAGCCTCCACAGGCCTACTACCAGTAACTTCTTGCATATTTCGGATCTCAGAATACATCAGGGATGGAAGAAGACCACAATTTTAAGACCGTCTTCATCCAGAACTCCATTCCACTGTGAGTCACCACCTTGGAGTTACAGCTAGCCCAAGGTCAAGCTCAATAAGTCAGCTGAGAGAGTTTACACATTAAGCGTTCCAAAAACAACAACAAAGTCGCAACAAGCATGCTGAGCCTGCCACTGTTCTAGCTATCAGCGCTGCTTCTAACACCCTGGAGTTGGAAGGAGTCCCTCGCCCTACTCCATGTCCTACACCGCGATCACCTGAAAATCCAAGACGTTTCCCCAACCGACCTCATCAAGATCAAAACCAAACTAGGTCCTCTGGATCCCACTCAGGACCAACTTCATGAAAGCCCGACTACCGTCGTAGGCCAAATCCACCAGATAGATCGCAAGAATATGGTATGGACTCTCAGGATGACAGATACCGATACAAACACATGTGTAACCGTGGCAAATGGTCTCCTCCACCTCATCACAGAAGCTCAGAAGCAGAGACCAACCAGAAATTTTGGAAGAAGAATCTCCTACTCTCGGTAGAGAAGATATAGAAGCTCTCAAACATCTCCTAGCGAAGATTCAAAACAACAGAGAAGATGAAACACCTGACATCCTAGTTATCACAGCTATGCCAACTCAGAAGAAATGCTCTAAATCATGAAAAAAAAGACAAAAGGAAAACCCCTCCTACAAATGGAGAAGAATCAAAGGACCCAATGCAGTCCAGCGCTGTTCTGGCAGCCCAACCACAAGCCAAAGACCACTTCTCTAAAACGACATTTCGCAAATCTTTGTCGAACCACTGGCTCCACAATTTCTGTGTGATTTAAACAAGAGGGGGGTGGCGCAAAAATTCTACCTTCCACTGACCTTTGAAGACGTGATGTGTCAGGACGCTGTTTTAGACACCGCTGCTGACATCACTCTTATGTCACACAATCTTTTTGACCAACTACGTGTAGCTGCTAACCGCGCTCACAAGGACTTAAAACTGGAACCTTGTTCGTTAGCCATTTGACCATACGTGCTCACTAACACAACTCTGTCGGGCGTGGCACTAATCAGAGTCTCCACTGGTCCCATGACCTTGACTCATCCGGTCTATGTGTCCAAACTTGACTCCATTCAGTTGCTCGTCGGCAAAGACCTACTGAATCGCTTCAAGCCACTGATTGACTTCAGGAATCTCAAACTATTCAATTCAATTCAATTCAGCTTTATTTATACAGCGCCATATCACAACAAGTCATCTCATAGCACTACCAAATGCAGGGAAAACCCCACAATTGCAGAAAGACCCAGCAATCAGACGATCCCCCTGTAAGCAAGCACTTAGCGACGGTGGGCTCAAACTCGACTCCCTCACCCATTCGATCTACCAAGGACAACTGAATCGCAATGCTTTGTTCTTGACACTTTGGACAGCCCGAGGCTTACACAACTAGCGCTGTTGGAACAACTGAACCCGATTGAAAGCGACCACAAAAACCAAGGTGAACACTGTCCTTAGGAAGTCAAAGGTCACCTTCAAACACAAGGTCAAGACAAGGAATCGAGTGGCCATGGGAACTCACTGGCTGAGCAGAAAGCTCCACATGCCCCCCTTTGTACCTTTGACACAACGTTGGTGTCACCTCCTGAACCCCACCCACCCACCCCTGCAGCCTGCGTGGTCACAGGAGCCAGAACAACCGGCTCCCCGCACCCTCTGCAACCTAAATGTTCTGCATTGGTGGACCCAACTTTTGCCAACACTAGGCACGCACCTACTCAAGCCCGTGACTCCATGGTCCATAAAACCGTTAAACACCGGTCGGACCCGACTGTACACGCGCTCCCCGCATCAAATTTCTCTAATATACAGACAGTGAAAACACTTCCTGCAATGTTGCCTTCTCTGCAGCTACGTAATGGCACTCGTATTCCTGCTTCCGACGAACAGTCATCGCCATCACTCGTAGTTCCTCGAAACCAGAGGGGGGTGATGACTGCCAACACCGATGACCTTCCAGCTGCAAAACACAGAGGCATCAAAATGTTGCACAATGCTCCCAAGGCCACATTTCAAAAACACTTGGACCAATCCGCCAAACAACACAAAGCGTACAATGACCAAAAACCCTCCCATGGCAAACCTCAAGGGGGGGACAAGGTCTTCCACTACACATTTGTACTGCAAACACAACAAATTAATCTACAGGCAGGGAAAATCGCTCCTAAATTCCTGCCCGGGTGGATGAATCCACACGTTGTCAACAACAAACTTTGGCCAATTAAGTGCCAAATCCAGAACCCCATTTTCAGATGGGCCCATTACAATCAGAGTAAACTTTACCAAAACCCCATGGGACTTGTCGGGTACAACACTGTCACAGTAAGTCCATAAATAAGAATAAAATTAGGCCTGCGTCCGAGAAATAACCGCTAGCTAACTATTAGCCTCAGGTACACTCGGTCGCAATTCTCCAAATCGATCAGTTAACTGCATAAAAAAAACTTCCAAAAGAAAAAAGGTAAATTAAAACCAAATTATCTCTTAAACTAATCTTAAAGGCCTTTGTAAAATTCTAATCAATCGACTTACAATTATTAAATAGTACACACAAAGCGTACTATTTAATAATTGTAAGTCGATTGATTAGAATGCGCATCGGCCTGTTCAGCCACAGGCGGTGCTGTTCCAGCAGAGTAGACGTTTAGGATTCTCTTCCATGGTCATCATAGACCGACGGAGGCCGACGACGCCGACGACGACACACAAAGCATCCAATACCATTAGCTTGAGCTAACAACATCAAAATTTCCACTAAAGGTGATAAAATATCTTAAGGTTTAGAGTTCAATCTCTAAAAGAAATTGTTCCACCTCTGAGAATAATTTTCATCTGCCACTCAAGTGTCTAAGGAAAAAACCAACAAGAAGGTTGTGATTAAAATCACTCACTGATATTTGGTTGCCAGAATGATGGCCCTCCTGTTTTTCAGTTTAGCCTTCCACCTAGCAATCACACTGTCATCCAGTCAGAACTGGGTAGAGCCAAGACAAAACGTCAACAATCCTTTGGTGGATTCTCAATAACAGCCTCATCATTAGGGCCTCTTCTTAGGCTTAGCACGTCCACTGTTAACTCGGTCATCACTGCTACACCGAAACGCCAGGTAGTTCAACCACAAACTGTTACCAAACTTTGCAAGATACTGTTTTGGTTTGAATGTTTGCTCCAAAGCTTCAGTCAAACTCAACAAGGTCTTGAACTTGTTGCTCTTCATGTTAAAGGTTGACTATGCTCACACACAGCTGGTGTCTGTGTTACTCCCAGAGGCAGCTAGAAACATTTGCTTTTCATTTAACACTTTAGCGATGAGCCTGATTTCACCTCATCTTGCCCCTTTTTCAGTGGTCACAAATTTACTCTTCATTGCCATTCAAAGAACAATGATAACATTCCATGTTCACCCAGTTTTCCAGAACAAAGGTCTCAAACACCCTATGGCTCAGACATCTGTGGAACCATGGTTTAGTCCAGCTAAACCAATCCAGTTTGAACTGCTTTGAGTTATCTCAGTATCACTTAGCTGAAACATTTACCTCAAGTATGTAAAATCTTTGCTGCATATACAGTATATTTTAGGCAGTTTTACAAATTTTATATTATTTTGTCCATATTCAAATTATTTTTGAAGATTTTTTTTAAGACATTTGTTTTTGTAAACCAAACCTAAAGATCTATACTCAGGAATAGATTCTGTTTACAAGCTAGTGCATATAGGCATCAGAACCATTAGCTCAGCGGTTGAGTCAAGAGTCGCCAATTGGAAGCAGCCGCCAAGGATGTGTACCGATGCTGACTGAAGCTCAGCATTGATACAGAGGGGGGAAATATGTAGCGTCAACCCTTTGGTTCCAATCTATAAAATCGCTCTTCACTTTAAAGAAATTGTTTCACCCATAAGTCTGATCATGAACTGCTTCTCTCACCCAAGGACCAGACTTGTAACACGACCCATCAGCCATAAAGTGGAAGTTAATCCCTTCTCCAGGACTGAGTCATCCTCCCTTTTCTGCTCTTTGGCAAAGGAATGCCCCAAATGACAGATTTATAGTTGATATAATCCAGACTTGGGAGTCAAGATTCCTCATTAATCAACCAGACAGTTTTACAGTGCCATCTGGTGGATGACGCAGGAATATTTAATAATTTTTTTCTCTCTTTGAAATGGAATCTCTGCACTTGTGAACAATAAATTAATTCATACTCTTTCTCTCAAGACAGCATCCACTACTGAAGACATTGTTGAACTCTGGAATGGACAATTGTGGTTTCAAATGCTTTTATTGGTATGATTTGATAGTCCCTCCAGGATTTTACAGTGTTGCGATTGGCTGATTTCGCGTGAATTGATGCAATCAGCGCAACTATTGCGTGACTTTGCAATTGTATCCAATCACCACAACTTTCCCGCATTTTGGCCAATCCTCGTCAACTTCCGCCAATTTCACCAAACAAATTTCAGCTGAGTGGCACTGAAACACTCAGTCTAACCAATCAAATGCATCGCTACATCACATTCACTTCTGTGTTTACAGTTAGTGTTAACAGAACGCTTCAGCAAAAAAACAGTATGTGATTAAAAAAACCACTCACCCGCGAGGTTTCCAACACCATCCCTTCCTCTGTGTCCCCCAGCCTGCCGGTGGACGTCTCCATCCTGACCGCATGTACGAAGTGCTGGGTTTGTGTTGAAAAGCGTCTGCCTGCCCCAAAAGCACCCCGTTGCGGGAGCGCACGTGACAAGAGACTTCATAAAATCACAAACAAACAAGCAAGTCTAACACTACAGCCAGTGTTTGATCATTTCATACGTCTTTAGAGGTAAAATCATTACTACATCTTGTCAATGAGCTTTAAAGCTGTGAATCTCTGGTGTGAACACGGACAAGCTTCCCCACCCCCTCCTTCCGGCTCCCCCGTAAATGAAAGATGTGTGTCTGATGAGACGGTGTGTGTGTGTGTGTGTGTGTGTGTGTGTGTGTGTGTGTGTGTGTGTGTGTGTGTGTGTGTGTGTGTGTGTGTGTGTGTGTGTGTGTGAGAGAAGACGTGCAGCAGATAGACAGACAGGTGGAAGTTAGGCATAGGAATATTGTCTGCATTTTTTTCCGTAAAAACACAGACTCCAATAGACAATACAGACTAACCAGAATAAATTATTTATTTTTTTCCTTTTTTGCTCGGTACCGAGTGGTTGGGGACCGTAGGGAGTTTTCAAATGAAGGCGCTGCAAATAATTTCCATGTAAGATAAGATAAGCCTTTATTAGTCCCACAATGGGGAAATTCCAGGATTGCAACAGCACAGGGATAGCAACACTCAGAGCAACAATCAGAAGGCAAGAAAAAAAAACAAGAGCAGCTAATATACATATGTACATATTACTATAAATATATATATATACACAGACACACAGTGCAGAGCATTGTAGCTGGATGGAATAAATATATGAGTATATAAACACACAGTGCGGAGCATTGTAGCTAGATGGAATAAATATGTAGATATATAAACACCCACAGTACGGAGCATTGCAGCTAGGTGGAATAAATATGTAAATATATAAACACACACAGTGCGGAGCATTGTAGCTAGATGGAATAAATATGTAAATATATAAACACACACAGTGCAGAGCATTGTTGCTAGATTGGATGAAACAGCACAACCGTCTACTTAGTTATCCTACATTGTATGATTATGTGCCCATACATATTCTCACCCTCCATAGCGACCGGTATTTTCCTAGTTGTATGCCGGAGGGGACCATTGTGTAAGTCTATTGCATCTTTTGCATTCAAAAAAACTATTAGGTTGTAACGTCTTTTTGCTATCTCTGCGAGCAGCCCTGCTTAGGTTGTACAGTCTGACAGCCGTTGGTAGGAAGGACCTGCGAAACCTCTCGGTTGTGCACCTGGGATGATGTAGTCTGCTGCTAAATGAGCTCCTCAGTGCATTCAGTATGTCCTGCATAGGGTGGAACTGGGACTCCAGCAGAGATGACAGTTTAGCCACCGTCCTTCTCTCACCAATCTCCTCCACCGGGTCAAGGCGCCGTCCCAGGACAGAGCTAGCTTTCTCTTCCTATCGGCTGCAGTAATGCCACTGCCCCAGCAGACCACTCCAAAAGTGATGGCTGATGCCACCACCGTGTCATAGAATGTCTTCAGCAGCGCCCCTTGTACACCAAAAGACCTGAGTCTCCTCAGTAGGAACAGCCTGCGCTGTCCCTTCTTGTAGAGTGCGTCAGTATTGTGTGACCAGTCTAGTTTATTGTTCAGATGAACACCCAGGTACTTGTAGGATGTCACCATCTCAATGTCTGTTCCCTGTATATTTACTGGTACTGTGAGGGGTTGTCCATGCCTGCGGCAGTCCACCACCAGCTCCTTCGTTTTCCTATGTCTCTACTCTTTTACATGCATTCATTGCAATTTAGCTGTTGCAATGGATTTTGTGTTAAAGTCTGTACTGGCTGCTGCACAAAGTTTTTCTGTATAGCAGAAGTTTCTGCTTAATTTACAAATCACTGTAATAGGAAATGTTTGACAATCCTGTCCTTTTTATTTTTGTATTGCTATGTAGAATATCACTGTAGTAAGCTGGAAAAACCATCTGTTTTAAAATTTGTAATTCTTCCCTCAACTTTTAGTGCAAAGAAAACCTCTCCAAACATCACAACTTTTTAAAAAAGCTCCCGCGAGTTCAGGCTTTTTTGGTCGCAACAATCATAAAAACACCCCGCAAAATCCTGGAGGGACTGATTTGATATGTGTTGCTTTATTTTCAGGAAGAAATTAATTTTTGCATGCTATCACCAATTAATTACAGTTACAGTGTAGAGACATTGTATGTTCCCTTACTATTGAGTAGACTATCTTGGTCACTAAAGTTTAAGGAATTTATGCTTTATACAGCAACATATGTGTCTTAAGGGGGGTCTCACTTCTCATATCAAATGTCTCTTCCCCTCCTCTTTCTGCTGGGAGACCTACAAAGCCCTGAACTTTGAAATGACCAATGGGCCTCCAAGCTCCCTTGCAATTCCTTTTTTTAGGTCGAGTTTATGACTTCTGCTGCAATGTAATTGGGCCAGCTCGGGTTTCATGAAAATCAGTTCAGTTTTTGGTGCATTGGTCAAGCTGTAAGGAGCAGACTTCTCTGCTCTTCCATTTTTATTTTTTTTTTATCTTACAAGTAAGGCCCAGAGCCTGTCATGCTCTGTGAAAAATTTTCTTTTCTTTAAAGTTGACTTCTTATTTTAATCTTTTTCTTTAAATTACCTTGCAAGAAGATTTTGATTTTTTTCTAAGCTTAAACCAACTCATTCCAGCCACAATACACTGGAAGAAACAGATCTGTGGCGTGTTTTTGTCCCAATTTGACTCTCTGATGGGACTTTGTACAATAAACAAACTCCTTCAGTGCATAAGAGAAGACTGCAGCCAGCCTGCTAAAGAACCAGCCCCTTTGTGATCTTGGGAGTAGGCCATAACCGTGGTAAAGAGCCTGTCTGCCAGTCTTCCAACAAAACCCCTCGCCGGTCCAGTTGAAACAGAATCCAATGGACCGCCTGCTTCCCACTGGAACACAATGACTCTGTTTGGCTGGCGGTCTGTTGTTTAATTTAAAACTTAATTCTTCAGAATATTCCTGGTATAAGTTCTTTAAACTTAATTTCATGCAAACCCCTATCAGAATTTCAAAATGCATTTTGTTCTTTCATTAATTTATGTTCTTTTTCAGAGTAACACCAATTTTCCATTTTTCTAGATAGTTTATTCATCATTTTCTTCATAAAATTGTATCCACTTTTCTTGACCAATGCTATTTTATGGTTTGCCAGTTTCCAGTATATTGCCAAGTTAAATTATGGTTTATTTGGTTCCGCAAATGTTTGATTCACAGGTTATGAACTGTAACTCAGCAACAGTCTATGATGCCCATGATACATGTTGAATTCTCTGTTTTAAAGTTACCCAAATATGTTAACCTATTCTGACATTTCTTATTAAACTATTGAAAGACGTATGGGAGTTCCTGTTTCATTTCATGTCCATCTTCTTGATTATCAGCAGAGAAGAACTCACAAGGGTTTTTTGGAGACTGATTCATAATTGGTACAAATAAAGAATTGTTAATAAAATTGTCCATTGTCTGGGCTGGTGCCCTACGAGGATATGAGTGTGTAATGAAAGGAAATCTTCATTCCTACTCACATTCATATTTACATTAACCTTTTAACTGTCCACATTTCATGGACGGTCGCGCACCCCCAGTGGCACAGCGCAGCAACTGCACCTTTCAACTCTCTGGTTGTCCTCTGACGTCCCCGGCTCTCCTGAAGATTTGTACTGAGCTGTACTGATCTGACAGTTCAGAAGGTGGCAGACACGTGTCGGAGGAATCATGGCTGACATGGAATACAGCAAAGAGGACGAGATCCTCATTATTCCTCTCGCTTTTTCTGCCGTGAGCTCACAAGACCAAGATGGCCGCCAACACGATTGTCTGGAACATCACAGAAAACTGCATTTTACAGGAAAAATAACCACGTAATACAAACAAAATTCATGTGGGATAATCATAAGAGTTTGTAGATGTGGTAGAGAGCGTAAATGACCGACTAAACGCAAAACGACCACGATGGGCGAAAACTGAGCTCACAACACCCAAGATGGCCGCACCCATCATTGTCATGGATCATCACAGAAAACTGCATTTTACAGGAAAAATAGCCGTGTAATACAAACAAAATTCATGTGGGATAATCATGAGTTTGTAGATGTGGTAGAGAGACCAAACGCAAAACAACGACCATGATGGGCGAAAACAGACCAACCACACGAGCGAGCGAGCCCCCCGCCCACCCACCTGCCACTGGTAAGTCATGAATTTATGGGTTTTTTGGCATTTTATTGATTTTCTGGTTCATATACTTTGAAGATTAGATACAAACATACCCCTGTAGACAAAACGGTGTCAAAAAACCCCAAACCATTCTTTGTGTAAATGTGTCCAAAGTCCACTTTTGACTGATTTATGTAATTTATATAGCTGCCACGACATTATGCAAATTAGATGCGTAAATTTATTCCTATCTGAAACTTTGGATCATATTCTGCATCTTTCTAATTGACAGTAAGCCATTATCTCTTGCAACGTTCAAGTTATAGCCTTGGAAATCTGAACTATTTTATTGACAAAATTTTTTTTACCACTCTTGAACACTAGGGGCCTTGACCACTGTTTAACCGTCACAGTCGCCGACAGCTAAAGGATTGTACCAACAATAAAACACCTATAAACCCATTAATATATATCCACTACAGTATGCATATGCCGCAGAGCAACCACTAGTTATGGGTACAGTTTTGGTTGTTTAAAAGCATATTTTTACAATGTGTCTTAAAAGTGTTTAGTGTGGTACATTCTCTGATTGCAGGTGGTATATTATTCCAGATCTTGGTGCCCCTCACTGATAGCACAGATTGAGTAAATGTGGTGCATCTGTGGGGGACCTCACAGTCTCCTTTAGTGATTGCTCTGGTGGTTGTACCGGTGACAGTTCTCAGTCTAATGTATTTTCTGGGAGGGGGGGGTGCATAGCCATTTAATATTTTATAGATTTATTTATATTTTATAGATTATAGATAAATTTCTGCACCTGTGTCCCCTGAGCTAAAAAATTCCATATATGTGTCCCCTGAGTCGAAGATCCCTGCATCGGTGTCTCCAAAACTAGAAATTTCTTTCCCCTGAGCCAGAAATTTCTGCTTTTATCTCCCCTGAGCCAGAAATCTCTGCTTCTGAGGCCCTTGAGCTAAAAACACCTCTGGTATCTGTGTCTTGACAACAGTAGGACTCCATGTCTGTTTGTAACCCAGCTGAGAAAATGACCCTTTTTCTCAGATTTCATTTGTATTAATGAAAGTGTGTGATTTTATTTTGAAAACCGACTATCTTGGGGAAGAGGAAGTGCGATCCTCGTCATCCAACTTTTGAATTTCCGGTTCATGGTCACGTTGGGTGATCTGGGTCTTTCCATTCGTTAAAAGCGATATTAGCCCCGCCTTCCGAATAGAGGCAGCAAGCGCGCACTCGGAATTCAGTCTTTCACGATATGAGCGCAGACGAGAGAGGTTGTGAAGCGGTCTGATTCACACAGATACCTCTTCTTGTTGACGGGAGCACGAGCGTGAGGGGCATTGTGGCTGTGTCCTTTGCTGTGTTCACACTGAGACCTCATCTTGGCTAGGTTTTTTTGGTTGCCGATCAAGAACCATCTGGATCCTGGATTCTCTCCGAATGGAGATGGCGAGCCTGACCCGAGACTGAACCGAGATTGATCTGAGATCTAACCAAGATCTCGATTGAAGAGCACCCTTCCTCTCTCCAGTGCCCAGGATTCAAAGTGGTAACAACCCAAGTCGCCGCTTTAAAAGAGGAAAAGAAACCTGAGTCTGAAGATACAAGATATCTTGACTGGTCAAATGACTAACCCGAAAGGACAAACAAACACTGAGCTCAGTAGGACATCTTTGGGGTTTTATTTCATACCGGCTGTTGTATATTTGTATAGTGGTAAATTGTCTGTATATATTGCTCACTTTTTCCCTATAAATAACAACCATTATTGCTCATTTCTTGCCTCCAGCTATTTCATTCCACACTCACTTTAATTCCCTATTGTAACCCTTACGAACCTAGCAACTGGTCTACACTTAATTATTTCCCTTACCTAATTAACATAAGGCAGGGGTTTCAATAAGAAGTGGCGAGCCCAGCCAGGAGCCTTTTTTTTCTCTCCCTTACGTTATTTCAAGCCTATAACGTACCCAAAATGGATATTGTTGAGCGTGAATCTGTGAAAATTCCAAATGCAGTGATAGTGAGTGAAATCGCTGGAGATGAGCAACTTGATGAGATGATCAAGTTACATCTCCCTGATATTAAAAACCTAGCGAAGATGAGTGGCAGAGATTTTGCAGATGTCCTGAAAGACTTGATGTCACAGATTTCTGAGTCAAATCACGCTACGCGAAGTATGCCCACCACTCCTGCACATGATTCAAATCCCCCAGAAGTGCAACGTGTGGTAATCGAGCACATTGTAAAAAGGGAGGATTTTTCCGTACAGCCGTTTTCACAGAAGCTCAGAGCTTTTTCTGGCAAAGACCTCTGACCAACTTAAGAGCTAGATTATGATACTTGGTGCTCCAGTGTAGAATTAATCTTGACTGATCCTGCTCTGTCCAAATTGCAACAATCCCGAAAGATCATTGAGTCTCTTTTACCCCCAGCAGCTGATGTAGTCAAGTACTTGAACCCCAACAGCTCACCATCAGAATATCTTCAGCTGTTAGATTCTGCTTATGGTACGGTTCAAGATGGCGGAGAGCTTTACGCCAAGTTTATTGACACCTTCCAAAACACAGGTGAGAAATCCTCATCATATCTACAACGTCTTCAAGTAGCTTTGACTCACACTGTGAAGCGTGATGGTGCTTCAAGCCAGGATTTTGACAGGCTACTTGTCACACAGTTTTGCCGAGGTTGTTGGGATGATTCCCTTTTAACTGCACTCCAGTTAAAACAAAAACGAACAAATCCCCCAACTTTTCCTGATTTGCTCCGCTTGCTACGTACTGAAGAAGACCAAAATGTTGCCAAAGGCTTGCGAATGAGACAACATTTGAGCAGTTCAAAACAAAAAGTGACATCCCACGTGCAAACTGTGCAATGTAGTTCAGATGAAAATGAGGACAGAATCACGGTAAACTCAATTCAAGAACTCTCAAAACAAGTTGCAGAAATTCAAAATCAGCTAGCAAAACTAACTGCAAAACCAAAAGCCCAAAACTCATAAAAAGTACACCCAGTACAAAGCCAAAAGAGAAACGAAAGCCGAATAAAGTGACAAAGGAACCCACAGAACAAATGGTCAGAACTCGAAGTACACCACCCAAACCGTGGTACTGTTTCCAATGTGGAGGATGGCCACATCAAGCCGAGCTGCGAAAACGAACCAAACCCAGCTTTACTTACCGAAAAGCGTAAGCTGTTTAAAGAGAAACAAAAGAGATGGGGGTCTGAAAATCCCACAGCTAATAAAGACCGGTTAAACTAGAAACAGTCTCCATTACGGGGCAAATGGAGACTGTAGCCAGACACTCACGTCCCCCTAAATACAAGCAACACACTAGCCTTAAGCAATCTGTTACTAACCCACCTAAGTATAGCCTACCAAAAAGGTTAGTTGGTTCCAAATGCACAGCTGTAGTTAGCATTTCTGATGTTAATGTGCATTGTCTTCTTGACTCAGGGTCACAAGTGACTACAGTCACCGAGTCGTTTTACAAACAGAACTTTCCCGATCAAAGCCTTAAACCACTCTATGACCTTTTAGAAGTAGAGGGCGCTGCAGGTCAGCCCGTTCCCTATTTAGGTTATATAGAGATGTGTATTACCTTTCCAAAAGACTTCTTATGCACAGAGATTGACATACCAACCTTAGCTCTCGTTGTTCCAGATGCCAATCCTAATAGTCAGGCACCAGTGTTAGTGGGAACAAATACACTTGATGTTCTTTATGGAAAGTATTTAGACATGAAGACTCCTGATTACTTACCTAGCTCTTACGGTTTTAGGACACTGTTGAAAACCCTCGAACTAAGACATACAGAGAACAAAGATGGGAACATTGGATTAGTTACCTTGTCAAGCAAAGCCCCAGCTGTAGTCCCAGCAGGTAAAACTGAAGTTTTAGAGGGGTCTGCCAATGTTCACTGTACCTCAGACACTGTGCTATAGTGGAACACCCCTCTCACTCTTCCTTGCCGGGTGGCCTTTGTGTTAAAACTTGCCTGATAACACTTCCTTCCCGAGCTCCACACAAAGTGCCTGTAATGATTATGAATGAAACAGAGCAAGATGTCACAGTGCCGTCCACGTGTGTCATCGCAGAACTTGGAGCTTTCCATTGTATTCTGTGTAGCATAAAATAGAAATATTAATAAATAATAAATATGATCAGGTATGAATTATTTAATTTATATTGATGTATTGGAATCTGAGCTCAAATCTCATTTCATATACATCAGAAAAGTTAATAACACTCGTAAGGGGCACCAGCTTCTATATTTAAGAAGCAATTTGATCTTTAATTTCACTTTATACCTGTTTAATCACTCAATAAATTAATCAATAATCAGTCTCAAAAATTTTCCATGAATTCGATACCTGGGCTTGAACAGACTCAGAATGAAATAAATTCCCAACAACTTCTCTCATTTTTAAATATTTATTGAACGAAATGATTAACAGACATTGCAGTAATTTCCTTAATCATAAACTCAATCTTGGAAATGATAGATTAACAATGTCAGTATTTTCGGAACCAGGGTTAAACTGAGAAATGAATTTCTATCAGTTTGAGTTAACAGATTATTAAAACAACGCAAATTTATGGAGAAAGTTTACTAATTATATGAAAAAGTCCTAAATTAATCTTAAGAAAATAAAAAAATGGAATTTTAATGAAAAGAAGAGTTATGTTAAGGGCTTCTTAATTTGCATCTGATTAGATATACAAATTATTACCGAACCTCAGACGTTAATTCAGCAGTTGAATTAAAGTTTGCAGCTCACGTGATTCTCGTTCGATGATGGTTCTGTCGTCGTCCTCATGAAGTTTTGAAGTGTTGTTCAGGGGCAAAACGCAGAATATTTGTCCCGCAAATATTCTCTTGACGATGAATGATATTCATGAGATCGTAAGTTGGATCTCGATGGTTGAAATCCTGCAGAAACGCGTTGATTCCTGAGCTGCGCGATGTGGGAGCTGCGTTTTTCTTCCTGGTAGACAAACGGCTGCAGAGGTCTTCGGGAATAATTGAAGATGTCTAATCCGATTTCAAATTAGAAAAGAAAACTTTCGGACTTTAGATAAAAATTATAGCTTCTGGTGTGTGGTTGGTCAAGAAAAATATAAAAAAAAAAATATAAAGTCAAGATTAAAGTTTACATTAAAATTAAACAAACGGTGGTTTTACAGAAAGTTTAACAAAGAAAAAGTGATGAATAAAAATTGGAGTTTAACTCCGATTAAGAATTGAGCTCAAAGAAATAGGAATTCCTAGGCATTTAAGAGAAAAGGAAAAAGACATTAAAATACAACGTTACATAACAAATTACGAGTTATCTGCTCTGTGTTCGGAAAAACGACACGTGGTCGAAGTCTTTGTTCAGAAGGTCCTTTGTTCTTCCTTGCTGTGTGTAGACAATGGAGAAGATCAGTGAAAAGGGGAGCCGGACAGAGAAGAGAGCTCTGGAGCAAAAGAGAGTCCGGAGCAAAAGAGGCAGAAGCAGGGGTCCCTCTGTTATTTAAGTTCCGCGGGCTTCCGGGATCTCAGCCAATGAGAGTCCTTCGTGGGAGGCACAATGAACTTTCCATCCAATGACAAACAGTCTATTGTTTGGAGCTCTTTGGGATGAAGAGTTGTCATGCAGAGATTGGCTGTTGGAGTCACATGTGATATCGGTCCAAATGAATACACACAATTTTAAATACATTGGAATATACACACTTATGTATAACTAAACTAACCTTAGTGTATCTTATAAGCAGTGCTTCTAAATCAACATGCAGGAATAAACATTCATTTAAACATTAACATGCATATATATAAAATCACAGATTAATGCATTTCACACATATTATTGATTTTCCACATCAAAAACATCAGAGTCCATCTGCATTTTCATAGTTCTGAAAAGAATGAAGGTTTAGAATTGAGTTTGTAATAATGTACTTTAAAGTTCACTGGTTAAATCCAGCATGTCCAGAGTTTAAGGAAATTAGCTGAGTTGTGGGTCTGTGTAGGTTTTATGGGGGCAATAAAAGTGAAGCCGGACATTGGGGACATTCCTTAGGTTGGTTTTAACAAAAGAAGGGGGATTTCAGCTGTGGCCTGGGGGAAGAAAATCCATTTCTTTGTGTTATTCCTGGATGAAACAAAATGTCTTTAAGCAGAAGAATAATTATTGCTGAGCCAAAGTGAGATGATGCTACATCTGTCCCAGCACAATGTCGTCAGTGCAAATGAGTCGGCCACAAACAAGCCACAACTGAGTTTCAACTTTGATGATTCACCGATTCCACAGGAGTGGAAAGAGCGAATAACCAAACAACTAAATGACATCCCGGAAGTATTCACTTTCCATGATTTGGACTTTTGGGTGTACAAGCAAAGTGAAGCACTCCATCAGTCTTCATGATCCGACTCCCTTTAAGCACCGTGCATGCCCTATACACCCCCAAGACCTTGTGGCAGTGCATAAACACCTTCAAGAGCTGCTCGCTGCAGGTGTGATAAGAGAGTCCCAGTCTCCCTACTCGTCCCCCATTGTTGTAGTGAGGAAGCGAAACAATGATGTGCGTCTATGTATAGACTTTCGTAAACTCAATTTACAAACAAGAAAGGACTCTTACGCCCTCCCAAATCTGGAGGAGACGTTCTCGACGCTCACAGGCTCCAAGTGGTTTACAGTCCTCGATCTTAAGTCTGGATATTACCAGATTGAGATAGAAGAAGCAGACAAAGAAAAGACTGCTTTTGTAACACCCCTTGGATTCTGGGAGTTCAACCGCATGCCACAGGGCATAACCAACTTCCCAAGCACCTTTCAGCGGCTCATGGAGCGCTGCGTCGGTGACATGAACTTAAATGAGGTGCTAGTCTTTCTAGATGATCTCATCATCTTTTCAAATAGTTTGGAAGAACATGAACGGCGACTCATGCGGGTACTCCATCGTCTTAAAGAGTACTCGCTAAAGTTATCGCCAGAAAAATGTAAATTTTTTCAAACAACAGTCCAGTACCTAGGTCATGTAGTCTCCGAAAGCGGTGTCGAGACAGATCCCGAAAAGATTCAGGCCCTTAAGACCTGGCCACGGCCTAAGAATCTCACGGAACTGAGATCCTTTTTAGGGTTCTCAGGGTACTACATACGCTTCATTGAAGGGTACTTGTCTATAGTACGCCCTCTCAGTGACCTCACACGCAGTTACCCGCCACTCAACAAAAAGTCAAAATCCAAAGTCACTGACCAAACCTACTTTGATCCCAAACTTCCATTTGAGAGTCGATGGACCACAGACTGTCAAAAAGCTTTCGACTCCATCATCGAAAGGTTAATATCAGCTCCTATCTTAGGCTTTGCGGATCCGAAGCTGCCTTACGTACTCCATACCGATGCTAGTACCACTGGCTTAGGGGCAGCCCTCTATCAGGAGCAGGACTGTCAGCTTAGGGCCATAGCTTTTGCCAGTCGCGGGTTATCAAGGAGCGAAGCACGTTATCCAGCTCACAAGCTAGAGTTCTTAGCTCTAAAATGGTCAGTGACTGAAAAGTTTCACGACTATTTGTATGGGGGTCAGTTCACGGTAGTTACAAATAGTAACCCACTCACCTACATATTGACCTCTGCTAAACTAGACGTCACAAGCTACAGGTGGCTTGCAGCTTTGTCTAACTACAACTTTAAGTTACAGTATAGAGCAGGCAAGCAAAACCTAGATGCAGATGAGTTGTCTAGACGTCCTCATGGTGAATTCGTTGACGATGTCCAGTCCAGGAAAGAGCAGGAGCGTGTAAGCCGCTTTGTAGAGTGCCACCTAGCTGACAGTGACACCACAGAGATTGTAAATGATGAAGCTGTTCAAGCCATTTGTCAAAACCACCTTGTTAAAATTTGTGATGACAATCAGGATAGTGGTGTTACACTTGTGGAATCACTTACCATCTCAGCTGACACAATCCCAGACTTGTATGTCTTGGAGCAAGACAATGGCTTACCCACTATCCCTGTCTTGTCTCAAACAGAAATCAAAGACAAACAAAGAGCGGACTCGACACTCAGACAAGTTATTGAACAAATCGAACGTGGCCAAACACCTCCACCAACTGCTAGAGAAGAACTCCCAGATCTCCCTCTTTTACTCAGAGAACTCCATAGGTTGGAGATGTACAATGAAGTGTTGTACAGAAAAAGACAAATTGGAGACCAAGTGACCCACCAGCTCGTTCTTCCGTACTCCAAAGTCTGCACAATGACATGGGCCACTTAGGTATTGACAGAACCCTTGATCTGGTCCGAACACGATTCTATTGGCCACGTATGGCAACAGATGTTGAGCAAAAGGTAAAAACATGTGATCGGTGCATACGAAGGAAGAGTCCTCCTGAAAAAGCGGCTAGCCTGGTCGACATAACCACCACACGACCTTTAGAGCTAGTCTGCATGGACTTCCTCAGTCTGGAACCAGACAGTAGCAATACCAGCAATATTCTTGTAATAACTGATCATTTTGCTAAATTTGCCCTTGCGTTGCCTACCTCAAATCAAAGGTCCAAAACGGTTGCCAGGTGCTTGTGGGATCAATTCATCGTTCACTACAGTATACCTGAGCGCCTGCACAGCGATCAGGGTCCTGATTTTGAGGCAAAACTAATAAAAGACCTTTGTGAGATCTCAGGCATAAGGAAAACAAGAACAACCCCATACCACCCCAGGGGTAACCCTACTGAAAGATTCAACCGAACGCTACTGAGTATGTTAGGAACGCTTGAGTCCAAACAAAAGTCCCACTGGAAAGACTATGTTATTCCGTTAGTACATGCATACAACTGCACACGCAGTGATGTAACCGGGTTTACTCCCTACAAGTTAATGTTTGGTAGAAAACCCAGATTGGCAGTTGATCTAGCGTTCGGACTTCCTCTCAGCAAAGATCAGAAAGTTACTCACTTGCAATATGTTGAAAATCTCAAGAAAAGGCTCGAAGAAAGCTACAAATTAGCTTCACAAAATGCACAAAAGATTGCAGACAAGAACAAGGCCAGGTTTGACCGCAAAATCACTGTTTCTGAACTTGAACCTGGGGATAGGGTTTTAGTTAGAAATGTGAGACTGCGTGGAAAAAATAAGCTTGCTGATAAATGGGAGGCCGATATTCATGTGGTAGTCAAACGTGCAGGTAATTTACCCATTTACACAGTTAAGCCCGAGTCAAAGCAAGGTCCCTCAAGAACTTTACACAGAGACCTTTTGCTTCCCTGCAGTTTCCTCCCTGTTGCCACAGCAGAAACACCTGAACCAGAGCCTATTCACCGCCCTAAGAAACGCCAAACAACTGTTGCAGAGAACAATGATCACGAAGAGTTAACCGAAATTGAAAATGAATTTTTGTTTCCGTGGGTTGAGGATTCCCCATGTGGAGAGATAACCAGATTTACGACTGTACATGATTATCCAAAACCTTTGCAAACACCGGAAATGACAAACCCACCTGGTTGTGATTTACCTGAGACCACTGCCAATGCAGAACCGGATAGGGAGCATAATGCAATTGAGATTGAACCTTCCTATAATTCGCCTGTGGAAAATGAAACAGCAACAATACTAGAGGAACCTTCTGACAATTCAGTCGAGGGGCAAGAACACCAATCGAATGATTTGCCTGATGAAATGGACAAAAATGATCACATTGCAATTCAACCAGTACGACGATCTGAAAGAATCAGACAACTCCCAAAAAGACTAGAGTATCCTGAATTAGGAAATCCTCTAGTGACTGTTGTTAAGTCCCTTTTCCAAGGTTTGAATACAGCCTTCTCAGAGTTTCTAAGTACTGACGATGGACAGTCTTGGTTACACATGCAACGGGATGTACATGATATTTAGCGGGGGAGTGTGTAACCCAGCTGAGAAAATGACCCTTTTTCTCAGATTTCATTTGTATTAATGAAAGTGTGTGATTTTATTTTGAAAACCGACTATCTTGGGGAAGAGGAAGTGCGATCCTCGTCATCCAACTTTTGAATTTCCGGTTCATGGTCACGTTGGGTGATCTGGGTCTTTCCATTCGTTAAGAGTGATATTAGCCCCGCCTTCCAAGTAGAGGCAGCAAGCGCGCACTCGGAATTCAGTCTTTCACGATATGAGCGTGGACGAGAGAGGTTGTGAAGCGGTCTGATTCACACAGATACCTCTTCTTGTTGACGGGAGCATGAGCGTGAGGGGCATTGTGGCTGTGTCCTTTGCTGTGTTCACACTGAGACCTCATCTTGGCTAGGTTTTTTTTGGTTGCCGATCAAGAACCTTCTGGATCCTGGATTCTCTCCGAATGGAGATGGCGAGCCTGACCCGAGACTGAACCGAGATTGATCTGAGATCTAACCAAGATCTCGATTGAAAAGCACCCTTCCTCTCTCCAGTGCCCAGGATTCAAAGTGGTAACAACCCAAGTCGCCGCTTTAAAAGAGGAAAAGAAACCTGAGTCTGGAGATACAAGATATCTTGACTGGTCAAACGACTAACCCGAAAGGACAAGCAAACACTGAGCTCAGTAGGACATCTTTGGGGTTTTATTTCATACCGGCTGTTGTATATTTGTATAGTGGTAAATTGTCTGTATATATTGCTCACTTTTTCCCTATAAATAACAACTATTATTGCTCATTTCTTGCCTCCAGCTATTTCATTCCACACTCACTTTAATTCCCTATTGTAACCCTTACGAACCTAGCAACTGGTCTACACTTAATTATTTCCCTTACCTAATTAACATAAGGCAGGGGTTACATGTTCGCATAACAGGGCACTGGCCACATCGGCACCATGGGGTGTTAGCCATTCTTTATCTGCTATTGCGCATATCTCTGGTGGAATTTCCCTCCTCGGGATCACTTGAAAGTGAGGACTCGTCCTCGCAAGCCTCCTTCTCCATCTCTGGTTCATATAGATAACCGTTTAAACCCACTTCATCATAGGGACTGGCTATTGTTTTCTCGTCCGCGGTAAAGCCAGAATCAATGAATGTACATCACTTCCGGCCGGCAATGGCTGCTCCCCATTGGTTTTGACCGAGGGGTTTTCATGAGATAAAATTATTCAGTATACTGGATCTAGGGGGTTGTTTTTACTGAATAACACATTTTTGGTTTATAAATAATACCTAAAGCAGGATTAATGTTTTTATAATGGCCAATGCAGGTTTCCGCTAAGGTTTCCTGTGTTAGCCCCTGAGCTTAAAGTATCTGTACTATTTCTAGTGCATAAGGTATCTACTGTATGTTACTGCCTGAGTCAGAAGCTCTTATGTGGTTTAAAATTCGCACGTGGGTGTCCTGGGGCAAAGGGCTCCTTTGTGGTCTCCAAAGCAAAGGGCCCCAATGTTACCTTCTGGGTTTGAAATGCCCATGATGTTTTTTAAGGGTGTTATGTTTTCTCTTTCTGAGTTTGAAGGGTTTTTGTTGTCACACCTTGAGTTTGGATTTTCCATGTTAACATTTGAGTTTAAAACTCCTAAGTTATCCCCGGAGGGTAAAGATTCTTTGTTGTCATCCCTAGAGTTTAGAGATTCTTTATTTTTCATGTCACTTTCCCCCCTGAGTATGATTCTCTTGTGTCATTTTCTGGTAAAAGAGCTCTGGTGCTAGCTTTGGAGCAGAGAGCTCTGGTGCTAGCTTTGGAGCAGAGAGCTCTGGTGCTAGCTTTGGAGCAGAGAGCTCCGGTGTTAGCTTTGGAGCAGAGAGCTCCTGTGTTATAGCTTTGGAGCAGAGAGCTCCTGTGTTATAGCTTTAGGGCAGAGAGCTCCTGTGTTAGCTCCAGACCCTAATGCTTCTGTGTTAGCTTCTGAGCCTAAAGCTCCTGTGTTCCCTTCTGAGGTTAGGGCGTCTATGACGTATCCAGAGTTTAAAATGTCCATGATATCATCTCCTGAGGTTGGAGTTTCCATGTTACGGCCCCCTGAGGTTAAGATTTCTGTGTCATCTTTATCTCCAGAATTTAAAGTACCTACAGTATGTTATTTCCTGATGGCATTAAGATCTCCATGTTATTGTTTCCTGGGGTTGTAATTCATATGTTTTCTTTTGAACTTAAAGCCCCTTTGTTAACCCTCTAACTGTCCCAATCGCCGTATGGTGACATAACCCCTAGTGTTCAAGAGTGGTAAATATTTTTTGTCAGTAAAATAGTTCAGATTTCCAAGGCTGTAACTTGAAAATTGCAAGAAATAATGGCTTACTGTCAACTAGAAAGATGTAGATTATGATCCAAAGTTTCAGATAGGAATAAATTTATGCATCTAATTTGCATAATGTTGCAGCAGCTACATAAATTACATAACTCAGTCAAAAGTGGACTTTGGACATATTTGCACAAAGAATGGTTCTGTTTTTTGACACCGTTGTCTCTATAGGGGTATGTTTTTATCTTATCTTCAAAGTATATGAACCAGAAAATCAGTACAATGTAAAAAAACAAACAAATAAATTCATCACCTACCGGGGGGGAAGACTCTCTCGCTCACATGACCGGCCCATTTTCGTCCATCGGGGTCATTATTTTGTGTTCTGTCGGTCAGTTACGCTCTCTACCACATCTACAAAGTCTTAGGATTATCCCACGTAAATTTCATTTGTATTCCGCGGCTATTTTTGGAGTAAGAAGCCATTATGTGACGACAAAATGACGATCGTTGGCGGCCATATTAGCTTTCTGGGCTAAAAGCAGGAAAACAGGAAAAGGAAATGAAGGAGTTCTTCTTCTTTGGTTTATTTTATGTCAGCCATGATTCCTCCAACATGTGTCTGCCACCTTCTGAGCCATCAGATCAGTACAAATCTGCAGTATAGCTGGGGAGTTAAAGAGATGTCAAGAGTGAGTTGACGGGCGCAGTTGCTGCACTGTGCCACTGGGGGCGCGTGAAATCGTGGCCAGTTAAAAGGTTAACTCCTGTGTTTAAAGTGCCTGAGGTATGCGCTCCTGCGGTGCTGTGCTTACCTGTCTGTTGGCCTATGGACTTTGGCAGGCGGCCAGACCCACTATGTATTCCAGTATGAGGACCCATGGATTTGGGTAGGCCCCAAGATCCACCTTGTTCCCCGGTTCATTGGCCGTAGGTCGATGGAAGACCACCTGACCCATCTGATTTATTGTTTAGACCTTGAACTTTGTTTTGATAGATTCACTTTTTTGGCGTCAGTCTGATGCTCCAATGAGTACTTTGTATTTCTGGCATAATAGAAGGAATTATAACTTATGTTTGTGTTTCTGACAGCACAGCCTGAGGTGCTCTTGGATTGTCATTTGTTTTGGACTTTATGGTGGGCGATAGAGTGTGTTTTTGGCCCACTTGGCCTGTGTCCCCACCACTCTTCCTGGGAAAGTGTTTTTTGCTCTTTTCTCTTTTTGGGTAGTGTTTAGGGGTGTCTGGAATCCACCCCTTAAAGGGGGAGCTATGTCAGGGTCTGGGGGGATGACCGCATGGTCATTCCCACTCTTTGAGTTATTTCTGTGTTTCTTTGTGTTTTTTGCTATTTGTATTTTGGTTTGAGTCCTGTGACTGTTATTAAGATATGATATGCCTTTATTAGTCCCACAATGGGGAAATTCCAGGATTGCAACAGCACAGGGATAGCAACACTCAGAGCAACAATCAAGAAGACAAGAAAAAACAAGAGCAGCGAATATACATATGTACATATAAATATATAAATATATATACACACAGTGCGGAGCATTGTAGCTAGATGGAATAAACAGCATAACCGTCTACTAGTTATCCTACATAGTATGAATATGTACCCATACATATTGTCACCCTCCGTAGCGACCGATATTGTCCTAGTTGTATACTGGAGGGGACCATTGTGTAAGTCTATTGCGTCTTTATTATTATTACTTACTTATTACTTAATTATTATTATTACTGTTATTGTTATTATGATTACTGTTATGATCTGAGGTGAGTCACTGTTTGCATTATGTTTATCATGGTCTTGTCTCTCCCCTGATCCTCTGTTCATGTCTGTGTCTGTGTCTGTGATTGTGTGTGTATCCCCGCCCCATCCTGTCATCTGTTTTTCCTCATGTGTCAGCTGTCAGTCATTATTGGTTTTCAGTTGAAGTTCCTGGTTGTGTACAACTGTTCCCGTGTTGTCCTGATTGTGTTCAGTGTATTTATCTGGTTTCATTTCTGTTCGGTTTGGGCTCTTTGTTAGTCATTTGACGCGATTACACGCTTCTGTTCCAGTCTAGCCTTGTTTCCTTGTATCCTGTTTAGTTCTAGTCTTGTCAGTCCTGTTTTTGCCTTTTGTTGTGCTTCTGAGCGGCAGTGTTATTTTTTGTTAAGCCCTCGAGTAGTGTCTGTGTGACAGCACTCGTTAATAAAGTATTTTTTGAACTTACGTCCAGCGAGTGGGTCCAGTCCTTCCACAACACATGACACGAGGCAATTACACTTCCTGTCCGTCACTCAACATGGTCCGTGTGGAACCTCGGTACACCTCTGTGCCAAACCGAAGGTGCTGTACCGAAAAATCCAAATACGAATACATGTGCCATTACACCCCTAATACATACATACATACATACACCGCGTTCCAAATTATTATGCAAATGATATTTGTCTCTGACTTTCCTAAATAGTCAATGCAAATGACAGTGAGTATAATTTTCAAGTCATCAACCATTAGAGCATAATTCAAATTTTATTGAACAAACCTCCCAATGATAACAATTTTTTGCAAAAATAAAAATAAATTCAAAATGCACTGTTCCAAATTATTATGCACAACAGAGTTTCAAAACATTTTATTGGTTGTAAAGAACTGGAAATGGTCATTTGTTGAATTTGCAGCATTAGGAGGTCATATTTACTGAAATCAAAAGCTATTTCAATCAAAAACATCTTAACAGGCCAAGTTACATGTTGACATAGGACCCCTTCTTTGATATAACCTTCACAATTCCTGCATCCATTGAACTTGTGAGTTTTTGGAGAGTTTCTGCTTGAATTTCTTTGTGAGATGTCAGAATAGCCTCCCACAGCTGCTATTTTGATGTGAACTGCCTCCCACCCTCATAGATCTTTTGCTTGAGAATGGTCCAAAGGTTCTCAGTAGGGTTGAGGTCAGAGGAGGATGGGGGCCACACCATGAGTTTTTTCCTTTTATGCCCATAGGAGCCAATGACACAGAGGTATTCTTTGAAGCATGAGATGGTACATTGTCATGCATGAAGATAATTTTGCTACGGAAGGCACAGTTCTTTTTGTACTTGGAAGAAAGTGGTCAGTCAGAAACTCTATATACTTTGCCGAGGTCACTTTCACACCTTCAGGGATTCTAAAGGGGCCTACCAGCTCGCTCCCCATGATTCTGGCCCAAAACATGACTCCGCCACCTCCTTGCTGACGTCACAGCCTTGTTTGGGCATGGTGGCCATCCACCAACCATCCATCTGGACCATCCAGGGTTGCACGGCACTCATCAGTAAGCAAGACTGAAAATTAGTCTTCATGTATTTCTCAGCCCACTGCAACCATTTCTGCTTGTGAGCATTAGCTAGGGGTGGCCAAATAGTAGGTTTATGCACAACTGCAAGTCTCTGGGAGATCCTACACCTTGAGATTCATGGGATCCCAGAGGCACCAGCAGCTTCAAATACCTGTTTGCTGCTTTGTAATGGCATTTTAGCAGCTGCTCCCTTAATCTGATGAATTTGTCTGGCAGAAACCTTTCTCATTATGCCTTTATCTGCACAAAGCAGTCTGTGCTCTGAATCAACCACAAATTTCTGCACAGTATGATCACACTTAAGTATCTAATGTTTTCATACCTTGTCCAAGGCATTGCACTGTTTGATGCTTTTCAGCAGCAGAGAGATCCTTTTTCTTTCCCATATTGCTTGAAACCTGTGGCATGCTTAATAATGTGGAACATCCTTCTTTAGAAGTTTTCCTTTAATTGGGATGGCCTTGCAAGCTAATTATGGCAGGTGTCTGAGATTGATACCAGTGATCCATAGAGCCCTGAGACACAATACCATCCATGAGTTTAATTGAAAAACAAAAAAATTGAATGTTTATGGCACTAAAATCCTATTTGCATAATAATTTGGAATGCGGTGTATGTCAAAGATTCTGCTTTTCTTATTCTTATTGTACACTTTGTTCCCGTTAGTATCAGTCCCTCCAGGATTTTGTGATGTTGCAATCATGTCAATTCACGTGAAATTAGCCAATCAGCATGACTATTGTGCGACCTTGCAACTTTGTCCAATCACCGCAATTTTCCTGCAATTTTGGCCAATCCTTGTCAACTTGTGCTAATTTCACCAATCAGATTTGTCCCTGAGTGGTGCTCAAATGCTCAGTCTAACCAATCAAATGCATCGCTGCACCGCGTTCACTTCTGTGTTTACAGTGAGTATTAATGGAACACATCAGCAAAAACTGTGTGTGTGATTTAAAAAAAAAACCCACTCAACCGCAAGGTTTTCAACACCGTTCCTTCCTCCGTCTCCCCCAGCCTGCTGGTGGACGTCTCACCACATCTCCTCCTGACGGCATGTACGAAGTGCTGGGTTTGTGTTGAAAAATGTCCACCTGCCCCAAAAGCACCCCGTCGCAGGAGCACGCATGAGGAGAGATGATGTAAAACCACAAACAAAATGAGCAAATCTAACACTACAGCCAGTGTTTGAGCATTTTATACATCTTTAGAGGTAAAAACATTACTTCATCTCGTCAATGACCTTTTAAACTGTGACTGTCCGGTCTGGACACGGACAAACGCCCCCCCCCACCCCGTAAATGAAAGATGAGTGTCTAATGACACTCCCAGTGTCAAGTGTGTGTCAAGACGTGCAGCAGACAGACAGGTAGGAGTTAGGCGGGGAAAGAGAGAGAATATTGTCTGTAATTTTTTTCAGAGAAACACAGATTCCCATAGACAATACAAAACAGCAGAATAAATTATTTTTTCCTCTCCGCTCGGTACCGAGTGGTTGGGGACCGTAGGGAGTTTTCAAATGAAGGTGTTTCAAATAATTTCCAAATCTATACTCTTTAACATGCATTCAGTTCAATTTAGCTGTTGTAGAGGATATTGTGTTGAAGTCTGTATTTGCTGTTGCACAAAAGAGTTTTCCTGTATAGTAGAAGTTTCTGCTTAATTTACAAATCAGTGTTAAATAGGAAATGTTTGACAATCCTGTGCTTTTCTTGTATTGGTATATAGAATATCACTGCAGTAAACTATGGAAAAAAAAACAAACATCTGCTTTAAAATTTGTAATTCTTCCTACAACTTTTAGTGCAAAAAACCTCTCAATACATCACAACTTTTATCGCAACTTTTTAAAAAAGCTCCCGCAAATTCAGGCTTTTTGGGCCGCAACAATCATTAAAAACATCCTGTGAAATCCTGTAGGGACTGGTTAGTATGTCCCAAGAAAGAGCATAATATGTTTTGTTCCTGTCTCCAGCCTATCAAGGACACTCACAAGACACTGCTGACTCAGCATTCCACATTTATATGTCTGTGTTAAAACTCTCGGCCTTGTTCACACACTTGAGAAGAC
This sequence comes from Pholidichthys leucotaenia, assembly GCA_020510985.1. NCBI lineage: Eukaryota > Metazoa > Chordata > Actinopteri > Cichliformes > Pholidichthyidae > Pholidichthys > Pholidichthys leucotaenia. Next base: position 60,077,986 of record CM035838.1, on the reverse strand, counting down.
CTTCCCCATCACACTGTCTTCATTCACCGTTACGTGTTCCTTTCCATTTTTGACTAAAATAAATCACTAAATATGCATCTCTGGAACTACAGCTTTTCTTTGTTCACCAGATCGAAGGGACATTTATTAATAAAACGAAAAATCCAGCACACATACATATTTTTGATTTGATTTAATTTTGTATACTGTAGATACCCACACCGCAGAATCTCTTTTATATACAGTCGTGAAAAAATTAGGAAACGCTGTATAAGCCTCTGTGTTTTCTTAACATATTTGAACATATGTATCTTTAATATCAGTGTTAAAAATACTGGGAGATTCATGTAAGACAACTAAACAATTCAAAATGAATTAAAGACTTTTTTCAAATTTTCTGTAAAATGTAATTTTAAACAAATAGTGAGGAATAAATTAGGACACCCCCACATTTATTCCCACTTAAAATGGCTAAAATAAATGTAAAAAAAAATGCAAATAAAAACAAAAACAAGGTTAGACATAGATATGTGAACATTTCTTAATAAAGAACTGAATATTTAATGGGGTGTCCTAATTTTTTCACATGACTTTATATAGAAGATAGTGATCAAAACTGGCAGGATCGACAGTTAAGCTAGTGCCAAGCAGAGCTGAACAATCCTTTTTAGTTTTCAGTGCATGGTCTACACATTGCTGTTGAAGCACAAAGTTAGCTTTGCTTGGTTGTGAGTGCAACCATGAGCAGCTCAACAAGTACCAGAAATACACAGACATTCTAAAATACTAAAACAAGAAGGGAAATTAACTGTCAGTTGACTGCAAAACACCTGCGTGGGCTATACATTAAAACAAAGTCGAAAAACTTTGAAAAATGCTGTTTCAAATGACCCGCCACTCCACCATTGCTGACTGGTTCAACACTGCTTCTGCCCACCAGCAGAAAATGCGCACATAATCATTTCCACAGCAGTGCCCCCAGGGATAAGAAAGATTTAATGTTAAAAGCTAATGGAGCCTAATGAAAATTTAAAGAATTTCTACATTGACTACTATTCTATTTTTTACCTAAAAAGCACAAATATTACATGAAAAAAGAAAGTTCTAAAGTTTAAAAAGAAAGCATAGATGTCTTGTGAAATGTGAACAAAGTGATACCAGAATGAGACCAAAACACATACAAAACAGTAAAAATAACTAATTTGAACAGCAATGTATAACAGCATTCATACTATTAGGGGATACAGATTTGTTTCTAGCATTGTTGCACAGATAATCCAAACTTCTAAAGATGTTAATAAAGGTTTTCATTCTTTTTTTTTGACAGTCTGTGGTCTTTTCTAATCTTTTCCTCTTCCTGGCTCCCTTTCAGCTCCCCCCGAGCCTCATTTCACAGGTTGCCTTTCAAGGGACCAGGAGACATTCCGCTGTTGGTGGAGTCCTGGCAGCTTCCACAACCTGTCCTCTCCTGGAGCCCTCAGAGTTTTCTACCTGAAGAAAAAGTGAGCTGAACACTTGACTTGTTTGTAGAACGCTTTATGTGTGTACATCCATGGGTCTGATTAAATCCAAAATTCTTACAGCAAAAATATCTCTTCTTGTTCAATCGTTGTCACTTGTTCAGGTCTCCCACCAGTGAATGGAAGGAGTGTCCACAGTATATCCATTCGAATAGGGAGTGCTTCTTTGATGTCAACCACACAGATATTTGGATAACCTACTGCATGCAGCTTCGCAGTCCGAACAACATCACTTATTACAATGATGAAGACTGTTTCAGAGTGGAGGATATTGGTTAGTAGACAGAATTTGGGCCCATACTGTATTTGTATTTAAATAAATTATTTCACAACCTTTTTTTGTACCACTTCACACTAAGACTTCCCTAACTGTGTGTTTAAAAAAATTATAAGTAGTTTATCAATTATTTATGAATGCTTTATACATCACGAATAAGCAGTTTTAAATAAGACATATTACATGCATTGATGCGGGCTCATTATTTGGCAAGCTCAAGAGACCTTTTGGCTTCAAAATTCTTACATGCTTGTAACTTTCTGACAAATATCTGATGGTGATAATCTAGTGCAGGGGTGTCCAATCATGTGCCATGGAGGGTCAAGACCCTGCAGGCTTTACCTCCAACCAGTGTCTTCAACAGCAGATTCCACTGAATTTCTTCCCACTGATTGCTGATAAGTGAAAAGACCTGCTGAAGAGACTGGGTAGAAGAGAAAACCTGCAGGCTCTTGGCCCTCCATGGCACATGATTGGACACCCCTGATCTAGTGAATGAGAAAACAAGATATCAGAGGTTTAAGAGAACATAAAGTAGGCTTACTAATCGACAAGAAACAAGTCACTATTTTCCTTTTTATCTCAAGTGTTATAACAGCTCGTTGATGATTTTTTTTAACCTAATTAATAATCTACTTATAAATCCTTTATCAGATCTTTCATTTCTTAGGCAGTTTTTCCTCATTGTGCTTTTTTCCCGTGCATTTTCTCCTTCATATATACAATCTGCAGGATTGATTCAGACATTCTTATTTTGTGGCACAGAGATGATTGAATTATCCAGAAAGTTACAGCTGTGTTAGAGCATCAGCTGAACAAGCCAACCTTATTAACTCTCAGTATCACAGCAAATGTCAAATAGAACCATGTTTACATGGTCAGTGTTTTGATGTTTGACTGCCTTTATCCTTAAAATGCTGATAAGTAACATGTTCTTACATGGCACTGTTCAGTGTCATTGACATATCTTTTTTGAGATAATCTGTATTAATGCTTTTCATGTGTGCCAATTGATTTTTTTCAGCTGTTACTATAGGTAACATATTGAGTTAACAACTTATTCATTAGTAAGCACTTATTCATTAGTGAGCACAGAATAACATTTTTTGCTTAGTCTGTACATTCATCCAAAAAGGTGCATGCGTGTTGAAGGATTCTTGTCACACTCTCAAACAATTCTTGCCACACTCTCAGTCTTAAAAATATTATCCAACCATCCATCCATTTTCTACTACTTTTCCTGGGATCTGGGTCGCAGAGGCAGCAGTTCAAGCAGAGAAGCCTAGACTAACCTCTCCCCAGCTACCTCCACTAGCTCTTCAGAGGGGAGAACAAGGTGTTCCTAGGCCAGCTGGGAGACATAGGCTCTCCAGCATGTCCTGGGTCTGCTCCGAGGTCTCCTCCCAGAGGGACATGCCTGAAACACCTCAAATGGGAGCCATCCAGGAGGCCTGCTGATCAGATGCCCAAACCACCTCAACTGGCTCCTTTTGATATGGAGAAGTAGCTGTTCTACTCTGAGCCTCTCCCAGATGACTGAGATCCTCACCCTATCTCTAAGGGTGAGTCCAGCAACCCAGTGGAGAAAACCCATTTCAACTGCTTGTATCCGCAATCTCATCCTTCCGGTTATTACCCAAAGTTCATGACCATAGGGTAGGAATGTAGATTGAGTGGTAAATCGACAGCTTTGCCTTAGAGCTCAGCTCCCAGTTCACCACGTCACACCAGTACAATGTCTGTATCACTGTAGATGCTGCTCCAAGCCATCTGTCAATCTCTCGCTCTATTCTCTGCTCACTCGTGAATAAGACCCTGGGATACTTGAACTCCTCTTGGGGCAGGCCTTGTTCCCAACCTGGAGAAGACAATCCAGCCTTTTCTGGCTGTGCACCATGGACTCAGACTTGGAGGTAGTGATTCTCACCCTGGCCGCTTCACACTCCGTAGCAAACCATCCCAGTAAGACCTGTAGGTCATTGCTCGATGAAGCCAACAGGATAACACATCTGCAAACAGCAGAGATGAGATCCTGTGGTCACCAAACATGACACCCTCCATTCCTTGGCTGTGCCTAGAAATCCTGTCCGTAAAAATTATGAACAGGATTAGTGACAAAGGGCAGCCCTGGCAAAGTCCAACTCTCATTTGGACAAATTCAACTGAGTGTTGGCAATACAAACCAAGCTCTCACAACGGTCATATAGAGACTGGATAGCTCGTAGCAATGAGCCTGATACCTCGTACTCTCGAAGCACCCCCCACAAGAAACTACAAAGGATGCAGTTGAACGCTTTCTCCAAGTCCACAAAACACATGTAAACTGGTTGGGCAAATTCCCACAAACCCTCAAGGATCCTTGAGAGGGTGAAGAGTTGGTCCGATGTGCCACGACTAGGAAAAAAAACACATTGTTCCTCCTGAATCCTAGGTTCAACCAGTGGCTGAACTCTCCTCTTCAGCACCCTGGCATACACCTTGCTGGGGAGGCTGAGGAGTGTGATCCCTCTAAAATTGAAACACATCCTTCGGTCCTCCTTTTCGAAGAGGAGAATCACCACCCCAGTTTGCCATGCCAAAGGCACTGTCCCCAGCTTCCGCGCAATGTTGCAGACATGCCAGCCAAAACAACCCCACAACATCCAGAGCCTTTAGGTACTCAGGGCGAATCTTATCCACTGAAGAGTTTTTTTAACCACTTCGGCGACCTCAGCCCCTGTCATGGGCGAGTCATCCCCCTTGTCCTCATGCTCTGCTTCCATGAATTAAGACATGATAGTGGGATTGAGGATGTCTTTTAAGTATTCCTTCCACCATCCGACTATATATATCAAAGTCACTGGACAGTTTGCTAAAATGTCTTCCAGGCAAACTGAAAGTCTTCCTCCATGGCCACATTGAACTCTTCTCACACCCAAGTTTCAGCTTCAGCAACTGCTCAATCTGCTCTCCACTTGGCCTGCCGGTACAACCCAGATGCTTCAGGAGTCCCACAAGCCAACAAAGCTCACTAGGACTCCTTCTTCAGCTTGATGGCCCCCCTCACTTCTGACATCCACCATTTGGTTTAGGGGTTGCCACCACGAGAAGCACCAACATCCTTTCAACCATAGCTCTGAGCAGCTACTTAAATAATGGTGGTGCAGAACATGGCCCATTCAGATTCCATGTCTCCAGTCTCCTTCGGGATGTGGTCGAAGTTCTTTTGGAGGTGGGAGTTGGAGACCTCCCGGACAGGGGCCTCAGCCACACATTCCCAGCCACCCTGACTATATGTTTGGGTCTCTCGGGTCTGAGTGGTATCCTCTCCCGCCATTGGATCCAACTCACCACCAGGTGGTGATCAGTTGACAGCTCTGCACCTCTCTTTACCCGAGTGTCCAAGACATACGGCCGCAGGTCTGATGACACAATAACAAAATCTATCGTCGACCTGCGACCCAAGGTGTCCTGGTGCCAGGTGCACATATGGACACCCTTATGCTTGCACATGGTGTTTGTTATGGTAAAACTGTGGTTATTTCAGAAGTCCAATAACTGAACACCACTCAGGTTCAAATCAAGCAGGCCATTCCTCCCAGTCACCCCCCCCCCTCCAGGTTTTATTGTCTTTGCCCACATGCGCGTTGAAGTCCCCCAGTAAGACAATGGAATCTCCCAAAAAGAGCACTTTCCAGTACACCAGTCAGAGACTCCAAAAAGGGTGGGTACTCTGAAACATCATTTGGAGCATGGGCACAAATGATGGTCAGGACCCGTTTCCCAACCCGAAGGCACAGGTAAACAACCTTTTCGTCAACTGAGGAGAATGCCAACATAGAGGTGGCCAGACCGAGTAATACGAGAATACCCACCCCTGCTCGCCTCATCTCATTCGGGACAGCTCCAGAAAAGGCCAAGGTCCAACCCTTCTCCAGGAGACTGGTTCCCGAACCCAAGCTGTGCGTTGAGGTGAGCTTGACTGTGAGGGGGGGCTGAAAAGTTTATAGTGGTCAGATTTGACCAAATGTGGTTTATTTTTCAACCACAGGGATCCAAATGCTGCAACACAGATGGAAGAACCTCATGCACAAGTTCAAGCTCTTTTCCCACCAGAGAGGTGATGTTCCACATTCCATAAGCCAGTTTAGTAAGCTGGGGATTGTACCGCCCACGTGTCTGCCGTCGACTGCCGCCCAACCCACATAGCACCAGACCCCCATGATCCCTCCTGCAGGTGGTGAGCCCACTGGAGAGCGGACCCATGTGGCTCATTTGGGCTGAACTCAGCCAGGTCCCATGGGCAGAAACCCAGCCACCTGGCACTTGCTATCGAGCCATTTCCTAGGCCTGGCTCCAGGGCAGGGCCCCGATAACCCCATACTGGGCGTAGTACACTGAATCCTTGATTGAGCATTCATCATGAGAGTGTATTGGGTTGCTCTTAGTCTGGACCTTCACCCAGGACCTGTTTGTCTTGGAAGACCCTACCATGGGAGATGCCCCCAACAACATAGCTCCTGGGATCACAAGAGCACGCACCCCCCCACACACCACCACCATGATAAGGTGGCGATCCATGAGGGATACAAATATTATAAGAATTTACTTTTTTTTAAAAATTGTCAAAACCTGTTCATATATTGCCCACCCAGATCATTGAACTTTTACACTCATTTGATTAGTGCTGATTATTTCTTGCTCCAATCTCATATCAACACTATAAAATACATTTTTAATTCCCTTGTTTTAATAAGGGTAACCTTTGCTCAGACAGTGCAATATTTACAGAGGCAGTGGCAAAATAATTGCTGTAAACATGTTTTTTTGTTTGTTTTTTTAGTTGCAAAAGACTGAGTATCAGATTTATTTTTACAAATATAGATGAGACTATCAAAAAATAATAGGTCTGTAAGTTTATGTATGGATGGCACTCCTTTCCAGCATGTACATCAACACTACAGTCGTGAAAAAATTAGGACACCCTAAACAAGCCTGTCTGTGTTTTTTTCTTAACATATTTGAACATATGGATATTTAATATCAGTGTTAAAAATACTGGGAGATTATGCAATACAATTAAAAATGAATTAGACTTTTTTTTTTTCAAATTTTCTGTAAAACGTAATTCTAAACAAATAGTGAGGAATAAATTAGGACACCTCCCATCTTTTTAGGACACCTCCACATTCATTCCCACTTAAATTGGCTAAAATAAATGTTAAAAAATGCAAATAAAAGCAAAAACAAGGCTAGACATAGATATGTGAACATTTATTAATAAAGAGCTGAATATTTAAAGGGATGTCCGATTTTTTTCACGACTGTATATACAAAAACTTTGATTTTTTTTTTTTTCCTGATAGTTCGTCCTGATCCACCGATTTCTCTAAACTGGACTCTACTGAATGTCAGTCCATCCGGGTTAAGTTATGATGTCATGGTGAACTGGGAGCACCCACCATCTGCTGACGTCGCAGCAGGCTGGATGCGCATTGAGTATGAGATCCAGTACAGAGAGAGAAATACTACAAACTGGGAGGCTGTGAGTTTTTACTCTTACTGTTCTGAACTTTTTAACTCTTTCAGCGTTGATTTAAACACAGTTACTGGTGCTGGCAGGAAAAAAAAAACTTAAATTCTTTGCAAAGTGGCTTTTGCACAAGCAGGTGCAATCACATAAATAAACAAATCTATTTTCATAAAATCTTAATCGTAGGTGGGACCTAGAACAGGGTGTCATGTTTTCCTCCCACCCATGTCTAAAATGCAGCGTGTCTTTGTTGGCCGAGCTGTGGAATCCAGAGCAGGGCCCCTAACTTCTCTGAAGGAAGTGAAGGGAGGGAATCTGTAGGTCAGGGGCCATGAGGCTTGGATAGGCTCATATTTATTGCTGCAAGGCAATAGTCAGCTGAAAAAAAGTTGAATTTCCCTCCTTTATGACAGAAAAACCTCTGTTTGGTATAATATACTGTATGTATTGTGCTTTGTCCCTGCTAAATGTAAAAAAGCATCTGACAGGCACAGCATCTGCATTTGGAAAAGTCATGTACACAAGTACACTGACACCCTGTTTAGCTTCAATAATCCTCAACGTTTTTTTAAATCGATTTTTGTCGGGTATTCATATCACTAGCTCAAACACAGTTGCATCACATGGTCTATTTCCTAAAACTGCCTATGTTTGCTATTCTACAGTTGGATATTCAGCCGCACACCCAACAGACAATCTATGGTCTGCACATAGGAAAAGAGTATGAAGTGCACATCCGCTGCAGGATGCAGGCCTTCATTAAGTTTGGCGAGTTCAGTGACTCCATCTTTATTCAAGTGACAGAGGTTTCCAGCAGAGGTAAGATACTGGTAGGACTGGAATGGAGTGATAAATCTCATGGTGAGAGGAAATTAGTAAATATGATTAACTTGTTCATTTCAGACAAGAAGAATTGCAAGAGTAGTGGTGAAAATATTCTTGATCATAATGGATTCTCTTCATTTTGCTTTTTTAGAGCCTACTGTCCTTCTCACTCTGGTTCTTGTTTTGGGGATTGTGGGTATCCTTATACTCGTCATGCTAATAGCCATCTCTCAGCAGCACAGGTAAAAAAAAAACTGTAACTCTTTCTCTTACACGTACAGTAATTAGCATAGACTGGAACATAAAGAGGAATGACATAAAAGATGTCTAAAACTGAAGCCTGCACCTGTCAGTTGCCCTATAGTGGCTGGCTGCAGTAAGATGATAAGCTCCAAAATCAACCATTATTGTTTGCTGCATTTTGCCAAACTAAAAACTAAAACAACTCATCACATCAATTTTTACCAAATATGTTTTCTGTCCTTGTAGTTAGTTGTTATCACGCTGATGCATGTTCAGGTCTTATTTTTTTGATTTGATTTGATTTTTTGATTTGATTTTGTATACTTTAATGATCCCCAGAGGGGAAATTGAGGGCATCCACCTGGATGGATGAAGCAACCTCGGTACGGCGCTATTCCTTTACCATTCTCACACACACATTCACACCTAGGGCCACTTAAGGCCCTTTTCCACTAGCTCCACTTGACCCAACACGATACGGCTCGGCCCGCGTTTGTAGCCTTTTCCATTAGCCCCAGCACCGGTTAACAGGCGCTATTTTCGTACCTATTCGAGGCCAGGGTACAACCGTGCTGAGTCGAGCCGAGATGTGACGTCAACAAACTGCGAGCCACTGATTGGTCAGTGTGTAACGTCACGAAAGCGTCCGTCTGCAGTGGAATTTACACGACCGCCATTTGCAATATTTCACGGACTAACTCGGTCACAGAGTAAATACGATATTAATACAGACAGCGTTGTAGGTTTTGCAGAAATCTACACCGTGGTCCAACGAAGAGGTGCAGGGTTTTTTCTGCTTGGTGGCAGATCAACAGTGAGAGGAGCGACCCGCCCCGTTACAGATGCAGCACAGCATAGAACTGGACTACGGCCAAGCTGAAGACGAACGTGAGAGAACCATCGATGGTGAGTGATTTGTAATATTGTACATCTGTTCGCTTATTTGTCCTGTTGGTGGTAAGCTCACTTTTTTTGAGCGATACAGCGCCGTCCTGTGCTGGCTAACAAGTGTTAGCTAGTAGCTAGCTAGTAGCCAACTCTGCTGATTCGCGCTTGTTTTGTCCCAAGTATTCGCTTGTGAGAGCAAAACGATGAAATATGTTAATCTTGGTTAAAGTCCTGGTTTGTATACGTATTGCACTTTGGTGCTGTGCATTAAATTATGTGCAATTTAATCTAGAATGTGTTTCCACATGCCAGGGGTTAGCTGCCCTCAGTGTTTATATTGTGGATGCAGGTCAAGTGGACCTCAGGAGCCGAAATCTCAACATATTAAAGTGCTCTTTCAAACCAGTGATTTATAAAGTCATTCATATAATTTTCTAAAGCGTCAGAATAGACCCACACACCTATTCTGTGGATTTTCCGTAAAAGGTGTTGGAACAGTGTTGTTGTGCTGTTCCACCATAAATCCCTGGATTGATAATGTACTTGTACCTGTACAGAGTGGATCCTGCGGTGCTTGTCAGGGAAACGAAGCATTTTTGTCACATCCCAACACTGATTTTCATAAGTGTATTTCCCTAATACAGGTACATCTCCAAAAATTAGAATGTCATGAAAAAGTTCAATATTTGTTTTCACTCATTTCAGAAAGTGAAATCCGTATATTATATAGATTCATTACACAGACAGTGATATATTTCAAGCGTTTATTTATTTTAATTTGGATGATTATGGCTTACAGCCCCTGAAAACCCCAAATTCAATTTGGCAAAAAATTAGGATATTACATAAAATTAACTTTAAAAAATAATTTTTAAATAGAAATTTTGGTCGCTGAAGTGTTGGTTAACATGGGCTGTAGCCATAATCATCTAAATTAAAATAAACACTTGCAATATATCACTATCCGTGTAATGAATCTATATATGGGTTTCACTTTCTGAAATGAGTGACAAAAATATTGGACTTTTTCATGATATTCTAATTTTTTGAGATGTGCCTGTATACAGTGGGACAAAAAAGTATTTAGTCAGCCACCAATTGTGCAAGTTCTCCCACTTAAAAGATGAGAGAGGTCTCCGATTTTCATCATAGGTATACCTCAACTATGAGAGACAAAATGAGAAAAAAAAAAATCCAGAAAATCACATTGTCTGATTTTTAAAGAATTTATTTGCAAATTATGGTGGAAAATAAGTATTTGGTCAATAACAAAAGTTCATCTCAATACTTTGTTATATACCCTTTGTTGGCAATGACAGAGGTCAAACATTTTCTGTAAGTCTTCACAAGGTTTTCACACACTGTTGCTGGTATTTTGTCCCATTCGTCCATGCAGATCTCCTCTAGAGCAGTGATGTTTTGGGGCTGTCGCTGAGCAACATGGACTTTCAACTCCCTCCAAAGATTTTCTATGGGGTTGAGATCTGGAGGCTGGCTTGGCCACTCCAGGACCTTGAAATGCTTCTTACAAAGCCACTCCTTCGTTGCCCGGGTGGTGTGTTTGGGATCATTGTCATGCTGAAAGACCCAGCCGCGTTTCATCTTCAATGCCCTTGCTGACGGAAGGAGGTTTTCACTCAAAATCTCACGATACATGGCCCCATTCATTCTTTCTTTTACACGGATCAGTCGTCCTGGTCCCTCTGCAGAAAAACAGCCCCAAAGCATGATGTTTCCACCCCCATGCTTCACAGTAGGTATGATGTTCTTTGGATGCAACTCAGCATTCTTTCTCCTCCAAACACAACAAGTTGAGTTTTTGCCAAAAAGTTCTATTTTGGTTTCATCTGACCATATGACATTCTCCCAATCCTCTTCTGGATCATCCAAATGCTCTCTAGCAAACTTCAGACGGGCCTGGACATGTACTGGCTTAAGCAGGGGAACACGTCTGGCACTGCAGGATTTGAGTCCCTGGCGGTGTAGTGTGTTACTGATGGTAGCCTTTGTTACTTTGGTCCCAGCTTTCTGCAGGTCATTCACTAGGTCCCCCCGTGTGGTTCTGGGATTTTTGCTCACCATTCTCGTGATCATTTTGACCCCACGTGGTGAGATCTTGCGTGGAGCCCCAGATCGAGGGAGATTATCAGTGGTCTTGTATGTCTTCCATTTTTAATAATTGCTCCCACAGTTAATTTCTTCACACCAAGCTGCTTACCTATTGCAGATTCAGTCTTCCCAGCCTGGTGCAGGTCTACAATTTTGTTTCTGGTGTCCTTTGACAGCTCTTTGGTCTTGACCATAGTGGAGTTTGGAGTCTGACTGTTTGAGGTTGTGGACAGGTGTCCTTTATACTGATAACAAGTTCAAACAGGTGCCATTAATACAGGTAACGAGTGGAGGACAGAGGAGCCTCTTAAAGAAGAAGTTACAGGTCTGTGAGAGCCAGAAATCTTGCTTGTTTGTAGGTGACCAAATACTTATTTTCCACCATAATTTGCAAATAAATTCTTTAAAAATCAGACAATGTGATTTTCTGGATTTTTTTTTCTCATTTTGTCACTCATAGTTGAGGTATAACTATGATGAAAATTGGAGACCTCTCTCGTCTTTTAAGTGGGAGAACTTGCACAATTGGTGGCTGACCAAATACTTTATTGCCCCCTGTATGTGTTGAACTTGCTTGAACTAACCACCATCCATTTCTGTTGTTCGTCTAGGCAAGAGGAAAGCCGCCCCACAATGGACCTTACCACTGTGGAAAGTACTGAAATCCTTTTGCTTTTATAGGTAAAGTGCCAAACCAAAGTAGCACAATTTCCACTAACTATAAAAGGGACTGAACTGAGATATATTTGATTGTGTGAATATTAATTACAGAATAACTGAAAATGACTGGCACATCAACTGTAAAATAAACCGCTTGTTAATGTATTTATTTTTTTGTCAGATCACTTGTGTGATCCTTTGTGAGTTATGTTCATAACTGTATCTTTTGAGGAATGGGAGTTGTTCAGTCATCAATATAATTTAGTTTATATGTGTAGTTTATAGTCTATCATCAATAAACTCATGCAGTAACAGGACACATTACAAATATTTGAGACCCATTGTAGTGCATCCTTTTTTATTTTAGCAATACAAGTCAAAACACTGCCCACACTTGAAGCCAGGGAAGAAGAGACACTTTTACAGACAAGACAAACTTTTATTGATAAAAAATCCATATTTTGAGTGAGCGACTCCATACTCGGTGATGCACACCTTCAGTTAAAGTACTGGATTCCATTCAAGTAAATGTATTAATTCATTCTGATTGCTGAGGCCACCGTAAAAACAGATGATTTTAAATGTAATGCAGCCCTTGTAAAATCTACTCTACTGAAGCGCAGCTACATGAAAATTGTGGTTAAATACAACAACGAAGTACTTTATTGTCACATTCAAATTGTAATCGCTCCTGTTTTGTTTTTCTTTTGAATTCTTGGATGGAATATGGGTGGGCAATATAAGCTGCGGCTTCAGCCATCACCCATTTCGGATAACCTATGTTGAACTGTATAATCAGAGGAGTTATTGTTTAATTTGACCTTGTTAGATTTTTTCCCCTTTGTTATATTATTCTATTTTCTTTTAATTTTTACTTTTAATCTATCCGAAATAAAGATTCATTCATTCATTCATTCACATTCCACAACTGGCTTTTAGCAACAAGTGTATTTCCCAAATATGTTTTAAACTTGCTTTTAATTAACTACCACCCATTTCTGTCTTTTGTCTAGGCAAGAGGGAAATGATCCACCCCAAACTGGACCTTGCCTCACTATTTACAGAGATGCAGGCCTAAGATCTGCTGAACCAGGACCAGTACGAGGGGCCGATCCAGTTGCTTCTCAGTGAGGCAGCGTGGCTGGCGTGTGTGACCCATTCCAGGTTGTTGTTTTTTTTACAGTTTGAATTTTGCACATTCTGAATAATCTGGAATTTGCTGCTGATTGTAATAAACAATTACTGACTTATGTGTTTGCATCATGATTTTCTATTTTGTCTGTTAAGACACCGGTGGGAAAAGCGTCAACAGTACAAAGCATTTATCGGTGACCTTGAAAATAATGGCTCATTTTTAAGAAAAAAGTAACCAAAACAATTATTTTATTAACTGAAGACTGTATTGTTGGATGTGCCACCGCAGAAGACCCTGCATACTTTAGTGATAGTACCAGTATATGGAGGAATTCTGGGCCATATTAGCATCTGCTCTTCATCATAATGGGTTTGGGCAGGGGTGTCCAATCATGTGCCATGGAGGGCCAAGACCCTGCAGGCTTTACCTCCAACCAGTGTCTTCAACAGCAGATTCCACTGAACTTCTTCCACTGACTGCAGATCAGTGAGAACACCTGCTGAAGAGACTGGGTAGAAGAGAGAACCTGCAGGGTCTTGGCCCCCTATGACACATGATTGGAAACACCCAGGTTAGTGTTTAATGGGATTTAACATTTTAACACAAACTGCTTTATGGTTCATAATTCTGTTGACAGACTTACACCAAACCAAAAGTGATTTCTCAAACTGCTGGATTGTTCTTAGACAGCTTTGCCAATCTGTTAGTATTTAATTTGTGCCACATGGTGGTAACCTTCACATATAAAAAAGAGACATCTGCAAAAACTAAAGAGGTTTATTGTCAGTGCAATTCCCAGTGCAATATTACATGAATGCATGTATAGTACATTGTTGATGCAGAGAATATATATTTCTACAGTACATGCATCTAGTAAATCAAGTATTTTCCATGTAACCTTGTGACTGCATTATTTTAATTGCTTTTAATCCTAGATCAAGTTTGTTTTGGCCTAAAATGCATCATAATTGTCAAATATATCTTATTATACCTAACTCAGTACTGTTTACTTTTTGAATATATATTTTGTGGCTAATATAGTTATTAACCTGGCGATCAAGTTGTGTCAGCTGATCATTTTTTGCTATGACACCACCTCAGACTCAGTGCTGCTGGAGCAGGTACGTCCCATGATGTCTCAACAGTCTCTTCATGATTTTCATGCAGATCAGCGCAATTTGTTGCACAGGAAATAAACGTTTCTACAAACATGCTTAAGCTCTATAACCACTGATCGTTTGTGAAGCTGTGTTGACATCAGTGACAGGCTGTGTTGAACGCCCAGACCGACCGTTTGAAGTGGTAATTTTCCCACAACAGAGCCATCTGAAACACACACACAGCATAAATATTTTAGTACCTAACAGCGATAACTTGCAGACATTAGTGTAGTACGACGTACTTATAGCAACCTAGCATTAGCAACCATTAGCTTGCCGTCATACACTACCGTTCAAAAGTTTGGGGTCACCCAGACAATTATTTTCTGTTTTCCATGAAAAGTCACACTTATTTACCACCATGAGTTGAAAAAATTAATAGAAAATATAGTCAAGACATTGACAAGGTTAGAAATAATGATTTGTATTTGAAATAATTTTTTCCAGATACTCAACCTGCTCAAAGGAAGGTCAGTTTTATAGCTTCTCTAACCAGCTAAACTGTTTTCAGCTGTGCTAGCATGATTGCACAAGGGTTTTCTAATCATCCATTAGCCTTCTGACGCAATGAGCAAACACATTGTACCATTAGAACACTGGAGTGATAGTTGCTGGAAATGGGCCTCTATACACCTATGTAGATATTGCACCAAAAACCAGACATTTGTAGCTAGAATAGTCATTTACCACATTAGCAATGTATATTAGATATTAGAGTGTATTTCTAATTAGTTTAAAGTTATCTTCATTGAAAAAAACAGTGCTTTTCTTTCAAAAATAAGGAAATTGCTTAGTGACCCCAAACTTTTGAACGGTAGTGTATATGATCTAGTTTGTATCCTCACGTCTTCGGCTCTCCCAGAAGCTGCAGTACTATTCCAGAGTGTTTCGTCTCGCTGCCTGTACCCTTGTCTCGCGGTCCTTTTTGGCATTTACAGTGACAAAAGCCACGGACCGAGGAGTTGCCTTGTGCAGCCGCCATGTTATGTTTTGCTTGGGTCGCGTGTTTTACGTCACGGGAGTGTGGCGCCGCCTTGCTGTAAAAAAAAATCCCGCCCACCCCAGCTTAACCCCTCTTTACCCGGCTGCAATGGAAAGACAACCGAGGCTGAAACGAGTAATGGCGAATCGAGGCGAGTCAAGTCGAGTTAGGCCGACCAGGGCTAGTTGAAAAGGGCCGTTAGAGTCTCCAGTTAACCTAACCTGCATATTTTTGGCATGTGGGAGGAAACCTTTTTCAGCCATTTTGGCTTTAATTAGTTATTTAATGCTGTAAAAACAGGGGTGTGGCTGTGATTGTTCATGATTGGTCATTAATTGGTCATGAGTAACTGGGCTGCACTATGGAATGGATTGTCTAGAATGGGCAGCCATTTGGGTGGGAATTCAGTGCCGCCTTTCTGCCTCATGGTCACTACTGTGCAGACTCTGGTTGTAAATCAGTCCCTCCAGGATTTCACGATGTTGCAATCGCGTCTGTTCACGCGAAATCAGCCAATCAGCGCAACTATTGCAAATTTGTCCAATCACCGCAACTTTCCCACAATTTTGGCCAATCCTCATCAACTTCCACCAATTTCACCAATCAAATTGGTTAGACTGAACGTTTCACAGACAAATCAAATGCATCGCGCTGCACCACATTCACTTCCGTGTTTACAGTAAGTATTAACAGAACACTTCAGCAAAAAACAGTGTGTGATTTAAATAAAAACACTCACCCGCAAGGTTTGCAACACCGTCCCTTCCTCCGTCTCCTCCAGCCTGCCAGTGGACGTCTCACCACGTGTCCGTCCTGACCGCATGTACGAAGTGCTGGGTTTGTGTTGAAAGACGTCCGCCTGCCCCAAAAGCACCCCGTCGCAGGAGCGCACGTGACGAGAGAGTCCACAGACCCACAAAGAAACAAGCAAATCAAACACTACAGGCAGTGTTTAATCATTTCATACATCTTTAGAGGTAAAATTATTACTACATTTTGTCAATGAGTTTTAAACCTGTGAATATCTGATCTGGACACGGATAAACCCCCCGCAACTGAAAGGTGTGTGTGTGTGTGTCTGAAGACACACAGCAGACAGGTAGGAGTTACACAGAAAGAGATAGAATATTGTCTGTAATTTTTTTCAGAAAAACAGACTCCAATAGACAATACAGACTAACAGAATAAATTATTTCTTTTTTTCTCTCCACTTGGTACTGAGTGGTTGGGGACCGTAGGGAGTTTTCAAATGAAGGAGCAGAAATAATTTCCACATCTCTACTCTTTAACGTGCATTCAGTGCAATTTAGCTGTTGTAATGGATATTGTGTTAAAGTCTGTATTGGCTGTTGCACAAAAGAGTTTTTCTGTATAGCAGAAGTTTCTGCTTAATTTACAGATCACTAATAGGAAATGTTTGACAATCCTGTGCTTTTCTTGTATCGTTATATAGAATATCACTGCAGTAAGCTGGAAAAAACCATCTGCTTTAAAATTTGTAATTCTTCCCACAACTTTTAGTACAAAACAAACTCTCAAAACATTGCAACTTTTATCACACCTTTTTAAAAAAGCTCCCGCTAATTCAGGCTTTTTGGGCCGCAACAATCGTTAAAAACATCCTGTGAAATCATGGAGGGACTGGTTAGTATGTCCCAAGAAAGAGCATAACATGTTTTGTTCCTGTCTCCAGCCTATCAAGGACACTCACAAGACACTGCTGACTCAGCATTCCACATTTATATGTCTGAGTTAAAACTCTCGGCCTTTTTCACACACTTGAGAAGACCTTCCCCATCACACTGTCTGCATTCAGCGTTACGTGTTCCTTTCCATTTTTGACTAAAATAAATCACTAAATATGCATCTCTGGGACTACAGCTTTTCTTTGTTCACCAGATCGAAGGGACATTTATTAATAAAATGAAAAATCCAGCACACATACTGTATGTAGATACCCACACCGCAGAATCCCTTTTATATACAGTCATGTGAAAAAATTAGGAAACGCTGTATAAGCATGTATGTTTTCTTAACATATTTGGACATATGGATATTTAGTATCAATGTTAAAAATACTGGGAGATTCATGTAATACAACTAAACAATTCAAAATGAATTAAAGACTTTTCTCAAATTTTCTGTAAAATGTCATTTTAAACAAATAGCGCGGAATAAATTAGGACACCCCCCATCTTTTTTAGGACACCCCCACATTCATTCCCACTTAAAATGGCTAAAATAAATGTTAAAAAATGCAAATAAAAACAAAAACAAGGTTAGACATAGATATGTGAACGTTTATTATTAAAAAGCTCCTGTGAATTCAGGCTTTTTGGGCCGCAACAATCATAAAACATCCCACGAAATCCTGGAAGGACTGGTAAATGATGTCACCAACACAAGATGGCAGCCCTTTAAATCCAGGATGTTGAGCTTTACTTCCCTTTAATTCAATTCAGTTTTGATATACTGACTTAAAATATGCACATCATATTCCTCAATGATTTATTGTACCATTTTCATTTTTTTTACTACAGACAGTGGCATTTTTTGTGGTTTAACAAACTCTGTACTGTATAGTTTGTACTACGTATGTGCTAGTGCACCTCAGTAAATTAAAATGTCTTTTTTTTAATTTTAAAACCTATAACCAATGTCATAAAACCTTTTTGAATAAATAAAAGGTGTGTAATGAATATATCAATATTTATCTTTTTTAGTTATATTACAAAAAAATAACTTTCACAGTGTTGTAATTTACTGAGGTGCACTTCTAGACTGTTTTAACAGGAAAATAAATTGTGAGCTGCTTCATCTGTTGCATTTTAAACATTAGCCCCTTTCAGAGTACCCCAGCAATCCAGGCACATCCAATACAATCCGGGCTCCCTCTCGCGCTACTTGATGCGGGCTAAATGACCTTGCAAACGACATGGGCTGTTGGCCACCTCACCTGTGCCCGGTGGACGTCACAGCACAGCAACAGAGAGTGGAAACAGATCAGAAGGCTGTCTGTCATTATAGTGACAGATTATATTAATTCTGAAGCTGCAGCAAACTGTGTGTACCACAATTATACAACTATCTCAGCAGCCGAGAATGAGAGGTTTCTCTTAAAAGCATTTTTCCACTCACTCCTGTGGAGCCTCCAGCAGCTCTGACTGTCTCCGGCCGCTGTGGAGCTGACATCAGCCTGTCCTGTTAGTGCAGGCTGGGCTCTTCTACTGCTTCGCGTTGAAATGTAAATACCTTTACCTTAGTGGTAACTTGGGTCTGGTCTGCTTTTGCACCCGCAGCGGGTTGAAGGCAGCAGGGATGGGTTTTTACACTCGTGTCGTCTTTTTCCTTGCTCCGGTCCCGTTTCTCTGCCCTGCTGATTTAAAGCAGGTGGGTGGATCTTCCAGCTTGGCGATGCCACTACACTTAATAAAATAAACTCCCATTGAAAAGGACTGCCGACAACTAAATTTAGTTGACTAAATTATTTCGACAGTTGAAAGTCAACTAATCATTAACACTATTCTATGCACTTTATTTTAATCTATCAAACTACGTACTGTGATGGATGAATCAGTTGCAGTTTGGGGTTTGGCATGTTATTTTAGGATTGCAGAATAGGCACTCCTCTGACCATCTGGTTAGAGGAGATTGTTTCTCATGAGCCACAGCCATAGCTTGCCATATCATCTTTAGATAACCCCTGCTCTCCCACACACTGTAAATTAATTATCTGCATCATGTTGCAATGCCATTACAGATTAATGATGGTCTTACTGCCACCTGTTCCTGCACCCAAAATCAAAGGCATTGATTCAGAGCTGTTAAAGGTACACTTATGTCTGTGATGTTATTCAATCATGTGTTTGGTGTTTCTTATGTAAAAATACATACTTTGGAGCTGCTTGACTGATTGTAGCTTACTTATCAAATATATTTAATATCATGGTAATATGTTATTCTCTTTGAAATATCAAATAATGTTGTATTTACTCAACAGTTCACATTAGATCACACTTGTGCAATGTTTATTCATTTATCTGATTATGTAAAGCATTGTGTAATCTCTTAAAAATATTTTTCCACTATAATTCTGATCATAAACAGACTTCTGGGTGTCCATGTGGCACATTTGGCTAAGGCATGTCAGACACAACCCACTGTTCCTCTCCCAATCACTGCTTGTCTGTCCAGCAACTAAAAAAACAAAACTTAAAAAAAAAAAAAGCCATAAGAGTATAACAACTTAAGGAAAAAGGCATAAAGAGGGTCTGGTTTCAACAATATGGTGTGGATGTGATGTTTCCTGATTATCTAGAGTGCATTTAAGAGCCTCACAAAATAAGCTGGCCTCTGAACTTTGAGGGGAAAAATAAATAAAACAATTAGAGTGCCATTTCGTAATAAAAGAGATCATCGACAATGTCACTGACTGCTTGAGCTGCAACTAAATTTTATACCCCCAAAATTCGGAAAGGTTGCACATGCAAATTAAAAAACTCAGTAATTGTTAAATTTGCTTTAACTTATATTTCACTGCAGACTATACAAACACAAGATAGTTCATATTTTTGCATGTCCACTTCATTTAATTTGTCAATAGATAGTATATCCATTCCTGCATTTCAGGCCTATATTGCATTCCCAGAAATGATGAAAAACAGGCAATTTAGGGCTGTTCATAAGGTTAAATAACTAATGATGGAATTTCAAGCAGATGATGTCATCAGGTGATTATAATCATGATTTGGTCTAAAAGCAGGATGAGTCCTGGAGGAGCAAAGATTTGCAGAGGAACCCTAGTTTGTCAACAAATACAGTGGTGTGAAAAAGTGTTTGTCCCCTAAACCTAATAACTGGTTGGACCACCCTTAGCAGCAACAACTGCAATCAAACATTTGCGATAACTGACAATGAGTCTTTTGCAGCGCTGTGGAGGAATTTTGGCCCATTCGTCTTTGCAGAATTGTTGTAATTCAGCCACATTGGAGGGTTTTCGAGCATGAACGGCCTTTTTAAGGTCATGCCACAGCATCTCAATCGGATTCAGCTCAGGACTTTGACTAGGACACTTCAAAGTCTTCATTTTGTTTTTCTTAAGCCATTCAGAGGTGGACTTGCTGGTGTGTTTTGGATCAAATTCCTGCTGCAGAACCCAAGTGCACTTGAGCTTGAGGTCGCGAACAGATGGCCGGACATTCTCCTTCAGGATTTTTTGGTAGACAGTAGAATTCATAGTTCCATTTACCACAGCAAGTCTTCCGGGTCCTGAAACAACAAAACAGCCCCAGACCATCACACTACCACCACCATATTTTACTGTTGGTATGATGTTCCTTTTCTGAAATGCTGTGTTACTTCAATGCCGGATGTAATGGGACACACACCTTCCAAAAAGTTCCAACTTTTGTCTCGTCAATCCACAGAGTATTTTCCCAAAAGTCTTGGGGATCATCAAGATGTTTTCTGGCAAAACTGAGATGAGCCTTTATGTTCTTTTTGCTTAGCAGTGGTTTTCGTCTTGGAACTCTGCCATGCAGGCCATTTTTGCCCAGTCTCTCTCTTACAGTGGAGTCATGAACACTGACCGTAACTGAGGCAAGTGAGGCCTGCACTTCTTTGGATGTTGTTGTGGGATCTTTTGTGACCTCTTGGAGGAGTCATCGCTGCGCTCTTGGGGTAATTTTGGTTGGCCGGCCACTCCTGGGAAGGTTCACCACTGTTCCATGTTTTCGCCATTTGTGGATAATGGCTCTGACTGTGGTTGGCTGGAGTCCCAAAGCTTTAGAAATGGCTTTATAACCTTTTCCAGATTGATAGATCTCAATTACTTTGTTTCTCATTTGTTCCTGAATTTCTTTGAATCGCAGCAGATGTCTAGTTTTTGAGGATCTTTTGGTCTACTTCACTTTGTCAGGCAGGTCCTATTTAAGTGATTTCTTGATTGAGAACAGGTGTGGCAGTTTATTTATTTATTTAGCGAATGCAAAGTCCTTAAGCCAAGCAGTTGCCTCCTGGTTTGCTGTATGGAGGGTGTGTAATCCTCCTTCCAGTCTTTGGAGCGGGCAAACCTCTATGATGTGTTCCATTGTTTGCTCCTCTCCACATGCGCACAGTGGGCTAGGGCTACTGCCCCATCTGTGAAGGCTGGCCAAGCAGGGGCCATGTCCAGTCCTGAAGCGATTGAGTGTAGACCACTGTCTCCTTGGGAGGTTGGTGCCCGGGACCTGTTGGTTGGGGTTTATCACCAGCTGTTTGTTTGGGACCTCCTTGGTCTCCCATTCCTCTTGCCAAGCTGTCTGGATGGTAAAGTCAGCTGGGGGAGGGTTTTTCCAAATCGGCCGTCTGGATGAAAGTCGGGCAGTGGGTGGGGTGTAGATATCTGCATGGATTGGCAAGTGAGGAAAATCTTTAACTTTTTGGAGCATCCTTTGAGTTAATGCTGCTCGCCGGATGTGTGGAGGGGCTATGTTTGACAGTACAGAGAGCCAGGGGAGTGGTGTTGAGCGGATTGTTCCAGTTATAGTTCTCATTGTTGAGTTGAGCTGGGTGTCTACATGGTGTGAGTAAGATGACCTGGACCAGACAGGGGCACAATATTCTGCTACAGAGTATGAAAGGGCCAGTGCTGAGGTGCGCAGGGTGGAGACTGCCGCCCCCCATTTTGCACCAGCGAGCTTGCAGAGCAGGTTGTTTCGTACCTTCACCTTAGCCGCCGTCCCCTTTAGATGTTCCTTGAAGGATAAGGTCCTATCAAGGGTCACTCCAAGATAAGTTGGATTTGGGGCATGCTTAAGCTTGAGTCCGCTCAGGTGGATGTTTAGTTCTCTGGCAGCTTTTGCATTGTGGAGATGGAATACACTGGAGACGGTTTTTGCTGGGCTTGGTTTTAGGCGCCAGATTTTGCAGAACTGGTCCAGTTTGGCAAGATCTTCCGTGAGCACCCGTTCCAGTGGTTCAAAGTCTGGTGCTTGGAATGCCAAACAGATGTCGTCTGCATAGATGAATTTGCGGGATTTTGTAGTAGGCAGGTCGTTTATGTAGAGGTTGAACAGAGTTGGAGCTAGAACTGAGCCTTGTGGGAGTCCGTTTTTCTGCATTCTCCATGCACTTGTGTTCTGACCGAGGTGGACTCTGAACCTTCGGTTGGTCAGCAGGGTTTTTATAATTGCTGTTGCCCAAGCAGGGATCGCCTTTATAAGTTTCAGGAGGAGGCCTTTGTGCCAGACCGTATCATAGGCGGCTGTAAGATCGAGAAACACAGCCCCTGTCTTCAGTCTGCTCTCGAAGCCATTTTCGATGAAGGTGGTTAGGGCCAGTACTTGTTCTCCTGTACTGCGGTCCTTGCGGAAACCTGCTTGATCCACACTTAGAATATCCTCTATTTCTGGGGAAATGCGTTGCAGTATTAGGCGCTCCATGATTTTGTAAGGAACGCTGAGTAGGGAGATTGGGCGGTAGCTTGCTGGTAGTTTGTGGTCTTTGCCAGGTTTTGGGATGGCAATGACCTTTGCTGTCCGCCATTTCTTTGGGATCGAGTTTGTTTGTGTGATCCTTGTGTAGAATTGTGTCAACCAGGTTAGGGCTCGGGGGCCAAGATTTTTCATGAATTCTGGGAAGATGTTATCGTATCCTGCTGCCTTTCCACATTTCAGGCCCTGTAGGACTTTCTCCAGTTCAGCAGCCTCGAAGGGTTCAGGGTTCGTTTCCTCTACAGGCATTTTTTGGTGTTTTTTTAGCTCAGTTGTAACTGCTCTTCTGGTGTCTTTGTCTTGGGGTGCTTTGGCGATAGTCAGTAGGTGGGATGCAACTTGGTTGGGTGTGACGGATGCTCGGCTTTGGCTAGGGGGCTTCTGTGCAGCTCCTAGGCGACGGATGAGGCTCCAACATTTCCTGCTAGAGTGGGTAAAGCTCTGGTCAGCAACTGTCTCCTCCCATTTCTTTCGCCGGGCTGTATTTAGCGATTCAATGAGATGGTCTGCTATCTCTGGGTCCCCTGATGTTTGATAGGATTGTAGGAGGGCAGCACTTTCTCCGTCCAAACATGGGACATCGAGGGGTCGGTAGCCTCGTGGGATTGCAGTATGGGCAGCCTTGAAGATTGCGCTGCAGAAGCGGTTGTATGCTTCATCTACAGTGATGGTGTGGAGTGGGATGGTAACAACGCTCCGGTCCAGAGTTTCACTGAATTTCTTCCAGTTGGCTTTGCGGAAGTTCCAGCGCATCTTCCTTGGGCTGTATATGACTGGAAGTTGTAGGCCAATGTGTACAAGCAGGGGCCGGTGTTGGCTGTGTGGAAAATCATCAAGAATGAGGATCTGTGTAGGATATGGCTCCCCATTCAAAGAGCTGACCCAACACAGGTCAGGAGAATAGTCCTTCTTCCACCTAGCAGAGTGGAAGGTTCCTCTTTGTTTGGGGTCGTATATCAAAGCGAGGTCATTTCTGGATGCCCAGTCTGAAAGTGCCTCCCCATCACTGTCCACTGCTGGGTACCCCCAGTCAGGGTGATGGCTGTTAAAGTCCCCCACATAGATGGCAGGGTGGGGTAGGGTGGGTAAGACCTGCAGATCCCAGTTGGCATTAGGGGGCTTGTACACATTGACAATATGGAAGCCACCAATGATTAGGGTGTCTGAGAAATGTGTTGTTATCAGGTGATTTGCTTCAACTATGTCAGAACGCACATAGGTGGCACGTCCATGTTTAACATGTAGAACATAGCACAGGAGGTCAAAGCCTTTGATGGTGAAGCGGCCAGCTTCCTCCGTGCCAATATGAGTCTCTTGGAGGCAGATTACATCAATCGAATGTTGGAAGGCGAGGACTTCAATAAGGCTTCGCTTGGCTGCAGATAGGCCTTCAACGTTTAGTTGTAATATGCGAAGGGCAGATCCGACCACAAAGTGCTCTTGGGGCTGTTTGCTTTCGGCTTTAGGACTGTGACTAGGATTCTTCTTTGACTTGGCACAGAGGCGTCGTCTCTTCGAATTTAGTCTGCTGGTAGGATCATTAGCTTCCCCAGGTGTGGCAGTAATCAGGCCTGGATGTGACTTTCCAAAGATGTGATAAACCACAGTTAATTTATGTTTTAACAGGGGAAGAGGGTCACTTTTTTCACACAGGGCCATGTAGGTTTGGATTTTTTTTTTTACCCTTAATAATAAACACCTTCATTTAAAAACTGCATTTTGTGTTTACTTGTGTTATCTTTGTCTAATATTTAAATTTGTTTAATGATCTGAAACATTTAAGTGTGGCAAACATACAAAAAAAATGAGAAATCAGGAAGGGGCAAACACTTTTTCGTCTGTAAATATGGGAATGGATGTATATTAACAAATGAAGTTGACCTGCTAAAACACAAAATAACATCTTGGGTTTACACTGTCTGCATGGAAATATGTGTCAAAAATAATTTTAAGAATCACCAGAAACGGAAAACTCTGTTACCCACTTACACTATACATGTTTGTGCACTTGCAGAAGGGAAAGCTGGATGAGTTGAATTTTATCCTGACCAGTGGAGGTATGGGTGGCCTACCCACTTACGCACCAGATTTCTACCCAGATGAGCCATGGGTGGAGTTCATTGAGGTGGATGCACAGGATGCAGATAATGGAGAGAATGAAGAAAACCGGGGCTCAGACACACAGAGGCTCCTGGGGTTTCCCCAGACTGTGGGTCACCACATAAACACAGGGTGCTCCAACATCATGAGGTAGTCCAGTTTCTCATGCAGGCTACTTATTTTCATGCTACTATATGACTTGAGATATTCCTGTTTTGTTTTTCTCCCCCAGCTTCCCCGATGCTGACTCAGGGCGGGCCATCTGCTACAATCCTGAGCTGCCTGACCAGGAGTCTCTAATGCGAATGATGGCCACCCTTCTGCCAGGTCAACCAGAGGATGAAGAAGCCTCCCTTGATGTTGAAGACAGAGCCCCAGCCTTAGAGACAGAGGAAAGGCCCCATGTGCAAACACCAACTACAGGGCCCGTGACTTGGTTTAACATAGATTTTTATGCTCAGGTGAGCAGTGTTATGCCCTCTGGTGGTGTGGTGCTTTCGCCCGGACAGCAACTAAAACACCAGGAGAGCAACTCAGCCACAGAGGAGAAAACAAGAAAGTGTAGAAAAGGCAGTGAAGATAATGGGGAGAATGCAGAGCAAAAGCAAACTGAATTTCAACTGCTGGTGGTGGAACCTGAGGGAAACGGCTACACAACAGAACGCAATGTCCAGCAGGTCAGTTCTCCTCCTAGCCCGCCCATGCCCAGTGAAGGGTACCATGTCATACACCCTCCCCCAGTGGAGACCAAATCCACAACCACAACAGAGGAAAACCAGTCCCCCTACATTTTACCTGACTCTCCCCAGATTGAGTTGTTTGCTCCTGTCGCAGACTACACAGTAGTACAGGAATTGGACAGTCATCATACCCTGCTCCCTAATCCTCCTCCAAATCCATCTCCCCCTCCCTGCATACCTCAGCACCCACTCAAGCCCCCTATGCCCGGGGACTACATTACCCCAGACTTGCTGGGGAACCTCTCACCAGGAAATAAAAACACTATCTGACCTTTGGGTGTGTTTGAGCAGGAGGTCTCTAACGTTGTACTTGGTTTCTTCTGGAAACCAAATTATTTACAGCAGAGCACACTAGGAGGGGGGACATGGGAGGCATGAAGAGCTCCAAGCTATGCTTGTAACTCCTTTACATCTGCAGAATTAATTATCTTAATGCAGAAGTCCAAGTCAAGATTATATAGCAATGCGCCCATGCATGAGTGCAGTGAGTCAGTGGAGTAGTCATGTCAGTGCTAAAATGCCTTACATCATCAGTGGCTAATTGTGTTAAGAGTAGTGACGCTGCTGAAGGTTTAATTGCACAGTGGAACATTAGTTTGCGATTGATGAGGAGATGACAAGTCCATATACAGTAGGTGACTTCTGCCCATCAGAGGTATTCAGTTACGTACAGGATACACAAGTATTTTTATATGAAAAAAAAAGAAATGAAAAAAGAATCCAACGTAACTCGGTGTTGTGCACAGCTATGCAAATTTATTTAGCATTCCTGGATTATTATTGTGTAAGCACACTTATTTTTTTAACATTTTTTAGGTTCAACAGAATCATTTAAAGGTGAACTAGACAGTATTTTCATGAAAACAAATGTTTTAAAAAATACAGCTACAAAATGTGTAGAAAAGTGCTGAATTAAAGTCTTCATCTTCTTCAGAAAAATGTATACTGATGAAAAAAATACTTTTAACATTTTATTACAGGTCCGAAATAATCATAATATTTACATCTGAGCAGTTAGATGGCAAGACTCTGGTGGCTGGTAACAGATATGTAAACACTAGCTAGGACATGGCTAACATTTTCATAACAAATGGAGGCACAATATTCTGAAGATAATATCATTATACTATTATAATGCTATATATCTATGGCCGGTAAGGATGTCACAGCCAATAGCATAAGTCCGAATGTTGTCTCTTACTAACTTTAAACAGTGTAAAAAGTACAAATGTACCAATACTGACTCATGGAATCAGATGAACTAATATCAGTACAGCAAAGTCTGAAGAGCTGCAACATGCGGCATCGATATGATTTTTCCCCTTTTGTAAAGGCAGTCCTGAAACTGAAATCTCGTTTATTGATGGAG
Source organism: Pholidichthys leucotaenia (assembly GCA_020510985.1). Classification (NCBI taxonomy): domain Eukaryota; kingdom Metazoa; phylum Chordata; class Actinopteri; order Cichliformes; family Pholidichthyidae; genus Pholidichthys; species Pholidichthys leucotaenia. The sequence continues at coordinate 60,051,015 of CM035838.1, read as the reverse complement.
AAATACAAGATACCCAAAGATTAAGCAGATTTTTAAAAGACACTTATAAAGGATATCACTTTTAAGTTTAAGCATATCGCACAGTGTAATTCTGTTTTTAATATGATAGTGTTTATGACTTATTAATACCTACATTACCAGTAGATATATTTTTATTTACTTACTTGCCCTTGTTGTAGGAGGAATGACTCATTCAGATTCACTGTGTACAAAGTGTACCACATGTGGAACCATGAAGTGCCTTACCTAATGGCATATTGATATTATTTAGAGGATGGATAGGAACACAGTATGAAGGTGGAGAACTATTAAAGCTCATCTGTTTTTGAAAACTTAAATGTTCAGGCTTTATGCTTTGGTGTTGGATTCTTCTCATGCAAGGGCAGCAAGTGGAGCACATTAGCACACTGTGAAGGCATGTAATACATGTAAATAACTAATTTTTAATACTTAGCATTAGCAACCTCTGCCTAATATAGTGCTATTAGCTTGATGTTTCTCTGCTATAGTATTACACTAATGTAACTAGGAATTGTGCACTTATGCATTACTAAGTACAAACAAGTGCTATTGATGCTGTATTCAGCTAAATTTCCTGTTAATCTCTGTGTACAGATTTAATTGTAAACATGCACAAGCACATTACGATTGCATGAAAAGCACATTTTCCTTAATGATGTACTTTATTTAGCCATAGCTGTAAAAAAAATTGTAACAAAAAAATGCAAATTTTGATAATATTACTAAAATTTACCACAGTTTTCAAATGCAAAATGTTCATTAAAGTTACGTTAGGGAGTTTTCCTATTTGTTTCCAATATGAAATACTCACAGGAATTTTTTTTATCTGCGGTTTATTCTTCACCAACATTACATTAGCTTCTACCATGTAGGTATTAACATCTACTGAAAAAATGAAACCCTTCAAGAAATCAAATGACATGCACAATTCAAATAAGATGCACAATTCAAAACATAGTCTCATATATTTAAAAAAAAAAAAAAAACCTCTGCATTGTGCCAGTAGCGCTCTAAAACTTGTGCCTTTAGGTTTAAAACTGACCGACCTTTACCTTGCCTATGATTACACGGGTACGTAGAGTAGTTTTCCCTTGTGAAAGTTCCTTTTGATAAAGGGCTGGGCGATATGGCCTAAAAATAAAATCCAGATTCAATTTTTGATTTTAGTCAGATGTTTTTTTTTTTCCTTTTGTTTTTCCTGAATACATGAAATTATTTCATATAGTTTTTCCCCCACAAATAAACATGATTCCTTACTGATAATAAAATGCAAACGTGGCTTTAACCAAACCAAACCTTTTCTATAATAAAGGTTTCATCAAACAAAGATGACTCCATACATTTCTGATTAATAAAGTGCCAACTTAAAGGTGAACTAGACAGTATTTCCATGAAAACAAATATTTATAAAAATGCATCAACAAAATGTTTAGAAAAGTGCAGAATTAACATTTTATATTCTTCAAAAAATAATACATTGATAACAATACTTTAAAATTTTTAGGGGTCTGAAATAATCATAATATTTACATCTGAGCAGTTGGATGGCGAGACTCTGGTGGGCAGTAACCTAGATACAGTCATGTGAAAAAATTAGGACACCCTGTATAAGCCTGTGTTTTTTTTTAACATATTTGGACATATGGATACTGTATTTAATATCAATGTAAAAAATACTGGGAGATTCATGTAATACAACTAAACAATTAAAAATAAATTAAAGACTTTTTTCAGATTTTCTGTAAAATGTAATTCTAAACAAATGGTGAGGATTAAGTTAGGACCCCCCCCCCCCATCTTTTTAGGACACCCCCACATTCATTCCCACTTACAATGGCTAAAATAAATGTTAAAAAATGCAAATAAGAACAAGGTTAGACATAGATATGTGAACATTTCTTAATCCATCCATCCATCCATCTTCTACCGCTTTTCCGGAGGTCCGGGTCGCGGAGGCAGCAGTTCAAGCAGAGAAGCCCAGACTTCCCTCTCCCCAGCCACCTGCTCCAGCTCTTCAGAGGGGATACCAAGGCGTTCCCAGACTAGCTGGGAGACATAGTCTCTCCACCGAGTCCTGGGTCTGCCCCGGGGTCTCCTCCCAGTGGGACGTGCCTGAAACACCTCAAGTGGGAGACGTCCAGGAGGCATCCTAATCAGATGCCCATACCACCTCAACTGACTCCTTTCAATGTGGAGGAGCAGCGGTTCTACTCTGAGCCTCTCCCGGATGACTGAGCTCCTCACCCTATCTCTGAGGGTGAGTCCAGCAATCCTACGGAGAAAGCTCATTTCAGCCGCTTGTATCCGCGATCTCGTTCTTTCGGTCATTACCCAAAGCTCGTGACCATAGGTGAGAGTAGGAACGTAGATTGACTGGTAAATCGACAGCTTTGCCTTAGAACTAAGCTCCCTCTTCACCACAACAGACCGGTACAACGTCCGCATCACTGCAGAGGCTGCTCCAATCCGTCTGTCGATCTCTCGCTCCATTTTCCCCTCACTCGTGAACAAGACCCCAAGATACTTAAACTCCTCCACTTGGGGCAGGAGCCTGTCCCCAACCCGGAGAGGACAATCCACCTTTTTCCGGCTGAGGACCATGGACTCGGACTTGGAGGTGCTGATTCTCATCCCAGCCGCTTCACACTCAGCGGCAAACCGTCCCAGCAAGAGCTGTAGGTCATTGCTGGATGAAGCCAACAGGACAACATCATCTGCAAACAACAGAGATGAGATCCTGTGGTCACCAAGCATGACACCCTCCATTCCCTGGCTGCGCCTAGAAATCCTGTCCATAAAAATTATGAACAGGACCGGTGACAAAGGGCAGCCCTGGCGGAGTCCAACTCTCACTGGGAATGACTCCGACCGAGTGTTGGCAATACGAACTAAACTCTCACAACGGTCGTACAGAGACCGAATAGCTCGTAACAACAAGCCCGATACCCCATACTCCCGAAGCACCCCCCACAAAAATCCACGAGGGACACGGTCAAATGCCTTCTCCAAGTCCACAAAACACATGTAAACTGGTTGGGCAAACTCCCACGAACCCTCAAGAATTCTCGAGAGGGTAAAGAGCTGGTCCGATGTGCTACGGCCAGGACGAAAACCACATTGCTCCTCCTGAATCCGAGGTTCGACCAACGGCCGGACTCTCCTCTCCAGTACCTTGGCATAGACCTTCCCAGGGAGGCTGAGGAGTGTGATCCCTCTAAAGTTGGAGCACACCCTCCGGTCCCCTTTTTTGAAGAGAGGAACCACCACCCCGGTTTGCCATGCCAAAGGCACTGCCCCCGACCTCCACGCAATGTTGCAGAGGCGTGTCAACCATGACAACCCAACAACATCCAGGGCCTTGAGGTACTCGGGGCGAATCTCGTCCACCCCCGGGGCCCGGCCACCAAGGAGATTTTTAACCACCTTGGCGACCTCAGCCCCTGTGATAGGCGAGTCATCCCCCTTGTCCCCAAACCCTGCTTCCTCTGTGGAAGGCGTATCAGTGGGATTGAGGAGATCCTCGAAGTATTCCTTCCACCGCCCGACGATATCCCCAGTTGAAGTCAACAGTGTCCCATCCGCACCATACACAGTGTGGACGGGGAGCTGCTTTCCCCTCCTGAGCCGCCGAACAGTTTGCCAGAATCTCTTTGAAGCCGACCGAAAGTCTTGTTCCATGGCCTCACTGAACTCCTCCCATACCCGGGTTTTTGCTTCAGCAACCACCCGAGCTGCACTCCGCTTGGCCTGCCGGTACACCTCAGCTGCTTCGGGAGTCCCACAAGCCATCCAAGCTTGATAGGACTCCTTCTTCAGCTTAATGGCCCCCCTCACCACTGGTGTCCACCACTTGGTTCGGGGGTTGCCACCACGAGATGCACCGACCACCTTGCGGCCGCAGCTCTGGGCCGCCGCTTCAACAACAGAGGTGGAGAACATGGCCCATTCAGACTCCATGTCTCCAGACTCCCTCGGAATGTGGTTGAAGTTCTTCCGGAGGTGGGAGTTGAAGACCTCCCGGACAGGGGCCTCAGCCAGACGCTCCCAGCACACCCTCACTATACGTTTGGGTCTACCAGGTCTGAATGGCTTCCTCCCCTGCCATCGGATCCAACTCACCACCAGGTGGTGATCAGTTGACAGCTCTGCACCTCTCTTTACTCGGGTGTCCAAGACATACGGTCGCAGGTCTGATGATACGATAACAAAATCGATCATCGACCTGCGGCCTAGGGTGTCCTGGTGCCAGGTGCACATATGGACACCCTTATGCTTGAACATGGTGTTCGTTATGGACAGACTGTGGTTAGCACAGAAGTCCAATAACTGAACACCACTCGGGTTCAGATCGGGCAGGCCGTTCCTCCCAATCACTCCCCTCCAGGTTTCACTGTCGTTGCCCACGTGCGCATTGAAGTCCCCCAGTAGGACAATGGAGTCTCCAGGAGGAGCACCCTCCAGCACCCCAGTCACAGACTCCAAAAAGGGTGGGTACTCTGAAACATCATTTGGTGCATAGGCACAAATGATGGTCAGGACCCGTTTCCCAACCCGAAGGCGCAGGGAAGCAACCCTTTCGTCCACCGGGGAAAACTCCAATATAGAGGCAGCAAGGTGGGGCGATACAAGAATACCTACCCCTGCTCGTCGCCTCTCGCCCGGGGCAACTCCAGAAAAGGCCAAGCTCCAGCCCCTCTCCAGGAGACTGGTTCCGGAACCGGAGCTGTGTGTTGAGGTGAGGCCGACTATATCTAGCCGGTATCGCTCAATCTCGTACACCAGCTCAGGCTCCTTCCCCACCAGAGAGGTGACATTCCACGTACCAAAAGCCAGTTTAGAAAGCTTGGGATCAGTCCGCCAAGGTCTCCGCCTTTGACTGCCACCTAATCCACATAGCACCGGACTTCCATGATCCCTCCTGCAGGTGGTGAACCTACTGGAGGGCGGACCCATGTAACTCCTTCGGGCTGAGCCCGGCCGGGTCCCATGGGTGGAAACCTGGCCACCAGACGCTAGCCTTCGAGCCCCTCCCCCAGGCCTGGCTCCAGGGTGGGGCCCCGGTAACCCCATACCGGGCGGGGTACACTGAATCCTTGATATACAATTTATCATGAGAGTCTGTTGGATCGTTCTTAGACTGGCCCTTCACCCAGGACCAGTTTGTCTTGGGAGACCCTATCAGAGGCAAATTGCCCCCTCATGGATCGTCACCTTATCGTGGTGGGGGGGTTTGCGTGCCCCAGTGATCCCAGGAGCTATGTTGTCCGGGGCAATTTGCCTCTGATAGGGTCTCCCAAGACAAACTGGTCCTGGGTGAAGGGCCAGTCTAAGAACGATCCAACAGACTCTCATGATGATAAACATTTCTTAATAAAGAACTGAATATTTAATGGAGTGTCCTAATTTTTTCACATGACTGTATATAGCGGAGAAAATAAAACTTGATCACATCAACATTTTTCTCATTAAACATATTTCTGATGGAGCCATTGACCTGAGATTTTCACCATATATCAGTAGCAACCCAAGTAATCCATACATACAAAGAAATCAAGGCAACTGTGTTCACAAAACAAGTTATATTTAATAAAGTGGAATGACACAGGGAACAAGTATTGAACACATGAAGAAAAGGAGGTGCAAAAAGGCATAGAAAGGTAAGAAACCAGCTGAAATCCATCAGAATTTAGGAAACCATCCCATCCCCCATCAGTGCAAATTAATTTCAGCTGGTTAAGTCTTGACTGATAGCCTTTAACCCATAAGAACCCAGACCCCTATCTCCTTCAAGGAAAATTATGGTGGTCTGGGTTCTTTTGGGTTAAAAAGGTCTGAATATGAGATTGTCACACCACAAAGAACTCAAGATGGGTAGAAGCAAAGAGCTCTCTCTAGACCTTTGCAACCTTATTGTTGCAAAACATAATGATGACATTAGTTACAGGTGCATTTCTAAACTCCTGAATGTTCCAGTGAGCACTGTTGGAGCCACCATTCAGAAGTGGAAAGAACATCATTTTACCATAAACTGGCCACGACCAGGAGCTCCTCGCGAGATGTCTGACAGAGGAGTCAAAAGAATTGTCAGTTATCCAAGAGCCAAAGACCACTCATGAAGAGCTCCAGAAAGACCTGGAGTTAGCAGGTACTGCTGTTTCAAAGAAAACATTGCACATTTATGCAAACAGGTTATTGTAAATTTTTTATTTTTCCCCTTAAAAGATTTCAGTTTGTTTTTCAATTGGGTTGTACAAGTTATAGGTCACATTAGTGGTGGAAAAAGTTTTGAAATAATTTATCTTGATCTCATTTTTTTTACATCACAAAAACCTGGCATTTGAACAGGGGTGTGTAGATTTTTTTATATCCACTGTAATTGAAGGAAAGATGAATGGACAAATGTACAGAGACATGCTTGATAAGAACCTGTTGCCATCTGGCAGGATGCTGAAGGTGAAACGAGGGTGGACATTTCAGTAAGACAATGATCCCAAACACACAGCTAAGGAAACTGGCTCCAGACAAGGAAAATAAAGCTGCTAGAATGGCCCAGTTAGTCACCTGACCTGAATCCAATTGAAACTCTATGGAACAAACTAAAGATCGGCGTTCATAGAAGACACCCACGGAACTTTCAAGATTTGAAGACAGTTTGTGTGGTAGACTGGGCTAAAATCACTTATGAGCAATGCCTGCGCCTAGTTTCTTCATACAGGAGGCATCTGGAAGTTGTTATCACCAACAAAGGCTTTTCTACTAAATAATAAATGAATTTCAACAAGCGTGTTAAATACTTATTCCCTGTGTCATTCCACTTTATTAAATATAACTTTTGTGAACACAGTTGCCTTGATTTCTTTGTTGGTATGAGTTACTTGGGTTGTTAGTGATATCTGGTGAAAATCTCAGGTCAGTGGCTCCATCAGAAATATGTTTAATGAGAAAAATGTTGACGTGTTTGACACTTATTTTCCCTGCTGTATATATAGACACTAGATGGGACATTTTCATGACAAATGGATTCACCATATACTGTAGGTAATTATAATGGTTGACAGCACCTGTAGCATTTTGATAACATGATAGACAAACAATTGTTTGTTGTATTTATTGTAATCATATAAGCCATCTATGTATATGAAACATGACTAGGACTTGTACTTATATACAGTGGTGTGAAAAAGTGTTTGCCCCTTTCCTGATTTCTCTTTTTTTTTTTGTGTTTGTCACACTTAAATGTTTCAGATCATCAAACAAATTTAAATATTAGACAAAGATAACACAAGTAAACACAAAATGCAGTTTTTAAATAAAGATGTTTATTATTAAGGGTAAAAAAAAATCCACACCTACATGGCCCTGTGTGAAAAAGTGATTGCCCCCCTCCCCCCGTTAAAACAAAAATTAACTGTGGTTTATCACATCTTTGGAAAGCTGAGTTCAGTTTCTCTAGCCACACCCAGGCCTGATTATTGCCACACCTGTTCTAAATCAAGAAATCACTTAAAATAGGACCTGCCTGACAAAGGGAAGTAGACCAAATGATCCTCAAAAGCTAGACATCATGCTGTTTGAGCCAAAAGAAATTCAGGAACAAATGAGAACCAAAGTAAGTGAGATCTATCAGTCTGGAAAAGGTTATAAAGCTATTTCTAAAGCTTTGGGACTCTTAACAAACCACAGTGAAAGCCATTATCCACAAATGGCGAAAACATGGAACAGTGGTGAACCTTCCCAGGAGTGGCCGGCCAACCAAAATTAGCCCAAGGGCGCAGCAACGACTCATCCAAGAGGTCACAAAAGACCCCACAACAACATCCAAAGAAGTGCAGGCCTCACTTGCCTCAGGTAAGGTCAGTGTTCATGACTCCACCATAAGAAAGAGACTGGGTAAAAATGACCTGCATGGCAGAGTTTCAAGACGAAAACCACTGCTGAGTAAAAAGAACATAAAGGCTCATCTCAGTTTTGCCAGAAACCATGTTGATGATCCCCAAGACTTTTGGGAAAATACTCTGTGGACTGACGAGACAAAAGCTGGACTTTTTGGAAGGTGTGTGCCCCATTACATCTGGTGTAAAAGTAACACAGCATTTCAGAAAAGGAACATCATACCAACAGTAAAATATAGTGGTGGCAGTGTGATGGTCTGGGGCTGTTTTGCTGCTTCAGGACCTGGAAGACTTGCTGTGGTAAATGGAACTATGAATTCTACTGTCTACCAAAAAATCCTGAAGGAGAATGTCCGGCCATCTGTTCATGACCTCAAGCTGAAGTGCACTTGGGTTCTGCAGCAGGACAATGATCCAAAACACACCAGCAAGTCCATCTCTGAATGGCTGAAGAAAAACAAAATGAAGACTTTGGAGTGGCCTAGTCAAAGTCCTGAGCTGAATCCAATTGAGATGCTTTGGCATGACATTAAAAAGACCATTCATGTTCGAAAACCTTTCAATGTGGCTGAATTACAACAATTATGCAAAGATGAGTGGGCCAAAATTCCTCCACAGCGCTGTAAAAGACTCATTGCCAGTTATTGCAAACACTTGATTGCAGTTGTTGCTGCTAAGGGTGGCCCAGCCAGTCATTAGATTTAGGGGCAATCACTTTTTTACACAGGGCCATGTAGGTTTGGATTTTTGTTTCCCTTAATAATTAACATCGCGATACACGAGATATATATGGCGGTGCGGTGGAGGAGTGGTTAGCACTGTGGCAGCACAGTAGCTCACCCTTGGCCGGGGGATCCTGGGTTCGATCCCAGCCCCCGACCAACAGTGATCTGTGCGGAGTTTGCATGTTCTCCCCGTGTCTGCGTGGGTTTACTCCGAGATTTCTCCGGTTTCCTCCCACATGCCAAAAACATGCAAGTTAGGTTAATTGGCATCAAACTGGGGCTTCTAAATTGTCTTTTGGTATGACTGTGAGAGTGAATGGTTGTCTGTCTCCCTGTGTTGGCCCTGTGATGGACTGATGATCTGTCCAGGGTGTACCCTGCCTATCGCCCAGAGATGCTGGGATAGGCTCCAGCCCCCCCCCCCCCCACCACCACCGGCAACCCGAAAAGGATTAAGTGGAAGAAGATGAATATATATATATATATAAAATTGCAGTATCTTGAGATATTCTCCAAACCGCTGTATAAATGTATTTATAAAACATTTGCATAAAATGACACCGGCATGATAATAGAAACAGTCCCATGTATTGCATTTTTTTTTTTTTAAATTGCATACCAAAAGGGGGTGATAAAGTCAAGTTAAATTTAGGAAACTTTATTGAACCAGTCAGGTTGCCCCACTCATAAATTTGCAACAAATCAGAATAAATAAAAGTAGGCCTTCCCATTATGGCCTGTAATAAAACCAAAAAAAAAAAATTACTTGACACAATAAACAGTGCATTAAGCAAGAATTCTATAGAAAGACATTTTTTTTTTATTTATTTTGTGTATTCTATTGATCCCCAGAGGGGAAATCCAGGGATCAGGGCATCCACCAGGATGGATGAAGCAGCCACAGTACAGCGCTATCCCTTCACCATTCACACACACATTCACACCTAGGGCCACTTTAGAGTCTCGCAATTAACCTAACCTGCATGTTTTTGGCATGTGGGAGGAAACCGAAGAAATCCCGGAGTAAACCCACGCAGACATGGGGAGAACATGCAAACTCCACACAAATCACTGTTGGTCAGGGGCTGGGATCGAACCCGGGATCCCATGGCCAAGGGTGAGTTGCTGTGCTGCCACAGTGCTAACCACTGCTCCACTGTACTGCCCATTTTAAAACAAAAAAAACCCAAGGTTTCAGTATGCCCCACCCAGTATGGGGTTACCGGGAACCCACCCTGGAGCCAGGCCTGGGAGAGAGGCACGATGGCTAGCGCTTGGTGGCCGGGTTTCTGTCCATGGGACCTGGCCGGGCTCAGCCCGAAAGAGTTACATGGGTCCGCCCTCCAGTGGGCTCACCACCTGCAGTAGGGACCATGGGGGTTCGGTGCAATGCAGATCAGGTGACAGTCGAAGGCAGAGACCTTGGCAGTCTGATCCCCAGCTTTTGAAACTAGCTTTTGGGACGTGGAACGTTACCTTTCTGGTGGGGAAGGAGCTGAAGCTGGTGCATGAGGTTGAGAGATACCGGCTAGATATAGTTGGGCTCACCTCAACACATAGCTCCGGTTCTGGAGCCAGTTTCCTGGAGAGGAGCTGAAGCTTGGCCTACTCTGGAGTTGCATCAGGGGAGATGCGACAAGCAGGGGTGGGTATTCTTGTGTCCCCCTGGCTTGCTGCCTCAACATTGGAGTTCTCCCTGGGTAGTTTCCCTACGCCTTCAGGATGGGAAACGGGTCCTGACCATCATTTGTGCCTATGCACCAAATGATGGTTCACACTACTCACCCTTTTTGAAGTATCTGACTGGAGTGCTGGAGACTGCTTCTCTTGGAGACTCCATTGTCCTACTGGGGGGCTTTAATGACAGTGAAACCTGGAGGGGTGTGATTGGTAGGAACGGCCTGCCCGATCTGAACCCAAGTGGTGTTCAGTTATTGGACTTCTGTGCCAACCACAGTTTGTCCATAACGAACACCATGTTCAAACATAAGGGTGTCCATATGTGCATCTGGCACCAGGGCATCCTAGGTCTCAGGTTGATGATCAATTTTGTTATCATGCCACCAGACCTGCGACCATATGTGTTGGACACTCAGGTAAAGAGAGGTGCAGAGCTGTCAACTGATCACCACCTGGTGGTGAGTTGGATCAGATGGCAGGAGTGGATGCCACTCAGACCTGGTAGACCTAAACATATAATGAGGGTGTGCTGGGAACGTCTGGCTGAGTCCCCTGTCTGGGAGGTCTTCAACTCCCACCTCCGGAAGAACTTTGACCTCATTCCGAGGGAGTCTAGAGACATGGAGTCTGAATGGGCCGTGTTCTTCACCTCCATTGTAGAAGCATCTGCCCAGAGTTGTGGCTGCAAGGTCATTGGTGCATCTCTTGGTGGCAACCCCCAAACCAAGTAGTGGACACCAGTGGTGAGGGGGGCCATCAAGCTGAAGAAGGAGTCCTATCGAGCTTGGTTGGCTTGTGGGACTCTGAAGCAACTGAGGTGTGCTGGCAGGCCAAGCAGAGTGCAGCTCGGGTGGTTGCTGAAGCAAAAACTTGGATATGGGAGGAGTTCAGTGAGGCCATGGAACAAAACTTTTGGTCGGCCTCGAAGAGATTCTGGCAAACTGTCTGGTGGCTCAGGAGGGGGAAGCAGCTCCCTGTCCACACTGTGTATGGTGCGGATGGGGTGCTGCTGACTTTGGCTGGGGACATCGTTGAGTGGTGGAAGGAATACTTTGAGGTTCTCCTCAATCCCAGTGACACGCCTTCCACAGAGGAAGCAGGGCTTGTGGACAAGGGGGACAACTCACCCATCACAGGGGCTGAGGTGAAGAGGGAGCTGAGCTCTAAAGCAAAGCTGTCGATTTACCGGTCAATCTACGTTCCTACTCTCACCTACTACCATGAGCTTTGGGTAATGACCGAAAAAATGATATCACGGATACAAGCAACTGAAATGAGCTTTCTCCCTAGGATTGCTGGACTCACCCTTAGAGATAGGGTGAGGAGTTCAGTCATCCAGGAGAGGCTCAGAGTAGAACCATTGCTCCTCCACATCGAAAGGAACCAGTTAAGGTGGTATGGGCATCTGATCAGGATGCCTCCTGGACGCCTCCTACTTGAGGTGTTTCGGGCTCCTCCCACTGGGAGGAGACCCTGGGGCAGACCCAGGACATGCTGGACAGACTACGTCTCCCAGCTGGCCTGGGAATGTCTTGGTATCCTCTCTGTAGAGCTGGAGCAGGTGGCCTGGGAGAGGGAAGTCAGGGCTTCTCTGCTTGGGCTGCTGCCTCTGTGACCCGGACATCCGGAAAAGTGGTAGAAGATGGATGGAAGGATAAATTAAAGTCCACTTTTTCTGTTTGGTCATATTTTTAACAATAGGGGCCATGTCTTTGGCATTATAATTTGTAACCGCAGTGTTGCCAGATTTTGCATAAAAAACAAGCATAGCTGCTCCATAAAACTGGGCTCAAAAGAAGCAGTTTCTAAAGAAAAAAATTTCAGGAAAAAAACAGACCTGGCAACAACAACCCTGCTATGAAATGGGGGGTGGGGCAGCGACTGAGTGGAGCTGTATGAGAGGAGAGGAGAGAGAAGCTTCAACCTGACAAATAAATGCTCACAACTTATGCTGCCATGACAATTTATGCTCGATATTCGCAATAAAGGCATTGTATGTATTGCGAATAGTAGAATGCATCGTTGTAATGAATATATTAGGTGTATCGCCCAGCCTTACGCTTCACTAGTATTAACCCTCTATTCTGAGGGTATTCTGACGGCCTATCGGAGATGGATACCTAAGGACAATTTGGAATCACCAATTAACCTAACATGCATGTCTTTGGATTGTGGGAGGAAACCCGAGCACTCAGAGTAAGCCCACACAGCACAGGGAGAACATGCAAACTCCACACAGAAAGGGTCATACTCCTGCCAGCCTTGGGATTTGAACCTAGAACCTTCTAGCTGTTAGGCAACAGTGCTAACCGTGCTGCCCATGTCTTATCTAGTGTTTATATATCTATGGCCGTTAAGGATGTCAGTCACAGTCAATAGCATAACTGGGTTGATGTTGCATGTCTCTACCAAGCAGTGCAACAAGAGCAACACCTACTGGCCAGGAGGTCAGAATATTGTCTCTTCACCTTTAACTTTTATATTAACGTTTAAAGGTCGGGGAAAGGGTTAGAGCTGTAGGCTACAATATTTACGCTTGTGAAGGGAAAATCAATTTTCACAATATTCATTTTTTTTACCTTGTCATTTTGATTTAAAATGGATTCATTGCCCAGCCCTAGTACATTACTCCAGTTACAACGTCACTCACAGTACTCAAATTTGAGGCAGAAATTAGGTATGTGCTGCTTTAAGAAATTCTTTATTCTGGCTCAGGTGATGGAACCGTTTAGGTTTATGTTGTTTGAATAAGAGATTTTTCATTTCAGAATTTCGTTCCTGGTTGAATAAGATCAAAACAGTGAAACCATAGCAGGGGGAATTTTGTACATTTTAAACCTCAACATTTTTAACATATTAAACCTCACAAAGACTTGTCACTATGCTTATTACAAAGCAGACAGCATAGCATAATGTATATCGTCTACACATACGCTAGGGTTTTCTTGTATGCATTGCGTTGTGATTTTGTGTGAATAAATGAAAGATGTTGTTTTCATGTAACATCCAAATGGCCTCCGAATGAGCGCTTCTCATTCAAAACAAAAACGTGCTTTACAGATTGAAGGCAACACAACCAGCCTTTGAAGTGTGTTGTTGTGGACTAGAGATAAGTGGGAAAATGACACAGATAAAATGGGCCTTTTGAATCTGACAATCCCATAACAAAAAGAGGCAACATATGAGCCATGAAATGAGTTTTTAAAATGAGAATATGATAAATATGTGCCACTTCTCTCTTTTTCTCTGCCTTTCTTTGAAAAAAAAAAAAATACTGTTGCAAAAACGTCTTATTCACTAGTGCTGTAAGGTGTAGTAAAAGTATTTTTGTAATTAATGTTGCTGGAGTGCTGCTCAGTCAATGTACGTTTCTAACATTCAGCCTTACTCTGGAGGGAAGGGGTCAGCAGAGAGTGTGATGATTGCCGCAACACTGAAAATGGTGTGGCGCCCAAGCGAAAATGGGAGTGAATGAAATGATTTATGTTGTGTGTTGTTATGAAATGGTACTGTGTTGCCCCAGAGCCTTTCACAGCATTCACATATATCCAAAGATCCGCAGGTCGCTCTCTATGGTTGTGAAGGAAAATCAGATAATGGGGGGAAGAGCACTGTTGAGCTTTTGTTTCAACCCTGCCTGCATGTGTGGAAACTGGAATATGGAATGCATGTGCAATTCAGAGTGTGTCAGATCGATCTGGAGATGCTTTTTTCCTTTAGTCTTAAAGGTGCAGTGTGTAATATTAGGTGCAAATTAGTGATCGTATTTTAAAATTCAACCAATTCACATTTTATCAGTCCTCTTCCAAAGCATATAGGAGAATGTGCAGAAGTTTTTTATTTTTTAATTCAAGTTTGACATAAAATCTCGGAAAGATGTTATGGTGGTCCAAGATGGCCGCCTACATGGTGAAGGACCCTCTTGTGTATCAAAAAACTTATATGAATATATTGAAAATGCAACAACTTTCATTTAAGAGTGGTTGTATAACAGGGAAAACAAAGTTAAGATTTTAAGCTGCGTTAAATTTCTCAATTCAGAATACTGCAAAATTTAACACAATGCACCTTTAATGTAAAAATGTTTACTATTGAATTGTGAGCTCATTCATCATGTGTTAACAATTACAAGTTGTTTTAAGCTTATGTAAGTGTTAAAGACACTTTAGAGGAAGCACTTTGTTACACAAATCTGATGTTTAAGACAGTATTTTATGAATTTTGTATCAGAGAATAAATCAAGCAGGTGCATTGCTTGCTACTTTGAAACAAGGTTTTATGCTGGGTGGAATAATAAGATGGGGAGGAACCTTCAGCATTGATAAGCTTCAAGTTTTCTTTACAGAGTGTATTGTAGATTGTATTTTTCACTAATAGATTACTAAAGTGATGTACTGTAGTAGAGTGTTTAAGATTTCTAAACAGATGAAGCTGATTTTTTATAAACTCAAAAAATAAGCAGGGTGACATAGTTATACTGCAACTCTGTGCTCTTACTTTTTCTCACTATGTGATTTCTTATTTTGTTGTTATGAAAAAGGCATTGTGATGGGAGTGTAGTGTTTTATAGTTCTGCATTTTGGCCCCTAGCATCTTGGGGTTTGCATGGGTTCAAAATGTGGCTTTTGTGGCTCTAATAAGTTCTGGATGTAATCATGCTGGAATCTCTGCTGGATGTTACTCTTGATCAAGCAAAGAGCGCTGAACCACACGTTTTTCAACTTAAGGAAATAGTTTTAGTCTTGCTTCAAGTTAAATGGTATACAACTTGGGCTTTCATTTTATGGCCTTTCGTGGCTCCGCTCAGTTTATTTCCATGTGTTATGTACAGTATGTCCACCCAGAGCCCTCAGATCACTTCACCATCTAATGTGTCAGCAGTAAATGGGATACTGTGAGTAATGTGCGTCACCTGTCATCCAGATTCATAAAACTGGAAATGTTCTACATGAGAAACTTGCAGGCATCTGCATTGTGGTCTCAAGTGTGAAAAACACCATCATTTATCGGTTTGCCTTTATTACTATCACACGGTATCTCCCCGTGTCCCTGGAGCTAGTTTATGTCTTTTGGCTGCCGAGAACTGTGTTGCTCTTTTAGTGATTTGATATTGTTCTCTTACCAATTGAGCCTTTCTGCTGTTGTATGTGATCAATAAGTTACACAATAAATATACAGCATATCCGTTGTAATTTCTGTCATGTGTTGTATTCAGTTTAAAAAATTAAAATAAAAGAATGTCAGCAAAGTCATTGACTGGACCATTTATTTAACTGTCAACTAATCTAATGTTACAGTTTGCAGTGAAACTAATTGAATTTAATTGGGTTGTCAAGATCATGCTGCTGATTTTAGATGATTTGCAGTAGTATTTTTTCAGGAATTCTTCACAAGACCACCTAAAGTCAGCGTGTTATTAATGTTTCACATAAATGGTAAAGTCATATCGGCACAGAAAAGGGTTTCAAAGTAGAAACTGGGTGATTTGCCCATGTGTGTTTGACAGAGAGAAAATAACCGCATGCTTGTATGTGTGGAGTAGTTGGAGGGTGGAGAATGTGTACTTGTTTGTGAGGAACACACAGAGGAACTTTGTGTGAATGAGTTTACCTGTGTGTGATTCTTGGTTGCCGCTGGAATAGATGAGGACGGCGCTGCAGAAACGTCTGTGTATCGAAGGGAAAGCATATCGGACAATTAAGATGGAGGCTGTGTACTGCCCTGCTCTGTCAGGGGCTGATTGAATCAGAGAGACAACCACTCACAGCTCTTTGTTTCAGGACATTGCAGGTAATTACCCATAAGTCACTGTTCCCCTGTATTGGATCTTCAGCCCAATTACGCCCACACAAGCAGTCCACCTCAGCTTCATTTATTACCTCCGGTTGCTTGTTGACCTTTTCAGACACACAGTCCAGCAGGCAATTCAGCTACATAACACTGAGCAGGGGCCAGTGCTCTTTGATTCTGTAAGGCCATTTTCACAGCATTTCAGCTGTATCAGCATAGAAATAATGTACTTCTAATGTATTACTCCCCTCAAATGTGTTTATGCTAATTACATTCATTGCTGATTTAAAGATATACTAGACTAAATGTTATTTTTTCCTATTTTCTTTTACAGCATCAATCATCAGATATAATGATCTGAAAATAACTGCATGATTCTTTATGTGGATACAGTGCATGTAACAACACAAAGGGTTAAAAATCATACAGGTGCACCTCAAAAAATTATAATACCGCAAATATGGTTCAGGCCCCCCAATTTCTTGAATCAACGTTTCTTGACAAATCCCCTCCTTGTTACTTGTGCACCTTTTTCTACCACACTTTGTTCATCCAGTCAGCTTTTCATAAATATACTTTGATACAGCACTCTGTGAACACCCAGCCTTTTCAGCAATGGTTCTTCCCCCTTGTAGAGTGTGTCCAGAACTGTGTTCTGGATAGCTGTCAAGTCAGTAGTCTTTCCTGTGGTTGTTTTTGTGTGTGCTGAACTGGTCAGGGAGATACATTTATACTGTTTGAATAGTACTTTACTCAGACTCAGAATGAAATATTCTAATAGTTTGAGATACAACAGTTCTGATTTTTGTTCTTTATGTGTTAGGAATATGAAATATATAGGTTTACTCTTGAAATTAAATATGAAAAAAGAATTAAATTTTTACAGTATTTTAATTCTATAAATGCACCTGGAAAATCACAAATAGATGGATTTCCTTTAAAAAGTGGAGAATTTTCTGAAAAAAGGAAGCATGGGCTGATACCAATGCAAATGTTTAAAATAACAGTATGGTCCGTCTTTTGTTGCCTCCACCAAGAAGGTAATGTGATCAGGGCAGTTTGTTTCTTTGTCTGTCTGTCTGTTTATTAGCAGGATTATGCTAGAACTACGTGATAGATTTTGATTAACTTTTCACCAAAGGTGGCCCTAGGGCTACGGATAAACCCATTAGATTTTGGATGTGATCCATGACTGCATACCTCTGCCAAGGCCCTGCCTTGCAATGTAATGTGATAGTCCATCTGTCCATCAGCGGGACTGCGCAAAAACTACTAGATAAATTTGGAGGTACAGATGAAGGGATGGACAGATGGATGGATGGGCAGAAGTACGGAGGGACGGACACAGGGAGGGATGGACAGATGGAGCCTTGGCAGAAGTATGCACTCTCTGAGTGCCCTCTAGTTTTTCTTGTCATCTATTCCACCCTTAACGGTAAGGAAACAACGAAATAAGCAACCTCTATAATAACCAAAGAACACACCTGATAAACATCAGCCACTGCCACTAAAGAATGCTCTTTTTTTTTTCCCTGATAGGCCGATGGAAGTCAACAGTATAGTAACAGAGTATAGGTGATATTGTGGAGAAAGGAGGCAGGTGAGGCAACGAGCTGGATGACACAGAAACTTTATTCCATCTCCAACATGTGGTACAGAAAAACAGCGATCCCGGGTCTCTGTGCATTCCACTTTTATATCTTTATTTCCATGCATCGAGACCCGGAACTTCCAACCGTAACACATTGTAGTTTGAACAAAGGAATGTGTGGCACATTAACATGACATTACTCCAGGGCTGCTCTCACACTCACCTTCTCCCAGCGACTCCGGCAGCTCTCAGTCTCCCCAGGGGATGGTGCATAGACCCCACAGTCCCGTCCGATACCCCTCGGTGACACCGCGTCCTTTGGTCCATTGTTCCCCCTTCCCCCTGCCCTCTCTGGGTGGAGAAACCCTCCACCATGGCCCCACACAGCCCCCCCCCCCCCAAACACCCAGAAGGGGCACTAACCCCCTCGTCCTTTGGGCTTGAGCCGGTGCCCATAGTGGCTGTAGCGGGGGGTCACCGATCCAGTCAAATCACCCTGCTGGCGAGGTGTACAGGACGGCACATCAGTCTGAGGGGGAAAAAACACATTATCTTCATGAGCGCAGGTCCCTGCTGAGGGATCACCTACCTGCAGAGCCACCAACGGTTGGCGTCTGCGCCGGAGAGCTTGGGCCAGCACCACATGCTCGTCTGCCAACACAAAAGCGTGCTTCAGCCTGTCGATGCAGATGGTCTCCCTACGTCCCCCGAAGTCTAACACAAAATGCTTTGCCCCAGGTTCCAACACCCTGAACGGTCTGTCGTACAGTGGGCGCAGTGGGGTCCGGTGTGCATCACGCCTGACAAAAACAAAATCAGCATTCTGCAAGCTTTTTGGGACAAATGTGCAGGGGAAAACAATGGTGGGCCGGGCCCGGTATGCTCACAGCCCCCGTACTGTGTAAAAATTGCATGGGCGGATCAGCCTCGGGCGCGGGGTTTTCCGGTAAAAACTCTCCAGGGATCCGCAGCGGTTGAGAAAAAAACGAGTTGGCCGTGCTGCCAAATCCTCCTTAAATGTGGAGTGCAACCCTAAAAGAATCCAGGGCAGGCGGTCGACCAAATTTGTGTCCGTGAGCGAAGCTCTGAGCGCTGCTTTAAGCGACCTATGAAAATGCTCGCATAACCCGTTAGCCTGGGGGTTGCATGTGGTAGTGCGGTGAATTTTGACCTCCAGGCTCTGCGCCATCACAGACCAGAGTTCTGAAACAAATTGTGGACCCCTGTTAGACGTGATGTTTGATGAAGATCCGAAACGTGCAACCCAAGCGGACAAAAAAGCACATGTCACAGTGCTGGGTCGACAGTGTTGCCAAAATGTCCGCGTCCCCAGCTTGCTCTGCAGCCATGGCAGGGAAATCAATTCCCATATAGATCTGGGCGATTAATGTGCGCAACAGGCAGTCGGCCACGACATTGAGCTTACTGGCAACGTTTTGAATGTCGGTAGTAAACTCCGAAATTGCGGCCAAATACCATTGCTGCCATGCCAACCACGGTTTTGAGACCTTGGCCATTGCATACGTCAGTGGCTTATGGTCTACGAACCCGGTGAACTCGTGCCCCTCCAGCCAAAACTGGAAACAGTGCGTCACCAGGTGGAGAGCCAGCAATTCTCTATCGAACGTGCTGTATTTGCGTTTGTTGTCGTGCAAGGTTTGGCTAAAAAATGCTAGCGGCTGCCAAGAACCTGAGATGCACTGCTCCACCACTGCCCCTATGGCAACATCAGACGCATCCGTAGTGAGCGCTATCCGTGCGGACAGATCTGGGTGGGCTAGCAATGTGGCATCTGCCAGCACTGTTTTGGCATTTGCAAAAGCCTGGTCTCGCTCGGGAGTCCAGTCAATGGTTTCCGCGGGCTTCTTTTTTTAAGCGCAGCATACAACAGCTGCATCAGCTGGGCTGCTTGGGGAAGGAAACTGTTATAAAAATTGACCATTCCCAAAAACTCCTATAGTGCTCTCACGGTCTGTGGACGCGGGAAATCCAGCACTGCATGCACCTTATCCTGTAACGGGATTGCACCCTCCAGCGAAATGCAGTGGCCCAAAAAATCAATCACTGGCCCACCAAACTGGCACTTCCCAGGGTTCACTATCAGCCTGTGCGCTTCCAACCTCTGGAAAACTGTCTTGAGATGGGCAATGTGCTCCTCCTTGGACGCACTGGCTACCAGAATGTCGTCTAAGTAGATGAAAATGAAGGACAAGTCACGCAGCACTGCGTCCATCATCCTCTGGAAGGTCTTTGCCGCACCTTTTAATCCGAACGGCATGCGTAAAAACTCGAAAAGGCCAAAAGGAGTTATTACCGCCGTTTTTGGAATGTGTTCCGTGCGTACTGGGACCTGGTGGTGACCGTGGACCAGATCCACTTTCGAAAAAAACACGTTCCCTGGCCAGGTACATGGAAAAATCCTGGATGTATGGAATAGGATAGCGATCGTGTTCTGTGGCATTGTTCAAGCTCTGGAAATCGCCACACGGTGGCCACGACTCGTCAGCTTTAGGCACCATGTGAAGCGGGGATGCCCACGGGCTGTTGGAATGCCTGACGATGCCCAGTTGTTCTAAGTTGGCAAACTCCTCATGCACGCTGGCCAGTTTAGCTACACCTAGGCGCCGAGGTGGCGCGAATACCTGCGGCCCTCTCGTAGCTATGAAATGTTTGACCCCATGTTTCATTATTGTAGCCGAAAACGTCGGGACCGTGAGTGCTGGGAACTGTGCGAGTAACTGTTGGTACTTACCCCCGGAGCTATAACGTTAGCCAGTGTTGTCGACCCAGCTCCCTGAGCTGTACAGGGCAGAGAGGCAAAAGAGACAGCATCCACTGATCTCCTATTAGCAACATCGACTAACAACCCCTAAGCACATGGAAAATCTGCACCCAAAATGGGGATGGAACATATGGCTACCACAAAGTTCCACTGAAAGTTGCATCTGTGTAAGCATATCGTCAGTGTCCACTCACCAAATGTCTTGATGGTGGATCCATTAGCAGCCATAAGCTCGGGACCGCTGCCTCCTTCCACCCTGTCTGTGTTGACCGGTATAATGAGGCTCTTCTGGGAGCCAGAGTCCACGAAAAACCGTCTCCCTGAACGTGTGTCTGTAACAGAAAGCAGTCTGTTCCTGTCGCCATCAGTCGCAGCTGAAACCAAACTCCGAACGTGCCGTCTTCCTGGCTCCTTGAATTGGCATGGCGACAGGCAGTGTTGGGCATTCGAGCCGAAACGGCGATGATAAAAACAGAAACAAAACCATTCCTTCACCTCCTGATGTCCGTCCCAGCTACCACCCATGGTTCCTCAACCTCACTGGAGCCCCTCATGGATGCCAGTGCTTCTGCCTGCACGCTGAGAGTTCTGGTCACCAAAAGGATGCGGTCTGCTTCCTGCACCAGGGCACGGTAGTCTTTGGCAACCAGCCGTGGCGGGTTGGCCAGGATCACCCTACCTGTAGCTGGTGAACAAGTGGGGGAACAGGAAGGATTCATCGTCCTTCCCCCTCAGTGCCAGCATGCTCTCAATGGGAAGCATTAGCTCCACTGCTGATTTGTCCCCTAACTCCGAACGCGTTAGGAGTTTCTCTGCCCTCTCACTGTCAGAAAGGGTGTAACACTGGAGAAGCATCCTCTTGAGCGCTTCAGATTTTCCTTGGGCTGGCGGCTCCTGGAGCAGACTCGTTACCTGTTACGTGGCGTGCGCATCCAGTGCAGCGACCACATAGTAATATCTTGTGTCATCCGTTGTTATCCCGCAGAGTGCGAACTGGGCTTCTATGTGCAGGAACCACACAGTCAGCTGTGAAGCCAGAAGTCTGGGAGGTTGACTGAGACAGCGCACGCGGTGCTGGTGCTCTCCCTCCTGGCAGCCTCCGGGGCGACACTCGGCTCGCTTTCCATGGCACATCTTAGGGTCACCACTGTGGAGAAAGTTGGCAGGCGAGGCAACGAGCTGGACGACATAGAAACTTTATTCCATCTCCAACATGTGGTACAACAAAACAGCAATCCCAGGTCTCTGTGCATTCCACTTTTACATCTTTACTTCCATGCATCGAGACCCGGAACTTCCGAGTGTAACACATTGTAGTTTGAACAAAGGAATGTGTGGCGCATTAACATGACATTACTCCTGGGCTGCTCTCACACCCTCCTTCTCCCAGCGGCTGCAGCAGCTCTCCCTCTCCCCGGGGGGTGCATAGGCCCCACAGTCCTGTCCAATACCCCCCGGTGACACGTCCTCCTTTGGTCCATTGTTCCCCCTTCCCCCTGCCCTCTCTGGGTGGAGAAACCCCCACCATGCCCCCACAATATCAATGTTAAGTGGATGAAATGGAGCATCCTCGTGTTCTTCAAACTCAGATAGTATAGTTAATAAGATAAGATAAGCCTTTATTAGTCCCACAATGGGGAAATTCCAGGATTGCAACAGCACAGGGATAGCAACACTCAGAGCAACAATCAGAAGGCAAGAAAAAAACAAGAGCAGCTAGTATACATATGTACATATCACTATAAATATATATATATATATATATATACGTATATATAGACACACAGTGCAGAGCATTGTGGTTGGTGGATGTGCAGCAGAAAGTCTAAGCTCTCTCTCTGCGGATGCGGCGGGCCAGCTGGATGTCTTTGGGCATGATGGTGACCCTCTTGGCGTGGATGGTGCACAGGTTGGTGTCCTCGAAGAGACCCACCAGGTAGGCCTCGCTGGCCTCCTGCAGAGCCATGACGGCGGAGCTCTGGAAGCGCAGGTCGGTCTTGAAGTCCTGAGCAATCTCCCTCACCAGGCGCTGGAAGGGCAGCTTACGGATGAGCAGCTCCGTGGATTTCTGGTAGCGACGGATCTCTCTCAGAGCCACGGTACCGGGCCTGTAATGGTGAGGCTTCTTCGCTCCGCCGGTGGCCGGAGCGCTTTTTCGAGCAGCCTTGGTGGCCAGCTGCTTCCTGGGGGCTTTTCCTCCAGTAGATTTACGGGCGGTCTGCTTGGTTCTTGCCATTGCTCTTTATTATTCTGTCTTATATTTCTTGGACGCTGCCTAAACTCCAGCCCGGCACCCGCGTCGTTTTCGCTTCAGTTTCTCCTGGTATGTCGAGTTTCTCCGTTAGCACCGGGTGGCGGTTGAGTGCTAGCTAGCTCTTCCCTGCTGTATCGTCTCCTGCTGTAAACAGAGGCTCCGTCCGCTGACTCGGGAGACCTTTGGGGCGATCTGTGTGTCTGTGATATATATAGAGTGAAAGGTGTGCCGGATCAGAAAGTTATCACCGGATCAGAAAGAAGAAGGAAGATAAAAAGACTCCAAATTGAGCCGCTGTTGCAAAAGGCAGCCAACTCGTGTGGCGCCGGAACCAGAAGGTCCACTGGAAGGGCCACTAGTTAAGGCCACTGGATTTTAAACTTGCATATTTTTGTATGTGTGCCCATAACAAGACTAATTCAGCGAAAACCAGATTGTTAATGAAACAGTAGCTTGTTACGGCCTGTGGACATCACCTCAAGAGTAACCATATTAGCTGACCTGTGACCAGAACTATTTCCTCCACAGGGCACACTATATGCGAATGCTATGATCCCAAAGTCACTGAAAGGGCCCCAAAGTGAGATACTGGGACCCCGGGGAGGGGAGGTACAGCAACGCTACAATGGTCCATAAAGAATATCAAATATCATAGCATATATAGAACAGTAACACAGAGTACACTTAAAGTCTAAGTAAAGAGATGATGCTTATTTTCCTACATTTACCATGTCCCATCATCCACAAGAGTTGCTGGGAAATTGGAAGCCTGTTTTCTTCTTGCGTACCAGACTGATGCACTACGGGGACCCAAAGCACAATCTCACATTGGGCCCTCCAAAACCAGGAAATTGCCTTGCATTTGACCATGACCTTGAGCACAACCTGGATGCACACCCACCTGAGGATCATCATGTGTGAGTTGGGTGTGCATTGGGGTAATTGCCTTGGAGAAGTAACAATTTTTTGTGAAATGTGGATGAATGGATAGATAGATGGACAATAGACAATGGATGTCATGTCATTGCATTAGCTCCTTTCTGCTTCACTGGAATAAGCTAACAGATCACTTTAGTTTACCATCTGAATTAAAAAATACAACTTACTGAATGTGGTAGGCTATATCAGGTCAGACTAGAGGAGTCCCTTCAGTACACACATTGGTTTTAAAGGTCTGATGACACGATTTTGACATTTTTTAGCATGTTGTGTAAACCCAGAATCAGAATCAGATTTATTGCCATTGTTCATGTAGTACACAAACTAGGAATTTGTCTCGGTGCGATGCTGCAACATTAAACATGAAAAAATAAAAGATAAAAATAAAACTATACATGCAATAAAATGTAGAATATGAATGAGTAATACTAGTCAAAGCAATTTTAAATATATTAGCGAGTAGCAGATATTGTGGAGTACCACATAGTGCAGTCGGTAATGCAAAAAAGAAAACAGTGAATTGACATGAGTCTGGTTGAGCTGCTGTACATAGTGCACGAGAGTCTAATAAGTCACTTAGTGTTCAGCAGTCTGATGGCAGAGGGGAAGAAGCTGTTCATGTGACGGGAGGTTTTAGTCTGAATGGACCGAAGTCTTCTACCTGAGGGGAGGGGGGGCAAACAGTACGTGACCAGGGTGTGAAGGATCGGCTATGATCCGGCCTGCACGCCTCCGGGTCCTGGAGATGTACAGGTCCTGGAGGGATGGGAGCTTGCAGCCGATCACCTTCTCAGCAGTGCGCACGATGCGCTGCAGCCTTAGTCTGTCCCTGGCAGTGGCTCCTGCGTACCACACGGTTATGGAGGTGGTGAGGATGGACTCGATGATGGCCGTGTAGAACTGCACCAACATCTTGGTGGGTAGCTTGAGCTTCCTCAGCTGCCGCAGGAAGAACATCCAAAATGACCCAAAAGTCATTGTTGATGATCAATATAATATTTACAATTGCGCCTGCATAAACTAGTTATCATCAAAAAACCGCAGCCGCTCACTGGACTGTGGTGCCGCCCACCGAATGAAGGGCGGCACGCCCATGACGTAAGCGACAGAACAGATGCCGGTGTTGTTGACTGGAATGACAGCAGCTTTGTAGCTCACAGTTTCTCTGGTTTCTTGTTTTAATTTTACGGCTATGCTTTTGCGTTGTGTCGCAGGCTTAGCTAACAGCAGGCCGTGAAAGACCACATCACATGCTTCAGCTCCAACTGTCATAAGCAAGCGCACAAGGAGGGGAAGGATTAATGGATTTACTCGCAGCTTTGACCTACTTTCTGTGATTGTACGCTGACGCTTACCGGTCCGTCCATGTCCCCTCTATCATTATCACCAGCTGTTTAAAAATCCCGCTGATCATCTTTCCCAGTCCTTGCCCAGGTGCTTCTCATCACACCATCACCAGCAGTGCATGTACTTAGCGGTCGTTTGCCAGTCACGCACTGCTGGTCCATAGTATTGTCATCTGTGCTGTTAGTCTGCCATTATTTTCAGCACTCTCACGACGTGTTAGTTACTCCATATTCGCTGTGGTTCTTGTGTGTCCTTGAAGCGATGTCGGCTCTGGGGTGCACCTGTGGCAAACACATCTCCTCTCATTCGTTCTCTAGGCCCCCGAACACCATCAGTAAGTGTGTTTGTGTTTTTTGTACGTCTTCACCTTTTTGGGAATTGTCTGTCTTTCTGTATTAAATGTGCTGTGGTGAACCCTGCATGTAAATCCTTGTTATTTCATCCTCCCTCTCCGTGCCCTGCGTATGAGCATACGGAGGGTCATGATGAATGGATTTACACGCAGGATTCACCAGATAATACATAATACATAAATACATAAAGATAATGCATAATAAACCCGATGCTTGAGCCACAGAGAATACACTGCTATGATTTTATTGAAAAATCGGGTTTAAATAAATTATATTTATGAACAAATAATTTGTTGCAATATCTGTAACAAAAGAATAACACTCGGTGTTCCCCTGCCATGTGTTTGTCGCTGCTGCTGCGCCGGCCATGTGTGCCTCTCCACTGTCACTCTCTGAGTCTGACTCGCTAGGCACGATGCCCGCTTGGCACGGCTCAAACCTATACGGTCTGATGCCCCCAGATTCTTCATTGTCATCCCATTCTTCGGAACTATAATCGTCTGAAGATTGGACAACACAAATCAATTCCAGACTACATGTGCTGGAACCATCATTAATGTTTTCTACCGCTTCCATCCTGTGTGTACAATGGGCAGGCAAGTGCTGTGTTCTGTCGATGACGTTACAACATGGCTGGGGGGTTTTCCAGCCACTGACACAATTGGTGACGTGGCGCTTGTGAAAAATTTTGTGTGAAAAAAAGCCTGTTTGACTTAGAACTGCACAGACCAACCTATTTCGTCATATTGTATTATGTGTTGAAAAATTAGATGACGTCAAAAACGTGTCATCAGACCTTTAACTGTTGTTGTGATTACTGTGTAGATCTCTATCTCCATCTGCTGACAAACATGGGGGAAAGAAGTTTTATTGTACTTTTGCCACAGCTCTCCAAATTATCTTACAGGGAAAGGTTTTATCTCAGGGATGCCCAACCTGGCGCTCCTGGAGCATTCAGCTTTCTGTGGGAAATTTTCTGACTTCTTAATTGGTCCAAACATTTGCAAATAATTTGTCATTGTTGTGCATGTGTTCTGTAGGCACCCTTGCACCCATGCACAACAACATCAAATTATTTGCAAATCTTTGGACCAATTAAGAAGTGAAATGAGAAAATGTCTCACAGAAACCTGAATGTTTCAGGAGCCCCAGGTTGGGCGCCCCTGCTTTATCTACTTAAATGATGGATTAATGGGGGCAATATGCTCTCTCCACACTGTTAGATTCTAATATGTCCTGCTAACCAAATATGTGTGGCATTGGTGCCAGCTGGTGTCTCCAACAGCACCCATCCCCAACCTCACATCCACTTAGAACTACTGTAAGTAAAATGTCTGTCCCCCTGAACTACAGTATCATATTTACTTTGGCAAGAAGGAACACTCACAAAACGAATGATTCAGCCAACTTTAATAACATTTCAGTTTCCATGTTAACCAGTCTTAACACAATACAGTTTTTTATGTGACTGAAATATTCCCTTTTAAACCACCAGACTGTATTACAACCACCTCTATCTTCCTCTATGAATCATGTATGATTAAAAAAAAAAAAAAACAGAAGTAAAATGTAGAGAATTTGTAGCCTACATAGAAAAATGTAGCAAAGATGGAAAAACCTCACACGGTGTTGCATTAAATTCATAATATCCAAAAAGTTATAACAGTTTTGATTCATCTGGAATAATGTTTTTTTTAATGTATGTGTAGATATTTTTTCTAAAGTTTAAAGTTTTTGAAAGTTTATCATGTTTGTGAACCCCCCTCTCCTCCCTCTCCTGCCTGCCATCATACAGACGCCACTAGGTCATAGTTTCTGCGTCTGGTTTCATAAAGGATGGAGAGCAAATTGGAGAAGGCAACTCATGAACATGACAATCTCGAGATTCCACTGAGACAGGAAGGAAGCAACCCACGGCAAACATGCTGAGACAGAGGAGATACTGCAACTTCTTTTAAAGATAACTATCTAATTACCTGCCTGATGCTGTACTTTTGTTTAACTATTGTCTACACCTAATTTAATCCTCTATTTCAGCTGTCAGGATTGTCCCGCCTAACCCAGAGTAATACTTGTTGGTAAAAAGAGCTCTTGGCCCCATAGTTTTTTGGTGGTGTTATTGTGAGGCTGATATGAGTACCAGCTTACTGCTGCCCTCATACTCAGCTCCCAACACCAGGGGGTCAGGCTCAGGGGGCTGGCTGATGCTGGTATCAGGCAGCAGGAGCCAGACGTCATTGTCAGGTCTCTGCAACGTCAGTGGCTGTGTCGCCCATCAGCCCCTGTCACTGTCAGGTGGCGGGCAGCACCTCCTCACAGCGTCAGTGACCAACTAGCTGCTCACTTCCTGCATCGCCAAACAGCCTGCGTCAGTGTCAGTGTCAGGTGGCCTTAAGGGAGGCGTCATTGTCTGAGCCAGCTGTCAACTGTCAGCTGTACTCTGACTTTCACCTCACCTTCTCTGCTGATCAAGGCCTATCAGCGGCTTCATGGGCCTCCTGCTGAAACTGCACCGCCTGTTGTACTTGGCCTAAATCTAAGGCGTCACCTTGTTTGTGCCCCTGTGCCCTATCACCATGCTGACTTTGACTCTGGCCATGGTCAGAGTCATGGCCAGCATCATGATGCTTTCTGTGGTGATGACCGTGACGGTGATCATGGTCACGTGGGTGGAAAATATGAACATCCCCACTGTGGCCATGATTCTGACCATGGTGGTGATGTCCATGTCTGTGGCCATGCCCGACGTTCTCATCCACAGCTGTGGGACCATCTTCGTTAGGCTGGGCATCTGTTTTCAGCTGGCACTCCTCTGGGGTCTCGGCATTCTGGAAGAATTAAAACAGAATCAAAATACATGTCTGTGAAACTAAACTTGGACGTCTTTGTTTCCCACAGTTACATGTGATCCACACCTCATGTGTGCACTCGCCACATATGCGTTTGCAGTAGGCTTCTTTGATTGCATCCTCAACATGGCCCAGGGTCAAGGAGGAGTATGGAAGTGAAATGTGATGGGTGAGACGACCACACCTGATGGCAAAGTTACAAGACAACATCGTGGGGTTAATATGGATTAAAATGGTATGGAGGGGGAAAAAAAAAACATATGGGTTTATGTTTTACTTCAAGTCAAACCTGTCATAAATGAGAAAGTCATCTTTAGCTCCACCCAGTGTCTGCCAGACATCCGGCTGATCTGTCAGCTGCTTGTAGAGCGTGATGCTGTTTGAAAATTTCTGCTCCAGCAAGGGGTGCAGGCGCTGTGATGGCTCCCCCTGGTGGTTAACGACCATATAGCGCACCTCCTTCAGACCCTGACCGTCCAGCTTCTGGCGCAGGCCGTCCAATCTGTGAGAGGCACCCAAGATCACCAGTTGGAACACTTAACGTGAACATCTGCATGACAAAAGACGGCTGCGAAGAAGCACGTGAACCCACCTGGAAGCCTGCACCAAACAGAACAGTCAGCTGGCCTGAAGGAGGGCCACCATGGTGACCCGACCCACGGACCCCTTCATCGGCTCCACCTCCCCTATCCGCCAAGGCGGAGGCGGCTGACAGCGGGGCCCACCTCCGTCACTCTCTGCACCGCCCCCATGGAGCAGGCAGAGGGTGAGGAGCAGACTGAGGCGCGCCCACATGCCTGGGGCGCGTCCTGGCAGCCCTGATCTGTCAGGCAGGAGGGGAAAGAGCGGTGGTGGGGGGGGGGGGGGGGGTGGACAAGGGGTCACGAGTGGTGGAACAGAAGAGAAAAACATGTTTACAGCTCTAGCCAGAAAGCCTGATCAGCCTTTCCACCCAGGCCTGACTGGACCAAATAACTAAATAATAGAAACTGCACAACTAGCATTTAAAAACAAAACAAAAACTAAACTCATAAAATGTTTGCTAGTGGTGATTCTGCATATAGATGTGAGACTTGCTTGTACAGTGGAAGCTACATTATGTACCATCAGAGCAGGCTGAATGGTTCAGCGGCTGCACAATCACCGTCTTCTGAACTAGTTTCCCTGCTGCAAAACTCCTGGTACCATATCAACAAGGAGTGACATCTCCTTGGGAAAACTGTGCTTTAATTTCCCTTCATTTATCACAAAACATACGCTTTGCCCTATAAGTAGGCTACAGGCAATGTAACAATGTGAAATGTAAAGATTGTGCTGCTCACCTTCTCGTTACAAAGTTTTCTTCGCTCAGCTCGGCTGTGCAGCAACTCCCGGACTAAAACCAGCCTCTGCTTGCGCACCTCCTCCCTTTTATACTCTGCCTGTTGTTTTTTCCCTGACAGGAAAGGGGACAGAGTCCAGCTTAAGCAATATGCTGATACCACATTTTTTAAGTTACAAACTTCACATTGCATAAAAGCCTCTTGTAAAGAGGACATTAAGTTTTTTTTTTTTTTATTATGATGATAAACTGCCAGTCTGACAAAATCTTCAGGTTAATGGCAGGTGAAGGGAAAGATGATTCTACATTACAACACATGCAGTACTGCTATATATTATTGTTGTATGTTATCTTATATCTGTAAAGCTTGTAATGTCATCGCTTTGCATTGTGTAGGTCAACTATGATTTCAAGAACATAGAAGAACATTGCACAATTTGGTCTCTTATCCTCTGCACAGTGAGGACTAAAGGAAACGTGCAAGAGGGACTGCAGTGTACACGCTTCTCCAGGGCACAAAGTTCACAAAAACAGGAGACGTGTGCATTACAGATGAAACCCACTTTATTTATATGGAGGACCCTGAATTCCTAAAGAGTTTTTTTTTTTTTTTAAATCTTGTGCCACAGGTTATAGCATCTTGCACACAAGATAATCTTATTGTGACGTATGCGAGGTTCACACAAAGAAAGGGAGCAGATGGCTGCGACACAACAGACTTTACTAAAACATGACACTGAACACAGACAGGAGGGGAGGTCATTTTCCCAGACCTCCGTTTCAATCAGGGTTACACAACACACAATCAATCTTGCTCTAATTCTACCTCCAACATATAATAACACAGTAATAACATTTAAACACACACAAAATAACGTCCTCTGCTGGCAAAGCATGCTGGGGAAATCCCTGACCCCCTTAACACAGCCCCGACGTTACACTTCCCACCCCTCCTCCCCCGGACTGGTTTCTGTCCCCAGAAAAATGAAAGTCCAACTCAAAAGTCCAACATGAATCCGTCCAGGTGTCGGGGTGGCCTCCGTTGCCGACGACCAGCATGTACAGGCCCGCCAGTGTCCATCTGTGTCTCGGTCGGAGTATCTGGTCGGGGTGAAGGCTCCGGCTCGACCACCAGCGGGGCGGATGGCTGGTACGGGGCGAGACGGTCATGGTGGAGTACCACAACCCGGTCCCTTTTCTTAAGCCTCACCCTGTACACCACATCCGTCAGTCTCTGCAGAACCACGCACGGTCCCGACTGATGGCTCGCCAATTTCGGTGACCATCCTCTTTTCCTCTCCGGGCAGAAAACCCAGACTCGATCTCCTGGTGCAAAGTCCCTCCCCTGGCAGCGGGAGTCATATGCCCGCTTCTGCCAACTCCCCACCGCTGCCAAGGGCTCCCAGGCGGGCCGCTGGCCCGTGTCCAGCCACTGCCGAACCGGGGAAATGACCAGATCTCTGTCCTGCTCACTCTGCAGCTGCCGCGCGCCGAGGGTCTCTGTGGTGTCATCGCTGGGGGAAGCTACCTGATTATCTGAGGGGAACTGCATGCCGCTGTGTTATTCCTGCTCACAGCAGTCCAGAAAGCAGCAGCCCGTGGGACGGCCTGGTCTCGATCTTCTGCCCGCTGGCAGTGACAACAGTCCAACAGCTCCCACAGCTGGTGTGTCTGTCCCCATTCCAGCCCGCTGCAGCTCTGTTGGAACAATTCCTCGACCACCTGCTGTGTCTCTGCTGACACGTTGACTCCTCCCCTTGCTGTCCCTATGTGTGCGCGTGCTCCCTCTGCTCGTGCTGGTGGCGCCGTTGTGCCCAGTCCTCGCGGTGGCTCGCCTGGTCCGGTCCATCTTGGCGGTCCCTCGATCGCGCAGGCCTCCGGTCTCCTTCCCTGGGTCCCCCTGCGGAGCGTGATGGTCCGGTTTCCCAGCCGGAGGGACGGCCTGGCGGCGTCAATCTTCGCGTTTCACGCTGCAAGTAGGTTGAGTCCAATAATGCAGGGGTCTTGGATGTCAGCCAGCCAGAATGGGTGGTTTGTGTTCTGGCCGGCCACCCCCACCACGAGAACTCTTTGCCCTCCCAATCTGGTGCGCTCACCGGTAGCTGTGGTGACGCAGCGCCCGGTGGGTTCCCACCCCTGCGGTGCTGTCTCGTCCGTGCCTGGCAGCACACCGGGTCAGACCAAGGAGATGGTAGAACCGGTGTCGATCAGGGCCCGGATCAGCGTGTTGTCCAGGCTGCTCTGTAAGTACAACCCTGGCGAGCGTCCAATTCGGCCCACACGTGGTGACAGCTCATCGGTTTGTTGTGGGGTGAGTGCAGGGCAGTACCGCGCGATATGTCCTGGCTCCCCACAGCTGAAGCACCCTTCTTTGCGTCGCCGCAGCCGTCTTCTCTGTGGACGTGTTGCCGTGGTCTGCCGTAGCTCCTCCTCCCCCACCTCGCTCTCAGCCGTGGCCTGGAAGGTTCTTTGTCTTGGTGCCAATGTCTCGGCTGTACGATTTATCAGCGGTTCCACCCGCTCTACTTCTGCCACTGCAGTCTCCCAGTTGCTCACGGCGTTAATCCGGACATGGTGCTGGAGCTGAGCCGGGTGGAGATCTTGGATGAAGCTCCGGAGGGCGAGCTTCTCCACTACCTCCGGTTCGAAGTCCGGGTAGCTGCGCCATGTCAGCAGCCGTATGTCCGCCATGTAGGCTCCTAGGCTCTCCTGGCTGCCTTGACGGTGGTGGGCCAGCTGTTCCTGGGCGTGTTCAGCGTCGGCCGTTCTCCCAAATTGTCTCCGGAGCACTCCCTGTAGCACTGACCAGCTGCGGCGCTCCTTGGGCTGGAGGTCAGACAACGTGCAGAGAGCCCTCCCAAGGCCAGCGTGACCTGCACGGTGGTTTCTTCTAGTGGCCAGCCGTTCAGAGCGGCAGCCAGCTCAACCTGGACCAGGTAGTCGTCCAGCAGGGTCTTGCCGTTGAAGCGGGGAATCTTGACCCGCTGCCGGGTGGATGGGACGGTCGCCTCTCGGTCGATCGCCGTCCCTGGTCGCAGTGGAATCGCCGGCACGTCCTGCTCTGAAAAGGGCGGGGAGCAGGGCTGGTTTGCTCTGCTCCACCCACCCTGCCTTGAAAAAGGCAGAAGGCGGGGTCCGCTGTTCCCGTCGGGTCCGCTGCTCCTTTCATCCCGACGAGCAACTTCGGGGGTCGGTGTCTCAGCTCTGTCGTCCATCCCCAGCTGAGCGATGAATCGCTCCAGCTGCTGGATCTCCGCTCGGATCCTAGCTTCCATCTGCTCCATATCCCACTCCTGACACCAGTGTGACGTATGCAGGGTTCACACAAAGAAAGGGAGCAGATGGCTGCAACACAACAGGCTTTATTAAAACACGACACTGAACACAGGCAGGAGGGGAGGTCATTCTCCCAGACCTCCGTTTCAATCAGGGTTACACAACACATAATCAATCTTGCTCTAATTCTACCTATAACACTGCTGGGTCATTATAACGCAGTTATAATGACACAGCAGTATAATAACACAGTAATAACATTTAAACACACACACAATAACGTTCTCTGCTGGCAAAGCATGCTGGGGAAATCCCTGCCCCCTTAACACAGCCCCGACGTTACATTATCAAGCAATATCTTGTGTGCAAAAGAAAAAACACAATCACTTCTGGGACTTCAGGGGCTCTGAATTATATCACACAGTGATGGATTTTGCAGATTATCTTCAGTGAAGTTGTCATATTCAGCTGATCACAGTCAGATGACACAGGCAATCATGAAGTGAAATGATGATCAATCTTTTTCTTTCAGAAAAAGAAGCCTTCTAGGTCTATCAACAAGTACATTTTAGATGTGTTGGGTGCTTTAACAATTTATAGCAGCAAAATTTCATTCTTGTCAAATTTCATATCCCAGCTTTATAAAAAAAGAGTCAATACTGTGTAACACATTGTTACCAAAGCAGTAAAACAGTATTGTGGCATATATGACAGCAATGATTTGATCATATAAAACATTCAAAGCACAACCGCCTAGGAGGGGTGCCTGATTTAGGCCATTCAGTTACGACTGCTGAGAAGATTCTTGTGGAACACATAGGGTCAATATCAGTGAGACAGCTATGCTGCAAGATTTTATTGCTTTAAATACAACTGCAGGATGAATATATGGCGCTGCCATAACTTTAATGTGTTCTGGCTGTATCACAGCACAATGCATACCCAGAGATGGGAAATCCTGGCTCCAGAAAGTAAACGGTCTGTCCCATATTTGTTCCAAACACTCACTAACACTGTCTGGCAGATGGTAGACGAGCTCATTGCTTCTGTCTTTGAGAACTGCTGTGCTGATCAGAATCAGCTGGGGCAGTGAAAGACTTCAACAGATATGGGACTGGACTTTTACTTTCTGGATCCAGGATTTCTCATCTCTGTACATACCTCTCCAGTTTTGAACACTGACAAATAAATATTTCAGACTGTACCAAACAAAGTCAATCCCTCTCTGGTTTATTATACCCTTGGAGATTTAATAAAGAGGTTGTGAAATAAACCTACAGCAGCAAAACAGCCCAAACAGATGCAAAAATCTTGGTGAAAGGAAAAAAATATACTGGAAACTAAGCCCATGCTGTGTGTCACAAACATAGATCAGCACAAAAAATATGTGGTTACAGGTGAGGATCACATGATCAGTGCGGTGAAATGTGAGTGCTTTTATAAAATAATAGGGCATGACAGCTGAGTGAATCCTGTTGCAGCATGTTCTATAACTCAGTGTTAATCATTTACAGATTTGCTTATGCCTTTATTTTAGGTCACACTGACCTAGATGGAATGTACAGTACAATATATCAACAGATATATGGTTAGCTTGACTATTAAATAGCCTAACACACAAATGTGGCATAGGAACAACATAATAAATATTTTGTATAATATTTTTAAATGTATTGCTACTGAGAGGGTTGACTAATTACAAAGTCATAATCACTTATTTCAATTTATTTAAAAAAAAACTGACAAAAATGGATAGGTTAGACATATAATGAAATAAGCCTACACAAAAGATGATTTTACTATCAAATTCAAGATGTGTTTCATTAAATACAGAGAACTCTCCATAAACCACCACATGGCCTTTCGTTATTAAGGTCAAATGCAGTAATCTTACATGGCCATCCTTAATAAAATTAAGCAGTATTACACAAGAGGAAGTATGGTATCAGTGAGTATATCACTGCGGTGATTAGATCTCATCAGACATCATCACAGTGATATACTCATGACACC
This sequence comes from Pholidichthys leucotaenia, assembly GCA_020510985.1. Taxonomy (NCBI): domain Eukaryota; kingdom Metazoa; phylum Chordata; class Actinopteri; order Cichliformes; family Pholidichthyidae; genus Pholidichthys; species Pholidichthys leucotaenia. Next base: position 60,016,182 of record CM035838.1, on the reverse strand, counting down.
ATACGACGTCGAATGTAATAATACTTTTATTACACCACAAGCAGCCTTTATCAGCAATACATTACAAAAAAATGATTTCTTTGTTTATTTTATCAGCTATTTTGCTTCGCTGAGAAAAATAGTCCATTCTGAGCACACCCACTTAACTGTTGCTAAGCACCTTAGTGACGAGTGAAGATTTACAATTGTACTCCCATTGGGGACCCTTGGGCCTAAAATGGACATGCCAAAAAGGTGCTATTGTGGTGACACTAGACGCAGCAGGTGGACATTCTTCTCACACCCAGAAGCAGGAAGAGGGGCAGAACAATGGACTGTTATGTGTGCATCCCCGGACGACGGAGACGACATCCGGGCACCAGCTGGTCAGGCTAATGATGTGTATTGACTGATATGTATATCACTATGCTAATGTGCCATGCATTCTCTCTGTCTGTATAACTGTATAAAAGAGCTTGTTATACATGCCTCGGGACACAAAAACTCTCCTACCAGACACACGGCCTCAGCGGGCAATGCTGGGGTCCACCGGCTGTATTTATGTTAGAGGGTCAATAAAGAACCTGTGTCGACCTACGCTCGTGCCTCGCCTCCACATCCTTCCCTTACACCCTCTACATTGGTGACCTGACGTAAAATGGACTATCGTTCCCTTTTGCCGTGCTGTGGATTCCTTTTCTCCACATTGGTGACCTGACAGAGATAAACTGTCTCCCCCTTACACCGCACACCACATGGTGACCTGATGTGGGATGACCGTCTGCTCCCTTTCACCGCGCTGTGGATTCCAGAGACCGGGGATCGCCTACATCCTTCGCATCCACACTGGAGCGCAAGCACCTTATCCTCTCTCCACGATGGCGACCTCCAGGGCCGGACGGAGAGAGCAGCGCTGGGACCGAGATGCACGAGGATCAGCGACACGAGCAATGCACAGAAACAGCCTGAATGGGGAAAATCATCAGCGTCTTCTACATTGATTTCCATCAAGCTCCCCGACCTTGACTCACCTCCCAACAGCGGACTTTCTGCGTACATAAGCCCCGTGCACACACCGCAGGATTACAAGGACAGCACAGCTTCCAGCTATGTGGTCACTGCGCCAGGCACACGCCACCCACCAGGGACAAACCGGCTCCACAGACTTATACATCATCCTCCGCCGCTGCACATGCCCGAGAAACACGGCCGATCGCCATCCTCGGAACCTTTAGGGCTGCTCACGCACCTGAAGCAGACATGCAGCCCGCACACGGGACTTTGTATGGGTTTCTCAGCCACGGCGCACAATGGGAATTTACCCGATTGCTTTCCCTGATGACTTTAGGGCTGCTTCCGCACCTAAAGTCAAACCGCCAAGTCCCTCACACAGCTTCAGGGTTTTTTTTTTTTTTTTTCACAGCCGCTACGCGTCCTCTGGGAATTTGGCCGTTCGCCTTTCCCACATCCTCGCAGGACTGAGCCGCAAGAGGAGTCAGAGACTTAATTTTTTTTCTCACAGCCGCTGCAGATCACCACCAGGCTTACCGGGAAAGTCCCTCACCATGGCGGATCCACACGCAATTTTTGCCCGGCCCAGACACTTTTGATGTCCCGGGCTGGCACTCCATTACTTCCCACCCACCTCCCCCTCGTCCTCCACATCGCTACGCCCGCACCTCACTCCCTAAAGCCGGCCGATCGCCGGTTTGTTCCTTTACACACGATGCGCACCGGCCCCGTGCGCCCATGATCCACGGCCGTTCAGCGTGCTGGAACTCGGAGCAGAGCACACTATCTTTTCCACCCCTCCCCCTTTCCCCCCACAGACTTACATGCCCTCCGACACTCCTCACCAGCAGACAGTTAGACCAGAGCGGCAATCCCCCGCTGCAGCCTCCTCTGGTGTTGACTTGAGCCCAGACAACAGGGGGGGTCACAGCCCTTTCTGGGCGTTCGGGGGGGCTGTGTGGTGACACTAGACACAGCAGGTGGACATTCTTCTCACAACCAGAAGCAGGAAGAGGGGCAGAACAATGGACTGTTATGTGTGCATCCCCAGACGACGGAGAGGACATCCAGGCGCCAGCTGGTCAGGCTAATGACGTGTGTTGACTGATATATCACTGTGCTAATGTGCCATGCATTCTCTCTGTCTGTATAACTGTATAAAAGAGCTTATTATACATACCACGGGACGCAAAAACTCTCCTACCAGACACACGGCCCCAGCAGGCAACGCTGGGGTCCACCGGCTGTATTTATGTTAGAGGGTCAATAAAGAACCTGTGTCGACCTACACTCGTGCCTCGCCTCCACATCCTTCCCTTACACCCTCTACACTATAAAATATCAGGGTGTTTTGTTGTTTTGTTTTGTTTTTTTGCTTTTTTCTGCAGAAATCTCTTAAACCACTTCATATCTGCTCAAAACTACCAAATGTTTAATAATTTTTTTTTAGGATTTTAACCCTTTAAATGCCAATTTGAAGACGTGATGCCACTCATTTTATATTTTAAAAAAAAGAGAGATATTTTCCATATAATACATGGTGGAAGGATGTGACATTGTTTTCTATCAGTCTTGGACGTGTCAAAGATTAGCAATAATACTGATTTCATTGCATTAGTAGTTTTTGTGCGGTTTAAGATTTAACATTTTTAAACCCTCATGCCCCATTGACTTACATTGAAACCACATTTGTTATTTTTCATTTAAAAATCAAACATATAAACATGAATTCTGTAATGTCAGCATTTCATTTTGAGCAAAACTAGTGAAATTTTACATTTCTACTGTATTCTGTCAGATTGAGCTTTTTCCCCCATTGCAGGCTGATGCATGAAATTCTTATCTTTGCCGGTTATATTATTTAACCAACTCTGGCTACAATGGCACTTGTGTAAACAACTCAAAGCCACAATTTATGTCTGTCAATGGCTGCATCTTTGATGTGACTCAAGATGTCCTACAGTGCATCCAGAAAGTATTCGCAGTGCTTCACTTTTTCCACATTTTGTTATGTTACAGCCTTATTCCAAAAGGGATTAAATTCATTTTCCCCTCAAAATTCTATACACAACATCCCATAATGACAATATGAAAAAAGTTTTTTTTAGATTTTTGCAAATCTATTAAAATAAAAAACTCAGAAATCACATGCACATAAGTATTCACAGCCTTTGCCATGAAGCTCAGAATTGAGCTCAGGTGCCTCCTGTTTCCACTGATCATCCTTGAGATGTTTCTACAGCTTAATTGGAGTCCACCTGTGGTAAATTCAGTTGACTGGACATGACTTGGAAAGGCACACACCTGTCTATATAAGGTCCCACAGTTGACAGTGCATGTCAGAGCACAAACCAAGCATGAAGTCAACAGAATTGTCTGTAGACCTCTGAGACAGGGTTGTCTCGAGGCACAAATCTGGGGAAGGGTATTGAAAAATTTCTGCTGCTTTGAAGATCCCAATGAGCACAGTGGCCTCCATCATCTGTAAATGGAAGGAGCTCGGAACCACCAGGACTCCTCCTAGAGCTGGCCGGCCGTCTAAACTGAGCAACTGGGGGAGAAGGGCCTCAGTCAGGGAGGTGACCAAGAACCTGATGGTCACTCTGTCAGAGCTTCAGTGTCCCTCTGAAGAGAGGAGAACCTTCCAGAAGGACAACCTTCGCTGCAGCAATCCACCAATCAGGCCTGTGTGGTAGAGTGGCCAGATGGAAGCCACTCCTTAGTAAAAGGCACATGGCAGCCCACCTGGATTCAATTCAATTCAATTCAATTCAACTTTATTTATATAGCGCCATTTCACAACAACAGTCATCTCATAGCACTATCAACTGTAGGGAGGACCCCCACAGTTGCAGAAAGACCCCAGCAATCAGGCGATCCCCTGTGAGCAAGCACTTGGCGACGGTGGAGAGGAAAAACTCCCTTTTAACAGGAAGAAACCTCCAGCAGAACCAGGCTCAGGGAGGGGCAGTCATCTGCTGCGACTGGCTGGGGGGTGAGGGGACAGAGAAGAAGAAAAGAACAGACATGTAGAGAGCAAACAGCACGATGGGGACTCAATCTATGGGAGAGAACAAACAAATGTTAATGACCGGCAAAAAAAAAATATTTCATAGAGAGTGAGGAAAGGAGTGAGGCCCAGTGCATTACTGGAGGTCCCCCGGCTGACTAAACCTATTAGCAGCATAACTAAGGGAGGGTTCAGAAACACATGATCCCTCCCTAATTGTAGGCTATATCAAAAAGGTAGGTTTTAGCCCTATTCTTAAAAACAGAGATCGAGTCTGACTCCCGAATCCAGATTGGCAGCTGATTCCACAGGAGAGGAGCTTGATAACTGAAGGCTCTGCCTCCCATTGTACTTTTGGAGATTCTAGGTATTACAAGTAAACCTGCATTTTGGGAGCGTAGTGCTCTGTTAGGATGATACGGTAGTATCAGATCTTTTAAATAAAAAGGAGCCTGATTGTTTAGAGCTTTGTAAGTAAGAAGAAGGATTTTAAACTTAATTCTAAACTCTATGGGAAGCCAATGAAGGGAGGCCAGAACCGGAGAGATATGATCTCTCTTTCTAGTACCTGTTAAAACTCTTGCTGCAGCATTTTGGATCAGCTGAAGACTTTTTAAAGATGTTTTAGGACAGCCTGATAATAAAGAATTACAATAATCTAATCTCGAGCTAACAAAAGCTCGAGAGTTTGCAAAAAGGCACCCGAAGGCTCTCAGACCATGAGAAACAAAATTCTCTGATCTGATGAGACAAAGATTGAATTCTTTGGCATGAATGCCAGGTGTCACTTTTGGAGGAAACCAGGTACCATTCATAACTATGCCAATGACGGTGGCACCATCATGCTTTGGGGATGTTTTTCAGTGGCAGAAACTAGGAGTCTAGTCAGGGTAGAGGGAAAGGTGAATGCAGCAATGTACAGAGACATCCTGGATGAAAACCTGCTCTAGAGCACTTTTGATCTCAGACTGGGGTGATGGATCATCTTTCAGCAGGACAACAACCTTAGGCACACAGCCAAGATATCAAAGGAGTGGCTTCAGGGCAACTCTCTGAATATCATTGAGTGGCCCCGCCAGAGCCCAGACTTGAATCCAATTGAACATCTCTGGAGAGATCTGAAAATGGCTGTGCACCGACGCTTCCCATCCAACCTGATGGAGCTTGAGAGGTGCTGCAAAGAGGAATGGGCCAAACTGTCCAAAGATAGGTTTGCCAAGCTTGTGGCATCAAATTCAAAAAGACTTGAGGCTGTAATTGCTGCCAAAGGTGCATCAATAAAGTACTGAGCAAAGGCTGTGAATACTTATGTGCATGTGTTTTCTTCATTTTTTTATTTTTAATAAATTTGCAAAAAAAAAAAAAACTTTTTTTTTTACGTTGTCATTAAGGGTATTGTGTGTAGAATTTTGAGGAAAAAAAATGAATTTAATCCATTTTGGAATAAGGCTGTAACAACAAAATGTGGAAAAAGTGAAGCGCTGTGAATAATTTCCTAATGCACTGTATGTTTTAATTTATTTGAAACGGTGCATTCTTGTAAGACCTCTGTGTAGGTGTGTATGGTGTGTATTTATATAAAAAAAAAAACTTTAAAGGGGCTTTGAACTTCTGCACAAAGCTACACATGAAACAGAGTGAATGAAAACAGTCCATCCATCCATCCATCCATCCATTTTCTACCGCTTTTCCGGGTCACAGAGGCAGCAGCTCAAGCAGAGAAGCCCAGACTCCCCTCTCCCCAGCCACCCGTTCCAGCTCTTCAGAGAGGATACCAAGATGTTCCCAGACAAGCAGGGAGACATGGGGCAGATTTATTAACCTGCTGCGCCACTGCAAAACCCTGTTTTGTGTTAAAAAAAAACTACTGTTGAGATTTACTAAAGAGCGCAGGGCAAAGTTAGCGATGGAAAGGCGTGGACTATGTTAATTTTGCACCTGGCCTCATTGCATATGTATTTGTGGGAGTTGTCATGTCAACTTGCAAATTTGAGGGAGGGAAGTATTTAAATGACTGGCACAAGTTGATTTACTAAGGTTTGCAGTTGACAATCTTCTGCTAAATGCACCAGGATTTAACGTCCCAAAAAAAGCTTGTCTTAATTCATCTGCGCCTGATGAAGATGATTGCTGGTGCCAAGAGACACCAGCGAAAACCGTAGGCATGTGGCCAGAGAGGGAGAAGCTTCTCCCTGCGCATGACTCGATTTGGCATGACAGAAAAGATTAATATGAACAGAAATGATCTCACAGAGATCAGTGTTGTGCTGAACTGGACATCAGCCAGCAGAGGATTTTTTTTACATTTCATCTGTCTATATATATATATTCTAATAATGATAATAATAATAATAATAATTTGTTTCATTTATAACGCACTTTACATCTCGGGGCAAAATCTCCACAAATAGGATTAAGAGCAAAAATAAAAGCAAACATTAAGTACATACGATGACACACCAGGACATCCTTGGAGAGAATTGCTCTAAAATATTTTACCTGGTAAAATAAAGGTCAAATAAATAAAATGAAAAAGCTTTCCTAAACAATGATTTCATATCCATAAAACAGGATAGCCCTTCCTACCTGGAGTGGACAAAATAAAAAGCACAGATCCATAACGTTTCCCGACATTGCAACATCATAGTAACTCAATCACAGCAGACTCTGCTGTGGCTGTCAGAGGAATAAGTGAAATTGTGTGTGTTTAATTTTATTATGTTCCAGACTTCAGAAAAGATAAAACACACATACAGTATTTATGAAAAGTCATGGACTGGGAGACCTGTAGATTTTGTTAAAACAAAGTTATCCACCTTATTCCTGAGGGCACTGCTGTAGAAACAATTATGGGCGCATCTTCCGGTTTCGGCTGAAGTAGTGTTAAATCAGTCAGCAACAGTGGAGTAGTGGGACATTTAAAATAGCATTTTTAAAAGTGTTTTAAATTCATTTTAATGTATAGTCCACATATCTGTTTTGCAGTCAAGTGGTAGATAATTTCAGCACTTGTAGTTTTTGTATTTTGGAATGTTTTTGCATAGGTCTGGTATTTGCTGCTGTTCGTGGTGTGAGACTCCTAAACCTCAGCTAAATCTGTGCTGGCTTCAACAGCAATGCATGCATAGATCATGCACTGAAAATTAAAAAGGACTGCTGGTGTGATCGGTGGTACAGACACAGGACAGACACAACAGCACCAGGTATGTTTTCACTTGTATGAATGTCACAGATCTGATGTTTATATATGTCACCAGATGCAAGGCTGCATGAAGTAAAACAGTAATTAAAAAATAGTAAAGTTTGCTTCCTAAGGCTTAACAATTTAAAAAAAGATATCAAATAGGCGGGGGGGGGGGGGGGGTTTGCATTCGTTGCACTGCATTGAAACGATATGGACTTGATTTTAGCAGCTTCAGCGTGCATTAATTTTTAAATTATCACAAAATACAGATCAATAAAATTTTGAACAATTGTCAGGAAAGGTCTGTACGTGTTAAGTTAAATAACAAGCACTCACGGCATGACAGCAGCATGAGCATTTTAATTTCGGGGTAAAATGAACAGCTGCAGTGGTCTGTATTACCCCAACATTAAAACACCCAAGCACAGTGTTGTGGTTCTTTGTGGCTCTGACTAGATTCTACGTCTGCCGTAAGGTAAATTTGATTATGTCCAACATATTTAACAAAATGCAACCGACTTTATTGCGGTGGAAACATTGTTATATCTCAGAGCTTTTACTTGTTTACGATGTTAACGTTTTAGCAGCGGAGCTAATTAACGGAGCTACTGTCTACGAGGCCAATTTTAAGGTTATCTTCTCATCCCTTGATAGTCGTGGGAAGTGGGAAGGCAAGGCTAGGAATAAGGTGGATTCACATAATAAAACCCCAGAGTCTCCATCAGACCATCTTGATGGTTCTAGTGTTAATAAAATAAACACGTTGGTCAATAATCAATTTATTCATGAGTAGTCCTTAATTTATATATATCAAACAAAGGAATCTGCCATGTGAAATGAAAATCAAAACCGTGATATATTATGCACAAATATAAACTATTTTACTGGGGTTTGTGCTTAAACAAAAGTTCAAAAAAGCTAAAAAACAAACAAACAAAAAAAAACTATTGTGACATTGCAAGGGTTCTGTCATGTGTCTGAGCTCAAATGTCATCTTTGAGCTCAGACTCACTTTATTGTTGAGTTTTGCATTTCTGTTATTATTTTTTTCTGTTCATGTGTATAAGTTGGGTCTTTGTGTTGCCTCTCTCTCTCCAGACACTCCCACTTGCTGTTCACAGTCTGCTTGCCATCAGCTGTGAGCAGCTTTGCAATCAGTTCACCTGCAGCTCAGCTCACACACCTGTCATCACTCACGTCATTATGTCACCCACTATTTAAATTCTACCTGCTCACTTATTCCTCGCCGCGCCGCTGTATGTTATCCTTCTGATCTTCTGTTTGTTTCATTGAAGTGCTGTATTTACCTCCAGAGCTTGGCTCCACTCTGAGGCACATCATGTAAGTCTTCCTCTCGTTCATCTGTTAATCCACTGTGGCACTGTTTTTCCCTCCAGAGCCATTTCCCCGCTCTAAGGCACTACATGTCATAATTCCTCATTTGGGCATTTTGCATTTGACTCATTTTGAACTGCCTATTTCACTGTAGTGCTGTTTTCCCTCTAGAGCTGTTTCCCGCTCTGAGGCACTACGTTATATTTTCTCGTTTGGCTTTTGTATTTGACATATTTTGAACTGTTGTCCTTTATGAAATAAACACACCGCACCATCCAGCGCTTGGGCTCGTTTCTCTCTGTGCCTCATAGAGGCGCATATGACAGTACGGCGTGGCCATAACAGAACCCAGCTGTGGTACTGTGTGTTTCTTTTTTCTTTTACTCTTTTTGTGCATTTTCACCCACCTGTTTTTGGACCGCCATGTCCAACCTGGACGATATGGAACAGCGGGTGGTGTGCCTCCTGGAGGGCATTTTGTCGCAGACCCAGGGCCTCCCTTTCTTCCAAGACGGTCTGGGAGGGTCAGGACAGTGTGCGTAATGGAGGCATTCCCCAGCTTATGGAATCATCCAGAGGCAGCGGACATACTCCTCTCCATCTACTCCTTGCCTTGCATGGATGAAGAGCTATGGAGAGAAGCGCTGACGCCTGAGCCGTCTCCCATGAAGAGTAAGTGCTTGCACCGAAAGAAGCCATCAGCCTCCCACAGCTTCCCCGCAGCAGCTCTGCCTCCTCCTCCCGAATCCTGGCTCGCTCCATCAGCCGAGGAGCTGGAGGAGCAAAGACAGGTTTTGTGGATTGAGACTGACCTCCTCCTGGAGGTGAAGCCATGGCTCCTCCCGGAATTGGCCCTGGAGGTGGACGAGTTTTCTCCAAGGGAACCTGGGCTTGTGCCAAGAATCGAGTGTACTCTGACCTCGGAGCCTCCTACCTCCACGACGAGCCCACGCCTTTGTCTCTCATTCGTCGCCGCCACTCCCGGAGGTCTTGACAGAAAAATCTCACCATCTCTCAGTCAGCTACCCCACCTTCAAAGAGGGAGGAGAATTCGGCAGCGGAACCTTCTCAACAATTTCCCCTTCTAGCTGCCTTGCCAGCATCCACTCCCTCCACAGCTGCTGCCTCCTCCTTCTCCTCTGCGCATTCATCCACTGTTGTGGGTTGGGCCGTCACTTCCCCGGCTCCGCCCACCTCTGTGCCAGCTGAAGCGGCTCCTCCACAATCCACAAAGGAGCCCAGGCCTGCCATGGACACGGAGAGGGATGATTGTGCACCAAACACGGCAGGCAACATCACACACCAGGATGACAGGCAAGTAAAATCTCATTTTACTCTGATTTTCAATGAATTGTCTTGCCTGCTCCCTGGCAAAGAGACTCAGGTCATGCAGTCCCCTGAGTTCTCTTCGCCTGCTGCCAAGGATGGATTTTCACCTGTCCTCTCCGTGTCTCCTTCTCTTGCTTCTGACTACCCATCGGCCCTCAGGTGATCCAGGTGCACCCAGCTGCTGCACCTGAGCTTGCCTTGCTGGGCTCCGCCACTGCCGGCTACCCTGACCCCTCTTCTCTCTGTGCTGTTTCTGAGCTCTCCCAGGGTCGCCGGAGCGGATCCAACACCGCCATAGGTCTCTGTAGACCCAGCTTTGCCACTGGAGGACGTCCAGGGTCCAGCTTCTCCCGTGGAGGTCGTCACGGGCGTCCCGTCCCAGCCCGGGGCCTCCGAGGGTGAAGCTACAGACCAGGCCGGGTCCATCAAGGGTGCAGCATTGCTCCTGCCCGGAGCCACTGAGGATGCAGCGTTGGCCCAGCCAGGTCCCACCGAGGGTGCAGCATTAGCCCAGCCGGATCCCACCGAGGGTATAGCATTGGTTCAGCCGGGACCCACTGTGAGTGTTGCAGAGCTCCAGCCCGGAGCCACCGTGGGTGCTGCAGAGCTCCTGCCTGGAGCCACTGCAGGTGCTGCTGAGCTCCAGCCTGGAGCCACTGTGGGTGCTGCTGAGCTCCAGCCCAGAGCCACCGTGGGTGCTACAATGTCCTGGACTGGGACCCCGTGGGTGCAACTTTAATTCTGTCTAAAACCACCGATGTTGCCGTGGTCTCCCTTCCAACTCTGCCAGACACCATCGGGGTCTCCTTTCTTCCCTGCCTGACATCGTCGTGGTCCCTCTCCCTCCTCCACCAGTCGCCGTCAGGGTTCCCTTCCCTCTTTTGCCACCAGACTTTGTCATGGTCCCCCTTGTTCACAGTCTGCTTGCCATCAGCTGTGAGCAGCTTTGCAATCAGTTCACCTGCAGCTCAGCTCATACACCTGTCGTCACTCACATCATTATGTCACCCACTATTTAAGTTCTACCTGCTCACTTATTCCTCGCCGTGCCGTTGTATGTTATCCTCCTGATCTTCTGTTTGTTTCATTGAAGTGCTGTGTTTACCTCCAGAGCTTGGCTCCACTCTGAGGCACAACATGTAAGTCTTCCTCTCATTTGGGCATTTTGTATTTAACTCATTTTCAACTGCCTAGTTCACAGTAGTGCTGTTTCCCCTCCAGAGCTGTTTCCCGCTCTGAGGGACTACAGTGGGGCAAAAAAGTATTTAGTCAGCCACCAATTGTGCAAGTTCTCCCACTTAAAAGATGAGAGAGGTCTCCAATTTTCATCATAGGTATACCTCAACTATGAGAGACAAAATGAGAAAAAAAAATCCAGAAAATCACATTGAAGGATTTTTAATGAATTAATTGGTAAATTCCTCGGTAAAATAAGTATTCGGCCACCTACAAACAAGCAAGATTTCTGGCTCTCACAGACCTGTAACTACTTCTTTAAGAGGCTCCTCTGTCCTCCACTCGTTACCTGTATTAATGGCACCTGTTTGAACTCGTTATCAGTATAAAAGACACCTGTCCACAACCTCAAACAGTCAGACTCAAAACTCCACTATGGCCAAGACCAAAGAGCTGTCAAAGGACACCAGAAACAAAATTGTAGACCTGCACCAGGCTGGGAAGACTGAATCTGCAATAGGTAAACAGCTTGGTGTGAAGAAATCAACTGTGGGAGCAATTATTAGAAAATGGGAGACATACAAGACCACTGATAATCTCCCTCGATCTGGGGCTCCATGCAAGATCTCACCCCATGGGGTCAAAATGATCACGAGAACGGTGAGCAAAAATCCCAGAACCACACGGGGGGACCTAGTGAATGACCTGCAGAGAGCTGGGACCAAAGTAACAAAGGCTACCATCAGTAACACACTACGCCGCCAGGGACTCAAATCCTGCAGTGCCAGACGTGTCCCCCTGCTTAAGCCAGTACATGTCCAGGCCCGTCTGAAATTTGCTAGAGAGCATTTGGATGATCCAGAAGAGGACTGGGAGAATGTCATATGGTCAGATGAAACCAAAATAGAACTTTATTGTAAAAACTCAACTTGTCGTGTTTGGAGGAGAAAGAACACCATACCTACTGTGAAGCATGGGGGTAGAAACATCATGCTTCGGGGCTGTTTTTCTGCAAAGGGACCAAGACGACTGATCCGTGTAAAGGAAAGAATGAATGGGGCCATGTATCGTGAGATTTTGAGTGAAAACCTCCTTCCATCAGCAAGGGCATTGAAGATGAAACGTGGCTGGGTCTTTCAGCATGACAATGATCCCAAACACACCGCCCGGGCAATAAAGGAGTGGCTTCGTAAGAAGCATTTCAAGGTCCTGGAGTGGCCTAGCCAGTCTCCAGATCTCAACCCCATAAAAAATCTTTGGAGGGAGTTGAAAGTCCATGTTGCCCAGCGACAGCCCCAAAACATCACTGCTCTAGAGGAGATCTGCATGGAGGAATGGGCCAAAATACCAGCAACAGTGTGTGAAAACCTTGTGAAGACTTACAGAAAACGTTTGACCTCCGTCATTGCCAAAAAAGGGTATATAACAAAGTACTGAGATGAACTTTTGTTATTGACCAAATACTTATTTTACCGAGGAATTTACCAATTAATTTATTAAAAATCCTTCAATGTGATTTTCTGGATTTTTTTTTCTCATTTTGTCTCTCACAGTTGAGGTATACCTATGATAAAAATTGGAGACCTCTCTCATCTTTTAAGTGGGAGAACTTACACAATTGGTGGCTGACTAAATACTTTTTTGCCCCACTGTACATGTTATATTTTCTCATTTGGCTTTTGTATTTGTTCTTTGTGAAATAAACACACCGCACCATCCAGCACTTGGGCTTGTTTCTCTCTGCGCCTCGTAGAGGCACATATGACAGGTTCAGGTGTGCAGTGCAGGTGTCACAGCGGTGGACATGGAGCTCTACGTCCTGACGACACCCCGGCCAGTAGAACTGGGCCCGGAGACGCTGCAGAGTCTTCGTCACTCCAGAGTGTCCCACCTCCACCGACCCGTGGACCAACTGGAATCTTGGGACGGAGCCAATGGGGAACCAGCAGCTGCCAGACATGACACTGCCCAGCTGGAGCCTGCCACTGCTGGTAAACCACACCCTCATGACAGCGGAGATTGGCCCACTGGGAATGTAGGGCCTTGGTCTCTGGGTACAGTGCAGACATTGCCTCTCAAGCGGGCCACTGGCCCACATCCAACCACTGCTGAACCCGGGAGATGACCGGATCTCCATCCTGTTTGCTTTGAAGCTGCTGTGTGGCGACAGCCTCAGTGACATCATCGCTGGGGGGAGCTGGTTGATTATCCGAGGAGCTGTGCACCGCTGTGTTATTCCTGCTCACAGCGGTCCAGAGAGCAGCAGCCCATGAGCCGGCTTGGTCACGATACTCTGCCCACTATCAGTGCCAACAGTCCTCCGCAGCACAGGGACACCGGGACAGCACATCAGTGTTGGCATGGAGGCGGCCTGCTCAATGCACAATTTGAAAATCCTAATCCTGCAGTGCCTCCAGCCATCTCGCTAACTGTCCATCCGGCTCTTTAAAGTTCAGTAGCCAGGTCAGGGAAGCATGGTCCATCCTGAGCTGAAACCTCCCCTCATATACATATGGGCGAAAATGACGAAGCCCTTGGATGACAGCCAACAGCTCTTGGCGAGTGACAAAATAATTCCTTTCGGCTCTGCTGAGAGTGCAACTGAAAAAAGCAACTGCCTGCTCCCTGTGTTCTCCCTCCTGGGATAACACCGCCCCGATGCCCTGGTTGCTGGCGTCTGTGTCCACGATGAAAGGACGGTTCACGTTGGGATACTGCAGCATGGGGCCACCAATGAGCGCTGAACGAAGCTGGGAAAAAGCAGCAGCACAGTCCTCACTCCATTTGAACGTGCGGCCCTTCTGTGTCAGCTGATGCAACGGGCTGGCGATGGTGGCGAAATCCTTCACAAACCTCTGATAATAAGAGGCCAGTCTGAGAAGACTCTGTAACTCTCCTATGTCCCACAGCACCAGCCAGTTTTTCACCGGTCCCACCTTCTCTGAATCAGTGGCGACTCCCACAGCGCAGATGACATGGCCCAGGAAGGTGGTTTCTCACTGAAACAAGTGGCATTTCCGCGGGTGCAGCTGCAGCCCGGCCCAGCGGATGGCATCTAATACTTCCTGGAGGTTGGACAGGACGCCATCAAAGTCAGCTGCGTGAACCAGCAGGTCATCCAGATAAACAATGCACCAGCTCCGGGGCACGTGAGCCAGCACTCACTCCATCAGACGTTCAAAGGTGGCCGGGGCATTGCAAAGTCCAAATGGCATCATCTTGAACCACCACAGTCCCTGCCCAATGGAGAAGGCTGTTTTCTGGCGGGCCTCTGGTGACAGCTCTACCTGCCGATAGCTGCTGCAGAGGTCCAGCGAGCTGAACCAGCTGGATGCCGGCTAATGATGTAATCCAGCATGTCATCGATGCGGGGCAGAAGGTAGGAGTCCTTGCGGGTGACATCATTCAAGTGCCGGTAAGCCACACAGAACTGCCACGAACCGTCCTTCTTCTTAACCAGAACCACCGGCGCCACCCAGGGGCTGCTGGAGGGCTCAATAACATCCACCTCCAGCATTTCCTGTATCTCTTGTTCTGCCGCCGCCCACCTTGATAAAGGCAGATGGTGGGGGAGGAGCCAGATCAGCCTGGTCTCGCCGGTGCCGATTTGATGCTGCACCAAACTGGTTCGGGTGCACTACTCGTCCTTGGCAGCGAAGATGTCAATATAGCAGTCCAACAGCTCCCGCAGCTGGTGTCTCTGTCCTGATTCTAATCCGCTGCAGCTCCGCTGGAACAATTCCTCGACCGCCTGCTGTGTTTCTGCTGACACAGTGACCCGTTCTCCCCCCCACCCCACCCCACCCCCTGTCTCTGTCCCTGCTGTCTCTAACAGCAATGGCGCTTCCTCTGCTCACGCTGGTGGTGATCTGCCCTGTCCGGTCTGTTCTGGCAGCCCCTCGATCACGCAGGTTCCTCGTCTGGCTCCCACTGCAGAGCATGATGGTCCGAGCCCTCAGCAGGAAAGTCAAGCTGGCGGTATTGATCATTGCACCCCATGTTGTGGGCCCCAGGCTGTGGGCAGATCTAGTCCAATGATGCAGGGGTCTTGGATGTCAGCCAGCCAGAATGGGTGGTTTGTGTTCTGACTGGCCACCACATCAAGATGCATAATCCATCATCGGCCCCACCCACTCCACTTCTGCCACAGCTGTCTCCCAGCTGCTCGCACGTGAATCCGGATGTGTTCCTGGAGCTGGGCAGAGCCCCCGGATGAAGTTCTGTAGGGCAAGCTTCTCCACTGCCCCAGGCTCGATATCCGGGTAGCCCACTGTGTCAGGAGCCGTATGAACGCTGAGTAGGCTCCCAGGCTCTCTCAGCTGCCTCGCCGCTGGTTGGCCAGCTGTTCTCAGGTGTGGTCAGCATGGGTCGCTCTCCCAAACCCGCTTGGCCTGTTCTGCCTTGAGAAAGGCAGAAGGGGGGGTATGCTGGCTCCGTCTGGTCCGCTGCTCCATTCATCACGGCGAGCAGCTCCGGGGGTCAGCATGTCAGCTCTGTTGTCTATCTCCATTTGAGCGATGAGCCACTTGAGCTGCCAAATCTCCGTCCCGATTCTTGCTTTCATCTCTCCGTTATCCCACTTCTGACACCAGTGTGATGTTGCAAGGGTTCACACAAAAAGGAGAGATGACTGTGACAAAACAGGCTTTATTCTACACACACTCATGACACAGAACGGAGGGGAGGTCACTTACACAGACCCTCATCTCACTCATGGTGACACAGACACATGATTTGTCACATACAGGGAAAACAACGCTATCACAACTGGTCTTATTACACAGTTATAATGGCACAGCAATAACACTTAGAACACACGGATAAGGGTCTTTGAATCCTCCGCAGCGCAAAGCATGCCGGGAGAATCCCCGCCCCCTTATTACAGCCCCAACACTACACTATATTATGCTCCTCCAAACTGGTTGTGCCTTTGTTGATGACCTGCTTCCTCATCAGGGTCTGCATATGCGCAGTTTTGCAGTGCTCTTATGGGCGGGTGGAAGGGCATTACTGAAACGAAGTGTCTGCGTCTGTGTTCATAATTTTGCGTGTTGTTAGTAGATCATTGGCAAAAACTGGCCACTCCATGAGGCGCTCTGTCTAATTCGCACTCGCTAATTTGCGCTGCCTTAGTAAAATCTGCCCCTATGAATCCCCCGCCGCGCAAAGCATGCCGGGAAAATTCCTCCCTCCCCTTATCACAGCCCAGGCGTTACAGCTCTTTCATTAGGGGAGTTGCTGTAGGGGTCGGGCTCAGATGACATAATGTTACACACTCTTGTACAGTAGGTGGCGGTATGCACCTTTCAGTTGTTTGCTATCCGCCAGTAACCGAGAGAAGAAGAAGCTCTTTCATTAAGATGTGTAGAGTGATGATATAGAGTGAAGTGACGATATAGAGCAGGGGTGTCAAACTCATTCCATGGAGGGCCAAGACCCTGCATATTTTGCTTCTACCCAGTGTCTTCAGCAGGTGTTTTCACTGATCAGCAATCAGTGGGAAGAAATTCAGTGAAATCACCTGTTGAAGACACTGGGTGGAGGTAAAACCTGCAGGGTCTTGGCCCTCCATGGAATGAGTTTGACACCTGTGATATAGAGTAAAGTACGAGGAGACGAGGAAGAGTGATGTCTGAAGATAGAGTTGAGGTTCGATTGGACACAGCAATGATGATAGAAGGACTACAGCTCCTGACCAGATAGAGTGATGATATAGAGTGAAGCACGAGGCGGTAATGCACCTGTAAGCTGGTTGCCAACTGCCAATCAAATCTAAAGGAAGAAGAAGAAGCTCTTTCATTAGGAAAATATGACAGGTTAGCCTACAGCAAAACTGAATAATAGTAGAAAAGCCAGTGCTGTAAAATCTAATAACAAAACAAACAAATAAACAAATAAGCATAAGACATTACACATGTGGACCCACGTGTGGACGTACGACACAAAGGATTAAGTCTGGTCAAGGTCTGTTTTTTATGTCCTCTCTGCAGTTTTCTCAGCGGGACGAAGTTTTCAAAACGTTGCCAAGGCAACACCACAGCGTCCTTGTCCAAGCAAGGATTTCTGGGAATTCGAGGCCTGAAGCTCGAGCGACCGCCCTTTTCTTGGCGCAACGAGAGTAGGGCAGTGGTACACTCGTCGAGGGAAATATTATCACAAGACAAGTCTCGGAAGCATAATAACCGAATTTGAGGTACGTATACCGATGCATTTTTACAGGAATCGTGACACAGGCCGGGTATAACTAGGAAATCTCTCTTGGAAAAGTGTATTTTAATGCGCGGTTTGATGACGTAGTGTTGCTTGTCAAACGCGAAATGGCGAGCGTGGTGAGAGGCCCGTTACCCTCCCTGCTGAGCGGCTCTAACATGTTTATTTATTTCATGTTCCCGTATCGAAATGAATACACAGCCACATCTAGTCCTGGTGAGTTTGGTTTTTGGGAATATTTTGCCATTGGTTGTCAAAGTAGAAATTCTGTTGTCGGATATGTTGGCTTGTTAAGCTAACAGCTAACTGAGCAGCTGAGCGGTTGGCCCACAGCAAGTCGTAACATGTCACGAATTTACAAATTTAAGGCATTTTAATTGCATTAAACTGTTCTTAATACAATCTGAATATATATTTAGACACCCTACTTATTGTTACTATGCGTCCCTTTCAAAATGATTTAATAAATTATTAATAACCACTTTTAAATGGTTTAAACTCCACGTCATGCCTTGCAAAGCATTTTACAACTAGAAGCAATCAGAGCGCAAACATCAGTTAAAGCAGCTCATTTCTTCATATTTATTTTCTCTTATTAGTTGTAAATGAACAGCGCCCTCCATCAAAACATCCAGAGGCAATATACACTCACCGGCCACTTTATTAGGTACACCTGTCCAACTGCTCGTTAACACTTAATTTCTAATCAGCCAATCACATGGCGGCAACTCAGTGCATTTAGGCATGTAGACATGGTCAAGACAATCTCCTGCAGTTCAAACCGAGCATCAGTATGGGGAAGAAAGGTGATTTGAGTGACTTTGAACGTGGCATGGTTGTTGGTGCCAGAAGGGCTGGTCTGAGTATTTCAGAAACTGCTGATCTACTGGGATTTTCACGCACAACCATCTCTAGGGTTTACAGAGAATGGTCCGAAAAAGAAAAAATATCCAGTGAGCGGCAGTTCTGTGGGCGGAAATGCCTTGTTGATGCCAGAGGTCAGAGGAGAATGGCCAGACTGGTTCGAGCTGATAGAAAGGCAACAGTGACTCAAATAACCACCCGTTACAACCAAGGTAGGCAGAAGAGCATCTCTGAACGCACAGTACGTCGAACTTTGAGGCAGATGGGCTACAGCAGCAGAAGACCACGCCGGGTGCCACTCCTTTCAGCTAAGAACAGGAAACTGAGGCTACAATTTGCACAAGCTCATCGAAATTGGACAATAGAAGATTGGAAAAACGTTGCCTGGTCTGATGAGTCTCGATTTGTGCTGCGACATTCGGATGGTAGGGTCAGAATTTGGCGTCAACAACATGAAAGCATGGATCCATCCTGCCTTGTATCAATGGTTCAGGCTGGTGGTGGTGGTGTAATGGTGTGGGGAATATTTTCTTGGCACTCTTTGGGCCCCTTGGTACCAATTGAGCATCGTTGCAACGCTACAGCCTACCTGAGTATTGTTGCTGACCATGTCCATCCCTTTATGCCCACAATGTACCCAACTTCTGATGGCTACTTTCAGCAGGATAATGCGCCATGTCATAAAGCTGGAATCATCTCAGACTGGTTTCTTGAACATGACAATGAGTTCACTGTACTCAAATGGCCTCCACAGTCACCAGATGTCAATCCAATAGAGCATCTTTGGGATGTGGTGGAACGGGAGATTCGCATCATGGATGTGCAGCCGACAAATCTGCGCCAACTGTGTGATGCCATCATGTCAATATGGACCAAACTCTCTGAGGAATGCTTCCAGCACCTTCTTGAATCTATGCCACGAGAAATTGAGGCAGTTCTGAAGGCAAAAGGGGGTCCAACCCGTTACTAGCATGGTGTACCTAATAAAGTGGCCGGTGAGTATATATTTCACCCTTGGGAGTCTTTTTTTTTTTTTGTAATGCTCGAGGCAGACCCGTAGATTGTAATGTTCCGGGTCACAGCTAAACTGTAATTGTTCCTTGTTTTGAGAGTAGTAGTAATAATAATAACGATGTTCTAAGTTTTGCACTATACAGAAGCTCACAAAAATGAGTACACCACTCATATTTTTGTAAATATTTTATTATATCTTCATGGGACAACACTGAAGATATAACACTTTGATACAATGTAATGTAGTCAGGGTACAGCTTGTATAACAGTGTAAATTTGCTGTCCCCTCAAAATAACTCAACACACAGCCATTAATGTCTAAACCGCTGGCAACAAAAGTGAGTACACCCCTAAGTGAAAATGTCCAGATTGTGCCCAAAGTGTCAATATTTTGTGTGGCCACCATTATTTTCCAGCACTGCCTTAACTCTCTTGGGCATTGAGTTCACTGGAGCTTCACAGGTTGCCACTGGAATCCTCTTCCACTCCTCCATGACAACATCATGGAGCTGGTGGAAGTTCGAGACCTTGTGTTCCTCTACCTTCCATCTGAGGATGCCCCACAGATGCTCAATAGGGTTTAGGTCTGGAGACATTCTTGGCCAGTCCATCACCTTTACCCTCAGTTTCTTTAGCAAGGCAGTGGACGTCTTGGAGGTGTGTTTGGGGTCGTTATCATGTTGGAATACTGCCCTGCGGCCCAGTTTCCAAAGGAAGGGGATCATACTGTGCTTCAGTATGTCACAATACATGTTGGCATTTATGGTTCCTTCAATGAACTGTAACTCCCCAGTGCCGACAGCACTCAAATCAAATCAAATCAACCTTCATTGTCATGTTGCAGTACATACAACTGTAGTGGAGGTAAAATGAAATTACTTTTCTCTAGGCATCCATATACTGTGGGGCAAAAAAGTATTTAGTCAGCCACCAATTGTGCAAGTTCTACCACTTAAAAGATGAGAGAGGTCTCTAATTTTCATCATAGGTATACCTCAACTATGAGAGACAAAATGAGAAAAAAAAAATCCAGAAAATCACATTGTCTGATTTTTAAAGAATTTATTTGCAAATTATGGTGGAAAATAAGTATTTGGTCACCTACAAACAAGCAAGATTTCTGGCTCTCACAGACCTGTAACTTCTTCTTTAAGAGGCTCCTCTGGCCTCCACTTGTTACCTGTATTAATGGCACCTGTTTGAACTCGTTATCAGTATAAAAGACACCTGTCCACAACCTCAAACAGTCAGACTCCAAACTCCACTATGGCCAAGACCAAAGAGCTGTCAAAGGACACTAGAAACAAAATTGTAGACCTGCA
This sequence comes from Pholidichthys leucotaenia, assembly GCA_020510985.1. Lineage (NCBI taxonomy): Eukaryota > Metazoa > Chordata > Actinopteri > Cichliformes > Pholidichthyidae > Pholidichthys > Pholidichthys leucotaenia. The sequence continues at coordinate 59,995,748 of CM035838.1, read as the reverse complement.
CCAGGCTGGGAAGACTGAATCTGCAATAGGTAAGCAGCTTGGTGTGAAGAAATCAACTGTGGGAGCAATTATTAGAAAATGGGAGACATACAAGGCCACTGATAATCTCCCTCGATCTGGGGCTCCATGCAAGATCTCACCCCATGGGGTCAAAATGATCACGAGAACAGTGAGCAAAAATCCCAGAACCACACGGGGGGACCTAGTGAATGACCTGCAGAGAGCTGGGACCAAAGTAACAAAGGCTACATCAGAAACACACTACGCCGTTAGGGACTCAAATCCTGCAGTGCCAGACGTGTCCCCCTGCTTAAGCCAGTACATGTCCGGCCCATCTGAAGTTTGCTAGAGAGCATTTGGATGATCCAGAAGAGGATTGGGAGAATGTCATATGGTCAGATGAAACCAAAATAGAACTTTTTGGTAAAAACTCAACTTGTCGTGTTTGGAGGAGAAAGAACACCATACCTACTATGAAGGATGGGGGTGGAAACATCATGCTTTGGGGCTGTTTTTCTTCAAAGGGACCAGGACAACTGATCCGTGTAAAGGAAAGAATGAATGGGGCCATGTATCGTGAGATTTTGAGTGAAAACCTCCTTCCATCAGCAAGGGCATTGAAGATGAAACGTGGCTGGGTCTTTCAGCATGACAATGATCCCAAACACACCACCCGGGCAACGAAGAAGTGGCTTCGTAAGAAGCATTTCAAGGTCCTGGAGTGGCCTAGTCAGTCTCCAGATCTCAACCCCATAGAAAATCTTTGGAGGGAGTTGAAAGTCTGTGTTGCCCGGAGACAGCCCCAAAACATCACTGCTCTAGAGGAGATCTGCATGGAGGAATGGGCCTAAATACCAGTAACAGTGTGTGAAAACCTTGTGAAGACTTACAGAAAACGTTTGACCTCTGTCATTACCAACAAAGGGTATATAACAAAGTATTGAGATGAACTTTTGTTGTTGACCAAATACTTATTGTCCACCATAATTTGCAAATAAATTCTTTAAAAATCAGACAATGTGATTTTCTGGATTTTTTTTTTTCTCATTTTGTCTCTCATAGTTGAGGTATACCTATGATGAAAATTAGAGACCTCTCTCATCTTTTAAGTGGGAGAACTTGCACAATTGGTGGCTGACTAAATACTTTTTTACCCCACTGTATGTAAACGAACATACAGTGATCCCTCGCTACTTCGCGCTTCACCTTTCGTGCCCTCAGTGCATCGCGGATTTTTCAGAAATATTCATCAAAAATTCAAAATTGAGAAAAAATGGGCGGGCGCTAGCAGAAGGCAGGGAGACTACATTAGAACATCAGGTATCAACACGGAGAGCCGCTCAACTCAAAATCCACCTCTCTGACCACCGCTCCACTCCTCTCCGCCCACCTCTTCACTGCTCGGGAATCTCGCAAGCTGATTGGCCGCGACGTTTTACCTCGCAAGCTGATTGGCCGCGACGTTTTACCTCGCAAGCTGATTGGCCGAGACGTTTTACCCAGCTTCTCTCCCTGCCGACATACCCAGCGAAGGAAGACCGCATTCATTGTTCTTTATCGCTAGTCTCGCCGCGTGGAACTTTTCGCTGTTCTCTTGTGCCTTTTTGTGTGAAATAGTCTTCCCGTCGAGCCACTACGCCGCCTCCTGCAGCTGCCCTCGACGATGCTGCGCCTCTAGCACCTAACGATGAGGCGTCACCTGGGGAGCAGTAAAGCTCTCATTAACCTGGGCAGTAAATCATCTTCATCTTGAGTTGCGTATCTTGTTATAAAAATAAAAGAGTTCTAAAAACATATTTATGTACACTTTATTTACATCTACGTATGTATGTACACTTACACACACACACACACACACACACACACACACACACACACACACGTATCATATGAGAGAGAGAGTGAGAGAATGAACGTACGTGTTATTTATGGGTGACGTCATTAGGGGTGACGCTACTTCGCTGTTTTTCACTTTTCGTGGTCGGTTCTGGAACCCATTAACCGCGATAAGTGAGGGATCACTGTAATTTAAAACACACTCACTCACCCCCCACCCCAACACAGCCATTCACACATCCCTAAGACACATTTAGTTATTACAGTAATATTAACTTATTACAGTTGCAGTTTAAAGTGATAGTAACTACCTATGTATAAAATACCAATTAAAGTGGCTGAGTGAGTCAAAGTGGCTACTTGAAACTAACTAGAACTATAATATACATAAATATACATCATGTCCATAAGGTGCAGTAGTATGCATGAAAGATTCCGGCTCAGCTGTTCAGTATTCTAACAGCTTGTGGAAGGAAGCTGTTAATCAGTCTGGTGGTTCTGCCTCTGATGCTCCGGAATCGTTTGCCAGATGGCAGCAGTTCAAAGTGTACATGCAGAGGGTGAGAGTGGTCCTTGACAATGTTCAGTGCCCTGCTCCTACAACGGCTCTGAAAAAGTTTTTGGACAGAGGGGAAGGAAACTCCAGTTACCCTCTCAGCTCTCTTGACTATCCTCTGCAGGGCTTTTTTGTCTGACATACTGCAACTGGCCGCTGGAGAATAAAAACGGAACGCCTGCTCGAGCGAGAAAAGGGAGAAATTACCACTTTCTTCCTTCCTGCGATTCCTAAGTCCTTTCAAGGTTGTCATAGCCAGGAGCGGCACTGGGGTTAAGCTCCCAGTGCTCATAAAATGCTCCTTATGGCGTGCGTCTCGAAAAGCCTCTGACAACTAAGTCCAACTCCTAGCCTGCCTGTGTGGTTTAGTCTCTAAGCCCGGTGGAACTGCTTTTACTAATAGGAGAAGGGGCGAGGGCGGATCTCTGGCGCCTTAAAACCAGATGCTTCGGGTAGATGGTGGCTCGTCAACCTGGGAAGGTAGCCCATCTAGGGGAAGGTAAACCCTGATTTCAAACCTCCGCTGCCTTGCGGCATACCCGGTCACGGGAAAGGCTTCGGGAGTCAACCCTGTGGAAAAACCCGGAGTCGGAGCCCCTAAGGCAGTTCTATGTTGTGCTCAACATCGTTCTGGCAGCTCCTGCAACGGCGCTGGTGCCAAACTGTAGCAGCCCTGCTGTTCCTTTGGATTCATCAGTGACGTGGAGAGGGGGGACATGCTGCATGGGCAACATCTTGTCCTCCATATCTTCCTGCCCAGGCTTGAATCCTACCAACGCCCAACGCTGGAAGGTAGAACACCGGATCACTGGAGAGGACACTCCAGCTTCGCCTTTGGCGTAGACAAAACACGGGGAATGACAGTTACCGGTTATAAGCCACTGCTCAATTGGCGTAGAGCGTGGCGCCAGGGGTTGTTCCCGACGGTGGGAGGGATCATCAGATCCAGCAGCACGGAGACCACCCACAAGTGTGACCTGTGTGACAGGGACTGTCATTCGCGCATCGGCCTGTTCAGCCACAGGCGGTGCTGTTCCAGCAGAGTAGACGTTTAGGATTCCCTTCCATGGTCATCATAGACCGACGGAGGCCGACGACATGCAACTGGAGTACCATGTTGCAATGCAGTATGTCAGAACACTCTCCACCACACCTCTGTAGAAGGTCCTGAGGATGCAGATGGGGAGAGAGGCCTGTTTGAGTTTCCTCAAGAAGTGCAGTCTGCTGGGCCCGCTTCCTGATCCCCGAGGAATTCTTGCTCCAGGTCAGGTCCTGCGAGATCTGCACTCCGAGGAACTTGATGTTCTCCACTCTCTCCACCGAACGGCCGCTGATGCTGAGAGGGACGTGTTCAGGCCGTGACCACCGGAAGTCGATAATCATCTCCTTTGTTTTGTCCACGTTGAGCACCAGATTGTTCTCCCTGCACCAGCCCTCCAGGTCTGTAACTTCTTTCCTGTACATAGATTCCTCATCCCTCTGAATAAGTCCCACCACTGTGGTGTCGTCTGCAAACTTAATAATCTGGTTCCCCTCATGTCTGGACGCACAGTCATGTGTTAGAAGTGTAAACAACAGTGGACTGAGTACACAGCCTTGAGGGAATCCAGTGCTCAGTGTGATGGAGTTGGAGATGTTGTTTCCAACACGGACTCATGCAGCCCCAAACCATGACACTCCCACTACCATGCTTGACTACAGGCAAAACACACTTGTCTTTGTACTCCTCACCTAGTTGCCGCCACACACACTTGACACCATCTGAACCAAATAAGTTTATGCTGGTCTCATGAGACCACAGGACATGGTTCCAGTAATCCATGTCCTTAGTCTGCTTGTCTTCAGCAAAGTGTTTGTGGGCTTTCTTGTGCATCATCTTTAAAAGGGGCTTCCTTCTGGGACGACAGCCATGCAGACCAATTTGATACAGTGTGTGGCGTATAGTCTGAGCACTGACAAGCTGACCCCCCACCCCTTCAACCTCTGCAGCAATGCTATCAGCACTCTTACATCTATTTTCAAAAGAACCTCTTGATATGACGCTGAGCACGTGCAGTCACCTTCTTTGGCTGACCATGGTGAGGCCTGTTCTGAGTGGAACCTGTCCTGTTAAACCGCTGTATGGTCTTGGCCACCATGCTGCAGCTCAGTTTCAGGGTGTTGGCAATCTTTTTATAGCCTAGGCCATCTTTTATGTAGAGCAACAATTCTTTTTTTCAGATCCTCAGAGAGTTCTTTGCCATGAGGTGCCATGTCGAACTTCCGGTGACCAGTATGAGAGAGTGTGAGAGCGATAACACCAAATGTAACACACCTGCTCCCCATTCACACCTGAGACCTTGTAACACTAATGAGTCACATGACACCGGGGATGGAAAATGGCTAATTGGGCACAATTTGGGCATTTTCGCTTAGGGGTGTACTCACTTTTGTTGCCAGTGGTTTAGGCATTAATGGCTGTGTGTTGAGTTATTTTAAGGGGACAGCAAATTTACACTGTTACACAAGCTCCACACTGACTACATTGTATCAAAGTGTCATATCTTCAGTGTTGTCCCATGAAAAGATAAAACATTTACAAAAATGTGAGGGGTGTACTCACTTTTGTGAGATACTGTATGTTATTAGATACTATATATCTTCTGTCTTTGAACTATATCATTTCACATTATCAGCTATACACACCACGCGTTTTTATGTTCATGCAAAAGCAACAAGATATACATATGTAAATAAACTGTGCTTTTTGTAATTATATAAACATGTACCGTATTTTTTGGACTATAAGGCGCACTTAAAATCCTTTAATTTTCTCAAAAATCGACAGTACACTTTATAATCCGGTGCGCCTTATGTATTAATTGTGGTTGTGCTTACTGACCTCGAACCGATTTTATGTGGTACACGGCGCTCAAAAATCTGTCAAAAATGTTTTAGTACGACTTTGGTAAGCTACGAAGCCGAACCGCTTGATGGATTGTCGGAGCATTACGGTAGTCAGGAGCCTCGCGGAGTAATATGTGCTTCAACATAATGGCCGGATGGCTTTTTCCACAAATCTCCGTCCCTATTGATCTGCCACTCCATGCGTGCCCATCTCACCGATACTGTCAAAACCCAAGTGAAGCAAACTAATTTGGAGCTTGCTATCATTCCGGGTGGATTAACCAAAGAACTCCAACCGCTATATTGGTGTCAACAGGTCGTTCAAAGTTAAATTGCTAGCGAGTTACGCCACTATCTGCCAATGGATCATGGATCGAAACTGCTCCTGCTTAGCTGTAATTAATATTCAAAAATGATATTTTCGGGACGAAAGAATTCAAGCGTCCCGGCATTTGTTTGCATTGTTTACTTCTCAGGGCTGCCGCCGGAGAGCGAGCCGTATCGAGTATCGAGCGAGTATCCTGGCCACTATGGCGATGTAAGCAGCCACGGACCAAAAAACATACATTTGCTCGTGGAACAGGTCATTCACACTCGCAGACTCGCGCTATATGTGTCTATAATGACTATAGATAGGATTTTCTTTCCATGCACGCAAAAAAAAAAATAAATTCCCAGATCCGACTACGTAGTCGATACCCAAAAGCCGATGGTGTATAGAACACGTATATTAGGATTTGTATGTGAAATTTCGGCATCGAAACTGCTCCCGTTTAGCTGTAATTAAATATTCAAAAATGATATTTTTGGGACGAAAGAATTCAAGCGTCCCAGCATATGTTTACTTATCGGGGCCGCCGCCGGAGAGCGAGCTGTATCGAGTACCGAGCGAGTGCCCAGCGAGTATCCTGGCCAATATGGCAATGAACAGCCACAGACTAAAAACGTTCCGCCTGCTCATGGAACAGGTCATTCACACTCGCAGACAATCGCGCTATATGTGTCTATAATGACTATAGATAGGATTTTCTTTCCATGCACGCAAAAAAAATTTTTTTCCCGGCTCAGACTACCTCACTTTAATGCGCTTTATAATCCGGTGCGCCTTATGTATGAAAATAGACCATCAAATAGACCGTTCATTGATAGTGCACCTTATAATCCGGTGCGCCTTATAGTCCCAAAAATACGGTATATATTTTAATTTTTCTAACTTAATTATTTTTTTTGTATATTCTGAATTGTTGTTACTGTGTTTCCCCTATTTATATGTGCTTCTGTAGAGCTGCTGCTTTGTTGAATTTCCCCTGCATGGAATTAGAAAATCTCATTTTATTTTATCTTAACTTTTGCCAAAATCAAGCTTTTAAAATTTCATTTGTTTGTTTTTGAGTAATCCTGTCAACTTTCAAACCAATGCCAGTAATAAATAACCCTCTTATAGTACTTTATGATTGTGTACATTCTAATGTCCTCCTGCTCTAAACCCTGTCCTTTGTGATATATAAATTTGTGCATTAAAAACTGACCCAGAGCTCAAGAAAAGATCAAGCATCTTTTAAATATGAGCTTGTTGAGAATGAAATTAATTCTGTTTTAGGGTAGCCATCTTGGAATTAAATGTCACAGTTGACAGGGATCATACATAGTCATGTGAAAAAATTAGGACACTGTGGAGAGTGCAAATAAAGAAACCAGACTTGCATGGCAGACAAACTTTTATTTCCTCTCTCACTTCATTCATACACAGAAAAAGGCGGTGCGGTGGCGCAGTGGTTAGCACTGCACCAGCACAGCAACTCACCCTTGGCCATGGGATCCCTGGTTTGATCCCAGCCCCTGACCAACAGTGATCTGTGTGGAGTCCGCATGTTCTCCCCGTATCTGCTTGGGTTTACTCCGGGATTTCTCCGGTTTCCTCCCACAGGCCAAAAACATGCAGGTTAGGTTAATTGGAGACTCTAAAGTGGCCCTAGGTGTGAATGTGTGTGGGAATGATTAAGGGATAGCACCGTACCGTGGCTGCTTCATCCATCCAGGTGGATGCCCTCAATTTCCCCTCTGGGGATCAATAAAGTATACAAAATCAAAAAATAAATAAAAGCATCCTCCCAATACACCAGGGTCTCTCCTTTTATATCACTCCATTCCTTCCCCCTACTGCCTGAGATCTGGCATCACAATACATTCAACACATCCACCCCTTACTGTCCCCGCAGCTACTCCTTCCTGCTGCATTACCATAACTTCTCTCATTACAATACGTACTGTCCTCCGTTTAATCCCCCACGCTCTACCGGCAGAGGGACTATTCACCTCCCCTCTGCTTCCAGTCTGAGATGATTATCCCAGCGTGGGATCCCTACCCCCCCCCCCCCCCCGAGTCTCAGACTGAGTTTCAACCCTCACGTCCTTTTGGCTTCAGTCTCCTCCCATATCTGCTGTAATGAGGGTTCTTCGACTCCGCGGTGCTGCTATGCCAGTGGGGGGCTCTTGGGGGTGGGGGGGGTCTGTCTGCGGGTGGGGAATGGCGAGGGGGGGGGGGGACATTCGACTTGCCCGTGTGGCTGCTGTGGTGAATCTTTTACCTGGGGAGTTCTCAGTGGGGGGTCTTCCACGCCGAGGAGCCCGAGCCAATATCACTTGCTCATCCGCCACCACAAAGGCGGGCTTAAGTCTGTCTATACATATTTTCTCCCGACGACCCCACAAGTCTACCAAAAAATGTTTGTCCCCTGGTTCCAGCACTCTGAACGGGCCATTGTAGGGTGGGCGCAATGGGAGGCGGTGGGCATTGTTCCTGACAAACACGAACGCCGCGTTCTTCAAAGTTTTTGGCACAAAAGCGCATGGAAAACAGTGGTGGGCCGGGCCCGGTAGCGTGCCTGCATCTGCGCTATGCTGCGAATGCTGAGACAGATAGTTGTCCGGCGCGGGATTATCTAGTAAAAATTCCCCGGGGAGCCGCAGTGGCTGAGAAAAAACAAGCTCTGCCGGGGAAGCCTCCAAATCCTCTTTTAGTGTGGAATGCCACCTTAACAGAACCCACGGCAACCGGTCTACCCAATTTGCATCCGTAAGCGAAGCCCTGAGCGCTGCTTTCAGCGACCTATGGAAACGCTTGCATAACCCATTGGCCTGTGGGTTGTACGCGGTTGTGCGATGAATTGCTACACCCAAGCTACGGGCCATCACGGACCAGAGATGGGAAACAAACTGCGGGCCCCTATCAGACGTCCGACGGGATGCCAAAACGTGCCACCCATGTTGTCAAAAAAGCCCGCGCCACGTCTGCGGACGTGGTTGCCGCTAGCGGGACTGCTTCTGGCCAGCGTGTGGTGCGGTCCACCACTGTCAGAATGTGCGTGAACCCCTGCGATGGCGGGAGGGGGCCCACGAGGTCCACATGAACGTGGTCGAACCTCTTAGCCGGTATACGAAATGGCTCCAAAGGGGCCTTCGTGTGTCTGTGTACTTTGGCTCATTGGCACGCTACACAGGCTGCAGCCCACTCTTTCACTTGTTTGTGCAGGCCTGGCCATACGAACTTCGCTTCCACCATTTTGACTGATGCGCGCACTCCTGGGTGCGCCAGAGCGTGAACTGACTCAAACACTCGGCGGCGCCAAGCAACTGGGACCACCGGGCGCGGGCGTCCCGTGGAGACGTCACAGATTGGGGGGAGGGGGGGGCTTCCGTCTTGCAGTACTCTGCTCTCCAGCCTTAACCCTGTTGGTCCAGACAGGAGCGCGCACACGTCCGCATCGCCAATCTGCTCTGCGGCCATGGCTGTATAATCTATCCCTACGCAGACTGGGGCCACTACTGCGCGCGAGAGGCAGTCCGCCACCACATTCAGTTTACCGGCCACATGCTGAATATCGGTCATAAACTCAGAGATCGCGGCTAGCTGTCTCTGCTGCCGGCCCGACCATGGTTCCAAAACCTTGGCCACCGCATACGTTGGCGGCTTGTGATCCATGAACGCAGTGAAGCTGCGCCCTTCCAGCCAGAACTGGAAGTGGCGTATGGCCAGGTGGAGAGCCAGCAACTCCCTGTCAAACGCGCTGTATTTACGCTCACTGTTGCACAAAGCCCTGTTGAAAAAAGCGAGCGGCTGCCAAGAACCGGCGACACGTTGCTCCACGACGGCCCCTATGGCCACGTCCGAGGCGTCGGTAGCGAGTGCTATCCAAGCCACCGGGTCCGGGTGCGCCAACAGTGCGGCGTTTGCCAGGGCTGTTCAATTCAGCTTTATTTATAATGCGCCACATCACAACAAAAGCCGTCTCGTGGCGCCACAGTGCAGAAAAAAAAAACACACAGTCACAGCAAGACACAGCAATCAGACGATCCCCTATGAACAAGCACTAAGCGACAGTGGAGAGGAAAAACTCCCATTTGGAAGGAAGAAACCTCTAGCAGAACCAGGCTCAGGGAGGGGCAGTCGTCTGCTGCGACTGGCTGGGGATGAGGGGATAGGGAGGATGGAAAGGACAGACATAAAGAACATAGCAGTAAGATGCCAAGTACAATATTGGAGGTCAACCAGCAGTATGGATCAAATAACAATAGAACAAGAGTGGGGTTAAAAGACACAAATACCCTCCTTAAACGAAAGTTATATTAAAAAGGAAGGATTTTACCCTGTTCTTAAAAACAGAGACTGAGTCCGACTCCGGACCCAGAGTGGTAACTGGTTCCAGAGAGAAGGAGCTTGGTAGCAGAAGGCTCTGCCTCCCACCGTACTTTTGAAGATTCTGGGCACCACAAGTAAGCCAGCATTTTGGGAGCGTGATGCTCTATTAGGATGGTAAGGTAATATCAGATCTTTTATATATTGGGGGGCCAGATTGTTAAGAGCTTTGAAAGTAAGAAGAAGGATTTTAAACTTGATTCTGAATTCAATGGGAAGCCAATGGAGGGAGGACAGAACCGGGGAAATATGATCTCTTTTTCTAGAACCAGTTAAGACTCTAGCATTTTGAATCAACTGAAGATTTTTTAAAGATACTTTAGGACAACCAGATAATAGCGAATTACAATAATCTAATCGCGAACTGACAAAGGCATGAATCAGTTTCTCAGCATCACCCAGAGACAAGATGCTCCTGATCTTGGCAATATTGTGCAGATGATATAAGGCGGTCCTAGAAACCGTTTTAATATGTGAATTAAAGGACAAATCCTGGTCAAAAATTACTCCAAGGTTCCTCACACAACTGTTCAGAGTGAGAGTGGCCACATCTAAATTAAGGGCATAATCTGAAAAGGAACTTCTAAGATGTTTTGGGCCAACAACAATGACTTCAGTCTTATCAGAGTTCAATAGTAAAAAATTACAAGTCATCCAAGCTTTGATGTCCTTAAGACAGGCATCTAACTTGGCCAACTGATCACAGTCATCGGGCTTCATTGACAGGTATAGTTGTGTGTCATCTGCGTAACAGTGAAAATGTATACAGTGCTTTCTGATGATATTGCCCAACGGGAGCATGTATAGACTAAAAAGAGTAGGGCCCAACACAGATCCCTGTGGAACTCCGTGACTGAGCTTAGAGCTGGAAGAAAATCCATCATTGACATGGACAAACTGAAATCTATCAAATAAGATCTAAACATTATCAGATGCAGTCAGGATGTCATTAGAGACCTTCACTAAGGCAGTTTCAGTGCTGTGATGAGCCCTGAACCCAGATTGAAACACCTCAAACAAACCAACTCCCTGCAAATGGTCAGATAATTGCACAGCAACAACTCTTTCCAAGATTTTTGAAATGAAAGGCAAATTAGAGATTGGTCGATAGTTGGCCAAAACTCCAGGATCGAGTATCGGTTTTTTAAGTAAAGGTTTAATTACAGCAGTTTTAAAAGCAAGTGGAACATAACCCAGAGTTAAAGAAGAATTAATGATAAGAAGAATACGGCTACCAATAATTGGGAAAATAATTTTAAATAACCTGGAAGGAATAGGGTCCAGAAGGCAAGATTATTTTATCCAACTCTAAGAGGTCGATTGGAGTAAACTTATTTAAGCAGATATCAATTGAGGGAGTTGCAGTAGTTAATGTACTAGAGTTAACGGTAGGAAGAATCTGACTGATTTCATCTCTAATAGATAAAATTTTACGATTGAAATAGTTCAGAAAGTCCTGACTAGAAAGCTCAGGGGGGATGCGAGGATTGACCGAGTCATGGCTCTTTGTAAGCCTGGCTGTAGTGTTGAAGAGAAACCTGAGGTTATTCTTGTTTGCTTCTATTAATGCAGAATAATAGCTTGATCTAGCTTTTCTAAGAGATTTTTTATAGATTAAGAAATGATTTCTCCACGCCAAGTAGAATTCATCTGAATTAGTTGAACGCCAGTTTCTTTCCAATTGACGAGTTTTCTGTTTTAAGCCACGAGTTTCTGAGTTAAACCAAGGGGTAATAAATCTCTGGTTAGACTTTTTCTTTTTTAAAGGGGCTACCAAATCTAGAGTCCGATGCAGAGAAGCAGTAACACCATCAACCATGCTATCAATCACGAATGGAGCAGACGCTCCATCACTTATATCAGGTGTTTCTGTTGTGTTGACCCATGGCATAGGGGAGACAATCTGCAAAAATTTAGCAACAACGTCATCAGAAAGACATCTGCTGTAGTAGTATTTTTCTTTAGGAAATAAGTGATCAGAGATAATGAAATCAAAAGTTAACAGACAATGGTCAGACAGTACAGGATTATGAGGAGACACAACCAGATTTTCAATATCTATACCATAAGTCAAAACAAGGTCCAATGTATGGTGGAAATAATGGGTAGAATTTTTTACTTTTTGGGAAAACCCCATTGAGTCTAAAATTGAATTGAAAGCCTTATTAAGACAGTCACTCTCAACATCAACATGCATATTAAAGTCCCCTACAATAATTATTCTATCGGTTTTCAGCACTAAATCAGCTAAAAATTCGGCAAATTCCAATAGAAACTCTGAATAGGCTGTGGGAGGACGATAAACTATGGCAAAGAGAATTGGGTTCAAGCCAAGATTGCCAACAGGCCCCACGCTGAGGACCAAACCTTCAAAGGAATTAAAACATAATTTCTGCTTAACATTAACTAGTAATTTAGAATGGAAAATTGCCGCCACTCCACCGCCACGACCAGAACCTCTGGGGTTATGACAGTTTAAATACCCAGAGGGAGTTGATTCATTCAAACCAACATAATCATCAAGCCCGAGCCAGGTCTCTGTGAGGGATAGTAGATCGATCTGGTGATCAATTAATAGATCATGGACCAGAAGAGACTTAGAAGATCGAGACCTAATGTTTAATAAGCCACATTTAATTTTTAAACTTTGGGGGGGGGGGAACAGAGGCCAAATTATTAATTTTAGAGACTTGAGGCTGGATTAGAATTTTACCAACATTTTGTTTAATCAATCTGGGAAGTTTATGCATTCTGAGTTTTTTTTTAACTTTTTTATTAACTTTAGAGGGAGCAGAAAAAGGTTCTGTTAGGGAGGAGACAGGGGCAAAGTTGAAATGTGGTGGAAGAGGAGGCGCTGCAGAAGTGTGAGTGTTTTTCAGGTTGTGTTGTATTTGTCCTGGGTTACAATATTTAGGGCAACAGGAGACAGACTCAGTCTCTGAAGGATTATAAATCAAAGGCTGATCCAAATGGTAAAGACCACCCGAGTTAATGGGATCGATACAATATGTAGGAACAGGACCAAAAAAGGGCAGTTTGGCAAATCCAGAAACTTCAGAGTGAGTAAACACACCAAATTTCAGTCACTGTACCAGAAAACATTGAATAAAATAGAGAAGATTGTCTGTTAAAACACGTGCACCAAGTGTATTTGGGTGGATGCCATCAGGCCTCATAAGTGATGGGCGGTTCCAAAATAAGTTAAAATTGTCAACAAAACCAATGTTAAAAATAGGACAAGTAAAACACAGCCAAGAATTAAGACTGAGAGTTCTGCTAAAACAATTACAGCCTCGCCTGAGAGGTGCCAAAGGCCCAGAGATGAGCGCACGTCTGCCACAGTTCATAAGAGTGGACAGAAGGCTCCTGAAGTCACTTTTTAAAATCTCAGATGCTTCATCATGCATGTTAGGTTAATTGGTTGTTCTAAATTGTCCCTAGATATCTGTTTCCTATAGGCCCTTAGAATAGAGGGTTAGTATTAGTGAAAGCGCTTTGAGTGGTCTTTGTGACTAGAAAAGCGCTATATAAGTGCAGGTTAGTTAGTTAGTTAGTCATCTGGGATATTATTGCATCCCACATGCACAACGACAGTATGAACGTGAGGGAATTCATTCAGCAGGTCAGGGATAAGAGCCTCAATATCAGAGACTCTAGCCCCGGGAAAAAATCGAGTCACACAGTACCTGCTTCTGACGTTCCTCACGATCGAGTCACCAATTACCAGCGTCGTCTGGGGGGGGGGGGGTTGTTGGTGAATTCTGATGTGGAGAGGAATTGTGAAGAGGATGATGTTGTTGCGAAGGCGGGGAGATGCGCTCTTTTCTTCTATCAGGAACAGGTGTGTAAATTGACGCATCCTGGATGGTCTTTAGCCGGGGTTTGCGGACATGAGCCGCCGCTGAAGGAGAGGAGGGAGGATGAGGGGCGTCCACGGGCGGGTGGCCAGCGTCCAGGTGGGGAAAATCCTCCAGGGAAAGGATATCAAATCTGTTTTCCAAGGACACCCGAAGAGAAGAGGCGCGGCCCATTCCGGTCGAACGACGATGGCCATTAGCTGGTTTAACCAAGGTCCAGGGCGCAGATGGAGGATGAGGGGGACCAAGCGAAACTTTTGGTTTAGCCCCGAGACGAAACCAGTGTTTGTTGCTGAGGTCATGGACGTCTGCAGAGGCTGCGCAGGCTGGCGCAGGTGCCGGAGCAGGTGTAAAGGTAGGTGGAGACGCGCTGAGCTCACCCAAATAAGTAGCAGTTTCCGCCAGCTGTGAGGCCGTGGCTGGAGCTGATGATCGCCCGAGAATGATGGTGTCGATGTGGTCTTCGGCGTCCTGAATCTTGTAAAGATTGGAGAGCCTCGTTTCCAGCTCAGAGACCTTATCGAGGAGCGATAAACAGCGGGTACATGACGGAGAAGGAGCCATGGCGTTCCAGGCGCTGAGATGGGTAGCCCACAGCTAGCCAAAAACAGCTACTCGTGCGTCCGGACAGACTTTTAGGCGAGGCCAATACAGAGGTAACAGTAAATAAAAACTAATAACAAACAGGGATAAAAAAAAAAAAATCGATAAAAACAATAAAAACAAACAAAAACGAAGAAAAAAGTACTCTGACGCGATGAGTGTCAGACGCAGCTGTCAACGTCAGAGCAGCGTCTGTCAACGCAGCTGATCCAATCAATGACACTGTGGAGAATGCCTGCTCCCGCTCCAGAGTCCAGTCGACTCTGTCTGCCAGTTTCCATTTCTTGAGCGCGGCATACAATGACTGCATGAGCTGAGCTGCGCGGGGGAGGAACTGGTTATAAAAGTTAACCATCCCCAAAAACTCTTGCAACGTCCTGACCGTCTGAGGCCGGGGAAAATTCGCCACGGCGTGCACCTTGTCCGGCAAGGGTATCGCTCCCTCCGGTGAGATGCGGTGCCCCAAAAAATCAATCCCCATCACACCGAACTAGCATTTCGCCGGGTTGATTATTAACCTGTGCTCCTCCAACCTCCGGAAAACCGTTCTGAGGTGGGTTACGTGTTCGTCCTTGGACACGCTGGCCACCAGGATGTCATCCAGGTAGACAAACACAAACGGCAGATCGCGCAACACTGCATCCATCATGCGTTGGAATGTCTGTGCCGCGCCTTTTTTTTTTTCCACAATATTTTTTATTGAACCTTTTTTTTTACAAACATGGCACAAACAATCAGACACTAACACAAAAGTAATTTCAAAATTAAAAAGAACAATAACAAAAAAAAAATAAAAAATTGTGTAATAAAAGCAACATCAACCATTAACAAACACAAGTCAACAACAATGCTCCTCTGTTTAGTCTAGGTAATCTATTACATAAGAATACATAATATACATTCAACAGCTTGGAATTTGCAAGGTCCACACGTATCATTCATCTTCTTCAGACGTTACGTTTAAATTCTTTACATAATCAATGAAAGGTCTCCATATATTCTCAAACACATTTTCCTTTGATTTCAGTATATATGTTATTCTTTCTAGTGGAATGTTTGTTAACATCTGTCTTAACCACTGAGTCACATCTGGTCTAGGAGTCTTTTTCCACAGTAGTGCAATGCATTTTTTGGCATTAAGCAAACTGGGGTCTATGAATGCTCTTTCACTCTTATTAAAGTTATGTTTTTCTGGATACAGACCCAACAAAAACAGTTTAGGGTTCAATGTGATTTGTTTTGAAATTATTTTTTCAATTGTTACCCTCACTTCTTCCCAAAACATTCTGATTTTTCTGCATTCCCATAAACAGTGAAATGGGGTTCCTTTACTTTCCATACATTTTGTGCATGTATCTGGAATGTTTTTGTTATATCTATTTAATTCCACTGGTGTAACATACATCTGCATTAACCATTTAAAATGTATCAGTTTAAGACGTACATTTATTGATTTGGTTTGAGCTCCTGCGCAAGCCATTTCCCATTGTTCCTCTGAAATTTCAATTTGCAGGTCTTCTTAACAGTAATTCAGTCTTTTCTGTGAGTTTTCACTTGAGAATAGTGTCAATGAGTTGTAAAACTCTGAAATAATACCCTTTCTGTTACTATCTTTCATCAAAATTTTTTCCAAAAATGAATAAGTAGGTCGGGTGAGAGCATTATTTTGATTTGATCGAATAAAATTTCTAAGCTGAAGATATTTAAAAAAGTGTGTTCTATTAAGATTGAATTTTATCCTCAGTTCTTCAAAAGACATTGTTATCTGAGCGTGACAAATATAAGTCTTGAATCTTTTGAATCCCTTTTAAATTCCATATTTTAAATACAGTATCCGCTCTCCCTGGTGTAAAATATTGATTATCCCATATTGGGCTAAATTGTGACAGTTGAGTGTGGTTCTTGTAAATATTTTTTGGTTTCACACCATATTTTGATCATGTGCTTTACAACTGGATTTTTAACTTGTTTCTGTAGTTTTTTAGCCGAGTCTGAGTATATGAATAAGGGAAGAGGTAAAGGTAAATTGTATGATTCCATTTCAGTCCAGTGAGGAAGATCATTTGATGAAAAATAATATGTCATAGACCTCAGTTGTGCTGACCAGTAATACAACATAAAGTTTGGACATTTCAGACCTCCACGATCAAATGGTAAATATAGTAAGGACAAACGTGATCTAGCCTTCCTATTGTTCCATATAAATTCCACTAACTTTTTTTAATTCTTGAGAATAGATCTGAAGGTGGTGGTAGAGGAATGTTTTGAAATAATAAAGTATTTTGGGTAAGATATTACTTTTAAGTATATTAATTCTCCCGATCATCGACATTGGTAGTGGCATCCATCTCTGAAGTAACTCATTAATATCTGTCATTAAGGCTTCATAGTTGGCATTGGCGGCTGATTCTAGCTTAGGCAAAATTTGAATTCTTAAAATATTTAAACTGATTTACAACATTGAATTGGTTTACCTCAGGAGCTGGATGATTTCTCTGGGTTTCATTTAGCATTGATATTGAAGATTTTGTTTTATTTATTTTATGTCCTGATATATCCCCAAAGTTCTTTATTAAATTTAACAAGGTCGGAATTGATTTTTTTAAAATTCGACATAAACAAAATTATGTCATCGGCATAATTTATGTCATCGCATGAAATTTAGATGAAATCTATTTAGCTTGGAGAAATCATCTTTTAATTTATAAAAAATCTCTTAGAAAAGCTAGAACGAGTTATTACTCTGCATTAATAGAAGAGAACAAGAATAATCCCAGGTTTCTTTTCAGTACTGTAGCCAGGTTGACAAAGAGTCAGGACTCTGTCAATCCTAGCATCCCCTTAGAGCTTACTAGTCAGGACTTTATGAACTTTTTCAATAATAAAATTTCATCCATCAGAGATAAAATCAATCAGATTCTTCCCACAGTTAACTTAAATAATGTAACTACTACAACTCCTTCTATTGATGTCTGTCTTGATGAGTTTACTCCAATCGACCTTTGTGAGTTAGACAAAATAGTTTCCTCATCCAAACCTTCAACTTGTCTTTTAGACCCTATTCCTACCAGGTTATTTAAAGAAGTCTTCCCACTTATTGGTAGCTTTATTCTTCATATAATCAATTCTTCATTAACTTTAGGCCATGTACCGCAGGCTTTTAAAACGGCTGTAATTAAACCCTTACTCAAAAAGCCAACGCTAGATCCAGGAGCTTTAGCTAACTATAGACCAATCTCTAATCTCCCTTTCATTTCAAAAATCTTAGAAAGAGTTGTTGCTACGCAATTATTTGACCACCTGCAGGGAAATGGTTTACTTGAAGAGTTTCAATCTGGGTTTAGAATCCATCATAGTACTGAAACAGCCTTAGCGAAGGTCACCAACGACCTCCTCATTGCATCTGATAATGGACTAGTTTCTGTACTTGTCCTTTTAGATCTTAGTGCAGCTTTTGATACTATTGATCATAATATTCTACTTGATAGATTAGAACACTATGTTGGACTTAATGGAATTTTGTTGCAGTGGTTTAGATCTTATTTATCTGATAGGTTCCAGTTTGTTCATGTAAATGATGAGTTTTCTTTCAGCTCAAAGCTTAGTCATGGAGTTCCACAGGGATCTGTGCTAGGCCCTACTCTTTTTAGTTTATATATGCTTCCGTTAGGCAACATTATTAGAAAGCACTGTATACATTTTCATTGTTATGCAGATGACACACAATTATACCTGTCAATGAAGCCAGATGATACTAATCAATTAGCCAAGTTAGAAGCCTGTCTTAAGGAAATCAAAGCTTGGATGACTTGTAATTTCCTGCTATTAAATTCAGATAAGACTGAAGTCATTCTTGTTGGTCCAAAAAACCTTAGAAATTCCTTTCCAAATCAAACTTTCAGTTTGGATGCAGTTACTCTTTCTCTTAATAGCTCTGTGAGGAACCTTGGAGTTATTTTTGATCAGGATTTGTCCTTCAATTCACATATTAAATTTGTTTCTAAGACTGCCTTCTATCATTTGCGTAATATTGCCAAGATTAGGAGCATCTTGTCTCAGAGTGATGCTGAGAAGCTGATCCACGCTTTTGTTAGCTCGAGATTAGATTATTGTAATTCTTTATTATCAGGCTGTCCTAAAACATCTTTAAAAAGTCTTCAGCTGATCCAAAATGCTGCAGCAAGAGTTTTAACAGGTACTAGAAAGAGAGATCATATCTCTCCGGTTCTGGCCTCCCTTCATTGGCTTCCCATAGAGTTTAGAATTAAGTTTAAAATCCTTCTTCTTACTTACAAAGCTCTAAACAATCAGGCTTCTTTTTATTTAAAAGATCTGATACTACCGTATCATCCTAACAGAGCACTACGCTCCCAAAATGCAGGATTACTTGTAATACCTAGAATCTCCAAAAGTACAATGGGAGGCAGAGCCTTCAGTTATCAAGCTCCTCTCCTGTGGAATCAGCTGCCAATCTGGATTCGGGAGTCAGACTCGATCTCTGTTTTTAAGAATAGGGCTAAAACCTACCTTTTTGATATAGCCTACAATTAGGGAGGGATCATGTGTTTCTGAACCCTCCCTTAGTTATGCTGCTAATAGGTTTAGTCAGCCGGGGGACCTCCAGTAATGCACTGGGCCTCACTCCTTTCCTCACTCTCTATGAAATATTTTTTTTTTGCTGGTCATTAACATTTGTTTGTTCTCTCCCATAGATTGAGTCCCCATCGTGCTGTTTGCTCTCTACATGTCTGTTCTTTTCTTCTTCTCTATCCCCTCACCCCCCAGCCAGTCGCAGCAGATGACTGCCCCTCCCTGAGCCTGGTTCTGCTGGAGGTTTCTTCCTGTTAAAAGGGAGTTTTTCCTCTCCACCGTCGCCAAGTGCTTGCTCACAGGGGATCGCCTGATTGCTGGGGTCTTTCTGCAACTGTGGGGGTCCCCCCTACAGTTGATAGTGCTATGAGATGACTGTTGTTGTGAAATGGCGCTATATAAATAAAGTTGAATTGAATTGAATACAGGGAAATTTTATGTTCTGTTGGTCCTACTTTAATTCCATATATTTGTGGATGTAAACGTACTGCCATCGCTAAAGGTTTAATTGCCATAGTAAACAATAAGGGTGAAAGTGGACAGCCTTGTCGACATCCTCTGTTGATTTTTATTGATTTTGAGATATTGTTGTTTGTTAGGATTTCTGCTGTAGCATTATTGTATATTATCTGGATCCATTTTATGAAATTATTTCCAAGTCCAAACCTTTGTAGGACTTCAAAAAGATAGGGCCATTCGACCCTATCAAAGGCCTTTTCGGTGTCCAATGATAGGAGAGCTGTATCTGGTGCTTCTTTGTTGGAATAAATAATATTAAATAGTCTTCTTTTTTTTCCCACAATATCTTTATTGAACCTTTTTTTTTAACAAACATGATACAAATAATCAAACACTAACACTAAAGTACTACAAAAAAAAAAAATGCACTAAAAACACCAACAACCACCAACAAAATCAAGTCTTCAACAATGCTCCTCTGTTTAGTCTAGACAATCCAATACATAAGTATACATATTATGCTCACCAGTTTGGAATTTACAAGGTCCACACACATCATTCACCTTCTTCTTCAAGAGTTATGTTTAAATTTTTTACATAATCAATAAAAGGTCTCCATATATTCTCAAACACAATTTCCTTTGATTTCAGTATATATGTTATTCTTTCTAATGGAAGGTTTGTTAACATCTGTCTTAACCACTGAGTCACATCTGGTCTATGAGTCTTTTTCCATAATAGTGCAATACATTTTTTGGCATTAAGCAAACTGAGGTCTATGAATGTTCTTTCACTTTTATTAAAATTATGCTTTTCTGGGTACAGACCCAACAAAAACAGTTTAGGATTCAATATGATTTGTTTTGAGATTATTTTTTCAATTGTTACCCTCACCTCTTCCCAAAACATTCTTATTAATCTACATTCCCATAAACAATGAAATAGGGTTCCTTTACTTTCCATGCATTTTGTGCATGTATCTGGTATATTTTTGTTGTATCTATTTAACTCCTCCGGTGTAACATACATCCGCATTAACCATTTAAAATGTATCAATTTAAGGCGTGCATTTATTGATTTGGTTTGAGCTTCTGTACAAGCCAATTCCCATTGTTCCTCTGAAATTTCAATTTGCAGATCTTCTTTCCAGTAGTTTAATCTTTTCAGTGAATTTTCACTTGAAGATAGTGTCAATGAGTTATAAAACTCTGAAATAATACCCTTTCTTTTACTATCTTTCATCATCATTTTTTCCAAGGATGAATAAATAGGTCGAGTGAGAGCTTTATTTTGATTTGATCGAATAAAGTTTCTAAGTTGAAGATATTTAAAAAAATGTGTTCTATTGAGATTAAATTTGATCCTCAGCTCTTCAAAAGACATTATGTTGTCTGCACATGGCAAATATAAATCCTGAATCTTTTGTATCCCTTTTAAATTCCATACTTTAAATACAGCGTCCGCTCTCCCTGGTTTAAAATATTGATTACCCCATATTGGACTAAATTGTGACAATAACTGTGGTTCTTTTAAATAGTTTTTAGCTTCACACCATATTTTGATCATATGCTTTACAAATGGATTTTTAACTTGTTTTTGTAATTTTTTTGCCGAATCTGAGTATATGAATATGGGAAGAGGTAAAGGTAAATTGTATGATTCCATTTCAGTCCAGTGAGGGAGATCATTTGATGAAAAATAATATGTCATAGACCTCAGTTGTGCCGACCAATAATACAACATAAAATTTGGACATTTCAGACCTCCACGATCAAATGGTAAATATAATAAAGACAAACGTAATCTAGCCCTCCTGTTGTTCCATATAAATTCCACTAACTTTTTTTTTATTCTTGAGAATAGATCTAAAGGTGGTGATAAGGGAATGTATTGAAATAAATAAAGTATTTTAGGTAAAATATTACTTTTAAGTATATTGATTCTCCCGATCATCGACATTGGTAGTGACATCCATCTCTGAGTTAACTCATTGATATCTGACATTAAGGCTTCATAGTTGACACTGGCGACTGATTCTAGCTTAGGCATAATTTGGATTCCTAAATATTTAAACTGATTTACAACATTGAATTGATTTACCTCAGGGGCTGGGTAATTTCTCTGGGTCTCATTTAGCATTAATATTGAAGATTTAGTTTTATTTATTTTATATCCTGATATTTCCCCAAAATTCTTTATTAAATTCAACAAGGTTGGAATTGATTTTTTTAGATTCGACATAAACAAAATTATATCATCGGCGTACAGGGAGATTTTATGTTCTGTTGGTCCAACTTTAATTCCATATATTTGTGAATGTAAACGTATCGCTATCGCTAAAGGTTCAATTGCCATAGTAAACAGTAAAGGTGAAAGTGGACAGCCTTGTCGACATCCTCTATTGATTTTTATTGGTTTTGAAATATTGTTATTTGTTAGGATTTCTGCTGTAGCATTATTGTATATTATTTGAACCCATTTTATGAAATTATTTCCAAGTCCAAACCTTTGTAGGACTTCAAAAAGAAAGGGCCATTCAACTCTATCAAAGGCCTTTTCGGCGTCCAATGATAGGAGAGCTGTATCCGGTGCTTCTTTATTAAAATAAATAATATTAAATAGTCTTCTTACATTATGGAAGCCTTGTCTACCCTTTATAAAGCCATTCTGATCTCGATTAATAATATTTGGTAAAATTTCTTGTATTCGTCTTGCTAAAATTTTACAGATTATCTTAAGGTCGGCGTTTAATAGGCTTATTGGTCTCATATTTTCACATTTATTAGAGGGCTTACCTGGTTTTGGCAGCAGTATAATTAAGGCATTATTTATGTATGATGGTAAATTATTATTTTGAAATGCTTCTAAAACCATTTCCAAAAAAGGTTTTATTAATTTATTCTTAAATTTTTTATAAAGGTCAACTGGAAGACCATCTGGTCCTGCACTTTTTCCTGATTTCATATTATCAATGGCTAGCCCAACTTCTTCTTGACTAATTTTAGACTCCAATATCTCCCTGTTTTCATTTGGAATACACGGTATAGATAGTTTGTTCAAAAACCCATTTAGTTTTGTTAAATCAGGTTCATTTTTGGTATCATATAATTTTTCATAGTAATCTCTAAAGGCTCTATTAATTTCTAAAGGATCTATAACTACCTGTCCGTTACTTATAATACTGGTTATTGGTGTTTTAATTTCCAATTGTTTAATCTGCCATGCTAATAATTTTCCTGATTTTTCACCTTGTTCATAAAAAGATTGTTTCAATCTTAGAAGACTCGAGGCAGCTCTATTCGCTGATTTTTTGTCGTATTCAGCTCTCAAAATCAGTAATTCATTCTCCAACCTTGGATCTCTTCCTGCATACACTTTTTCCTGAAGACTTTTTATTTTATGTTCCAATTTAGCTCTCTCCTCTCGAGTCTTCTTAGATTTTGATCCTGTATAACTAATAATATGTCCCCTAATAAAAGCTTTGAAAGCCTCCCACTTTACACATGCTGATGTTTGTGTAGTATTGATGTCAAAGAACTCGTCTATCTGTTTTTCTATATACTTGACAAATTCCTCATCCTGAAGCCATTTATGCTGAAATTGCCATCTGCCTGATTCCTTTGTCAATTTTTTATCTACATATATTAGACAACAGGGTGCATGATCAGAGATCACGATGTTATCATAAAAGCAGTTTTGAATCTTGGACCTTAATTCTGTGGAAATCAAAAAATAATCAATACGTGAGAATGTCTTGTAGGTACTGGAATAACAAGAATAGGCTTTAAACTTGTGGTTTCATTTCTCTCCATATATCTAACAATCTCAATTCTTTCATAAAATGATTAATAGTCATCCTACATCCAATGTGCGTACAATCCAGTCCTGTTGATCTATCCACACCTGGATTCAATGTACAATTAAAATCCCCTGCTATTATATGTTGCCCTGTAAGTGATGATAAGATGAGAAATAAATTAGCAAAGAACTTCTGATCATCTATATTGGGACCATATAAGTTCACAAGATTTATATTTTCTAATAGCAAAGAACCTTGAATGATTACATATCTTCCAAATTTGTCTCCAATTACATTTTTCACTTGAAAAGGAACTGATTTATGTATGAGAGTCATAACTCCCCTGGCTCGGGATGAAAATGAAGAGGTGAATACACTTCCCTGCCATCTACTCCTAATTCTTTTAACATCCTCCTCTATCAGATGAGTTTCTTGTAAAAACACAATTCTTGAACCCATGTCCTTTATTTTATTCATAACTTGTTTAAGTTTTTTTAAATTTTGTAGACCTCTGCAATTCCATGAAGTTAAATTAAGATTAACACTTTGGTCCATGATCAATAGAGAGTTTGGGATTACCTTGCAGTGTAAACATGCTCATACAGAGAAGCAAAAACATGAGTGGTTGAACATTCATCCTACAAACTACACACAAACAAATTTCCCCTTCCCACACTTGTGGCAAACCCCCCAAAATCAAAAGAAAAATTCTGTCTCCCGATATAGCCATCGACCGTTCCACACCCACGGGGAACAGCCTAAGCCACTCCTTCTTCATCCTCCCAATCACCCTAACTCTACTGCTTTTAATGACGTAACATTAACTCTCCTCTGTAGTTTTCCAACTTAACTCCAAAATTTTTAACAACTTTGTACATCATAGTTTTTTTTTTTGTTTGTTTTGTTTTTGTTTTGTTTTTTTAATATATAATACAATCTATATTTTGTAAACTTACTATTTACTTCAAGTCAGTCAGATGCCTGTGCAAATGCTTAATTATTCTACCTTATATTTTGTTCATGCTTAGCTCCCACCAGTCTCTTCTTCTTCTTTGATCTTCTTGATGAACTCCTGCGCCTCCTCTGGGGTCTTGAAGATGTGGGTTCTGCCCTCATACGTGGTCAGCAGTCTCGCAGGATAGATTACACCATGACGAATCCCAAGGTTGCGCAGCTCCTTACGTACGGGATCAAACTGCTTCCTCAATTGCTGGATTCCTGTGGCCAAATCTGGGTAGAACCGCACCTGCTGGTCCTGGTGTTTAATCTCTCCTTTAGCACGTGCAGCGTTGAAGATCTTCATCCTGTCTCTGTTGCTAAGAAACTTCATAATTAAGGTCCTCGGCGGTCCCTTATCTCTCCGTGGGCCAATACGATGTGCTTTTTCCAGAACCACTGCTGATTGCAACTCCTCGCTGCCCAGCACCTCCGGAATCCACTTTTCCAGAAAGGAACATACGTCCCGACCTTCTGATTCCTCTGGAAGACCCACCAGCCTCAAATTATTCTGTCTCGACCGAGATTCCAAATCCAAAATATTATCTTCCAGAGATTTATTTTTTTTTTCCAAAGTGCGCACCTTTAATTGAAGACGGGTGACGTCATCTTCAGCACTAGCGAGACGGAGCTCCATCTGCGCCGTTCGTTCTACACAGTCACCCAATTCCTTTCTTATTCCTTCCAACGCTGTCATAATCCCATCAAATCTAGAGGAAAAGTCCGCTCTCATTGAACTCATGGCAGCCATCAGCGCATCTGCGCCTCCCCGCGCAGACATCGCACCGTTGCCAGCCTCCTCCGCCATATATGGAGTTTTGTTTGCTGCGTCACAGACCTGAAAGTCCGTTAATTTGGACTGTTTCGGCGGCTCGCTTTTTCCTTTTCCTGGTTTTCCAGCCTTAGGCTTCGCCGACATATCCTCGCCCAAATGCTGAGATACGTTCTGTCCCAAATGAGAGAGTTATTTGCCGATTTTTTTTCTCCAGGAGCAGAGCAGAGCGAGACACGTCCGTCCTACGTGGCAGCCATAACCGGAAGTCTTAAATAGTCTTCTTACTAGGGATGGGCATTCGGTGAAATTTTCTTCACCGATCGTCGGGAGAATTAATGATTAATAATCGGTTAATCATTAACATTTTTAGGTACATAACAAGGCAGGTAGACTACATTAGAACATCAGGAATCAGCACGGAGAGCCCTCTCTCTGTTCTCATGTTAGCTCGGCTTGGGAATCTCGCAAGCTGATTGGCCGAGACGTTTCACCCCGCAAGCTGATTGGCCGAGACGTTTTACCCAGCTTCTGTCCCTGCCGAGCGGCCACCCAACAAACGAAGACCGCATTCATTGCTCTATTGCTCGTGTTACTTAGTCTAGCCGCGCAGAACTTTTTGCTGTTCTCTTGTGCCATTTTGTGCGAAATAGTCTTCCCGTCGAGCCACTACGCCGCCTCCTGCAGCTTCCCTCGACGTGTGTACACCGAATCTTCATGACCTTCTCAATAAAGTTTCTGAAAAAAAAACAAAAAAGAATCTTCACGACCGCCATTACTCAGCGCGCAACCACTGTTGGCGGTTTCTTCACGTAATAAGGGTGTTCCATGGACCCTGTCGATGAGGTATATTTGTATGCTGCATTGCAGTGATTGCAGTACACCTGGTCATTTTTTAAATTGAAATGGTCCCACGCAACACTTCGCCGTAACCGCTTCATGATTTGGCGATTGCCCTACGGAAGCCCGCATGTATCAACTGAGGCACGCCAGGGTACGGCGATGGTGTAATGTTGCCCCCTGGTGCCCAAATTTTGCCATTGCATTGTTTGAGGACGGCCGTGCACTAAGCCTAATAACCTCGGATTGTTTAAAAAAAAAAAAAACGGTTTGTCGACGAAAATGAACTTCCTCGGTGAAATTCTTAATGATCAATTATCGGTTAATCGGTAAATTATGCCCATCCCTACTTCTTACGTTATGGAAGCCTTGTCTTCCCATTATAAAGCCATTCTGATCTCGGTTAATAATATTTGGTAATATTTCTTGTAGTCGTTTTGCTAAAATTTTACAGATTATTTTAAGATCAGCATTTAATAGGCTTATTGGTCTCATGTTTTCACATTTATTAGGGGGTTTACCTGGTTTTGGCAACAGTATAATTAAGGCATTATTCATGTATGGTGGTAAATTACCATTTTGAAATGCTTCTAAAACAATTTCCAACAGTGGTTTTATTAATTTATTCTTAAATTTTTTATAGAGGTCAACTGGAAGACCATCTGGTCCTGCTCTTTTTCCTGATTTCATATTATGAATGGCTTGCCCAACTTCTTCTTGACTAATTTTAGACTCCAGTATCTCCCTGTTTTCATTTGGAATACATGGTATACAGTAGATAGTCCACCCAAAAAACCATTTAGTTTTGTTAAGTCAGTTTCATTTTTTGTATCATACAGTTTTTCATAATAATCTCTAAAGGCACTATTAATTTCTAAAGGATCTATAACTACCTGTCCATTACTTATAATACTGGTAATTGGTGTTTTAGATTCTAATTGTTTAATCTGCCATGCCAATAATTTTCCTGATTTTTCACCTTGTTCATAAAAAGTTTGCTTCAATCTTAGAAGACTCGAGGCAGCTCTGTTCGCTGATTTTTGGTCATATTCAGCTCTCAGAATCAGTAATTTGTTCTCTAACTGTGGGTTACTTCCTTACACCTTTTCTTGAAGAATTTTTATTTTACGTTCCAATTGGACTCTCTTCTCTCGGGTCTTCTTAGATTTTGAACCTGTATAACTAATAATATGCCCTCTAATAAAAGCTTTGAAAGCCTCCCACTTTACACATGCCGTTGTTTGTGTAGTATTGATATCAAAGAACTCATCTGTTTTTCTATGTACTTAACAAATTTCTCATCCTAAAGCCATTTATGTTGAAAATGCCACCTAGCTGGGTCCTTTGTCAATTTCTTATCTACATATACTAGACAGCAGGGTGCATGATCAGAGATCACAATATTATCATAGAAACAGTTTTGAATCTTGGACCTTAATTCTGTAGAGATCAAAAAATAGTCAATACGTGAGAATGTCTTATAGGTATTAGAATAACAAGAATAGGCTTTGACTTGTGGTTTCATTTCTCTTCATATATCGAGCAATCTCAATTCTTTGATAAAATGATTAATGGTCATCCTACATCCGTTGTGCGTACAGTCCAGTCCTGTTGATCTCTCTATACTGGGATTCAATGTACAATTAAAATCCCCTGCTATTATATATTGCCCTGTAAGTGATGATAAAGTGAGGAATAAATTAACAAAGAAGTTTTGATCATCAATATTGGGGCCGTATAAGTTCACCAGATTTATATTTTCTAATAACAAAGATCCTTGGATGATTAGATATCTTCCAAATTTGTCTCTAATTACATTTTTCATTTGAAATGGGACTGTTTTATGTATGAGAATCATAACTCCCCTGGCTCGGGATGAAAATGATGAGGTGAACACGTTACCTTGCCATCTTCTCCTAATTCTTTTTACCGCCTCCTCTAATAGATGAGTTTCTTGTAAAAATACAATTTTTGAATCTATATCTTTTATTTTATTCATAACTTGTTTAAGTTTTTTAAGATTTTGTAGACCTCTGCAATTCCATGAAGTTAAATTAAGATTAACGCTTTGATCTATGATCATTAAGGAGTTTGAGATTACCTTGCAATATGAACATACTCTTACAGAGAAGCAAAAACATGGATGATAGAACATTCATCCTACAAACTAAACAAAAACAAATTCCCTTTCCTCACATTCGTGGTAATCCCCCCGAAATCAAAAAATTCCGTCTCCCGTTATAGCTAGTGACTGTTCCACACCTGCGAGGATCAGTCAAACCACTCTCTCTTTCTCCTCTCAATCACCCTGACACTACTACTATTTTTATGACATTAACTCTCTTCTGTAGTTTTTTCAACATAACTTCAAAGTTTTATACAACTTTGTACATCATAGCTTTTTTTTTTTTTTTTAATACAGTCTGTATTTTGTAGACATGTTATATGTTTCAGATCAATCAGATGCCTGTACAAATGCTTAAATATTCTACCTTTGTCATGTTCATGCTTAGCTCCCACCAGTCTCCTTTTGGATCAGCTTGATGAGCTCCTGCGCCGCTTGAGGGGTCTTGAAGGTGTGGGTTCTCCCTTTATATGTGACCAGCAGTCTTGCCGGATGAATTACTCCGTGACGAATCCCTAGGTTGTGCAGCTCTTTGCGGGCAGGGTCGAACTGCCTCCTTAATTGTTGTATTCCTGTGGCCAAATCTGGATAGAACCGCACCTGTTGGTCCTGGTATTTAATTTCCCCTTTAGCTCGCGCCGCATTGGTGACTGTCATCTTGTCTCTGTAGTTGAGAAACTTCATAATCAGCGTCCTCGGTGGTGTCTTATTATCTCTCGGTGGGCCGATTGGGTGAGCTCTCTCTAAAACGACCGATGACTGCAGATCCGCGTTATTCAGCGCTTCTGGAATCCACTTTTCCAAAAAGGAACATGGGTCCCGTCCCTCCGCTCCCTCCGGGAGGCCCACCAGCCTCAAATTATTCCGTCGCGAGCAGGATTCCAAGTC
Organism: Pholidichthys leucotaenia; assembly: GCA_020510985.1. NCBI lineage: Eukaryota > Metazoa > Chordata > Actinopteri > Cichliformes > Pholidichthyidae > Pholidichthys > Pholidichthys leucotaenia. The sequence continues at coordinate 59,966,845 of CM035838.1, read as the reverse complement.
TAGGACGTTATCTTCCAGATGTTTACATTTTAATTCCAGTGTTTGCAACTTAGATTGCAGGCTGGTGACGTCATCTTCAGCGCTTGAAATTCGGAGCTCCGCCTGCGACACTCGCTCCATGCAGTCGTTTATTTCCTTTCTCATACCTTCTATCACTGCTATAATCCCATCAAATTTAGACGAAAACTCTGTTCTCATGGAGTTGATGGCAGTGAGCACTGCGTTTGTCCCCTCTTCAGCAGTTCCCGCTCCGCCGCTGGCTCCCTCCTCCGCCATTGCTTCTGGAGTTTTCCCTGTTTCGCCTCGAGCGTGGAAGTCTGTTAGCTTGGGTTGTTTTGTCGAGTTACCTTTTCCTCCACCTAATTTTCCAACCTTGGTCTTTACCATATCTGCGCCAAAATGCTGGGATGGGTTTTTGTTCCAATTAAGAGAGTTTTAGTAAAATTTTTATTTTACGAGCAGAGCAGTGTGAAACACGTCTTCCTACGTGGCCGCCATAACTGGAAGTCCTGTGCCGCGCCTTTTAATCCGAAGGGCATGCGTAAAAACTCAAACAAGCCAAACGGAGTTATTACCGCTGTTTTGGGTATGTCCTCCATGCGCACCGGGACCTGGTGGTAACCATGGACCAGGTCTATGTTCGAAAAAATACATGCCCCGGTGAGGTGAATGGAAAAATCCTGAATATGGGGAATCGGGTAGCGGTCATGAGCTGTGGCGTTATTCAATCTGCGGAAATCTCCGCACGGTCGCCACGATCCCTCGGCCTTAGGGACCATGTGTAGTGGGGATGCCCATGGGCTGTTTGAGCGCCTGATGATGCCCAACCTTTCTAAGTTGGCAAACTCCTCGCGCGCAATGGCCAGTTTAGCTGCGTCCAGGCGCCGAGGTCGTGTGAAAATGGACGGCCCAGTGGTGGTGATAAAGTGTTCCACCCTGTGTTTAGTGATGGCCGCCGAAAACGTCGGGACCATGAGTGCTGGGAACTGAGTGAGCAGTGTGTGGAACTTACCGCCTGGAGCTGTGACGTTGGCTAGCGTTGTTGGCCCGGCCCCTCGAGCTGTACAGGGGAGAGAATCAAAAGACATTGCATTAACCAGGCGTCTGTTAGCAACATCGACTAGCAGCCCGTGTGCACACAGAAAATCAGCTCCCAAGATTGGGAAACTGCATGCCGCTATGACGACTGTCCACTCGTACTTACGGCGGTGTAGGGATACAGTCAGTGTCCTCTCACCAAAAGTCCTAATGTTTGAGCCGTTTGCGGTTATCAGCTCGGGGCCGTTAGCTCCCGCTAGCCGGTCGGCGTAGGACAGCAGGATGAGGCTCTTTTGGGAGCTGGTGTTTACGAGGAACCGTCTCCCCGAGCGCTAGTCCGTCACGTAGAGCAGCTTGTTTTTTTCACCGGCGGTCACAGCTGCTACTGACTGCCGGCCTTGGCGTTTCCCGAACGCTCGAATTGGCATGGTGGCACACATCTGCGTGCGTTCTCTCCAAAGCGGCGGTGGTAGGAGAGCAGAGCGTGTCTCTCTGGCGCTTTCTGTCCCCCGCTGCTGCTACCATCGCTGGCTCCTCGCCTCCGCTGGTCGTCTAGCTGGGTTCCAATGCCGCTGCGTTCACCGTGAGGGCTCTGGTGGTGAGGATGATCCGATCTGCCTCCTGGGCTAGCGCACGGTAGTCGTGTGCGACCAGCAACAGCGAGTTGGCCAGGACCGCTCTTGCCTTTGTTGGGAGGTTCCGGAGGAAAAGGTGGGCAAACAGAAAATGCCCGTCGTCCGTGCCCATCAACGCCAACATCTTCTCCATCAGTTCGACTGCCGACCCATCTCCTAACTCGGAGCGCCTCAGGAGCCTCTCTGCTCTCTCACAGTCCGAGAGTGTGTAGTGCCAGGTCAGCGCGGCCTTGAGAGTCCCGTATTTATCGTGGGCTGGAGGCTGTTGAGCAGGCTCGCTACTTGCTGAGTCGTGCGAGTGTCCAGAGCTGCAACCACATAGTAATATCTGGTGTCATCTGCCGTTATTCCCCGGAGGGCGAACTGAGCCTCGGTGTGGAGGAACCAAGACTGCAGGTCGTGCAGCCAGAAGTCCGGTAGTTTGACCGAAACAGCGCACGCGTTGCAGGGGCTTTCCGTCCGGGCCGTCTCTGGGATGCTTGCCGTGTGTTCCATAATTCGTCAAGGGTCACCTGTGTGGAGAGTGCAAATAAAGAAGCCAGACTTGCACAGCAGACGAACTTTATTTCCTCTCTCCATTCATACACAGAAAAAGCGTCCTCCCAATACACCAGGGTCTCTCTTTTTATATCACTCCATTCCTTCCCCCTACTGTCTGAGATCTTGCATCACAATACATTCAACACATCCACCCCTTACTGTCCCCGCAGCTACTCCTTCCTGCTACATTACCATAACTTCTCCCATTACAATACGTACTGTCCTCCGTTTAATCCCCCACGCTCTACCGGCAGAGGGACTATTCACCTCCCCTCTGCTTCCAGTCTGAGATGATTATCCCATCGTGGGTTCCCTACAACACCCCATTAAATATTCAGTTCTTTATTAAGAAATGTTCACATATTGATGTCTAATCTTGTTTTTATTTATCTTTGGAAAAGAAGGTGATTTAATTGCAGGTAAATGACAAAAGTTAACCTTGTTTTACTCATTAAACAAAAGATAACAAAAATGCGTATTCTAACTGAGGAAAAAGTTAGGACACCCAACCGCCTAATAGCTAGTGTTACCCCCTTTGGCTGAAATAACTTCAGTGAGATGCTTCTTGTAGCCATCTACCAGTCTCTGGTAGATGGCTACAAGATTCCTCGGTAGATTCCTCGGTAGAGGATTCCTCGGTAGATTCCTCGGTCTGAGGAAAGTTTGCCCCACTCCTCAATGCAGAATTCTTTCAGCTGTGAGATGTTTGAGGGGTTTCTTGCATGTACAGCCCATTTCAAGTCACCCCACAGCATCTCAATGGGATTAAGACCTGGGCTTTGACTCTGCCATTCCAGGACTCTCCATTTCTTAGTTTTTAGCCAGTCCTTGGTGGATTTACTGGTATGTTTTGGGTCATTGTCATGTCGCAGGGTCCAGTTCTGCTTCAGCTTTAATTTTTTTTACAGATGGTATCACGTGGTTCTCAAGCACCCTCTGGTACATGGTAGAATTCATGGTGGTTTCTGTGATGGTGAGCTGGCCAGGTCCTGCTGCAGTAAAGCATCCCCAAACCATGACACTTCCACCAACATGCTTCACAGTTGGTATGGGGTTCTTTTCCTGGAATGCTGTATTTGGTCGTCTCTTGGAGCAAAGGTTTCCTCCTTGCATGCCTTCCATTCAAGCTAAACTTGTGCAGTCTTTTTCTGCTGTAGGTCCCGTGATGACATTTTAGGGTTTTTGGAGACTTCTTTTAGGATCTTACGGTCTGCTCTCGGGGTGAACTTGCTTGGACAGCCAGACCTGGGCATGTTGGCAGTTGTTTTGAATGTCCTCCACTAGTAGACTATTTTCCGGACAGTGGACTGGCTGATTTCAAATTCTTTTGAGATCTTTTTAAATCCCTTACCAGACTCATAAGCTATTACAGTCTTCTTTCTGAAGGCCTCAAACAGCTCTTTTGATCTCACCGTGGTGTTCACTCTCACTTCAAGAGTCATTTTAAGTGGGAATAAATGTGGGTGTGTCCTAATTTATTCCTCACCAGAAATAGCATGTTTTTAGAATTACATTTTACAGAAAAATTTAAAAAGTCGTTTCTTCAGTTTTAATTTAGTTATATTTCTTGAATCTCCCAGTAGTGTTAAAATTGATATTAAATATCCATATGTCCAAATATGTTAAAACACACAGGCTTTCATAAGGTATCTTAATTTTTTCACAAGTATAAATCTTACATGAATAAACTTTCATTAGATGCAGTCTATAACACCAGTGTTAAAACTAGTGGAACTGTTTATCAGTGGGTAGTCTGTCATTAACACTTTTCTCAAATATTTAGAATTTTTCTGACCATCCTCCTCTGTTCCTGCAGAGAAGGATCTGGTGAAAAATGGCTGTGGTGGTGGAGACAGAGCCAAATGGAGGAAGCGAATACCCAGCACATTACAAAGTCATGATGGACAAACTTAATGAACAGCGACAGCTGGACCAGTTCACAGACATTACACTGATTGTGGATGGTAGGTATTAGGGTTTGGTATTACAGAATAAAAAATATATTTTGATAATAATTAGGCTAGTGATGTACAGTATGTCAGGGATGTACCCATTTGATTATCCAGGTGTTTGTTACATTGATATCAGTGTATTTTATATGAAAAGACTGATAAATAAAATACAAAAAAGGGAATGCATCTGGCCATATGTAAAAGCAGTTGGTACCTTAGAAAGGAAACTTAGTAAAATTGTATATATTTTAATGTGTACTTAAATAAAGGTTTCACTTGTTGAGCTGCTTTCACTCAAGAGTCGATACTTTTAGGTGATCCTGATTTTTATATTTTTCATCATCTAAATCTTTCTTTTTTTTTGTAGGGCACCAGTTCAGAGCCCACAAAGCAGTGCTGGCAGCATGCAGTCAGTTTTTCCACAAGTTCTTCCAGGATTTTACCCAGGAACCACTGGTAGAGATAGAAGGTATTTTGCATTTCAGTTAAATTTAGAAACCAAACAGCTAGCCCCATCTTAATTAGAATTTGTTTGTATTTTCTGTTAAAATGAAACTATAACCCCTCAGTGGATCGCCATCTTTTCATAGTGGGGGGGGTTTGCATGTCGTAATGATCCCAGGAGTTAGGCTGCATGTCCACCAAATGCGTTTTTTTGTCGCCAGACCTCCCTGGGTCTCTCTTTTTTTTTTTTTTTCTTTTTTTTTTTTACAGCACTTGTGCACTGCGCTCAGGAAGAAAAAGTCTGTGCCCTTTATTGTAGCAACAGCTTGTCACTCACAACTCAGCACTTCCGCTTTTTCCTGTCGAGACTTTCTATTTATTTTTTAATAGCAGTCTCTAAATAACGATGGACAGGAAACACGTTCTTACATTGGTAGCAACTCTGGATGCAAAATATGATGACACGAAAAAGAAAACAAAAGTCTGAGTACATGACATCAACCGGTCGATAATTTCTCAGATGCAGACTAATTATAGAAAGCCCATCTGCCCTTCTGAGGTGAGTAGAATAGTCTATGGTCAAAATTTTTACCTCCGCCAAGGAGGTTATGTGATCATCGGCGTTGGTTTGTCTGTCTGTTTGTTTGTTTGTTTTTTAGCAAGATAACTCAAAAAGTTATGGACGGATTTTCATTAAATTTTCACAGATTGTCAGAAATGGGGTATCCTACAGATGATTAGATTTTGGTGGTGATCCGGATCACTGTCCACAAGAAAACCGCCATTACACAAAATGCCATTTTCGTGAATAACTAATAAACCACTAATCCTATCATTGTCAATCCAATTGCTTGTCATATGTTTTCATGGTCAAGGAATCTGAAAACGTACACACAAACACTGTATGGGGGGAACTGTGGCGCTAAACCGCCATTACGGAAAATGCCATTTTCGTCAATAACTACTGAACCACTAATCCTATCATTGTGAATCCAATTGCTAGTCATATGTTTTCATGGTCAAGGAATCTGAAAACGTACACACAAACACTGTATGGGGGGAACTGTGGCGCTTGGCGGAGGTCTGCGCTCTCCGAGTGCTTTTCTAGTTTACATCTATTTTCGTAAATCAGCTGAGATATGCTCAACACACAGTTTCCTATACTCATAAATGACTGTCGGTAAATGATCACATTTCACATTGGAGCTATTTCCATTTTTTTGGAGTCATCAACTGTACAAATTCACAGAGTATCCATATTATCTACCGCAACAAACTTGTAAGAAAGAAATATGACTGTGACAAAGGCACCAACACTCACCTGGCATACTGACAGTAGTGGACACATTCCTCCAAGCATTTGCTTTCAAATTTTGATCATGGTATCCTTTTAGGGTGCTTTCAGACCTACAGGCTTTAGTTTGTTTCAGTCGAACTCGAGTTTGTTTTCGTCGTTAGTGCGGTTTGTTTTGTCTGGTGAGAACACAGTAATCTCACTCAGGTGCGCACCAAAGGAACCGTACCGAGACCTCCTGAAAGAGGTGGTCTCGATTCGAAACAATTGGCGAACTCTGGGGCAGTCCTGCATGTGAGAAAGGGATCGTACTAAAACAGGACCAGCAGCAAACTGTAAAACATTTTATGCCACTGTACATACCTGATGGATCTTTGAAAATATATGTGGCTGAGCATGTCACGGTTTTGGAAGATTAATGAACGTTAACATGTTATTTTCCATCCGAAGCCGCGCTTCATTTTCAAACTGTATGATTTGTCGAAAGTGGTATATGCACGTATCAGAATCAGAATCAGCTTTATTGGCCAAGTATGCACAACACATACAAGGAATTTGACTTTGGCTAAAAACTTGCTCTCGTTGTTCAGGTGAAGGATTTAAATAAGGATTCAATGACAACCAGAGTATGTACAGTAAATTACAGTCTGTCCACGTTTCTATAAAAGGATGCAAATATATACAGGAATATATGCAGTTATTTACTCGGACTAACCACACTTTGCAGAAATATATGAAAAAATATACAATCACACAGTATTTCAATGTGGACTCAGATTCAGTGATATAATGTGAATGAAGTAAAAAGCAGTGTGAGAGTTATGTGCAATGTAATAATGGATGAAAAGTCATGAGTACAGCAACAGGTAGGACTAGGTGAATGTTAGGAGTTCATCAGAGTGATGGCTTGAGGAAAGAAACTGTTCCTGTGACGGGTGGTTTTGACCTTCAGTGATCTGTAACGACGACCAGAAGATAGAAGTTCAAACAGTTTGTGGCCGGGGTGTGATGGGTCAGCACAGATGTTTCCCGCCCGTTTCCTGGTTATGGACCGATATAAGTTCTCAATGGAGGGTAGGTCGGTACCAATGATCCTCTCCGCAGACTTAATGATCCGCTGCAGTCTGGTCTTGTCCTGTTTAGTGGCAGATCCAAACCAGACAGTGATGGAAAAGCAGAGGACAGATTGGATGATGGCGGTGTAGAAGACAACCAGCAGCTCCTGAGGCAAATCAAACTTCTTGAGCTGACGCAGAAAAAACAACCTCTGCGTCGTTTATCATTTATGTAATAAATGATCACCAGGGTGATGAAAAACCCCCATCGATTACGCTACGATCTGTATTATTTTCTCCCCTGAAATACATAAATACACAGTAGTCATCCTACTTCCTGAATTTACCTTTCCTGTTCACGTGGCAAAAAAAAACTGACCAATAAGAACAGAGAACATTCTGACGTAAGTCTCGCGGGATTTAAAGTGACGCAGTTTGGTCTACTTTAATTTTTGCCTGTGTGAAAGGGGACCGAACCAAGGAGAAAATGATGCAAAGTAACAAACTTGTGAGCTGATTCAGACCAAATTAAATGAATTTAGGTGTGAAAGCACCCTTAGTGTCAGCTGAAAGAGTACCAGCTTGTTTGATGCAGCAAAGTTCAGGCTCTCCCCCGCCAGCCTACCATTCTCTTCTTCCTGTACCTGCATCCTGTGTGCTGCCCTTTCTTAATTCTGATTGGCTGGTTAGAAAGACTTGACATTGACGAGCGCAGCTGTACTCTAAAAAGTTGAACTTTTGTCAGCTCTCACCACCCTGAGTGCCGTGACAAAAAACAGTCACGGCTGAGGGCGTTTTGGCACCGAGGGTGCTCAGCGCTGCAGACGCTGGACTACATAAAGAATGAATAGAAAATAGTCGGTGGACACGCAGCCTTACAGGTGCATCTCAGTAAATTAGAATATCATCGAAACATTAATTTATTTCAATAACTCAGTTCAAAAAGTGAAACTCATATATAGATTCATTACACACAGAGTGATCTATCTTAATCATTTATTTCTTTTAATTACAGCTAATGAAAACCCCAAATTCAGTTTCACAGAAAATTAGAATATTACGTAAGATCAATTTAAAAAAACATTTTTTTAATAGAAATGTTGGCCGACTGAAAAGTACAGTTAGGCCCAGAAATATTTGGACAGTGACACAGTCTTCATGATTTGGGCTCTGCATGCCACCACATTGGATTTGAAATGAAACAACTACAACGGAATTGAAGTGCAGACTTTAAGGTTTAATTCAAGGGGTTGAACAAAAATATATGATTAAACATGTAGGAATTGTAGCTATTTTTATACAAACGCTCCTCATTTCAGGGGCTCAAAAGTAAATGGACAAATAAGCAAATGTTACTTTTCAATATTTTGTTGAGAATCCTTTGCAGGCAATGACTGTCTGAAGTCTGGAACCCATGGACATCACCAAACGCTGGGTTTCCTCCTTTGTGATGCTTTGCCAGGCCTTTACTGCAGCTGTCTTCAGTTGTTGCTTGTTTGTGGGTCTTTCTGCCTTAAGTTTTGTCGTGAGCAAGTGAAATGCATGCTCAATTGGGTTGAGACCTGGTGATTGACTCGGCCATTGCAGAATATTCCACTTCTTTGCTTTAAAAAACTCCTGGGTTGCTTTTGCAGTATGTTTTGGATCACTGTCCATCTGTACTGTGACGCGCCGTCCAATCAACTTTGCTGCATTTGGCTGAATCTGAGCAGAAAGTATATCCCTGTACACTTCAGAATTCATCCGGCTGCTTCTGTCTTTTGTCACATCATCAATAAACACAAGTGACCCAGTGCCATTGGAAGCCATGCATGCCCATGCCATCACACTGCCTTCACCATCATGTTTTACAGAAGATGTGGTGTGCTTTGGATCATGAGCTGTTTCAATTCTTCTCCAAACTTTCTTCTTCCCATCACTCTGGTACAGGTTGATCTTAGTCTCATCTGCCCAAAGAATGCTGTTCCAGAACTGGGCTGGCTTCTTAAGGTGTTTTTTGGCAAAGTCGATTCTGGCCTTTCTATTTTTGAGGCTGATTAATGGTTTGCACCTTGTGGTGAATCCTTTGTATTTACTATCATGAAGTCTTCTCTTTATGGTAGACTTAGATACTGATACACCAACTTCCTGGAGAGTGTTCTTCACTTGAGTGGATGTTGTGAAGGGGTTGTTCTTCACCATGGAAAGATTCTGCGATCATCCACCACTGTTGTCTTCCGTGGACGTCCAGGCCTTTTTGAGTTCCCAAGCTCACCAGTGTACTCTTTTTTTCTCAAAATGTACCAAACTGTTGATTTAGCCACTCCTAACATTTCTGCTATCTCTCTGATGGATTTCTTCTTTTTTTTCAGCCTCAGGATGGTCTGTTTCACCTCCATTGAGAGCTCCTTTGACCGCATGTTGTGTGTTCACAGCAACAGCTTCCAAATGCAAACGCCACACCTGGAATCAACTCCAGACCTTTTAACTGCTTAATTGATGACAGGTTAACGAGGGAAGAGCCCATGCAGCCTTGTTATTTTTTTGCAGCCTTCTGAGTCAATTGTCCAATTACTTTTGGTCCCTTGAAAAAGAGGCGGCTATGTATTAAAGAGCTGTAATTCCTAAACCCTTGCTCCAATTTGGATGTGAATACTCTCAAATTAGAGAGTATTCACATCCAAATTGGAGCAAGGGTTTAGGAATACTCTCAAATTACCCCCTCATGGATTGTCACCTTATCGTGGTGGGGGGGTTTGCGTGCCCCAGTGATCCCAGGAGCTATGTTGTCTGGGGCAATTTTGCCTCTGATAGGGTCTCCCAAGACAAACTGGTCCTGGGTGAAGGGCCAGACTAAGAACGATCCAACAGACTCTCATGAATTGTATATCAAGGATTCAGTGTACCCCGCCCGGTATGGGGTTACCGGGGCCCCACCCTGGAGCCAGGCCTGGGGGAGGGGCTCGAAGGCTAGCGTCTGGTGGCCGGGTTTCCACCCATGGGACCCGGCCGGGCTCAGCCCGAAGGAGTTACATGGGTCTGCCCTCCAGTGGGCTCACCACCTGCAGGAGGGATCATGGGGGTCCGGTGCTATGTGGATCAGGTGGCGGTCAAAGGCGGAGACCTTGGCGGACTGATCCCAAGCTTTCTAAACTGGCTTTTGGTACGTGGAATGTCACCTCTCTGGTGGGGAAGGAGCCTGAGCTGGTGTACGAGGTTGAGAGATACCGGCTAGATATAGTCGGCCTCACTTCAACACACAGCTCCGGTTCCGGAACCAGTCTCCTGGAGAGGGGCTGGAGCTTGGCCTTTTCTGGAGTTGCCCCGGGCGAGAGGCGACGAGCAGGGGTGGGTATTCTTGTATCGCCCCACCTTGCTGCCTCTATATTGGAGTTTTCCCCGGTGGACGAAAGGGTTGCTTCCCTGCGCCTTCGGGTTGGGAAACGGGTCCTGACCATCATTTGTGCCTATGCACCAAATGATGTTTCAGAGTACCCACCCTTTTGGAGTCTGTGACTGGGGTGCTGGAGGGTGCTCCTCTTGGAGACTCCATTGTCCTACTGGGGGACTTCAATGCGCACGTGGGCAACGACAGTGAAACCTGGAGGGGGGTGATTGGGAGGAACGGCCTGCCCGATCTGAACCCGAGTGGTGTTCAGTTATTGGACTTCTGTGCTAACCACAGTCTGTCCATAACGAACACCATGTTCAAGCATAAGGGTGTCCATATGTGCACCTGGCACCAGGACACCCTAGGTCGTAGGTCGATGATCAATTTTGTTATCATATCATCAGACCTGCGACCGTATGTCTTGGACACCCGAGTAAAGAGAGGTGCAGAGCTGTCAACTGATCACCACCTGGTGGTGAGTTGGATCCGATGGCAGGGGAGGAAGCCATTCAGACCTGGTAGACCAAAACGTATAGTGAGGGTGTGCTGGGAGCGTCTGGCTGAGGCCCCTGTCCGGGAGGTCTTCAACTCCCACCTCCGGAAGAACTTCAACCACATTCCGAGGGAGTCTGGAGACATGGAGTCTGAATGGGCCATGTTCTCCACCTCTGTTGTTGAAGCGGCGGCCCAGAGCTGCGGCCGCAAGGTGGTCGGTGCATCTCGTGGTGGCAACCCCCGAACCAAGTGGTGGACACCAGTGGTGAGGGGGGCCATTAAGCTGAAGAAGGAGTCCTATCAAGCTTGGTTGGCTTGTGGGACTCCCGAAGCAGCTGAGGTGTACCGGCAGGCCAAGCGGAGTGCAGTTCGGGTGGTTGCTGAAGAAAAACCCGGGTATGGGAGGAGTTCGGTGAGGCCATGGAACAAGACTTTCGGTCGGCCTCAAAGAGATTCTGGCAAACTGTCCGGCGGCTCAGGAGGGGAAAGCAGCTCCCCGTCCACACTGTGTATGGTGCGGATGGGACACTGTTGACTTCGACTGGGGACATCGTCGGGCGGTGGAAGGAATACTTCGAGGATCTCCTCAATCCCACTGGTACGCCTTCCACAGTGGAAGCAGGGTTTGGGGACGAGGGGGATGACTCGCCTATCACAGGGGCTGAGGTCGCCAAGGTGGTTAAAAATCTCCTTGGTGGCCGGGCCCCGGGGGTGGACGAGATTCGCCCTGAGTACCTCAAGGCCCTAGATGTTGTTGGGTTGTCATGGTTGACACGCCTCTGCAACATTGCGTGGAGGTCGGGGGCAGTGCCTTTGGCATGGCAAACTGGGGTGGTGGTTCCTCTCTTTAAAAAAGGGGACCGGAGGGTGTGCTCCAACTTTAGAGGGATCACACTCCTCAGCCTCCCTGGGAAGGTCTATGCCAAGGTACTGGAGAGGAGAGTCCGGCCGTTGGTTGAACCTCGGATTCAGGAGGAGCAATGTGGTTTTCGTCCTGGCCGTGGCACATCGGACCAGCTCTTTACCCTCTCGAGAATTCTCGAGGGTTCGTGGGAGTTTGCCCAACCAGTTTACATGTGTTTTGTGGACTTGGAGAAGGCATTTGATCGCGTCCCTCGTGGATTTTTGTGGGGGGTGCTTCGGGAGTATGGGGTATCGGGCTTGTTGTTACGAGCTATTCGGTCTCTGTACGACCGTTGTGAGAGTTTGGTTCGTATTGCCAACACTCGGTCGGAGTCATTCCCAGTGAGAGTTGGACTCCGCCAGGGCTGCCCTTTGTCACCGATCCTGTTCATAATTTTTATGGACAGGATTTCTAGGCGCAGCCAGGGAATGGAGGGTGTCATGCTTGGTGACCACAGGATCTCATCTCTGTTGTTTGCAGATGATGTTGTCCTGTTGGCTTCATCCAGCAATGACCTACAGCTCTTGCTGGGACGGTTTGCCGCTGAGTGTGAAGCGGCTGGGATGAGAATCAGCACCTCCAAGTCCGAGTCCATGGTCCTCAGCCGGAAAAAGGTGGATTGTCCTCTCCGGGTTGGGAACAGGCTCCTGCCCCAAGTGGAGGAGTTTAAGTATCTTGGGGTCTTGTTCACGAGTGAGGGGAGAATGGAGCGAGAGATTGACAGACGGATTGGAGCAGCATCTGCAGTGATGCGGACGTTGTACCGGTCTGTTGTGGTGAAGAGGGAGCTTAGTTCTAAGGCAAAGCTGTCGATTTACCAGTCAATCTACGTTCCTACTCTCACCTATGGTCACGAGCTTTGGGTAATGACCGAAAGAACGAGATTGCGGATACAAGCGGCTGAAATGAGCTTTCTCCGTAGGATTGCTGGACTCACCCTCAGAGATAGGGTGAGGAGCTCAGTCATCCGGGAGAGGCTCAGAGTAGAACCGCTGCTCCTCCACATTGAAAGGAGTCAGTTGAGGTAGTACGGGCATCTGATTAGGATGCCTCCTGGACGCCTCCCACTTGAGGTGTTTCAGGCACGTCCCACTGGGAGGAGACCCCGGGGCAGACCCAGGACTCGGTGGAGAGACTGTCTCCCAACTGGTCTGGGAACGCCTTGGTATCCCCTCTGAAGAGCTGGAGCAGGTGGCTGGGGAGAGGGAAGTCTGGGCTTCTCTCCTTGAACTGCTGCCTCCGCGACCCGGACCTCCGGAAAAGCGGTTGAAGATGGATGGATGGATACTGTCAAATTAAAGCTGAGAGTCTGCACTTTAAGCCCATATTGATTATATAATTGTATCCTGAATATGTTTTCATAATCAGCTAAAATAACAAAACTTGTGTCACTGTCCAAATATTTTTGGGCCTGACTGTATATCCACGTATACACTCAGTACTTGGCCAGGGCTCCTTTTGCATGAATTACTGCATCAGTGTGGCATGGCATGAAGGTGATCAGCCTGTGGTACTGCTGAGGTGTTATGAAAGCCCAGGTTGCTTTGATAGCGGCCTTTGACTCTATTGCATTGTTGGTTCTGGTGTCTCTCATCTTCCTCTTGACATTACACTGTAGATTCTCTATGAGGTTTAGGTTGGGCCAGTTTCCTGGTCAATCAAGCACAATGATATCATCATCATCATCATAGCAGTCTGTCAGCGGCGACAATGACTGTTTCATTTAGGTCTGGTCAGATCCTCAATGCAGCTCTGTCCTTCGCTTTCTGCTGCCAGGAACTCCTGACCTTGGTACTTTTGGTAGTGTGGGCAGGTGCCAAGTCTGGCTGGAAAATGAAATCAGCACCTCCATAAAGTTTGTCAGCAGAGGAAAGCATGAATTGCTCTAAAATTTCCTGCGCTGACCTTGGACTTAAAAAAACATCCATCCATCCATCCATCCATCCATCCATCTTCTTCCGCTTAATCCTTTTCGGGTCGCGGGGGGGCTGGAGCCTATCCCAGCATCTTTTGGGCGAGAGGCAGGGTACACCCTGGACAGATCGCCAGTGTATCGCAGGGCCAACACAGAGACAGACAACCATTCACTCTCACAGTCATACCTAAGGACAATTTAGAATCCCCTGTTTTTGATGCCAGTTAACCTAACATTGTAGCGATATTTAATAAAATATAGTGTAATAAGGTACAGGAATTATTTATTTTATTTAATAGTGGGTGTGCGAGGGGACAGAGTTAAACTGTCACCCCTGAGTGAGAGTTGCTTTAAAATGAAGAAAAGTGAAATTTCTGTAAAATGAAGAAAAGTGATCTCCTGGATTGGCCTGAGGAGACGTTGATGCTACATATTCCCCCCCTTTGTAGCAATGGTGAGCGTCGTTCAGCGTTGGTACACATCCATGGCAGCTTCGTCTCCTTGGCAACACTTGACCTAAATACTGGGCTAAAGGTTTTGATGTCCATACACACTAGCATGTAAACAGTATCTATTACTAAGTAGAGACCTTTGAATTTGGTTTACTGGAAAGACTTCCAGGAATTTCCAAAAATAATTTGAATGTGGACAAATGTAGATTATAAAATTGCCTAAGGGTGGTAAGCTAAGGTACATGTCTTGAAATGACTCAAAAATTCTGGTTACAAAAGTAAGAAGACAAAAAGTATGTAGTTTTACATACCTGAGGTAAGTGTTTTGGTTTACAATAAAGCAGCTATTAGAATTGTTCAAAAATAGTTTGAATTGTGCACAAAAATCAAAATGGAGTGCAAGGAATATATATATTTGTATATAAGCATGCATATAAATTCAAAAATTCTAAAAGTAAAAATCAAAAACGAATGCAAAACAAACAAAAATTATTGCTTATTTGAGGTAGATGTTTAGGTTAACCCCTTGCACTCCGGTCAATTTCCCTAAAAACGCCAAAAAATAACGTGCATAAATTAAATCCAAAGCTGTTCTTCAACCCTTTGCAGCATCTTCATGGGGTTGGTCTCATTTAAAAGAAAACACTTTGAATTTTTTGGCAAAACAGTCATAATCTCTCTAAGTGCTCCGGCCACTGAGTTACAGTCATCTATACATAGTGAACTTGAAGAAAATAAATTTGGCTTGGGTGTTTTTTTTGGATACAAATGCTTGCAAATAACACACAGCTTCAGATCCGGGCTGGAAAATGCAACAGAAATGTAGAACCAAGTGTTATCCAGCTGAGGTCCAAATTTTGTAACAATACCACAAAAAATGAATATATTACACAGCTTTTTCCTCAGGTAGTTCCCAGGCGTTTTGGAACTGTGCCAAATGGCACAGTTTGGAAAAACGTCTGTAACTTTTGAATGATTCAATGTAGAAGCTTCATTTTGGCCTCTAATGAAAGGTGACACTCAGGGCTGTGTGTGTGTGTGTGTGTGGGGGGGGGGGTTGTCCCCCCCCCCTCGCTACAGAGGACGAACATCGGCCATCGCTACATGACGGATTACATGGCGACAGCGGTGCAGTCACCGCGGTCCCCCCCCCCCCCCCACTACAGAAGAATAGCGGGGGGCGGCGTTCACGGTCTGGACGCGGCGAAAGACCCGTGTACTGCGGCGCACGAACTTCAGACTTCGTGCGCCGCACAGTTGTAATTTACCAATCAGTCAAAAGTCATTTTTGATTACAATTTACAGGGATAAAGAATAATTTAGCTTATAACACCTTACCTCTTCACAGCAGTGTCCTGGCGAACTTCTCTTCCTCATTTTCAGACGAACGCAATGCTGGTCCGCTCGTGGTTCTGGTCTCCCGACCCGATCAAAACATAATTCCATTTTTGCGGTTTTGTGCTTCCATGATTGTGGTTTTTGGCGAACAATTTTTCAAAACAAATAACAGTAGTAATTAAAAAAAAGACTGGCGAACGCGTGTGTGTCACTCAGCCTTCGTCGTCTGCCTCCGTCAGTCTATGACCATGGAAGAAATCATAACGTCTACTCTGCTGGAACAAAAACAAAATAAGCACCGCCTGTGGCCGAACATGCTGATGCGCCCGCACGAGGGCGCACGAGAGCGCCCTCGTGTGCTCTGGGACGCTCTGGGACGCAGAGACTTGCCCACCCGCGGTACAACGGAGTGCAAGAGGTTAAGCAATATTGAGGTAACTCAGGGAGGTTCACATGGGGTCTGTTTAGCAGAGCCACTTATGTTTCCTCTTCTGTAACTTTGATGGGTTGTTCCTCTAGACCAAGAATCTCCTTTTCGGGAAATAGGTTCTCAATGTTGGGACTCGGGTCTAGGTCTTGGCGTCTGAAACTACACCTAGTACTAGTAGCCAAGCGGTTGAGTTGATCTTGGGAGGCTCTAATTTGCCAGAGGTAGGTACCAGCTGCGGCAAATGTCAGGAGGTACCCAAAAATGACCAGGCACATGAGTACTGCATCTGGTACAGACCAGGAGTGCGAACTGGGATGGAGTAGTGGTTTAGGGTCTGGCTCAAGGACTTGGCGCTCATTCCCTATTGAAGCCAAATCAGCGACTTCAGGGCCTTCAAGAGTGACTTTATCCACGATATCAGAGCTGAGTTTGAGCGCTTGCTTAGAGAAGAAATCGGACACATCAACACTGCCGTTGTATTGGTCATTGTTGAGGTGATACAGGGCCAAATCGCCAGCATGAAAGAGTGAGCCTTTAGGAACTTGAACCCAAAAAGTGTTGGAGGGAAGTGTGATCTGGGAAAACATGTCATGTTGGTCATAGGTGACTGTAGCGGATTGCACTGGGGTGTTAACAAGTCACCGGTTTCCAACGATGTGGGCCTGTGTGGTGGTTACTTGAGATCATGGGGTGAGGATGATGGGACAAGTCATGTCCTGAGAGGATGCTTGGATCCCACAGATGCCTCCGGTGCTATCCTTAAGAAAAGGCTTACTAGGGCACAAATAGTGGACATCCCTGGTGAGAGTGCACATGCGTAGGTTCGGGACCAAGAAAAGGCCAGGGCTGTTGTCATGATACACCACCACTGAGGGGGTTTTGACCTTGACGTGAGTGTCCTGCTTCCAAATCCCAACATTGACAACCTTCTTCAACCAGTAGATGCTATTGTAGGTGATCATAGGTAGGTTGACAATGAAAGCCATCTGGTGCTTTTCAGGGTCAACGTAGATGGGAATGGCGTTGCCCAAGGTAAAAGCTAAATGGGCTTGGAGCGGTATGACAGTTCTCTGAGTGGCTGCAGCAAGCAAGACTGTAACCAATGACATGGGGCCAAGGTAGGGTGGAATTCTTCCCATTGCCAAGGCGTCAGCGGAAGAGCTGATGTCCCTAATCATGTCTGACAGTAACATAGACACTAACTGTGCTTGGGCAAAGTCAACCTGAAGTACAGAGAACATCGACTGCATCAACTTGTTGAGTTTGACCAAAGCTTGAGAATGAGTGTTCACAACTACCACCGTACCTTGTAAGGTGGTGCGGACAGCTTGTAGGCTCGTTTTCTGGACCGCCTGTTGGGCCTGAATCCGAGGGAGTTCAGCTTGTAGCTCACCTACCTGACGTTTTAGGGTATTGATATTGACCGAATTGATGGCGGAGGTACCTAAGCTAAAAAGCGATCCTAAGGCTGAGGCAGCTGCTAAGAATCCACCTATAGCTCATCGGTTTCTGACTTTGGGTGCGGTTAAGTTGAACTGGGTAATGATGAACTTCTTGAGTTGTTTCAGAACATGTGTGATCTCAGCTTCAGCATGATCTATAGCTTGCTTGATCCAGCGTTGTCCAACCAAAGAGGACAAGCCTGAGCTTAGCGGAAGGTTTCGGTAGACCACTGTGGCGGGATCAAACCACACGAAGATCTTTTGGTTGTGGATTTGACATTCCGTAATCAGAAGTCTTGGTTGGTCAATCAAAGCGATTCCAGACTCGGGACCCTCGCTCACAAGGTCGGTGAAGGTAGACGCGATGGTTAGGCAGAGGGTTAAACCAAACAGTAGGAAGGCCATCATCCTGGCAAGACACATAGAAATGAGTGATTTTAATTTTGAGCTTGTTTTTTTTTTTTTTGAGATACCTGAGGGGTAGGTGAAAATTATTCTCAGAGGTGGAACAACTTTATTAGGGATTGAGTTCTAGGCTTTTAGTGTTTTATCACCTTTAGTAGGGTTTTGTGGTTATTGACTAAAGCTAGTGATATTGGAGGTTTTGTGTGTACTATTTTGAAATAGTAAGTTGATGACACTGAATGAAACTTTGCAGGGTCTTTTGAAGTTAGGTTTTAAGGAAGTCAGTTAGTTTGGGTTAACTCTTTTCTTTGGAGGTTTAATGCAGCTAACTGATTGAGGGAGAGAAATGCGACTGAGTATACCTGAGGCTGATAGTTAGCTAACAGTTATCTATCGGACGCAAACAAGATTTTAAGTTTTACTGACTTAATGGAACAGTGTTGTCCCTGATGAGTCCCATGGGGTTTTTGTGAGCTTTGATCTGATTACGATGGACCCATTTGGAGATGGGGTTCTGGTGACCTTTGCGTATCTTGATTTGGTAAATGACCGGTGAGAGTTTATCTGTGATCGTGTATGGACCCGGCCACCTGGGGAGGAACTTCGGAGCGAGTTTTCCTGCCCGTGCGTTGGTCTGTCCTGTTTGAGGAATGAAGGAGTAGTAGAAAACCTTGTCTCCAAATTGGAGTTCGTCATGTGAGGCTTTCTGGTCGTAGTAGGCTTTGCGTCCTTCAGCTGATCGGTCCAAATGTTTTTGGGCAAAGGCAAAAGTCTGTTGGAGATGTTTGGTCAGGTCAGTCATGTATTGGTGAGTAGTGTAAGCTGTGGCAACACTGGCCTCTCCAGGTTGGTAGAGTAAATGCAAGGGCAAAGTCATTTGCTGGCCTGTCATCATTTCAAAAGGTGAGACCCCATTAGCTTCATGGGGTGTGGCTCGGATGGCCATCAAGACCAGTGGAAGTTTTACATCCCAGTCTTTTTGGTGTGGTGAAACATACTTCTTCAGTATGTTGATCACAGTTTGGTGGGCTCTTTCAACCTGTCCGGAGGATTGTGGGTGGTGGCTAATATGGAAGTTAGCTTTAACTCCCAAGGTTTCCCACAGTTGTTGCATGACTTCGGCGGTGAAATGAGTGCCGCGGTCAGAGTTGATTTGGCTTGACAGACCGAATCTGGAGAATACATGGTTCATCAACAAGTAGGCCGTGGATTCTGCCATGTCATTAGGAGCAGGCAAGCACTTGACCCATTTGGTGAAAGCACATGTGACTGTGAGGAAGTATTTGTTACCTCTGGCTGACTGTGGAAGGGGACCTACCCAGTCAATTTGGAGGTCAGACCATGGGAATGAAATGTCTCTTTTCTGTAGGGGTGCTCGGTGAATTGGGTTGGTTGGTTGAAACTGGCAATATACGAGCTATCCATTGATGTAGTCCGCTACATCCTTTTGCATGTATGGCCAATATGCCACTTGTTTGAGCGTGTTGTACATCGCTTTGACGCCTTTGTGTCCTACATTTGGGAGATTGTGGGCATGAACAATCATCACCCCCCTCTGGTTACGAGGAACCACAAGCGCAGACGCAGGGAGTTCATCAGAAACATAAACTAGAATGCCATTGCGCAGCTGTAAGGACGATTGTGCGGCATAAAGCGGTTTCAAGTCTGTAATGTCAGCGAGATCTGAATCGGATGGTGCATTGAGTACAGGATCTAAGAGATATTGTATCATTTTTTGGATTGCAGGGTCAAGGGTTTGAAGAGAGATGAGGTCAGCGTCAGAGAAAACAGGGTCAACCGCTAGGGGACCCGTGGTTTGTGTCGGGTCCTGGGCCCTGTTTGTCTGGGCCTTGGTGACTGCACTGACTGTAGGGGTGGGTGGATGAGACTGTGTAGTTGGCATTAGAGTAGAATCAAAAGGACCAGGGGGTGCCTTGTATGGCTCCTTGTTTTGCAGGTGAGTCCACAAGGTCATTCCATTCTTTGTCCTGACCTGGTGTGCGCGAGTGACCTCTGACCTTTTTCCAGTACACCTGGAGGTTGTTGGAGGTGACCAGGTGATCACATGCCTTGAAAAGGTCTTGATGTTTAACCGGTTTGCGGTTGGAGGTTACAAAACCTTTGGCCTTTCAGAGTGCTAAATGACACGTGAAACTGAGGCGTGCGTAGTTGGAGTCTGAGCAGATGACCAATGTGCGAATGCCATGGTCTATGGCAAGTTGCAGTGTAATGAGCACACCTTGCGATTTCCGCATACTGGCATGATTGGGAACCCAGTTGAAAGTTGTGGGGTTCACAAGGTTGATTGTTTAACCATACCACACCCACACCAGCATGGATGTGAGTTTCATGGTGGAAAGAACAACCATCAACATAAGCGTTGACCATATCTTGACAGATGTTCTGGTCGAAGTAGTGATGGTTCGGGTCTTCAGTGACTGTAGGTGGCTTTGCACGAATGGATGGTCCTGGAGTGTCCTCAGAGCCCCGTTGGCTGGCAGCCAAGTCTGTGCTGAGAGGGCTTCTCAACTTCTGTGCATAGTGGACCTCCACATCAAAGCTTTGTAGAGCCATCAACCAGGAGGCTATTCTGGCATTTGTTACAACGCCTTCTCTGATGCGTTGACTGTTAAGAAAAACCACTGGTTGGTGGTGAGTCTCAACTGTGATTCTCTGGCCACCCATATACAGTAGTTGGAGAAATGTTTGACTGCCCATACAGTGGCCAGAAGGGCTTTTTAACAGTCCGAGTACTTCAATTCCGGACCAGAGAGGGTTTTGCTGCCATAGGCCACTACTCGTTTGTCATGGTCATTGATTTGGTATAATCCAGCACTTAAGCAGTTGGCAGAGAACCCCACTTGTAGGAAGAATGGCTGGCCACAGTTGGGATAGGCCAGACATGGCGCTGTGCATAACTTTTGCTTCAACGCTAGCATAGCCTGTTCTTGAGCCTCAGACCAAATGAAAGGGGTGTCCTTTCATAGGAGGTCTGTAAGGGGTTTTGCCAAGTCTGTATAATCCTCAATGAACTGGCGTGAGTAGTTGCATACCCCTAGGGAGCTCCGGAGTTTGGAGATGTTGGTAGGGGCCTTGATGTTTAGGACACCTTGAATTTGTGCTGTTTGTGGTAGGACCCCTTTGGATCCTACCAAGAGACCAACATAGTTGACTTTGGTTTTGCACCATTGGCACTTGGAAAGAGAAATGTTGGCTCCTGCTCGGGAGAGCTGGCCAAGGACATGGTCGATTTCAGTCAGGTGGGTGTCCAGAGTTGGACTCTGAATGAGAATGTCATCAGCATAGATGAGGTTACCTCTGTCTTGGGCGTCTGGACGTGCTTTGTTCAAGAAGATGTTGAACTCTGCAGGAGAGTTGGCATAATCGAAAGGGCATCGGGTCCATGTATATTGGCGATTAGCGAATGTGAAGGCCAGTTTGTGTTGGTCTTCAGCTTGGACAGGAATAGTCCAGAAACCAGAAGCAATGTCCAGTGTTGAGAAGTATTTGGCATCTTTGACTCTAGGGAGTTCTTGCTCCAGTTGAGTCATAGGCCACCTAGAGAGAGGAACTTGAGTGTTCAATTTCCTGTAGTCAATGGTGAGTCGCCACTTACCATTGGGCTTTAGGACAAGCCATAAGGGGGCCGAGTAGGTATTGTTGCATGGCCTGATTATGCCATGGTCCAGTAGATCATTGATTATTTCTTGTACTGGGCCGTACGAGGCCAAGGGAATCTTGTACCGCCTGACGTAGGTGGGAGGAGCGTCAGGTGATGTAGGAATGCGTACAGAGTGGATTGTGGTTAGTCCACAGTCCAAGGAGTCTTTGGAGAATGATTGTTCATACTTAAGAAGAACCTGGTGAAGTTTTTCACGTTCTTCATCAGAGGTTAGGGCATCGGCATCAGCTACCACCTGTGCAATCTCTTCGACGATGGTGAGGACCGATTTTGGTGGAGCATCGCTGGGATTGTCATTCGTCTGCTGATTGGACGCTGATGGAAGGAGTTCAGTGGCTTTGACAAGCATTTGGTCATTGTTGGTTAAGTCAATCCATCCCACTGACTCTTTGTCAGGGGTTGACATTGACACAAGAGTGATGGCCTTAGAAGGCTTAGTGTATATGACTGTAGATTCAAGAGAGTCGGCTCAAAGAGAATCAGGGAGGCCGCCTAGCACGGGAACAGTCAGTTCGAAATCATGAAAATCAGTGGTGATGAGCCAGCCGAGAGGCGTGGCCTTGGGCAGGACGATGGTCTCGAGAGACCATAAAGCATTGTTTATGGTATCAACCTGAGCTCAGAGTCTCACAAGAAGATCACTGCCGATGTAGACTGCATGTGGCAGGTCGGGAATGACCAAGAAAGGATGAATTAGCAGTCTGTGGTTCCACTGAAGGTGGAGGGTGCAAATACTTGTGGCGACCAATGTTTTGTTTGATTTGGTCCCAGCAGAGAAACAAAAAGACCTGTTAGTGACAATAAGGTCAGGATATTTTGTCGTGCAGGGAGTCGAAAAGTTTTGGGCTGATCGCGGATTTATCAGCCCAGAGAGCCAGTACCACATCTTCTATGTGGGAGCTTAGGATAACCAGTCCTTTGACCACTTGGGGGCAGTACTCGTCGTCGGCTGCCCCTGGTTTTAGGGTGCAAAGGAATGAACTATGTTCATTTAGGGTTGGGTTGTCAGATGTGGTGACATGGAAAGGGGTGCCTGTTTCAACCCGGTCCCCAAGGTCACTTTCGGTCAAACTTGGTTGGGTCAGCAGTGCGAATGGAGTGACTCTTGGAACATCCAAGGTGTCAAGAGTGTAGCACTGTGATCCGGTTGCTTCAGGTAGAGTGGTTGGGTGAGGTTGTTGAACTTGAGCCCATAGTTTGAGATTCTTGAAATCTATCAGAGGCTCAGAGTGATTAAGCAGATCCTTGCCTATCAGCAATGGAATTGAGTTGAGATTGGACACATAGACCGGATGGATCAAGGTCATGGGTCCAATGGAGATCTTTACCAATGACATGTGTGACACAGTTGTGTTTGAGGGTGCATAAGGTTGAATAGCTAAGGAGCAAGGTCTTAGTTTCAAGTCTTTGTGCGCACGGTTAGCAGTGACACGTAGGTCTCAAAAATGTCCTGCGACATGAGTGTGATGTCCACTGTGGTATCCAGTAGGGCTTCATGCGTCATCACATCTTCCAGTGTCAATGAAAGAAAAAATTTTCGTGCAACCACGCAGATTAAGGAGTTGCCTGTTTCGGGCGAGTGAAGTTTCCCAAGTAGCTGGACTACCAAAATGGCACTGGGTGGCATTGCGTTTTGGGGCCCCTCCGGAGTTTCAGGTGGAGGATGCTCGGTTGTGTCTTCGGTATCACCCCCCCCCCCCCTTGTAGTAGGAGGTTCCTGAGGGTTGAGTTGTGGCAACCCTAAAGGATTGTTTGGGGTTGTCACAATATTTATGGCTAAGACATCTGGCTTCTTGTCCTCTTTCTTCTTCTTTTTTCCTCTTCAATTCTTCAAGTATACGTTGGAGAGTTTCCATGTCTTCTCGGCTGAAAATGGGCTTTTCTTTCTTCTCCCAGGGTTTGGAGCTAAACTTACCAGGGGGAGGTCTTGCTTTCCTGTCGAAGTTTTTCCGGCAGTACGAGGGAGGTGACCATCTCCCGCGGTTGCGCGAGTCTCGAAATCGATATCTGTCATCCCGGGTATCCGTACCGTATTCTCGTGACTTACCTGGTGGGCTTGGCCTCCGACGGTAGTCAGGCTTTGGTGATGTTGACTTTGAGCTTGGTGTAGAAGATTTGGTCGAGTTATGACTCGACTTAGCTTGGCTAGAGGACTGTTGTGGTTTTATTTGTGACCGAGGTGCTAGAGCAGGGGCTGGCCTTGGGGCGCCCTCTAGGTCCAGAGTATCCAATGCGGTGTTGACAGCTAACACCGTGGTAGGCTTGGTCTGCTTCTGATTGCTTTGCCGTTGTTTCTGGAATGCATAATGTGTGAACTCTCTTAGCTGGTTTATCGAGTTTGACCTTGGGTTAGCCATGACTCCAAGGTGGTGTCCGATCGTGGGATGGAGATTCTGAATGAAGAGAGCCTTGAAATTGTGGTCTTCTTCCATCCCTGGCATGTTTTGAGATCCGAAATATGCGCGCAGGAGTCACTGGTAGTATGCCTGTGGGGGTTCTGAGCAACCCTGTTTCACAGCTAGGGCTGTTGCTAGCCCTGACTGTTGACAGTCGTAGGAGAACTCCTTTTCAATGGCTTTGTAGAGTTTCCGGTGGTTCATCTTGATATCCAATGGCTGTCGGTCTATAAATTTTGATACCGACCTGTTGGATGTCAACTTGATCAAATAAATGCGATTGTCGACCATAGCATCAGGGTATTTACGCAAGTAGTAGTCAGTGTCTTGCAAATAAGCCCTGGTATCAGGTGACCCACTGGTTGAGGGGTCAAATTTGGTGACGTGGCGAGCGATCTTATCGAGGTCTCTATCGGACGGGATTTGCAAACATCTTTCGCGTTGCAGTTCGGGTCCTAACGGGTCAGGCAAGTGCGCGCCGGGGAAGTCCCCGTCCCATGAGGGGATGCCCCCCTTTGCCGAAGGAACCAGCCTGTTCATGGCTTCTGGTCTTGGGTCCCTTTGTTTGCAGTAGTCTTCCAGCTCTTCTTTGACGTCCTGAAGGCCTTGTTGTGCTTCTTGTAGGAGCAGTTTACATTTCCTATAGTCAGAGTTTGTGTCGTCCAATTGACCTTCAGCTTCCTTGAGTTGGTTCTCTTTGTGAAGAAGGGCGGTTCCCAATTCCTCGTTTTCTTGCCGAAACGAGGTATTGTCTTCTTCCAGTCATTGCTTTTCTTGCTTTGCTTGTTCCAAATTTAGCAACGTCTGATCAAGTGTAGCTTGGGTATCTTCTTGCTCTATGTGAGCTTGTTCCTGCTTTTCCATAAGTGATTTGTTCACTTCCTGGAGAGAGAGGATGGTTGATTGTTGTTTTGCCAGTTCCTTTTCGGCGTAGAATACTTGGGATTCAGCTAATCTCAACCTTGCAACTAATGCTAGTGCAAACTTTCCTAACACACCAGGGATTTCGTTTGGTTTTGGTGGGTTAGTTTCTCATTCATCCAAAAGTTTTTTTGTGATTTGCTTCAAATCTTTGGGTGGAGTTTCCTGAACTTGTTTGGAGAAACCGGGTATAAGGTTGGAAGCCAACTCTTCCAATGTTGCTTTAAGTCATCCAATTCGGCAAGTAGATTTGACGTGTTTGACCGTTTGTGTAATGCTTAGCTTGAAATCAATTCGTTGATTATAGCTAAAGTTGTTAGTCAAGAGTTAACCTTGAGTGTTGTTTTGCAGTGAGGGTAGTTATAAGCTTCTTTTTAGAATTTGTTTCAACTTACAGGCTTGTAAGAAGGGAAGTAAATATTTTGGAATTATTTAGAAATATGGAATATGTGTTAATTTATTTGTTGATACTGTATTTTTATTTTTATTTCACAAGACAAAAAAAAATTGTGTGGATTGACTTCTTTCAGTTCGGTTATCAAAGTGTAGTTTTGGAATAGTCCTCAGTAACTAGGTTGTGAATTTTTGTTGAATCTCACTTGAAAGTAATGATTTTATTTACAAAAGGAAAACAACAAAAATAGAAAAGGTTAAATGCTTTAGGCCCTAAAGCATTGTCATCAGTGTTTTCACCTTTTGACTTCTTATTTTAAATCTTGGTGAGAAATAGTGAGTTGGTTAAATGTTTTCCTTCTCCTGGGGAGGAAACATGAATCAAAAGCAACCTACTGACTGTAAATAAGATGCAGCTTTCAAGTGTTAATTGCTGAATGTGGTTTCCTAATTTTGGAAAATTTTGGTTAAATATTTAGTAAATCACTAAATCCTTTACCAACATGCACAGGATTAACGTTAACTTAAGTTTAAATAAACATTGTCTACAAATACTTATTTTCCACCATAATTTGCAAATAAATTCTTTAAAAATCAGACAATGTGATTTTCTGGATTTTTTTTTCTCATTTTGTCTCTCATAGTTGAGGTATACCTATGATGAAAATTGGAGACCTCTTTCATCTTTTAAGTGGGAGAACTTGCACAATTGGTGGCTGACTAAATACTTTTTGACCCCACTGTACATGTAGACCAGACCTAGTGTGTACCTGTTAGGTTGGTTACAGACATCATTTTTTTAATTTGTGATGTTTTGGACCTCTCCAGCTCATTAGTCAAGGAACTTGGTCTCATTTCAATAGACCAAGAAAAAGCATTTGACCGAGTCAAACATCCGTACCTTTGGCAGACACTAGAAGCCTTTGGTTTCAGCTCAGGTTTCATCGCCAAGATCCAGGCCTTGTATAGAGACATTGAGAGTATTCTTAAGATTAATGGTGGTTTGAGTGCTCCTTTCAAAGTTGAGAGGGGTGTCCGACAGGGCTGCCCCCTCTCAGGTATGTTGTACTCTCTTGCCATCGAGCCCTTCCTCTGTAAACTAAGGCAAGGCCTCACTGGTTTTAAAATCCCCAACTCTGACTCTGTTTTTTAAGTGTCTGCATGTGCTGATGATGTTGTTTTTACAAGAAATCAAAATGTTGTAGACTACCTTTTAAGAACTGTTAATTTTTTGGGGGAGTGCTCCTCAGTGAGAGTGAATTGGGGTAAAAGTGAAGCTGTAATGATGGGGAGTGGACTACAAAAAATTGCCCAACCTGGTGGCCTTTCTTGGACACAAGGTGGTGTTAAATATCTTGGTGTGTTTTTAGGAGATCAGACTTTTACTGGGAAAAATTGGAAGTATATTTTGGAAAAAAGTTGAAGGAAGATTAAAAAATGGAAATGGATTTTGCCCAACTTGTCCTTCAGAGGTCGTGTTTTAATCATTAACAACTTGATTGCTTCAATGCTGTGGCATCAACTGTCTTGTGTGGACCCTCCAACCAATTTGCTGGCCAGAATACAGTCTATAATTGTGGACTTTTTCTGGGACTGTCTTCACTGGGTTCCATAGAGCATCCTGTTTTTGCCTAGGGAAGAAGGTGGTCAAGGATTCATCCATCTGGCCAGGGGCCGTCTTTTGCCTGCAGTTCATTCAGCGACTGCTGAGTGGCCCTCTTGACCTTGTGTGGAGACCTTTGCCAGAGCTGTCCTGGCTCACTGTGGGGGGCTGGGACTAGAGGAGTCATTGTTTTTAATGGACTTAAAGAACCAAAACCTCCCAGAAATTCCTCAGTTTTATCAAAGTGCTTTTAAAATCTGGGGACTTTTTAAAAAAAAAAAAAAAAACTCTCCCCAGGCTTCCTTGTCACCTTTTTGGCCTTTAAAGGAACCACTTGTGTTTGGGACCCGTTCTGATGTGGGCAATGTTTTAGGACCTTCTGTTTTAAAAAAAAGTTCCTTTCTGCAAAGGTTACAACACTGGGACACTTGGTGAACTTATGTGGTCCTGACCTGGACAATGCTGTTGCCCTGTGCTCGGCTCTTGGTGCTTCTTCAGTCAGAGTTATAATAAACTTGCTGACGGATTGGAGAGACTGCCTCTCCGCAGAAGAACCCTCTGCTGTTGTTTTACACTGCAAAAATTCTGTGCGAACTGCTGATGAGCCTTTTCCTTTTAGTGTTTTATCTCCTGATTTTAAAGATGGCAGTGGTGTGTTTTTAAACTCTGAACACATTAACATTTGTGACTCTCCTGGTAAAAAAAAAAATGTATGGACTCTTGGTGAAAGTTCTAAATGTGAATAAATTAAAAGGTCGAGCTGATACACCATGGAGGAAACACTTGGGTTTGGGTTCAGAGGTGAGGCCTGCCTGAAGAGCACTCTATAAACCACCATTAACTAAGAAGGTTGGAGACCTGCAGTGGTGAGTTTTACATGGTGCTGTGGCTATAAATGCTTTAATCTCTATTTTAAACCCAAATGTTGAGGTTTGTCCATTTTGTCCTCAGAAAGAGATTGTGTTCCATTGTTTTCTGGACTGTAACAGACTGCAGTTGTTGTTTGTTTTTTTGGGGAAGCTGTTTTATCTGTTTGGAGAAGTCTTTTCCCTGCAGATTTTTATCTTGGGTTTTCCATATAGACAGAGAAACAAGAAAAAAAAGTGAACTTTTAAATTTCATCCTGGGTCAGGCTAAAATGGCTATTTATGTTAGTAGGAAAAGAAAAATTGAACAAATGCTGGATTGTAATGTAAAAGACATGCTGGTAAGTATGATCAGGACTCAAATAATGATTGATTACAATTACTATCATCTGATGCAAAATGTTGGAACTTTTGAGGCTATGTGGTGCTTTAAGCACATCCTGTGTTGTGTTAAGGAGGGGAAATTACACCTATGGTGTGGTTCTGATGTAAGAAGCAAGTCTTTGTTTTAGTTTTCTTGATTTAATTGCTTGTGTCTTTGATTTCTTGTCAGTGAATTAATTTACTTTTCATTGCTTCTTTTAGTTGGAGTGTTTTTCTGTTGGTGCCGGCGGCGAGCCCTCCGCTCCCGCCGCTACTGCGGACGGCGTTGCGGGGCCTTCCGCCGGCCCTGCTCCAGAGCCTGCCGCTGTGTCTGTGGACGGCCCGGCTGTGGCGCCCGCGGCCCAGCTTACGGCCGGGAGCGTTGATGGCGATGGTGCCAAAAATGTCACTGATGGTGCGTCATAATCATCTCGCTGTGTGACATCAGCGGCTGTGCTTCCGGAAGCTGCTACCGTTTCGGAGCAGGAGACGGAGCACTGCCCTGATGGTGCGTCAGAATCTCGCTGTGTGACATCAGCGGCTGTGCTTCTGGAGGCTGCTATCGTTTCACAGCAGGGGACGGAACAGCGACAGTCAGCTGCTGTGGGTGGCAGCCAGGAAAATGTGGCCCATGATGAATCCACTGGCCCAGGAGAACCAAACACTCAGCTGAGTTGTGCTGACGAAGAATTGGAATCTGATCCCAACACTGTGTCTAATACTGAGTCTATTGGGGCAAAATGCAGTACTAACACGAGTTTGTATTCACTGGAAGAAATAAATGCTTTTCTGGATGAAACCTATAACAAAGCCATTAAAGTCACTGACTACTTCAGTGACACTGATAAATTCATTAAGTCTGTTGATGTGCTAAGAAAGCAGGTTGGTCTTGACCTCCTGGATGAAAGGAAACGTTTTCGCCTCAAGAAACACCTGACAGCTCTGCGTAAAGCAGCAGGGAGAACAGGGGTCAAGCGTGCCCGACAAGAGGAATAAATGGCGGTCGTTCCTCTGCCTGTTTTACACATTTTTGGGATATTGTTTGATCAGACTGTAATATGACGTTTCTAATTGACTGTAATTGACTGTCACGGAACTGGATCTTTACCTGCAGGGCATGGATGCCCCAAAGTTTTCTTTCTACACTCCGGACGAGCCTGCTGCACAGATGACTTGCTTGAAAATCCCGCATGGTCTAAGGACTCCAATCCATCTGAGATGAGGAAACTGTCTCTGGGATGTGCAATGGAACTGGCTGCGGCCGCGCAGCGCTATCTCTGCTGCCGGAGGAAGGGGACTTGGCCTTGCTTAAGAACTGGGGGCCTCTGGCTCGTCTTTGCACGGACTACGAGGAGGACTCGCACTACTGCCACTGCCAATGTGGAATAGGTGGACTGCACGGAATACTCTGTGTTGTGTGGGGGGGGGGGGGGACTTACGTTTGCACTTTTTCCAATGTGAGACACTTGGTGGAATGATGTTGGTGCGCTTACTTTTTTTTTGAATTGTGCAATAAAGGCTCTTTTTAAAAGTCAAAGTCTCTCTCTCTCTCTCTCTCTCTCTCTCTCTCTGTCTGTCTGTCTGTCTGTCTGTCTCTCTCTCTCTCTCTCTCCCTCCAAGTCTGTGCACACTTTGATGAACTTCCTATCTGGTACTGCTAAACTTGCCATCTGGCTGACAAGGAAAAATCGGACTACTAACACTGACAATGTGGATCCTGTGTTTGTTTTCAAGGCCTTGTTAAAAGTCAGACTCCAGGTGGAGTACTCTTACTATAAAATGGTGGACAATTTGGAGGTATTCACCAATAGATGGACTGTAGGGAATATTTTGTGTTCTGTGGGAGAGGGGGATGAGTTATGGTTGCACTTTTGAAATGTGAGACACTTGGTGGAATGATATTGGCGATTTTTGAATTGTGCAATAAAGGGATTTTTTAAAACTCTCTCTCTAAGGAGGAGGGCGGAAATAGGGAACTCCGTGGTTTGTTTGGACTTTTTTTTTCGATTTTCTACTACTGGCCGCATTTTCAGTTTTTGTTTTTTGGGTGGAGGATGGCGACCTTGGAAAAGCCACCTCCGTCTATCCACCAGGGGGTGCGGATTGTTCCCCCGGACAGCACTGTTACTGTGGAGGAGGTGCTTCTGGCTGTGGCCGAGCAGGTGGGCCATGATGCGATCTGCTTTGCGTCCCGAATGAATAGAGCTGTAGTTGCGTTTCTGGCTGCTGAAGAGGATGTTCACACACTGGTTGCAAGCGGTGGTGTTATCGGGGATACGTATGTACAGGTGTCCCCCTTATCTGTCCCATCAACGCGTATCACCGTCTCAGGTGTTCCACCTTTCATCACTGACGAGCAGTTGGCGACGGAGCTCCGCAGATTTGGGAAGTTTGCGGGCCCGTTTAGAACTCTGACTTTGGGATGCAAGGACACCAAGTTAAACCATGTGAAATCACTCAGGCGACAGGTGTTCATGTTTTTGGACTCGCCAACTGCGACTCTGGAAGTGTCCTTCCGGGTCAAACATGGGGACGGCTCCTATATGGTGTATACGAGCTCAGGACAGATGAAGTGTTTTGAATGTGGAGACGTGGGCCATAAACGGTTCGCTTGTCTGCACAGGCAGCGGACGGGGAGCTCTGATGGAGCCGCGGCTGGTGCCGGCGGTGCGCCCTCCGCTCACGCTGCTGCTGTGGACGGCGTGGCGGGGCCTTCCGCTGCAGCTGAGGCTGCCGGCGCGGCCTCCACTCCCGCCGCTACTACGGACGACGTTGCGGGGCCTTCCGCTGGTCCTGCTCCGGAGCCTGCCGCTGTGTCTGTGGACAGCCCAGCTGTGGCGCCCGCAGCCCAGCTTACGGCCGGGAGCGTCGCTGGTGATGGCGCCCAAACTGTCACTGATGGTGCATCAGAATCTCGCTGTGTGACATCAGCGGCTGTGCTTCCGGAGGCTGCTACCGTTTCACAGCAGGGGACGGAACAGCGACAGTCAGCTGCTGTGGGTGGCGTCCAGGAAAATGTGGCCCATGATGAATCCACTGGCCCAGATGAACCAAACAGTCAGCTGAGTTGTGCTGACGAGGAAATGGAATCTGATTCCGACACTGTGGCTATTACTGAGTCTATTGAGGCAAAATGCAGTACAAACATGAGTTTGTATTCACTGGAAGAAATAAATGCTTTTCTGGATGAAACCTATAACAAGGCCATTAAAGTCACTGACTACTTCAGTGACACTGATAAATTCATTAAGTCTGTTAATGTGCTAAGAAGGCAGGTTGGTCTTGACCTCCTGGATGAAAGGAAACGTTTTCGCCTCAAGAAACACCTGACAGCCCTGCATAGAGCAGCAAGGGGAACAGGGGTCAAGCGCGCCCAACAGAAGGAATAAATGGCGGTCGTTCCTCTGCCTGTTTTACACAATTTTGGGATATTGTTCGATCAGACTTTTATATGACGTTTCTAATTGACTGTAATTGACTGTCACGGAACTGGATCTTTACCGGTCTCCTGCCAGCGCGCAGCACTATGTTTGCTGCCTGAGGACGGGGACTTGGCCTGGCTTGAAAACGGGAGGCCTGTGGCTCTTCTTTGCACGGACTACAAGGTCACGGTTTACTCGCCTGCAGGGCATGGATGCCCCAACTTTTTCTTTCTACAATCTGGACGAGCCTGCTGCAAAGATGACTTGCTTGAAAATCCCGCATGGTCTAAGGACTACAATCCATCTGAGATGAGGAAAATGTCTCTGGGACATACAACGGAACTGGCTGCGGGTGCACAGTGCTATCTCTGCTGCCGGAGGAAGGGGACTTGGCCTTGCTTAAGAACTGGAGGCCTGTGGCTCGTCTTTGCACGGACTACAAGGAAGACTTGGACTACTGCCACTGGCAATGTGGAATGGGTGGACTGCAAGGAATACTTTGTGTTGTGTGGGGGAGGGGGATGACTTATGTTTGCACTTTTCCAATGTGAGACACTTGGTGGAATGATATTGGTGCTCTTACATTTTCTTGAATTGTGCAATAAAGGCTTATTTTAAATGTCAAAGGTCTCTCTCTCTCTCTCTCTCTCTCTCTCTCTCTCTCTCTCTCTCTCTCTCTCTCTCTCTCTCTCTCTGACTGTGTGTAAATAAATAAAACCACTTCTGTTTTACATGGCTCTTCTAATCTGTGGTATATAGAGGACTGGCTGATTTCTGTCTCTGAAAATGTTGGTACAGTAGTTTTATACACAAATTACCCTGTACTGTCTTTATTTTCAGAGGGTGTTGCTAGCAATGGCTAATTGCCGATTGGCCACTGCAGACTGATTTCCCCACCTCGTACAATGAGACGAAAGGAAAAGAAGCTATTTTGAATCACAAATTTAAAAGTCGAAGAGTTAAACATTTTACACTGGATTAGATTAGTCAATTAATGATCTATGTTAGTTAAATTTGCCTGAAACCACTGGCAAATTATGGTTTTCTGGGTTGTTCTGAAACACTTTAGACTTGGATGTGAAGTTACTGTATTTTGTCAGCAGGTTTTTAACCTCTGACAAAAACTAAGCAGAACATTAGGAATACAATTAGACTAAAAGTGTACTAGATAGTATTTTCATGAAAACAGATATTTAAAACAAGACATCAGAGTGTTAAGAAAGGTGTCGAATTAAAGTCTTTATATTTTTCACAAAATAATATATTGATGAAAAAAATCCTTAAAATTTTTACTGGTCCAAAACAGTCATAATATTTACATCTGAGCAGTTGGATGATGAGGCTGTGGTGGCCCATAAGAATGTCACAGCCAATAGCAACTAGATTGATGCCATGTTTTATTGATTCATTAAGTTTATACCACAAGAGTTCTCGTAATTGCCAAAGGACTGAGATTGTAGAATAGTCTGTGCTGTGTGTTGAGGTTTGTCTCTATCAACTAGTTTGGGCAAAAGTTAAGTGTGACACCCACTGGCTAGGAGGTCATAATGTTGCCTCTGTCACCTTTAAATGATAAACGATGGCAACAATAACAGACTGCAAAATATAAGGATGGGAGGATTTAAATATCTTTGAAAGTACAGGAATTCTAATTGTATTAAAGCCTGATTTGCAATAATAAATATTGTGTACTGTCTGCTCCATCATGTTTTAATAGGCGTGAGCAACACCGCCTTTCGCCAGCTGATGGAGTTCACTTACACAGCCACACTAGCCATTTCCGGAGAAGAAGAGGTTCATGATGTCTGGAAGGCAGCTGAATATCTACAGATGCAAGAAGCAATCAAGGCGCTCAGCAAGTGAGATTTAATTTGGTAGCTGGCAAATTTTTTTCCCTGAAAATGTTTACCTTTCTGTCAGTTGGAATTTAATTAAAACACTTTATGAAAGTTCTGGTGAAGTATTAGTGAGCTAGACTCCTTTATCTCTAAACAGTAATGTGCTTCTCTAGGATAAATGAGAATTCCTCACTGACTGGAAGAAGGGGCACAAAGAGGAAGATTGCTGAGACTTCTAATGTGATTACGGAAACCCTACCCTTAGTGGAAGGAGACCAGGTTGATATGCTTTCACGAGTTGTAGGCCCCATTTAATCCTGGGTGTAAAAATGTGTTCTTTTGTAATCAGATAGCAGTCGATTAGCTCCAAACCATGCACATACAGTGCTGTGAAAAAGTATCTTCCCCCTTTCTGAGTGCTTATATTTTTACATATTAAATGTTTCAGATTGTCAAACAAGTTTTAATATAAGACAAAGATCATCCGAGTAAATACAAAATGCATTTTTTTTAAATGATGATTTTATTTATTAAGGGAAAAAAAGCTTTCCAAACCTATCTAGCCCTGCAAAGTAGACTTTTTTTCCAAACACATTTACATTGTAATATAACAAATTTTGTTGGACAATAAATTGTCCCAGAAATTATAATGAAAAACAATATTATTTTTAAAATCACGAAGATCATTTAATGCCATTGATATGATAATAACCCATCTACATTCTTTCAGAGATCATTGAACTTTTATTTATCAACACTATTCATCACTGGAATTGAAATGTGGAAAAAAAAAATATTCCAACAGAGTAGATGTCAGCAATGTGCCACAAAACTGATTTGCTGCCAGAATCAAACAAAACAAAGAGGAAGAACAGGAAGGCAGCTCAGTGTTTCCTCCGGCTTAAAGACCTTGGCGCGGTGGCAACATATTTTTCCGGGGGGGGGGGGGGGGGACAGAAAACACTATTGGACACTATTGTGACCAGATTATGTTAATTTTATACTCCTTCTTTCTTTCTTTTTTTTTTTTTTTTTAAACTTTGCACAGTAACTTTGCATATGGAACTTACCATTTGAAGTATTGTACAACCGAGGCTTGAATGTTGGAATATTGAGCCAGTTGGGGTCCCACCCAGATGTCCTGTGTTTGGACTTTTTACTGGTGTCATCCTTCTCTCCTTCCTTTGCTGTCTCCTGGACCCTCTGCCTGAACACTTTCCTCTCCTTGGCTCCTCTCTTCTGTCTCATCTTGCCCTCTCTGAGCCCTGTCTAATGCAGCTTCTCTCTCTGTCTATGGTGGTATCGCAATAGGTTGGAAAATATCAAGTGTCATGTTTTATCCTGCAGGATTTTTTTTTTGTCATGGTTTACATAAATGGCAAAAAATATATGTATTTTTTTGTATTTTTATTCTAGTGTTTCTTTTTCCATTGAGAGAGTAGGGAAGGGAAAAAAAGCATTCATAATAGTAATTTACTCATGCATTCTTAAATTATATGATCAGAGGTGGGTATAGTAGCCAGAAATTCTACTCATGTAAAAGCAGTGGTTTGAAATTATTAATTAAAAGTAGACAACCAAAAATTTCTAGTTGAGTTAAGGGTACAAAGAGCACCCACTTAAAAACTTGAGCAATGACTTCAGTCTTGAAGGTTTGAGGTTTTTCTCCAAAATTTATAACAATTTTCATATAGTTTTCTACTTTTCTGTGTAAATTTATCTAACTTTGAAACCATTTTCCTCAAATTTGTAATTTCCTCTTGTCAAAGTGACTTTTCTTGTACATTTGAGACTTTATTATAAATTTGTGGATTATTTTATGGCTAATTTGTCTATTTTTAAAATAAAATTACAGTTTTGGGTTTTTTTTTAAATAAATTTGAAACACACTGTGGTAATTTTTTTTTACTTTTTCCTTATAACAATTTACATTTTTGACCGTAATTTTGCAGAGCCAGAACAGAACAATAACTTAACACTGATTTCAAAGAAAAAATATTAATAAAATTGTATTTAATGAAATAAATTAACTTAAATGACCAAAGATAGTTATTTCTCTTGTAATAGTTCTATATATTTATAGTTTTGTTTGTTTTTTTTTTAAGAATTCTCACCACCCAGACAGACGGCAGGAAAAACCTCCCCTATTTTGAAATCCAAATGTTGGCACGCTTAGTTTGTCTGAAGGCTGCTGACGGATTAAAGTAATTTTCGGTCATCTTAATTTGTCAGGTATAATTATGAACATAAATTAGTTAATATTAAATAAGGTAAAGGTTAAAACCAGCTCCTTTTCATTCTTGTCTGAAATAAGAAAAACAAAAAACTAATGATTAAAAAGAAGACAAAATGAGCCAACTTGAGCTCTTAACCACACCTGTTAGCTAAGCGACTCTTCCGTTATTGCTCCCGTTACCAGCGAGTTAAAACCATCATACATGCCTCCACTGCTTACATACCTCTTTTGCTTTTTTTCCCCACATTTAAAGTACTTTAATAAGTTTAATATGTTTCTCAGACAGTCACGGTAGTAGTGAGACACTGCCCAGTGACTGGAACACATGGGCGGGGCGCTTCTGAACTCTGCGTGGATGACGGTTATGCACGTTGTTCGTGTGCACACTTGCGAATCATCATTCCTTCATAAATTTTTCTTAAATTTATATTTCCTGTTGAAATGGTGGAAATTTTTCAGGCGTGGCGGGCCGCCACCGGGAAATGTTACCAGAGGAAACCCTGCAGCTCATTTTTGTATAAACGGTGCACTACGATAAGTATAAAATTAATTGAATAACTCATTTTGATATACTGTAAGTCAACATAGTAATTATTGCGACAGGACTTTTTACGTTTGTCTTCAATGTGGTCACAATGTTTCAGAAGTGATTTGGCAGATCAGACCACAGTGTGTCCTCAGTGTCTTTCAAATGCATTTGTACCTGTACTTAGCGCTGTCTGATTGTAGTCTGACTACAGAAACACTTTTTTATGTCAGGTGTAAATGGGGCCATAGTCACACTGGTATCATTTGTTGCAAAATACAGAATGTTTTAACTCCCCCCTTGCATGCTTTAACTACTTAAATATTGTAATTGGCTAACACAAGTGCACACAAGAGAAAAAAAAATATTGTTTCATATTTATTTGTCAAGACTGAATGTTATTAATGCCATACAGGTGGAAATTGAAGTGCTTGGGGATGGTTCAATTGAGGTGGAGGAGTCTGGGCTGGAGGAGGTGGTTGATGCGGCGAAAAATGCTCAAGCGGCATCGGACGAATCTGCTCTGGCACTTCTTGCAGACATAACTAGCAAATTCCAGCAAGGGGAACCAACAGTACAAGTGATCAAAAGGGAAGCATTGGAAGAGGTATAATATTTTTTTTTATTAAAAGTTTTATCTTGTTTTGCTTTCTTATTTAGTAAACATTTTGGTCTCATTTGTTGTTAGCAGGAGATTGTGTGTCATGAAGAAACAGTGGCCGCCTCCAAGATTCTGGAGAATGTTGACATTGTTGAGGTACAGATTTCCCAAGCGGACAACATGTACCGCTGCAACAAGTGCGACCGCACCTTCAAGTTATATTATCACCTGAAGCAGCACTTGAAAACACACCTGGGCTTGGTGGAGAAACCTCACACATGTAGCCTTTGTGGTAAAGCGTACACAAGGGAAGGTGCTTTGAAACAGCACATCAGCACATCTCACTATGATGCAGAGGAATTTTCTCGAAACCAGAAGCCCCCAAAGAAAGTGCACATTTGTGAATACTGCAAGAAGCACTTTGACCACTTTGGGCACTTTAAGGAGCACCTGCGGAAGCACACTGGTAAGAGTTAAAAATCCTAATAATAAAGTTAACTGAGCTGAGACTGTTTATGTAGTATCTAACCACAAGCTGTCATAGTACATCTAACATTCTCTCTCTGTCTGTCTGTTTGTTTTGGCCAATCTTTAGGAGAAAAACCTTATGCGTGTCCAGATTGTCATGAGCGCTTTGCAAGGAACAGCACACTGAAGTGCCATCTGGCAGCCTGTCAGAACGGGGCTGGAGCCAAGAAGGGGCGCAAGAAACTCTATGAATGCCAGGTACACTTCATCCCAAACCAAGGCCATCCAGCATTTGGCTACTAATGTAATGTTTTCCATTTGCATATTCTACCCTTAATACAAAAGCCATGAAAACAAGATATTACAGTCAGAATGGCAAGAAAACTAAAGGGACCCTCTTGTGTTTTATTAGCTCATTGTGGCAAAGCTGAAAGGAGCAAATACAATGGCACAGGGTCTGTTGTCTGTCCACGTTTCACAAAAATTTCTACTCCTTCTAGGCAATTGCCCTGATACTCAATAATTCACACACAGTAATACTCTGGCGGGTCTGCATCCAGGTATAGCTCAAGGTCAAAGGTCAGGAGATCTTGGAGTAGCCCATTCCACCATGATGAAACCACTGTGAGAGCTCCATCACTGACTGATTGTCAAATCATCTTGCTTGCTTGCTTAAATATATACAGTGGGGCAAAAAAGTATTTAGTCAGCCACCAATTGTGCAAGTTCTCCCACTTAAAAGATGAGAGAGGTCTCCAATTTTCATCATAGGTATACCTCAACTATGAGAGACAAAATGAGAAAAAAAAAAAATCCAGAAAATCACATTGTCTGATTTTTAAAGAATTTATTTGCAAATTATGGTGGAAAATAAGTATTTGGTCACCTACAAACAAGCAAGATTTCTGGCTCTCACAGACCTGTAACTTCTTCTTTAAGAGGCTCCTCTGTCCTCCACTCATTACCTGTATTAATGGCACCTGTTTGAACTCGTTATCAGTATAAAAGACACCTGTCCACAACCTCAAACAGTCAGACTCCAAGCTTCACTATGGCCAAGACCAAAGAGCTGTCAAAGGACACCAGAAACAAAATTGTAGACCTGCATCAGGCTGGGAAGACTGAATCTGCAATAGGTAAGCAGCTTGGTGTGAAGAAATCAACTGTGGGAGCAATTATTAGAAAATGGTAGACATACAAGACCACTGATAATCTCCCTCGATCTGGGGCTCCACACAAGATCTCACCCCGTGGGGTCAAAATCATCACGAGAACGGTGAGCAAAAATCCCAGAACCACACGGGGGGACCTAGTAAATGACCTGCAGAGAGCTGGGACCAAAGTAACAAAGGCTACAATCAGTAACACACTACGCCGCCAGGGACTCAAATCCTGCAGTGCCAGACGTGTCCCCCTGCTTAAGCCAGTACATGTCCAGGCCCATTTGAAGTTTGCTAGAGAGCATTTGGATGATCCAGAAGAGGACTGGGAGAATGTCATATGGTCAGATGAAACCAAAATAGAACTTTTTGGTAAAAACTTGTCGTGTTTGGAGGAGAGAGAATGCTGAGTTGCATCCAAAGAACGCCATACCTACTGTGAAGCATGGGGGTGGAAACATCATGCTTTGGGGCTGTTTTTTTGCAAAGGGACCAGGACGACTGATCTGTGTAAAGAAAAGAATGAATGGGGCCATGTATCGTGAGATTTTGAGTGAAAACCTCCTTCCATCAGCAAGGGCATTGAAGATGAAACGCGGCTGGGTCTTTCAGCATGACAATGATCCCAAACACACCGCCCGGGCAACGAAGGAGTGGCTTCGTAAGAAGCATTTCAAGGTCCTGGAGTGGCCTAGCCAGTCTCCAGATCTCAACCCCATAGAAAATCTTTGGAGGGAGTTGAAAGTCTGTGTTGCCCAGCAACAGCCCCAAAACATCACTGCTCTAGAGGAGCTCTGCATGGAGGAATGGGCCAAAACACCAGCAACAGTGTGTGAAAACCTTGTGAAGACTTACAGAAAACGTTTGACCTCTGTCATTGCCAACAAAGGGTATATAACAAAGTATTGAGATGAACTTTTGTTATTGACCAAATACTTATTTTCCACCATAATTTGCAAATAAATTCTTTAAAAATCAGACAATGTGATTTTCTGGATTTTTTTTTTTCTCATTTTGTCTCTCATAGTTGAGGTATGCCTATGATGAAAATTAGAGACCCCTCTCATCTTTTAAGTGGGAGAACTTGCACAATTGGTGGCTGACTAAATACTTTTTTCCCCACCGTATATACAGTGGTGTGAAAAAGTGTTTGCCCCCCTCCTGATTTCTCATTTTTTTGTATGTTTGTCACACTTAAATGTTTCAGATCATCAAACAAATTTAAATATTAGACAAAGATAACACAAGTAAACACAGAATGCAGTTTTTAAATGAAGGTGTTATTATTAAGGGAGAAAAATCCAAACCTACACGACACTGTGTGAAAAAGTGATTGGCCCCTAAACCTAATAACTGATTGGACCACCCTTAGCAGCAACAACTGCAATCAAGCGTTTGTGATAACTGGCAATGTGTCTTTTTCAGCGCTGTGGAGGAATTTTGGCCCACTCATCTTTGCAGAATTGTTGTAATTCAGCCACATTGGAGGGTTTTCGAGCATGAATGGCCTTTTCAAGGTCATGCCACAGCATCTCAATCGGATTAAGGTCAGGACTTTGACAAGGCCACTCCAAAGTCTTCATTTTGTTTTTCTTAACCATTCAGAGGTGGACTTGCTGGTGTGTTTTGGATCATTGTCCTGCTGCAGAACCCAAGTGCGCTTCAGCTTGAGGTCATGAACAGATGGCCGGACATTCTCCTTCAGAATTTTTTGGTAGACAGCAGAATTCATGGTTCCATTTACCACAGTAAGTCTTCCAGGTCCAGAAGCAGCAAAACAGCCCCAGACCATCACACTACCACCACCACATTTTACTGTTGGTATGATGTTCCTTTTCTGAAACACTGTGTTACTTTTACATTGGATGTAATGGGACACACACCTTCCAAAAAGTTCATTTTGTCTCATCAGTCCACAGAGTATTTTCCCAAATGTCTTGGGGATCATCAAGATGTTTTCTCTCAAAACTAAGACAAGCCTTTATGTTCTTTTTGCTCAGCAGTGGTTTCCATCTTGGAAGTCTGCCATGCAGGCCATTTTTGCCCAGTCTCTTTCTTATAGAGGAGTCATGAACACTGACCTTAATTGAGGCAAGTGAGGCTTGCAGTTCTTTGAATGTTGTTGTGGGGTCTTTTGTGACCTCTTGGATGAGTCGTTGCTGCACTCTTGGGGTAATTTTGGTCGGCTGGCCACTCCTGGGAAGGTTCACCACTGTTCCATGTTTTCGCCATTTATGGATAATGACTCTAACTATGGTTGGCTGGAGTCCCAAAGCTTTAGAAATGGCTTTATAACCTTTTCCAGACTGATAGATCTCAATTACTTTGTTTCTCATTTGTTCCTGAATTTCTTTGGATGTTGTCTAGCTTTTGAGGATCTTTTGGTCTACTTCTCTTTGTCAGGAAGGTCCTATTTAAGTGACTTCTTGATTGAGAACAGGTGTGGCAGTAATCAGGCCTGGGTGTGGCTAGAGCAGGGGTCAGCAACCTTTACCACTCAAAGAGCCATTTGGACCCGTTTCCCACAGAAAAGAAAACACTGGGAGCCACAAAAACCCTTTTGACACTTAAAATGAAATAACACTGCATATAACTTTTTTTCCCTTTATGCTATGTATAAACAAACTATAATGTGTTGCATTTATGAAATCAGGGAACTCCTGCAGAGAAAACAAAATTACATTTCTGCATGTAACAAAGGGGGCAAAGCCCCCCGAAGCTCCTGGGTTTTTATGATTTTTAAGTACCAGAACTGTGCTTAAATGACATAAAACAGCTGAATGCCACTTATTACTGTATAATATTGACTTATGTTCCAAGAAGATAGCATTCCTAAAATATTCCAACAAGCATTATCCATCACATGCTTTAACACTTGATCAAATCAAAATCAGTTAATTTTATCTGTTCCATAATAGAAATAAAATTCCAACATACCATTACTTTTTATAATTTCAGCATTCATTTCAGATCACCAGTTTCAATCTCCATTGAGACTTGAGCAGCTCATTTTGCACTATCACTGATGTAGCCAAGTCCTAGAAATATTCAAAAGTTATGAGTCAGTGTCCACTGTGCACTGTCAATTTCAAACTGTTTGGAATCATAAAAGGGGATGGTTAACTTTTATTACCGTTCCCTCCCTCGCGCCAGCCCAGCTCATACAGCCGTTGTTCGCCGCCAGTAACAGAGTTAATGACTCTCCACCTGGCCATACCGATTACCGGAAGTGGCCATACGCCACTTCCAGTCCTGCCTGAAAGGGCGCAGCTTCACTGCGTTCGTGGACCACAAGCCGCTAACGTACTTAATCTTCCTGGAAGATAAAATAAAGCGGAATTCGGCGAATTAGCAGAAAATCACATCCCTGAGAACACGCCGCCATGAATCTTTGAAAAAGCATACAACGAGCCATTTGATTGGTCCAATCGTTTGCAACTATCCAATCGCAGGGCTGTCAAGCTACTGCAATACAGCAGTAGCTTGAACACAACACATCCGGGTTATCGCGGGAGACGACTTCCGGGGAAG
The DNA here is from genome assembly GCA_020510985.1 of Pholidichthys leucotaenia. Lineage (NCBI taxonomy): Eukaryota > Metazoa > Chordata > Actinopteri > Cichliformes > Pholidichthyidae > Pholidichthys > Pholidichthys leucotaenia. The sequence goes on along the minus strand of CM035838.1, from coordinate 59,925,130 downwards.
CGCCGAGCGCTTATGTAACAGGGATGGCAATTTTCCGCCGATCCGCGGATTTCCGCCGATTTTATCATCTATGTCATAATTTTGTACCTTTACCTTGTTCTCAATAAAGTTTGGGGAAAAAAAAAACATACGCGCTCGGCGCTTCCCCGAAGTCTCGCGATAACCCGGATGTACTCAAGCTACTGCTGTATTGTAAACAGCCCTGCAATTGGATAGTTGCAAACGATTGGACCAATCAAATGGCTCGTATGCTTTGTCAAAAATTCATTTTGGCTTGTTCTCAGGGATGTGATTTTTCCGGTAATTCACCGAATTCCGCTTTATTTTTATATTATATGTATGTTAAGCACGTTAGCGGCTTGTGGTCCACCAACGCAGTTAAAGTGTGCCCTTTCAGCCAGAACTGGAAGTGGCGTATGCCAGGTAGAGAGCCATGTTCTGTCGAACACGCTGTATTTACGCTCACTGTCGTGCAAAGACCTGCTTAAAAAAAAGGTGAGCGGCTGCCAAGAACCGGCAACGCATTGCTCCACGACGGCCGCTATGCCTATGTCCGAGACGTGGGTAATGAGCGCTGTTTTAACCTCAGAACGCCTGCTCCCGTTCAGGAGTCCAGTCGACTGTGTCCGCCGGTTTCCGTTTGAGTGCAGCGTACAAGGCTGTATGAGCTGGGCTGCGCGGGGGAGGAAAATGAGCTGCTCAAGACTCAATGGAGATTGAAACTGGTGATCTGAAATGAATGCTGAAATTATAAAAAGTAATGGTATGTTGGAATTTTATTTCTATTATGGAATAGATAAAATTAACTGATTTTGATTTGATCAAGTGTTAAAGCATGTGATGGATAATGCTTGTTGGAATATTTACCTCCGCCAAGGAGGTTATGTTTTCATCGGTGTTGGTTTGTCTGTCTGTTTGTTAGCAAGGAAAAGTGATGGACGGATTTTCATGAAATTTTCAGGAAAGGTGTGCAATGGCACGAGAAACAGATGATTAGATTTTGGTGATGATCTGAGAGTGCATACCTCCACCAAGGGCTTTTTTGTATTTGTGCAGCAGGATTACACAAAAACTACTGGATGGATTTGGATAAAATTTTCACCAGAGGTGGTTCTTGGGCTAGAGAGGAACCCATTATATTTTGGTGATGATCTGAGAATGCATACCTCAACCAAGGCGCTTATCTTCTCACAGTGTGTTAGCAACAATACTCCAAAACTGATGGACAGACTTTGATGCAATTTTCACCACAAGTGGCTATAGGCCTACACACAAAACCATTACATTTTGGAGTTGATCCATGACAAACGGAAGGAGCCTTGGCGGAGGGATGCGCTCTGAGTGCTTTTCTAGTTTAGGAATGCTATCTTCTTGGAACATAAGTCAATATTATACAGTAATAAGTGGCATTCAGCTGTTTGTTTTATGTCATGTAAGCACAGTTCTGGTACTTAAAAATCATAAAAACCCAGGAGCTTCGAGGAGCGAAGTGACAGTAAAGGTGAAAATTGGCTCAAAGTTCAATGAGGTAACAGAAACACTCGGACAGTTTCTGAAGAAACCAGAAAAGGAGATGAAGTTCAAAGTTCAGAGACTGACACAGCTTGCTGCCAAAAGGAAAAAAGTTTCACATTAGAAGTGACTTGGTGACCAGTGTAAATAGTGTAAAAAACTCTAATAGAACTGTTAAATATGTTGGACTAAAGACAGTGAGACAACATTGAAGAAAAAGTAAGTTAACTTTTCATTAAATTTAATGATTTATCTAAGTCTAGTATTTCATTTTTTTAATCGTTTTTTTCAGTCTAAATTACTTCTGTTTTACTGAAAACCTCCCAGCTTCAGGGGGGCTGCGCCCCCCCCGGCCCCCCCATAAGTCAATCGACCAAATTAGATTTTAGCTGAAATCAGAATTTCCTGTTGCCATCCCTGATGTAATCGTGTTGATTTTCGCTGACGGTGATTAAACTTTAACACTTTTTTTTTTTTTAGATTTTACAAGATCACCATAATCTTCAAATTTAGAATTACATTTTAAAAACTAATGAACTAAAATAAAATACATTTTAATTAAATACTCATTATTTATTTTCCAAAGCCACAGGGAGCCGCAGCAGAGGGATGAAAGAGCCACATGCGGCTCCGGAGCCACGGGTTGCCGACCCCTGGGCTAGAGAAATTGAACTCGCTTTCCAAAGATGTGAAAAACCACAGTTAATTTATGTTTTAATGGGAAGCGGGGGGGTCACAAATTTCAATATTAGACAAAGCGGCAGAATGCCCGGCAGAATGCCCGGCAGAAGCGGGCATACGACTTCCTCTGCCAGGGGAGGGACTTTGCACCAGGGGATCAAGTCTGGGTTTTCTGCCTGGAGCGCAAAAGGGGACTGTCGCCAAAATTGGCGAGCCGTTGGTCGGGACTGTGCGTGGTCCTACAGAGACTGTCAGATGTGGTGTAAAGGGTGAGGTTGCAGTAAAGGAACCAGGTCGTGGTGCTCCACCGTGACCGTCTCACCCCGTACCAGCCATCTGCCCTGTGGGTGGTCAAGCCGGAGGCTTCATCCCGACCAGATACTCCGGCTGAGGCACAAAAGGACAATGGCAGGCCTGTACGTGCTGGTTGCTGACAACGGTGGCCGCCCTAACGTCTGGACGAATTTGTGTTGTACTTTTGAGCTGACGTTATTATTCTGGGGACAGAAACCAATCCGGCAGGGTGGGGACAGTGTAATGTTGGGGCTGTGATAAGGGGGTGGGGATTCTCCCGGCATGCTTGCGCCGCAAAGGATTCAAAGATTGTTATTATTCATGTGTTCTAAGTTATAATGGCACTGCTGTGCCATTATAACTGTGTTATACACACCCTCCATACAGCAAACCAGGAGGCAACTGCTTGGCTTAAGGACTTTGCATTCGCTAAATAAATAAATAAATGGCACAGTAGTGTTATAAGACCAGTTAGGGTTGTTTCCCTGTATGTGATCGATCGTGTGCTTGTGTCACCATAAGTGAGATGGGGGTCTGTATAAATGACCTCCCCTCTGTTCTGTGTTGTGAGGGTGTGTATAAATAAAGCCTGTTTGGTCACAGTCATATCTCCTTCTTGAAGCACAAATTGCAGCTTCATTTAAAAACTACCTTTTCTGTTTAATTGTATTATCTTTGTTTAATATTTAAATTTGTTTGATGATCTGAAACATTTAAGTGTGACAAACATACAAAAAATGAGAAATTAGGAAGGGGGCAAACACTTTTTCACGCCACTGTATATATAAAATAATGAATAAATAAAACCACAGCACCAAATAACACTGTATTTTTTGTATTAGTCGAGGGATGTGTAGGTGGGGGGTATACTATGGAGACTAAACAGAGGCTGCGCTTGTCTTCTGATTCTTTAGTAGAGATGGACGGTAGAACTTTTGCCGATAGTTTGAAAGTAATTATTGCTGATTACTGATATACTATACCAGTGTTTTTCAGCCTTTCTTAAGCAGAGGCACCCTTCTTGCGTTGGAAAAAAAATCCCACCCCACCAGGCCAAAATGTTATAAAATGACACATTGTAGCCTATTATGGCATATGTAATGACAATTTAGTCTTGTAATTAGGCCTGTAACAATTACAAATTTTGGAAGACAATAAATTTTTAATAGTGACTTTTTCATTTATCACTGTAATGTTTATATCTGCATTATTGGTCAAAGCCTCCTTTATACCAGACTGTGGGGAAGTGAGGGGCTCTGTTTTGTTCCCACTTGGAAAAACTGAGTAGGATGGCTATGTTTATAATGCATTTTTCTGTTATTGTTACAACTCTTTTCAAGTGTAAGGGGTAAAGGGATTAGGACCTGTACTTATATAGCACTTTTTCTAGTCTCAAAGACCACTCAAAGTGCTTCACTAGTACTAAACCTCTATTCTAAGGGCAGATACCTAGGGACAATTTAAAATGACCAATTAACTGAAGAGGCATGTCTTTGGATTGTGGGAGGAAACCGAAGCTCCCGAAGTAAACCCACGCAGCACAGGGAGAACATGCAAACTCCACACAGAAAGGTACCTACCCTACTAGCCTGGGGATGGCAGGGGTAGGAACCTTCTAGTAGCTGTTAGGCAACAGTGCTAACCACTGTACCACCATGCTGCCCAGTGTGTCATATGTAGACAACATACCGGCTCGCTGACTTCACTGGGCTCTCTTTGCTCATTTGGCTTCAGGCCAAAATGCTCCCATATTGGAGCTTCAGAATTTAGTTTTCTATTTATTCTTCCCAACTTTCTGGAATTGTGGAGCTGTCAGGAAGCAGCCACGAGTGGTCCTGCTGTGCTTACGTAATTACATACTCACTGTGAAACATGCCGCGATTACATACAAATCAGCGTTTAGATTCTGCTGTTTCCAGGAGAATAAATTAGTTTGAAAATGAGACTTACTGAGGGCAGATGGACAGGACTGCGGAGCTCCGTGACAGTTTCCGCTTGTTTGGTGCTGAGGGCAGCTGACATCAGGATGCAGTTTGTGGAGAGATTTTATTCTGGTTAACCCCGCATTAGCTTTCACCTGGTGATGCTGTGCTTCTCTTTTCTGTGACAGCCCCCTCTTAAAAAAAAAAAAAAATCTTTTTTTCTGTGGCACTGGACACGAAATGCAACAGAAGCACACATGGCCCCCACCAAGTAAAATTGTAAACAAACAAACACGCACACATTTTGCAACCCTGTCCGCTGAAACGGAGGACAGGAAGCGGCAGCCTATGCATCAGTGTATTCCAGTCAACCACTGCTCTGTGTTGAGTTTGGCATGGGGTGATAATAAAAGACTTGTAAAAATGCCGGTGACTCAATCAGTCAGTAGTGGCTGGTATCCCCAGCTTCTAGGCTCGTGTTGCGTTCATGTGACATCAGCGATACGAGGACATGAAGCTTGGTACACTGGAGAAATGCACTGTTATTTGTGGGAGATCAGACTCTTGTCTCCATAAAGTTTGAAAAAGCCATGAAAGGTTGTTGAGGTATTAATTTTTGCTAATGGAACCTGCACCTGTGGCTTGCCAGTTGTAGTTTGAAAATGGCCTTAGTATTTCCCATGGCACCCGGGACGGTCTCTCACGGCACCCCAGTTGAAAAACACTGTACTATGCACATATTTTCCCCACCTATTTACATCTCCTTTGTCTTACAGTGATTATTAACTGGCATATAATGAAACATTCCCAAGGAAAATAAGACAACTACCGCAACTGAATATGAAAATAAATGCATATTATTTATTTTTAGTCACATGTTCAACAGAACTGTAAATTCCTCTTTTTAATAGGCTTGGAGGATACCGTTACTGTGACTTTCACTGCATTCACTGTGCACCTGTACAGGAACTAAAATGATTTGCACCAACATAAACAGTCAGTGTAATATTTTTACACTACTGAATAAAGAAACACAAATAAGGCTGCATGCACTTTACAGACTAATTTAACTCAGAATCATTTTAACTGGATCAAATAAATCACTTCAAAATAGGAGCCTAGTAAGCAGCATCTTTTTCAAACAATAACTTGGAACCACCTCAGTGTGATGTTAAAAAAAAAATTACAGCTTGTAACTTGGGTAAGGTCCCAATCTGAACATTACTTGTGACTGGCCGTGTGTGGCGGGGCTTGTTAGGAGTCCGTGGTGCAGGTCTGCTGAAGTTTTCAGTGGGAGCGGCTGGTTTTCAGAAGCAAGGAAGCTGCAGCTTAAGTTTTTTTTTTTTTTTTCCCTATGCCATTGTGTCGGCATAGGAACAAAATGCTGATTTTCTTGTTTGTTTTGTCCTGCATCAGGTCTGCAGCAGTGTATTTAACAGCTGGGATCATTTCAAAGATCATCTGGTGAGTCACACCGGCGTGAAGCCCAACCACTGCACCATATGCGACATGTGGTTCACCCAACAGAAAGAGCTGCAGGCACACCTCAGAGAGATCCATTCCATCGAGGACAGTCCAGCTGAAGAACTCATCATCACGGACTCTGCTGCAACCGCCACGCTCGCCTTAGCTACTCAGAGCATGGAAGGAGCTGAAGCAGTCCTTTTGGATGACGGCATTCAGGTCGAACATATCACCGTGGACCCTGCAGATGTGGCGGGGATGGAGGAGACCGCCACAGTCGTCGTGGAGGATGGCGGAGTAGCGGAGATGTGCGAGGAGGACGTGGAGCGATTAAAACAGGCTGGCATTGAGATCCAGGTGGTCCGTGTGACCACAGCTCAAGTTGATGGGCAAGAGGTTGTGAACTCTCAGGTGGTACAGATGGAAGGAGAGCTGATGGACGTTGTGGAAGCAGAGCAGGCAGTGATTGTATGAAAATGAGAATCAGATTATTGCCTGCAGAACATCTTTTCTCTCCAGTCAGATCTCTGCATGTATCATACAGCATGTCATCCTCATGTGCACGTCTGTCTGTTGTGCTAAACATCTCTTTTCCTACTGCCTTCACTCTCTGGATTCTTAGTGATGGCCAAAGACCATTTCTTGGTATTGATACATAAAGTAGTCACATGCCATATTCTTTGACATGTCTTTTTCATGTATCCTAACTTCATTGTTTCTGTAAGTTGCTTTCAAAAGATTATTTCACAGTTTCTGCAGCAGAGACAACAGTTGTATGCTGGTGATGTATATTTTAATATAACTTTAGATGTTTTGTAGGAAAACTGCCATGGAATAAAGCTGGTCTTGAGCATGAGTTTGTATTGCATTGCAAAGAGATTTTGAAGTTTTGAGTCAGTAAAGGTCATGGGTGTACAGTGGCTTGCAAATGTATTCGTTCCTGTCAGCTTTTTTCCTATTTTATGTTGCTACAACAGTTTAATTTTTTCCTCATTAATCTACACTTGGTACCCCATAATGACAAAGTGAAAGCAGAATTTTAGGATTGTTATTTATTAAGAAGAAAATACTGAAATATCACATACAGTATGCATAAGTATTCAGACACTATGTAAAAACACTTGAAATTAAGCTCAGTTGCCTCTCATTTCTCTTGCTCATTGCTTGAGAGTCCACCAGTGGTAAAATAAATTGGTTGGACATAATTTGGAAAGACACACACCGCTCTATAGAAGTCCTCACAGCTGATAATGCATATTGGAGCAAAAACTAAGCCATGAGGTCAAAGGAACTGCCTACAGAGCTCAGAGACAGAGTTGTTGCAATGCACAGATCTGGGGAAGACTACAAAAAAAATTCTGCTGCACTGAAGGTTCCCAAGAGCACAGAGTCGTCCATAATACTCAAATGGACAAAGTTTTCCACTACCAAGGCTGTTCCAAGAGCTGGTTGGCCTGCCAGACTGACCAAGTATGGGAGAAGGGCCTTAGTGAGAGAGGTCACCAAAATCCTGATGGTCACACTTTACTGAGCTTCAGAGATCCTGTGTGGAGATGAGACTAAGTTCCAGCAATGGGAAGCAACATGGAGAAACATCTCATCAATGATGAAGAGAAATGGGAGGCACCTGAGTTCACTTTCAAGGGTTTTTGCAACATGTCTGAATACTTGTGATTTTTCTTCTGAATGCATTTGCAAAAAAAAAAAAAATCCTTAAATTTTGTTTTCACTTTGTCATCATGGGTACAGTGACAATAACAAAGACAATAACTACTGTAGCATCAGACTGCAACATAAAGTAAGGAAAATGCTGAGGGGGTGAATACTTTTGCAAGCCACTGTATGGATTAAAAAAGCTGATGTAATTTATAGTAGCATTTTCTTTAATTATTAACATTAGAGAATCACATTTGCAAAATGGTTAGAGCTTGCCCTTTTATCTTTGGCACTACAGTTCATAATATTCACTCACTGGCCACTATTAGGTAGACCAGTTCACCTGCTCTACTGGAAATACTCGCATTTAATTAGCCAATCACTAGAAAAGCACACAGAGAGTTCATATCTCCGCCAAGGCTCCTTGCTTCCCTCCCTTTGTCCATCCATCTGTTTGTATTTCCCTGCCTCCATCCCACCATACATTGCAAGATTGGGCCTTGGTAGAGGTATGCGCTCACAGATCAGCTCCAAAATGTAATGGGTTCATCTGCAGGCCAAGGACCATCTCTGGTTAAAATTTCAGCAAAATCCATCCAGTAGTTTTTACATAATCCTACTAAACCACTGCAAGAAGATTGAGCCTTGGCGGAGGTATGCAGTCATGGATCACCCCCAAAATGTAACGGGTTTGTGTGTTGGCCAAGAACCACTTCTGGTGAAAATTTCATCCAAATCCATCCAGTAGTTTTTGGAGTATTGTTGCTAACTGTCTGTGAGGATATAAGAGCCTTGGTGGAGGTTTGCATTCTCAGATCATCTCCAAAAATGTAATGGCTTCCCCTCTAGCCCAAGAACCAACTGTGGTGAAAATTTCATGTAAATCCATCCAGTAGTTTTTGTGTAATCCTGCTGCACAAATGCAAACAAAGCCCTTGGTGGAGGTGTGCACTCTCAGATCACCAAAATCTAATCCTCTGTTCCCCGTGCCATGATACACCTTTCCTGAAAATGTCATCAAAATCCATCCATAACTCTTTGAGTTATTTTGCTAACAAACAAACGCTGGCAAAAACATAACCTCCTTGGCGGAGGTAACAAGGCAGCAACTTAAATTGTACTTTGGCATGCAGACATGTTCAAGAGCATCTGTCATAGCTAATAACAGAGCATCAGAATGGTGGAGAAGGTGATTTAGGTGACTGAATGCACACCACATTGAACCTTGAAGCAGGTGGGCTACAGCAGCAGAAGACCACACCAAAATACAAAACAAAACTGAGGCTACAACTTGTGCAGGCTAATGAAAATCAGAAAACAGAAGATTGGGAAAACATATTTCCTGGTCAGATGAGTCGGGCAGCACGGTGGCGCAGTGGTTAGCACAATGGCAGCACAGCAAGAAGGTCATGGGATCTATTCCACCCTTGACCATCGTGGGTTCGATCCCACCCCCAGACCATCGGTGACCCTTCTGTGTGGAGTTTGCATGCTCTCCCCGTGTCTGCATGGGTTTACTCCGGGCACTCCGGTTTCCTCCCACATGCCAAAGACATGCAGGTGAGATTAATTGGCATCAACTGGGGATTCTAAATTGTCCTTAGGTATGACTGTGAGAGTGAATGGTTGTCTGTCTCTGTGTTGGCCCTGCGATGGACTGGCGATCTGTCCAGGGTGTACCCTACCTCTCGCCCAAAGATGCTGGGATAGGCTCCAGCCCCCCTGCGACCCAAAAAGGATTAATCGGTAGAAGATGGGTGGATGGATGGTCAGCTGAGTCTTAATTTGTTTTGCAACATTAGGTAGGGTAGTTATTTGTGCAGTAATAACTTGTTAAATTACTTTATCTTTAGACATTTTAGTAAATATTTAATTTTGTGAAATTAAGAGTTAAATTATTGTTCTGTTGTGGATCAGCAAATATTTACTATCTTACTGTTGAAATAATTTGAATTATATTTAACATATGAGTTGCTTTCCTTCCCTCAGAGTAAGGCATTTAAGAGAAAAACAGATGTAACTATATTATAAAAAAAAGCTGCACATATATAAGAAAAAAGCAAAAAGTTGCAAATTTATTTAGAAAAAATGAGAATAAGCTACATCTAAGATAAAAATGTAAAGCTTATAAGAAAAACCACAGTCTTTATAGCTTGATTTATTATTTGAGTAATAAATGTCCCGAGGGAGCGCTACTTTTTCTTGAGCATATTTTTTAGATATAGAAAACAAAGTACATTATAGAGGGAACATCTGGATTTTCCCTTAGAGAAACACTATACTTTGTTCATTATTAGGATAAAAACCCAGACTAAAGACACTACAGTTTTACCAGGCCTGTGTACTTTCTTACTCTACACAGGTGGTAATTATTTTCACGGCTTCCTTTACTTGAGTAAATTCTGTAACTGCTTTTGAGTACTAATTTGTGTCTGCTGACCCCAGGCTGATGTGCTGTGCTCCTGACCCCACACTGACCTGTCTGCCGGGAGCGCGCGCACGCGGGGACAGGGACCGGTAAGGTTACCTTGGGGTACCGCCACCTGCACGCTACACGGGACAGCTCCCGTGATGCTGAATTCCTAATTCTCTCTTCTCATTGGACAAGGGACTCCTCGTGCGGCAGCTGATTGGTCAGTTCAGCCGCACGTTTAAAGGATTTCCTTCACAACAGAAGCGACTGCGGAGGCTCCGAGCGGCTCAATGTCACCGGCCGTCTGAGGAGCTTGAGTTTAGGCTGCCGGGCTGACGGACGTTGTCGCCACCTGCGCACGAAGACACTTCATCGAGTAAGACTTCTCACGCCGAGGATTTAGAGTGTTTTTAAGCTGCAGGGTCGCGCTTAGCTCACAACTGGCCTGCCGTTGTTGGGCACAGTTAAGTCGTCGCCGAACGCCGATGGAACACTTTTCTGTTGATGGAGCCTAATGTGACGTAGCGAACACATTTGTTAGAAAGGGCGACTGCTGTCACTGAAGATGTATTTCTAAAACCAAGTACGTGAATTCGTTTGGCGACAGAGCGGTGTGCGGTAATTGGTAAGCTAGACAGTCTACCGTGGTTATATTGTTGGAAAATGAGGTTCATTATTATTACTGTTATTATCTGGGTTTTACTGTGCAGTATTCATTTTGTGGATGCTGGATCCAAGCCACTGTATCCACCTGTAACTGACGTGGAACATTAATTCCACAGGCAGTATTTTGTACACAGATGTGTAGCACCTAACTGGGGACTCACCACGACTATTTTGGGCAAACAATGCCCCGTGGCACCAAGGCAGAAGTGAGTGAGCAGTGCCTGACTGTGGTACCTGTTGGAATCTGCTGCATATTTCCTGTAAGTTAATGGCTGTGGCTTTTTTGTCTCATCTAGGGTCAGCCCATGGTATGTGTTTGTGTGAGGTTACAAGAGAGATGCCCTGTTTTTTTATGGCTGTAAATGCATGCCTGTACTTTTAATAGAACCAGATATTTATATTCAAATAATAGATATGCTGGTTGAAACAATTTTGTAGGTATCAATGTGAAACTAAAAGTATGTTATAACCAGTGTTGGGCAAGTTGCTAAAAATAGTAACTAATTACAGTTACTAGTTACTTCTTTTCAAAAGTAATTGAGTTACTTTACCCATTACTGCATAATTAAAGCAACTAGTTACTTGGAACTAGTTGGAACTAGTTACTTGCTACTAGTTATCATCTTGCACACATAGCAAGATAATTAATGGATTGCGGGCTTATTAATGTCAGGCTGAAAACACTGTTTCAGACAGAGCATTTAGAACATGTTCAGTCTGCTTTATCTTGCCTTGAGAGCGCTTATTGTGGGAAAAATCTGAAGAGAATCAACATGATATTGCCAGTAATTTTCTCATTTTGGAGTGAGAGTTGGCAACACTGCATATAGCTGTCCATGTTTAGCTCGCCTTTATGATATGGATTTAATCCGATGTGCAACGATCCAAAGAAAATGTCCATTATCCACAGTCCAAATATCTGCTGTGACAGAACCAGTCCCTCAAATTCCTTTTGGAGATCAAAATCCATTTTTGAATAATCTTTATCCAGGTAGCAAGTAAATGTGTCTTAACTTCAGTGGATCACAGTCTCAGCTGTCTGATGGAAAGTCACTATTTATATCACGTCTTCAGTCTGTAATGACGTATCTGGCAATCAGTCGGTTTAATTCTTGCTGGGTCACAGACTGTCCAGATGCATACCTGTGCTTGAAATCCAGCCATGGGTGCTGAGACAAGAGTATTTCCACTTTACATCCAGCAGTGGCTGTTCAGATAGCGTAGATTCACTAACATGGTGTTAGTTGTAAGCAGAGCTAGCTGTTACTTAGCGCTAGCATTGTTGGAGCTTTGTTGCTGTTTCAGGTGCTTCTGAAGATTGCGAGTAGGTCTCAGCTGGCACTTTAGCTTCCAACCCACCAATATGCTTTTGTCCTTAACCACGACAAAGGAAAAATAATCTGTTTCCACAAAAACAAAGTAGCTTCATCTCTTCCTCCGTTCAGTAGTGAAGACTCAGCTCTCTGCAACAGGTCACATTGACTGACTGCTACGTCAGCTATGGTAGGGTGAGTTTGTATGTTCATTTATTTGTGCTAAAAATATCTATCTGTATTAATAAAACGAGTAATGAGTAACACATGTGATCAAATTTCAGTAACTGTAATGCATTACTGAATTTTTAAACAGTAATTTCATTACACAGCAGGTTACTGCAAAAGTAGTGGTGTTACAGTAATGTGTTACTTTGTAACGCATTACTCCCAACCAGTGTTGGGCAAGTTACTAAAAAATAGTAACTAGTTACAGTTAGTAGTTACTTCTTTTCAAAAGTAACTGAGTTACTTTTGAGTTACTGCATGATTAAAGTAACTAGTTACTTGGAAAAGTAACTTTCATGTTACTTTTAAATGCATACTTAAATAATCTTGCACGCACAGCAAGATCAAGGGCCCCTTGTTCTCATCAGAAAAAAGAAGAAAAAAAACTGATGAGAAAAAAAAGTCTCATCTTACAGAGAAAAAATATCTCAGATTTTCACAAACTATTGTAATCAGTAGAAAGTCAGAAATTTATTAGAAATAAACCTGTGAATTCACAGGGAAATTTTTGGACCCCATAGTGGGCCGTTTTTGGCCCACACGCTATATGTTTGACACCCCTGGACCAGACAATTAAAAATGCATATTTAGAGGATTTACTTCCATGAAATAGTTGTATATCACAACAGCATGTAAATGAATGAGATAAAATAAAATGGAAAGTACAGATAAATGAAAGGTCACCACTTAGAAGAAGCTTTACTGCAACAAATCACAGTCACTTTTTTTCTGTGCGTAAGAAAACTTTAAATGCATTTAATGCGGACATTAAATGCGAGCTTCTTGCTCAAAAAATACTCCTGTTTAACCACAGAGGTAGGGGCTGTTAGAGGCTACTTACTGCTCAGACAACAGGTGATCAGAGCTCGATATGAGAAGTCGCCACCGTCACGCCATTTCTTCCCACTGGGTTGTGATGTGAACTGGGGCAGGACAGGAAACGGACCCGCGGAGGAGACTGTGTGACGGCTGCGTCAGCTACGGTAGGGTCAGTTTATATTTATTTGCTTTCCTTTGGACAACCTCCAGTGGCTTGAGGCACTGGGGATGGCAGTCCTGCCAATAGCCACCGAAACTGTGTATTCATCCCCAGTTGGCAGCTGATGAGGAGGGTGTCTAGCAACTGCAAGTTGTATGATCATCTGTTGGCGCTAAAATATCTATCCATATTAATAAAGCGAGTAACGTGAGTAGCGCATCTGATCAAATTTCAGTAACTGTAATGCATTACTGAATTTTTAAACAGTAATTTCGTTACACAGCACGTCACTGCAAAAGTAGTGGCGTTACAGTAATGTGTTACTTTGTAATGCATTACTTCCAACACTGCTCCCAACACTGGTTATAACCTTGGAGTAGAGTAGTAGCATTTCCTACTTGTTTTGGTATGTAGTCTCTTTTGTGGTCTGAATTGCCAGCATGACAGCATATGTTTTTCCCCTAAAAAAATGGAGGATCTGAAAACTTGAGCAGATAACCTTTAATGTGTTGCACTGGGGGAAAAAAGAGAAAGTTTTGTAGGTATATATAGTGGTGTGAAAAAGTGTTTGCCTCATTCCCGATTTCTTATTTTTTTTTGTATGTTTGTCACACTTAAATGTTTCAGTTCATCAAACAAATTTAAATATTAGACAAAGATAACACAAGTAAACACAAAATACAGTTTTTAAATAAAGCTGTTTATTAGTAAGGGTAAAAAAAATCCAAACCTACATGGCCCTGTGTGAAAAAGTGACACCCCCCCCCCCCTTAAAACATAAATTACGTGTGGTTTATCACATCTTTGGAAAGCTGAGTTCAATTTCTCTGGCCACACCCAGGCCTGACGACTGCCACACCTGTTCTCAATCAAGAAATCACTTAAATAGGACCTTCCTGACAAAGAGAAGTAGACGAAAAGATCCTCAAAAGCTAGACAACATCCAAAGAAATTCAGGAACAAATGAGAAACAAATTGAGATCTATCAGTCTGGAAAAGGTTATAAAGCCATTTCTAAAGCTTTGGGACTCCAGCCAACCACAGTGAAAGCCATTATCCACAAATGGCGAAAACATGGAACAGTGGTGAACCTTCCCAGGAGTGGCCAGCTAACCAAAATTACCCCAAGAGCACAGCGACAACTCATCCAAGAGGTCACAAAAGACCCCACAACAACATCCAAAGAACTGCAGGCCTCACTTGCCTCAGTTAAGGTCAGTGTTCATGACTCCACCATAAGAAAGAGACTGGGCAAAAATGGCCTGCATGGCAGAGTTCCAAGACAAAAACCACTGCTGAGCAAAAAGAACATAAAGGCTCATCTCAGTTTTGCCAGAAAACATCTTGATGATCCCCCAGACTTTTGGGAAAATACTCTGTGGACTGATGAGACAAAAGTTGAACTTTTTGGAAGGTGTGTGTGTCATTACATCCGGCGTAAAAGTAACAGCATTTCAGAAGAGGAACATCATGCCAACAGTAAAATGTGGTGGTGGTAGTGTGATGGTCTGGGGTTGTTTTGCTGCTTCAGGACCTGGAAGACTTACTGTGGCAAATGGAACCATTAATTCTGCTGTCTACCAAAAAAAATCCTGAAGGACAATGTCCGGCCATCTGTTCATGACCTCAAGCTGAAGCGCATTTGGGTTCTGCAGCAGGACAATGATCCAAAACACACCAGCAAGTCTCAGAATGGCTTAAGAAAAACAAAATGAAGACTTTGGAGTGGCCTAGTCAAAGTCCTGACCTTAATCCGATTGAGATGCTGTGGCATGACGTTAAAAAGGCGATTCAGGCTCAAAAACCCTCCAGTGTGGCTGAATTACAACAATTCTGCAAAGATGAGTGGGCCAAAATTCCTCCACAGCACTGTAAAAGACTCATAGCCAGTTATCACAAATGCTCGATTGCAGTTGTTGCTGCTAAGGGGGGCTTAACCAGTTATTAGGTTTCGGGAGCAATCACTTTTTCACACAGAGCCATGCAGGTTTGGATTTTTTTCCCCTTAAAAATAAACACCTTCATTTAAAAACAGCATTTTGTGTTTACTTGTGTTATCTTTGTTTAATATTTAAATTTGTTTGATGATCTGAAACATTTAAGTGTGACAAACATACAAAAAAATGAGAAATCAAGGAGGGGGCAAACGCTTTTTCACACCACTGTACACCTGGATTGTAACCTGACTTTAAAGTATTTTATAGAGTAAAAATGGTCCTTTTGCGGTCCCCTTTTATCTGAATATGCTTTTAATTATTTTTATTCTTTTGATGTCACGCAGTCAGAGAACATGAAACATTGTGCTTCATGTGCGCTTCTTTTTTCTTTGATGCATGCCTCTTTGATGTGCTGATAGTGAATGACATGCAAACAGCTCTTTAAAGCTGGAAGATATAAAATAAAACAAAGAGCCCAATAGATTTAGATGAGAACCACCAGATGCAGGAGTGTGAACAGCATTGTTATGTTATTATGCTTCCTACCTATGGTATCATGGGAACTTTGGCATGGCCTCTGAGACATAGAGCTCTCTGGTGTTCACCAACATGTACCTGAATCTACACAGTACAGTGTGTTCCTTCTTGCTTTGATTAAGGCTTAACAGTTTGGGTTTTTTTTTTTGTCACACAGCTAGAGGTTAGTGTTGGGCAAGGTACTAAAAAATAGTAACTAATTACAGTTGCTAGTTACTTCTTTTCAAAAGTAATTGAATTACTTACCAATTACTGCATGATTAAAGTAACTAGTTATGTGGAAAAGTAACTTTCACATTACTTTTAAATGCATACTTAAATCATCTTGCACACATAGCAAGATAATTTAATTAATGGATTACATTACAGGCTTTTTAGGTCAGGCTGAAAACAGACTGTTTCAGAAAGAGCTTTTAGAACATGTTCAGTCTGCTTTATCCTGCCTTGAGAGCGCTTATTGTGGGAAAAATCTGAAGAGAATCAACATGATATTGCCAGTAATTCCCTCATTTTGGAGTGAGAGTTGGCAACACTGCATAAAGCTGTTCATGTTTAGTTTACCTTTATGATATGGATTTAATCCAATGTGCAGTGATCCAAAGAAAATGTCCATTATCCACAGTCCAAATGTCTGCTGTTGCAGAGACATGATCCAGTCCCTCAAATTCCTTTTGGAGATCAAAATCTATTTTTGAATAATCTTTATCCAGGTAGCAGATAAATGTGTTTTAACTTCATTGAATCACTGTCTCAGCTGTCTGATGGAAAGACACTGTTATTATGTCTTCAGTCTGTAACAACATATCAGGCAATCAGCCGGTTTAAGTCTTGCTGGGCCACAAACTGTCCAGATGCATACCTGTGCTTGAAATCCAGCCGTGGCTGTTGAGACTGTTCAGATAGTGTAGATCCACTAACACGGTGTTGTTAGCATAGTTAGCTGTTTCTTAACACTGTGGAGTGTGTAAATGAAGAGGCAGCTTCATGTCAGACGATTTATTACACATTCACATCTCACAAGCACAGAACAGACTGACTGGTTACAGCAAGCACTCCTCTCTATATAACAAGTCACCTTCACAAGCTTCAAGGCACTTCCTCATACACAGCATGATATTTACACTACACTTCATTCAACCCCCTCTCACCCTCTTGGGCATTGTTCTCCCATGTGTATTCATTGTCTCTGTCTGAGGTGCGAAATAACCTGACTTCCACACCGCCCCCCCAGCATCTTAGATAGAACAATAGAATATCAGTCCACATGCTGTTTCGGCTTCAGTCTCCTCCCATATCTGTTGTAACTGGGGTTTACTGCCTCCGTGGCGCTGCTGTGCTGGTGGGGGGCTGCTGGGAGTGTGTCCGACTGCGGGTGAGCCGTGGTGAGGGGGGGAGTGGCTTCGCTCTGTCCGTGTGGCTGCTCTGATGAATCGTTCCCCTGGGGAGTTCTCCGTGGGGGTCTTTCACGCCGAGGGGCCCTCGCCAACAGCACTTGCTCATCCGCCACTACAAAGGCGGGTTTGAGTCTGTCTATGCCAATTTTCTCCCGTCTACCCCCCAAGTCTAGCACAAAATGCTTATCCCCTGTTTCCAACACTATGAACGGTCCATCATAGGGTGGGCGCAATGGAGGGCGGTGGGCGTCGTGTCTGACGAACACGAACTTTGCGTTCTTCAAAGTTTTAGGCACAAAGGCACGCAGAAAACTATGGTGGGCAGGGCCCGGCAGCGTGCCTGTGTTTGCGCTACGCTGCAAAAGCTGAGACGGGGAGCTGCCCGGCGCGGGATTATCCGGTAGAAATTCCCCGGGCAGCCGTAGGGGCTGCGCAAAAACGAGCTCTGCCGGGGAAGCTTCCAAATCCTCTTTTGGCGTGGAGCGCAACCCCAATAAAACCCACAGCAGTCTGTCTACCCAATTTGTATCCGTCAGTGAAGCCTTGAGTGCTGCTCTCAGTGATCTATGAAAACGTTTGCATAACCCATTGGCCTGTGGGTTGTACGTGGTTGTGCGATGAATTGCAACACCCAGGCTGCGGGCCATCGCGGACCAGAGGTCGGAAACAAATTGCGGGCCCCTGTCGGACGTAATGTCCGACGGGACTCCAAAACGCGCCACCCATGCTGTTAAAAAAGCGTGTGCTACGTCCGCGGACGTGGTTGCCGCCAGCGGGACTGCTTCTGGCCAGCACGTGGTGCGGTCCACCACTGTCAGGAGGTGCGTGCACCCTTGTGATGGCGGGAGGGGGCCCACGAGATCCACGTGCACATGGTCGAACCTTTTAACCGGTACCGGAAACGGCTCCAAGGGAGCCTTCGTGTGCCTGTGTACCTTGGCTCGTTGGCACGCCACGCAGGCTGCAGCCCACTCTTTTACTTGTTTGCGTAGGCTTGGCCACATGAACTTCTCTCCCTCCATTTTGACTGACGCGCGCACTCCTGGGTGCACCAGAGTGTGAACCGACTCAAACACGCAGCGGCGCCACGCGACCGGGACCACCGGACGTGGAGACGTCGCAGATTGGTGGGGGGGGGGGCACCATCTTGCAGCACCCTGCTCTCCAGCCTTAACCCTGTTGGTCCAGACTGTCAGGGTGGCCCTCATGAGCCACCATAAGACGCCAGCAGTCACCAGTGAGTTGCAGTGATGTTTATTAAGGAGTGCGATAACAAGGAATGATACATACAAAGGTGCGGGTAAGACAAACACAGGACATACCTTAACGGGAAAGTATTACCGGAACAGAGCGTATCCTAACAGGTAGCTCAATGGAAGATTAGCAGGAATGTTAACAGCGAAGGTTAACAGGAACATTACAGGAACGTAGACAAAGACTGCTGCATCGGGGAGCATTCAGTGCCTGCTTATAACCCTGGTCACTAATGACCCCGAATGCAGCACAGCTGTTGGCTCTGACAGCAGGGAGCTCCACTGGGCGCTGTCACAATAAGAGCCCGGGGAGCTAGAAGGAAACCACTGCTGTCAAAGCCAGGAAAAGGTACAAGATCCGAGTGCGGACGGAACCGGCACTCGGGCTGTGACACAGACTGGAGCGCGCGCACGTCTGCATCGCTAATCTGCTCTGCGGCCATGGCTGCGTAATCTATCCCCACGTAGACTGGGGCCACCACGGCACGCGAGAGGCAGTCCGCCACCATATTCAGTTTACCCGACACATGCTGAATATCGGTAGTAAACTCTGAGATCGCGGCCAGCTGTCTCTGCTGCCGGCCCGACCACGGTTCTGAAACCTTGGCCATCGTGAACGTTAGTGGCTTGTGGTCCACAAACGCGGTGAAGCTGCGCCCTTCCAGCCAGAACTGGAAGTGGCGTATGGCCAGATGGAGAGCCAGCAACTCTCTGTCGAACGCGCTGTATTTACGTTCGCTGTCGCGCAAAGTTCTGCTGAAAAATGCGAGCGGCTGCCAAGCCCCGGCGACGCGCTGCTCCACGACTGCCCCTATGGCCACATCTGAAGCGTCGGTGGTGAGCGCTGTCCGGGCCGTCGGGTCCGGATGTGCCAGCAGTGCGGCGTTTGCCAGGGCTGCTTTAACCTCCGAGAACACCCGCTCTCGCACCGGGGTCCATTCGACTCCATCCGCGGGTTTCTGTCTCTTGAGCGCGGCGTACAATGGTTGCATGAGCCGCGCAGCGCGGGGAAGGAAACGGTTATAAAAATTCACCATCCCCAAAAATTCCTGCAGCGCCCTGACCGTCTGAGGCCGGGGAAAATCTGCCACGGCACGTACTTTGTCGTGCAATGGGATCGCTCCTTCCGGAGAGACGCGGTGCCCCAAAAAATCAATCTCCGTCACGCCGAACGGGCATTTCGCCGGGTTGATTATCAACCTGTGCTCCTTCAACCTCCGGAAAACCGTCCTGAGGTGGGTTTCGTGTTCGTCTTCGGACGCACTGGCTACCAGGATATCGTCCAGGTAGACGGAACACGAACGGGAGATCGCGCAGCACTGCATCCATCATGCGCTGGAACGTCTGTGCCGCGCCTTTTAACCCGAATGGCATGCACAGGAACTTGAATAAACCGAACGGAGTTATTACCGCTGTTTTGGGTACGTCCTCAGCGCATACTGGGACTTGATGGTAACCGCGGACCAGGTCTATTTTGGAAAAAATGCGTGCTCCGGCGAGGTGGACGGAAAAATCCTGTATGTGGGGAATCGGGTAGCGGTCGTGTGCTGTGGCGTTGTTCAACCTGCGGAAATCCCCGCACGGTCGCCACGATCCCTCAGCCTTAGGGACCATGTGTAGCGGGGATGCCCATGGGCTGTTCTAACGCTTGATGATGCCCAACCTTTCCAGGTTGGCGAACTCCTCGCACGCTATGGCCAGTTTAGCTGCGTCCAAGCGCCGAGGTCTTGCAAAAACGGGCGGCCCGGTGGTGGTGATAAAGTGCTCCACCCCGTGTTTAGCGATGGCTGCCGAAAACGTCGGGACCGTGAGTGCTGGGAACTGAGTGAGCAGTGCGTGGAACTTACCGCCTGGAGCTGTGACGTTGGCTTGTGCTGTTGGCTGGGTCACTTGAGCTATACAGGGGAGAGAGTCAAAGGACAGTGCGTTAACCAGGTGCCTGTTAGCAACATCAACCAGTAAACCATGTGCACACAGAAAATCAGCCCCCAGGATATGGTAATTCAGTGCTGCTACGACAAAAGTCCACTCGTATGTACGGCCGTGTAGAGATAAGATCAGTGTCCTCTCACCAAAGGTCTTAATTTCCGAGCCGTTTGCTGCCAACATCACGGGGCCACTAGGTCCTGCCAGCCGGTCGGCATAGGTCGGCAGGATGAAGCTCTTCTGGGCTCCGGTCTCCACGAGGAAACGCCTCCCCGAGCACGCGTCCGTCAAGTAGAGCAACTTGTTCTCTTCACCGAGGGTCGCAGCTGCTACCGACCGCCGGCCTCGGCGTTTTCCCGTGCGCTTGAATTGGCACGGTGGCGCACATCTGCGTGCGTTCTCTCCGAAGCGGCGGTGGTAGAAACAGAGCGTGTCTCTCTGGCGCTCCTTGGCCCCCGCTGCTGCTACCGTCGGTGGCTCCTCGCCTCCTCTGGTTGTCTCGCTGGGCTCCGCCGCTGCCGCGTTGACTATGATCGCCCTGGTGGTGAAGATGATCCGGTCCACCTCCTGGGCTAGCGCACGGTAGTCACGCGCGGCCAGCAACAGTGAATTGGCCAGAACCGCTCTCACCACTGTTGGAAGGTTCCAGAGGAAAAGGTGGGCAAACAGAAAGTGCCCGTCGTTCGTGCCCATTAACGCCAGCATCTTCTCCATCAGGTCTACGGCCGACCCATCTCCTAACTCGGTCCGCGCCAGGAGCCTCTCTGCTCTCTCACATTCCGAGAGCGTGTAGCGCCGGGTGAGCGCAGCCTTGAGCGCCTCATATTTGTTGCTGGCTGGTGGCTGATCAAGCAGGCTCGCTACCTGCTGGGCTGTGCGGGAGTCCAGCGCTGCTACCACATGGTAGAACTTGGTGTCGTCTGCCGTTACTCCCCGGAGGGCAAACTGGGCCTCGGTGTGGTGGAACCAAGAGTGCGGGTTGTGCTGCCAGAAATCCGGTAGCTTGACTGAAACTGCACACGCGTTGCTGGGGGTTCCAGTCCTGAATGTCTGTGGAATGGCTGCTGTGTCTCTGGGGCTTCCCGACCGGGCCGGCTCCAGGGTTCTCGCCTCGTGTTCCATAATACGCCTTGGGTCACCAGTGTGGAGTGTGTAAATGAAGAGGCAGCTTCATGTCAGACGATTTATTACACACTCACATCTCACAAGCACAGAACAGACTGACTGGTTACAGCAAGCACTCCTCTCTATATAACAAGTCACCTTCACAAGCTTCAAGGCACTTCCTCATACACAGCATGATATTTACACTACACTTCATTCAACCCCCTCTCACCCTCTTGGGCATTGTTCTCCCATGTGTATTCATTGTCTCTGTCTGAGGTGCGAAATAACCTGACTTCCACAACACTAGCTTTGCCAGAGCTTTGTTGCTGTTTCAAGTGCTTCTGAAGATTGCAGTAGGTCTCAACCAGCACTTAACTTCCAACCCATCAATATGCTTTTGCCCTTAATCAAAAAGGAAAAATAATCTATAGAAATAGTCTATTTCCACAAATTTTTTGGGAAGCTCAGTGGCGCAGTGGTTAGCACTGTGGCAGCACAGTAAGAAGGTCATGGGATCGATTCCACCCCTGACCATCGTGGGTTTGATCCCACTCCCTGACCATTGGTGACCCTTCTGTGTGGAGTTTGCATGTTCTCCCCGTGTCTGCGTGGGTTTACCCCGGTACTCCAGTTTCCTCCCACAGGCCAAAAACATGCAAGTTAGGTTAATTGGAGACTCTAAACTGGCCCAAGGTGTGAATGTGTGTGAATGGTGAAGGGATTGGCACCGCACCGTGGCTGTTCTCATCCATCCAGGTGGATGCCCTGTAATTTCCCTCTGAGATTAATAAAGTATACAAAATTTAAAAAAAACAAAAAACAAAGTCGCTTCATCTCTTCCTCCACTCAGTAGTGAAGACTCAGCTCTCTGCAACAGGTCACATTGACTGATGGCTCGTCTCAGCTACGGTAGGGTCAGTTTGTATATTTGTTTATTTGCGCTAAAAATATCTATCCATATTAATAAAACAAGTAACGAGTAACGCATCTGATCAAATTTCAGTAACTGTAATGCATTACTGAATTTTTAAACAGTAATTTCGTTGCATAGCATGTTACTGCAAAAGTAGTGGCATTACAGCAACATGTTACTGTAACACGTTACTCTCAACACTGGTAGTTACAGTTGAGGACAGAATGCGCCCCCCTGTGAAAATTTCACTTTTTAAAAAAGTATTTCCCAAGTGCTGTTAAACAGTGCAAATATTTTTTACCACAGCTTTTCCAAACATCCTAGTTGTCTTTAGAAACACACCAATTAGTTTACTTTGCATACAGAAGCAAAATTATTTCACAAAAATCAAAAACTACAAGGGTCAATTTTATTAACCCCCTGAAAATTGACTTTTTTATTGAACCATAACACAAACCGCTGCTTTGCAATGATGTGCTTTAAAAGGCTGATGACACGATTTTGACATTTTTTAGGATGTTGTGTAAACCCAAAAGTCATTGTCGATGATCAATATAACATTTACAACCACGCCTGCATAAACTAGTTATCATCAAAAAACAGCAGCCGCTGACTGGACTGTGGTGCTGCCCACCGAATTAAGGGCGGCACCCCCATGACATAAGCGGGAGAACGGACTCCGGTGTTGTTGACTGGAATGACAGCAGCTTTGTAGCTCACAGTTTCTCTGGTTTCTTGTTTTAATTTTACGGCTGTGCCTTCGCGTTGTGTTGCAGGCTTAGATAAACAGCAAGCCGTGAAAGACCGCATCACACGATTCAGCTCCAACTGTCATAAGCCTCCTCGTGTGCTCCTCGTGTGCTTTTATGCAGGAGGAGCGCACGAGGAGGGGAAGGATTAATGGATTTACGCGCAGCTTTGACCTACTTTCTGTGATCCCATGCTGACATCTCGCTGGTCCGGCCATGTCCCCTCTATTATTATCACCAGTTGATTCAAACTCCCGCTTATCATGTTTCCCGGTCCTCGCCCAGGTACTTCTCATCACACCATCACCAGCAGTGCGTGTACTTCATGGCCGTTTGCCAGTCATGTACTGATGGTCCATAGTATTGTCATCTGTACTGTTTGTCTGCCAGTATTTTCAGCGCTCTCACGACACGCTAGTCACTCCATGTTCACTGTGGTTCTCGTGCGTCCTTGAAGCGATGTCGGCTCTGGGGCGCACCTGTGACAAACACGTCTCCTCTCATTCGTTCGCTGGGCAATGCCAGCCCCCAAACGCCATCAGCAATTGTGTCTGTGTTTCTTGTATGTCTTCACCTTTCAGGGAACGGTCTCTCTTTCTGTATTAAATGTGTTGTGGTGAACCCTGCACACAAATCCTCATTATTTCATCCTCCCTCTCCCTGCCCTGCGTAAGAGTGCACGGAGGGTCATGATGAATAGATTTACGTGCAGAATTCACCACAGCACATGTATTGAACATAAGAATGATGACAACAGTTCCCGAAAAGGTGAAGACCCACAAAAATAAACAGAAACACCCACAGTTGGCGTTCGGGGCCGACATCGCCCAGCGAACATGGAGAGGAGACATGTTTACCACGGTTGCGCCCCAGGGCCGACATCACTTCAAGGGGTGCAACAGAACCACGGCTGTGTGGAGCAGCCAACACGTCGTGATAGTGCTGGCAACATTGGCTGGCTGACAACACGGCAGATGATGCACACAAACCATGAACAGCTGATTGTCAAAGAGAGAAGGCGCGTGTGTTCGGACTGGCAAATGTTGGACAGTGCCCACCTGAAAGTGGCTCAAAACGCACATAAAACACATGTACAAAACAAAAACAACAAGAACTCAAAATATAATCCATAATAAACCCGATGCCTGAGCCACAGAGAATACACTGCTATGATTTTATTGAAAAGTCGGGTTTAAATAAATTATATTTATGAACAAATAATTTGTTGCAATATCTGTAACAAAAGAATGACACTGCTGTTCCCCTGCCATGTGTTTGTCGCTGCTGCTGCAGCAGGCATGTGTGCCTCTCCACCGTCACTCTCTGAGTGTGACTGGCTTGGCACAGTGCCCGCTTGGCACGGCTCAAACCTATATGGTCTGATGCCCCCAGATTCTTCATTATCATCCCATTCTTCTGAACTATAATCGTCTGAAGATTGGACAACACAAACCAATTCCAGACTACATGTGCTGGAACCATCGTCAATGTTTTCAACCGCTTCCATCCTGTGTGTACAATGAGCAGCCAAGCGCTGTGTTCTCCCGATGATGTGACTACATGGCAGCGGGGTTTTCCAGCCACTGACGTAATTGGTGACGTGGCGCTCATGAAAACGTGGGATATTTGCGTGAAAAAAAAGCCTGTTTGACTTAGAACTCCACAGACCAACCTATTTTGTCATATTGTATTATGTGTTGAAAAATTAGAGGAAGTCAAAAACATGTCATCAGCACTTTAACTTTGTAATGCTATAACTTTGTAATGCTCAAAGCTTGTAAAATCAAGTTAAAACTAAGGGTTCTTCCAATTTACACACAGTATAAAAACCTCTGCAAGGGTTTATGTCACTTGAGAAAGCATCATGCCAAAAACAAAAGAAATCAGTTTAGATTTGAGAAAAAGATTTTCTTATGCTCACAAAGAAGATGGGTGTACAAAGTTATCACAGCATTTCCAAGCGTCAAGAACTGGAGTGAGAAGTATCATCAAGAAATTCAAAGAGAGCCACACAGTACAGAACAAGCCTGGCAGAAGCAGGAAGTAAAAGATTTCAAAGACTGGAAAGAAAACTAGTGAGAAATGTGTCTAAAGACCCCAGAACAACTGCCAAGATACCAGTGAAGGACTTAGTCAAGTCAGGAACTGTAGTCTCAAAGACTAGAACCCCACACAGGAATGGACTATGAGGTTGCAGACCAAGAAAAATTCCACTTCTGCAGAAGAGACACCTTCAAAACAGACTGAAGTATGCTAAGGACAACCTGGAGAAAGATTATGCATATTGGAAGCACATTCTTTGGTCAGATGAGATGAAACTAGTGCTCATTGGCCACAGAGACACTGCGGATGTTTGGATAAAGAAGGGAGAGCCGTAAAACCCAAAGAAGGATGCTTCTGTGCATTTGGAACTGGGAATCTCATCAGAGTGGAAGGAATCGTGAAGAAAGAAAGATATGTGAAAATTTTGAAATACAACCTCAAGCAATCAGCAGCAAAACTGGGTCTGTGTCACTGGTTTGCCTTCCAATGTGACAGTGACCTAAAACATATGTCGCTCCGGGTGAAGAACTACCAACAAAAGACCAAAGTGAACATTATTGTTACTGGCCTGCACAAAGCCCTGACTTGAATCACATTGAAAATCTGTGAGGTGAACTGAAGACCAAGGTCTACGCCAGAAGACCATCAGATCTGGAGGTTCTTGAGAGATTCACCAAAGAAGAATGGACTGGGTTTGCTAAGGTGATGTGTGTGAGACTTGTTGAAAACTACAACAAATGACTGAGGGCTGTTATCCAGCAAAAAGGATACACTGTGGAGAAAGAAGGCAGGCGAGGCAACGAGCTGGACAACACAGAATTTTATTCTTCCTCCAACATAACTTACAACAAAAGAGAAGCCCGGGTCTCTGTGCATCTCTCTTTTATATCTTTATTTCCATGTATCAAGACCCGGAACTTCCGACCATAACACATTGTTGTTTGAACAAAGAAGTGTGACGCACATTAACATGACATAACGCCGGTGCCGCTCCAACACCCTTCTTCTCTTAGCGGCATCGACAGTTCTTACTCCCCCCGGGGGGGGGGGTGCATAGACCCAACAGTCCCGTCTGATACCCCCCGGTGACATCTCCTCTTTTGGTCCATTGTCCTCCCCTTCCTCCTGCCTTCTCTGGGTGGAGAAACCCCCACACCATGCCCCCACACAGCCCCCCTCCCGTCCTTTGGGCTTGAGCCGGTGCCCATAGCGGCTGTAGCGAGGGGCTGCTGATCCTGTCAAACTGCCCTGCTGGTGAGGTGTACCGGCCGGTGGAAACGTCGCAGAGCAAGGGAGGGCATCCTTCTTGCACCACCTTGCTCTCCAGCCTTAACACAGTTGGCGCAGACTGGAGTGCGCAAATGTTTGTGTCCCCAGCGTGCTCCGCGGCCATGGTGGCGAAATCAATTCCCTTATAGACCGGGGCAATTAACGCGCGTGACAGGCAATCGGCCACGACGTTGAGTTTTCCGGCAACGTGTTGAATGTTGGTAGTAAATTCCGAAATTGCGGCCAAAAGCCATTGCTGCCAGGCCGACCACGGTTACAAGGCCTTGGACATCGCATGTGTCAGCGGCTTATGGTCTATGAACGCGGTGAACTCATGCCCCTCCAGCCAGAACTGGAAATGGCGCATCGCCAGGTGGAGAGCCAGCAATTCTGTATCGAACGTGCTGTACTTGCATTCATTGTCGCGCAAAGTTTGGCTAAAAAATGCAAGCGGCTGCCACAAACCTGAGACGCACTGCTCAACCACTGCACCTATGGCAACATCAGATGCATCCGTAGTGAGCGCTATCCATGCAGACTGATCCGGGTGGGCTAGCAACGTGGCATCTGCCAGCGCTGTTTTGGCATTTGTAAAAACCTGGTCTCGCTCGGGAGTCAAGTTGATGGTTTCCGCAGGCTTCTTTTTTTAAGCGCGGCATACAACCGCTGCATCAGCTGGGCTGCCCAGGGAAGGAAATGGTTATTAAAAATGAACCATTCCCAAAAACTCCTGTTGTGCCCTCATGGTCTGCAGATGTGGCAAGTCCGACAGCACGCACCTTGTCCGGTAATGGGATCATGCCCTCCGGCGAAATGAGGTGGCCCAAAAAGTCAATCACTGGCACACCGAACTGGCACTTCACCGGGTTAACTATCAGCCCGTGTGCTTCCAACCTCTGGAAAACTGTCTTGAGATGGGCGATGTGTTCCTCCTCGGACGTGCTGGCTACCAGAATGTCGTCTAAGTAGACAAAAACAAAGGACAAGTCGCAAAGCACTGCGTCCATCATCCTCTGGAAGGTCTACGCCACGCCTTTTAATCCGAACGGCATGCGGAAAAACTCAAACAGTTTTTGGAACGTCTTCCATGTGCACCGGGACCTGATGGTATCTGCGGACCAGATCCACTTTCGAAAAAACATGCGCCTTGGCTAGGTGCATGGAAAAATCCTGGATGTGCGGAATGGGATAATGATCGTGTTCCATGACATTATTCAAGCGCCAGAAATCGCTGCACGGTCGCCACGACCCGTCGGCTTTAGGCACCATGTGAAGCGGGGATGCCCACGGGCTGTTGGAGTGCCTGACGATGCCCAACTGCTCTAATTTGGTAAACTTCTCTTGCGTGCTGGCCAGTTTAGCTGCATCTAAACGACGAGGATGCGTGAACACCGGCAGGCCTTTTGTTGTTATAAAGTGCTCAACCCAGTGTTTCGTTACCGTAGCCGAAAAAGTCGGGACCGTGAGTGCTGGGAACTGTGCAAGTAAATGTTGGTACTTACCCCCGGAGCTATAACGTTAGCCAGTGTTGTCGACCCAGCTCCCTGAGCTGTGCAGGGCAGTGAGGTAAAAGAGACAGCATCCACTAATCTCCTTTTAACAACATCGACGAACAACCCATAAGCACATAAAAAAATCTGCGACTAAAATGGGACTGGAACATGCAGCTATCACAAAGTCCCACAGAAAGTTGCGTCCGTGTAAGCATATTGTCAGTGTCCGCCCGCCAAATGTCCTGATGGTGGATCCGTTGGTGGCCATGAGCTCAGGACCGCTGCGTCCTGTCACCCTGTCTGCGTTGATGGGCAGGATGAGGCTCTTCTGGGAGCCGGAGTCCATCAAAAACTGTCTCCCCGAACGTGTGTCCATGACATAAAGCAGTTTGTTCCTCTCGCCATCGGCTGCAGCTGCCACTGAATTCCGAACATGCCGTCTTCCCGGCTTCATGAATTGGCATGGCGACAGGCAGCGTTGGGCATTCGAGCTGAAACAGCGATGGTAAAAACAGATCGCCCCGTTCCTTTGTCTTCTGGTGTCCATCCCGGCTACCACAAACGGCTCTTCGACCTCGCTGGAGTCAGTCATGGATGCCGGTGCCACTGTCTGCACGCTGAGAGTTCTGGTCACCAAGATGATGCGGTCCGCTTCCTGCACCAGGGTACGGTAGTCCTTATCAACCAGCCGTGGCGAGTTGGTCAGGATCACCCTCGCTGTAGCCGGTAGGCTCCTGAGGAACAAGTGGGTGAACAGGAAAGATTCGTCGTCCTTCCCCCTCAGCGCCAACATGCTCTCCATGACCTCCACTGTTGATTTGTCCCCTAACTCTGAACGCGTTAGGAGTTTCTCTGCCCTCTCACTGTCAGAAAGGGTATAGTGCTGGAGAAGCCTCTTCTTGAGCACTTCATATTTTCCTTGGGCCGGTGGCTCCTAGAGCAGGCTTGTCACCTGTTGCGTGGCGCACGCATCCAGTGCAGTGACAACATAGTAATATCTGGTATTGTCCGTTGTTATCCCGTGGAGTGCGAACTGGGCTTCTATGTGTAAGAACCACGTGGTCGGGTTGTGAAGCCAGAAGCCTGAGAGCTCGACTGAGACCATGCATGTGGCGCTGGTACTCTTCCTCCAGGCAGTCTCCGGGGCGGTGCTCAGCTCGCTTTCCATGGCACGTCAGGGTCACCAATGTGGAGAAAGAAGGCAGACGAGGCAACGAGCTGGATGACACAGAGCTTTATTTTTCCTCCAACATAACTTACAGCAAAAGAGAAGCTCAGGTCTCTGTGCATCCCTCTTTTATATCTTTATTTCCATGCATCGAGACCCGGAACTTCCGACCATAACACATTGTTGTTTGAACAAAGAAGTGTGTGGCACATTAACATGACATAACGCTGGCACCGCTCCAACACCTTTCTTCTCTTATGGCCCTTTTCCACTAGTATCGCTTTGGCCTTACTCACTTCTACTCGACTCGCTTTCTAGCTTTTTCCACTGTACCCAGCACGGGTTAACAGGCGCTATTTTCGTGCCTGATCGAGGGCAGGGTACAACCGTGCTGAGTCGAGCCGAGATGTGACGTCTACAGACTGCGAGCCACTGATTGGTCAGTGCGTAACGTCACGAAAGCGTTCGTCTTCAGTGGAATTTACACGACCGCCATTTGCAATATTTCACGGACTAACTCGGTCACGGAGTAAATACGATATTAATATAGACAGCGTTGTAGGTTTTGCGGAAATCTACACCGTGGTCCAACAAAGAGGTGCGGGGTTTTCTCTGCTTGGTGCCAGATCCACAGTGAGAGGAGCTACCCGCACCGATACAGATGCAGCCCAGCATAGAACCAGACTACGGACAAGCTGAAGACGAACGTGAGAGAACCATCGATGGTGAGTGATTTGTAATAATGTGCATCTGTTCGCTTATTTATCCTGTTGGTGGTAAGCTCACTTTTTTGAGCCATACAGCGCCGTCCTGTGCTGGCTAACGAGTGTTAGCTAGTAGCTAGCTAGTAGCCAACTGCTGATTCGCGCTTGTTTTGATGAAATATGTTAATCCTGGTTAAAGTCCTGGTTTGTGTACGTATTGCACTTTGGTGCTGCGCATTAAATTGTGTGCAATTTAATGCTAGAATGTGTTTCCACATGCCAGGGGTTAGCCTCCCTCATTGTTTATATTGTGGATGCAAGTCAATGGAGCCCAGGAGCCGAAATCTCGACATATTAAAAGTGCTCTTTCAAACCAGTGATTTATGAAGTCATTCATATAATTTTCTAAAGCGTCAGAATAGACCCAAACACCTATTCTGTGGATTTTCCATAAAAGGTGTTGGAACAGTGTTGTTGTGCTGTTCCACCATAAATCCCTGGATTGATGATGTACTTGTACCTGTACAGAGTGGATCCTGCGGTGCTTGTCGGGGAAACAAAGCATTTTTGTCACATCCCAACACTCACTTTCATAAGTGTATTTCCCTAACACAGGTACATCTCCAAAAATTAGAATGTCATGAAAAAATTCAATATTTTTTGTCACTCATTTCAGAAAGTGAAATCCATATATTATATAGATTCATTACACAGACAGTGATATATTTCAAGCGTTTATTTATTTTAATTTGGATGATTATGGCTTACAGCCCCTGAAAACCCCAAATTCAATTTGGCAAAAATTAGAATATTACATAAAATTAACTTTAAAAAATAGTTTTTAAATATAAATGTTGGCCGCTGAGGTGTTGGTTAACATGGGCTGTAGCCATAATCATCAGTATTAAAATAAACACTTGCAATATATCACTGTCCCTGTAATGAATCTATATATGGGTTTCACTTTCTGAAATGAGTGACAAAAATATTGAACTTTTTCATGATATTCTAATTTTTGAGATGTGCCTGTATAAGTGTTGAACTTGCTTGAAACTAACCACCATCCATTTCTGTCGTTCGTCTAGGCAAGAGGAAAGCAGCCGCCACACAACGGACCTCACCACTGTGGAACGTACTGAAATCCTTTGCTTTTATAGGTAAAGTGTCAAAACCAAAGTAGCACAATTTCCACTTAATGCAAAAGGGACTGAACTGAGATTTATTTGATTGTGTGAATATTAATTACAGAATAATTGAAAATGACTAGCACATCAACTGTAAAATAAACCGCTTGTTAATGTATTTATTTTTTTGTCAGATCACTTGTGTGATCCTTTGTGAGTTATGTTCATAACTGTATGTTTTGGGGAATGGGAGTTGTTCAGTCGTCAATATAATTTACTTTATATGTGCAGTTTATAGTCTATCATCAATAAACTCATGCAGTAACAGGACACATTACAAATATTTGAGACCCATTGTAGTGCATCCTTTTATATTTTAGCAATACAAGTACAAAACACCGCCCACACTTGAAGCCAGGGCAAGAAGAGACACTTTTACAGAGAAGACAAACTTTTATTGATAAAAACTCCATATTTTGACTGAGCGACTCCATACTCGGTGATGCACACCTTCAGTTAAAGTACTAGATTCCATTCAAGTGAATGTATTAATTCATTCTGATTGCTGAGGCCACAGTAAAAACAGATGATTTTAAATGTAATCCAGCCCTTGTAAAATCTACTTGACTGAAGCGCAGCTACATGAAAATTGTGGTTAAATACAACAACGAAGTACTTTATTGTCACATCCAAATTGTAATCGCTCCTGTTTTGTTTTTCTTTTGAATTCTTGGATGGAATATGGGTGGGCAATATAAGCTGGGGCTTCAGCCATCACCCATTTCAGATAACCTATGTTGAACTGTATAATCAGAGAAGTTATTGTTTAATTTGACCTTGTTAGATTTTTTCCCCTTTGTTATATTATTCTATTTTCTTTTAATCTTTACTTTTAATCTATCCGAAATAAAGATTCATTCATTCATTCACATTCCACCACTGGCTTTTAGCAACAAGTGTATTTTCCAAATATGTTTTAAACTTGCTTTAATTAAACACCACCCATTTCTGTCTTTTGTCTAGGCAAGAGGGAAACGGTCCACCCCAACTGGAACTTGCCTCACTATTTACAGAGATGCAGGATGAAGATCTGCTGAACCAGGACCAGTACGAGGGGCCGATCCAGTTGCTTCTCAGTGAGGCAGCGTGGCTGGCGTGTGTGACCCATTCCAGTTTCTTTTTTTTCTTTTTTTTTTACAGTTTGAATTTTGCACATTCTGAATAATCTGGAATTTGCTGCTGATTGTAATAAACATTTTAGTGACATATGTGTTTGCATCATGATTTTCTATTTTGTCTGTTAAGACACCGGTGGGAAAAGAGTCAACAGTACAAAGCATTTATCGGTGACCTTGAAAATAATGGCTCATTTTTAAGAAAAAAGTAACTAAAACAATTATTTTATTAACTGAAGACTGTATTGTTGGATGTGCCACCGCAGAAGACCCTGCATACTTTAGTGACAGTACCAGTATATGGAGGAATTCTGGGTCATATTAGCATCTGCTCTTCATCATAATGGGTTTGGGCAGGGGTGTCCAATCATGTGCCATGGAGGGCCAAGACCCTGCAGGCTTTACCTCCAAATAGTGTCTTCAACAGCAGATTCCACTGAACTTCTTCCACTGACTGCAGATCAGTGAGAACACCTGCTGAAGAGACTGGGTAGAAGAGAGAACCTGCAGGGTCTTGGCCCTCCATGACACATGATTGGAAGCCCTCGGGTTAGGGTTTAATGGGATTTAACATTTTAACACAAACTGCTTTATGGTTCATAATTCTGTTGACAGACTTACACTAAACCAAAAGTGATTTCTCAAACTGCTGGATTGTTCTTAGACAGCTTTTCCAATCTGTTAGTATTTAATTTGTGCCACATGGTGGTATCCTTCACATATAAAAAAAGAGACATCTGCAAAAACTTCAGAGGTTTATTGTCAGTGCAATTCCCAGTGCAATACTACATGAATGCATGTATAGTACATTGTTGATGCAGAGAATATATATTTCTACAGTACATGCATCTAGTAAATCAAGTATTTTCCATGTAACCTTGTGACTGCATTATTTTAATTGCTTTTAATCCTAGATCAAGTTTGTTTTGGCCTAAAATGCATCATAATTGTCAAATATATCTTATTATACCTAACTCAGTACTGTTTACTTTTTGAATATATATTTTGTGGCTAATATAGTTATTAACCTGGCGATCAAGTTGTGTCAGCTGATCATTTTTTGCTATGACACCACCTCAGACTCAGTGCTGCTGGAGCAGGTACATCCCATGATGTCTCAACAGTCTCTCCATGATTTTCACGCAGATCAGAGCAATTTGTTGCACAGGAAATAAATGTTTCTACAAACATTCTTAAGCTCTACAACCACTGATCGTTTGTGAAGCTGGGGTGACATCAGTGACGGGCTGTGTTGACATCAGTGACAGGCTGTGTTGAACGCCCAGACCGACCGTTTGAAGCGGTAATTTTCCCACAACAGAGCCATCTGAAACACACACAGCATACATATTTTAGTACCTAACAGCGATAACTTGCAGACGTTACAGTGTAGTACGACGTACTTATAGCAAACTAGCATTAGCAACCATTAGCTTACCGTCATAGATGACCTAGTTTGTATCCTCACGTCTTCAGCTCTCCGAGAAGCTGCAGTACTATTCCAGAGTGTTTCGTCTTGCTGCCTGTACCCTTGTCTGGCGGTCCTTTTTGGCATTTACGGTGACAAAAGCCACAGACCGAGGAGTCGCCTTGTACAGCCGCCATGTGTTATGTTTTGCTTGGGTTGCGTGTTTTACGTCACGGGAGTGTGGCGCCGCCTTGCTGTAAAAAAAATCCCGCCCACCCCAGCTTAACCCCGCTTTACCCGGCTGCTATGGAGACACAACCGAGGCCGAACCGAGTAGTAGCTAATCGAAGCGAGGCGAGGCGAGCTGGGCTAGTGGAAAAGCGGCATTAGCGGCACCGACAGCTCTTACTCTCCCTAGGGGATGCATAGACCCAACAGTCACGTCTGATACCCCCCGATGACACCTCCTCCTTCAGTCCATTATCCTCCCCTTCCCCCTGCCTTCTCTGGGTGGAGAAACCCCCACACCATGCCCCCCAACACAATTATCTATTAGCATCGGGGGCTGATAATTTTTACCATGGTCGTTTTTGGATTTTGTGAGATAATTTTGTTTCTGTGTGCAAAGTAAAATAATATAGGCATCCAAAATAAAACTAGGATGTTTGGAAAAGCTGTGTTAAAAATCGTCTGCGCTGTTTAACAGCACTTGGGTAATACATTTTAAAAAATGTAATTTCCATTGGGGAACTCATAATTCTGTCCTCAAGTGTATATCATGAGTAATTATGGGCAAATATAGTGAAAAAGTTATACATTTCAAAAAATGACATGAATTGCAAATTTTTGAAAAAAAAACTGCAAATTCCCAAGTAAAAACTTGCAAATTTGGGGGGTGGGGGTGGGGGTGGGGCTCAATTATTACTAATGCTGAAAGGCCAGTTTGTATATTTTTAATGCCTTTTATATGAAGCACAGCAGAAATTAGAACAGTTTTACATTTATTCCCATGTCAGATTGTAGCAATTTATGGCTCTGTGTATGTTTTGTGGGCCAACAATTGCTTATAACGGCTCTTTCTATAGTAGTGGTTAAAGAACCCTTGGCTAGTGAAATAACTGAGTGGGTTGTAATGGCTGTTAACTCACGCAAACTACTAGCAACAGTGGCTAGTCAGCACAAAGATGTTTTAGCTTTAGTGTATCCTTAGGAGCCTGTGCCACATTAGTTTTCACTGTATGTAATTGTGTATCAGGGGAGTGAGAAGTCTGTGTATTTTTTTTTTCTCCTTTGAAAATGCTAAATATTTGGCCCATAGATTCCAGGGAGATCTGCCTCTCTCTTCCTAAGGCCCATGGTCCTCATTGTTGTGGCTCTTTCACTGTTGAGCTTTTCAGCTGTGTCTCAATTAACACACTGGGGCGCTTTGTGTATAGAGAGCTCACTGTCTGCGCGTGCGCCCTCATGTATATGCATTTACGTGAATGTGTCTGTCTAAGTAAAGTGTTCATGAATGTGTGTGCCTGAGTAGGGAAAGTAGGGAAAGGGAGAGAGCAGGACACAAGAAAAGGAAGACTGAGAATGGAAAGCAACGTGAGAGACTTTAAGGAGCAGATGACAGGCATTTCACTGCTGGGGTTGTGAGAAGCAGGTTATGCTCTTCTAAACAACTAAAGACACAAGGCATTTTTTTGTAAATAGAAACATAGCAGATGGAACAGGGGGGTCATTTTTGATCCACAGCGGTTTGGATGGGATCTTTGTGTTTACTGTTTTTGGCTATATGAAGCGGCTGCTGATGCTATCAGTGTGATCCACTGCAGAGTGCACCAGACGAACCCTACTTCTTCCATTTAGGATCCACAGACAAATGATTGACTGTGTGGTAAGTACTAAAGGGCCCATGCCTGGCAAAGCTAATTGTGTGTGCTGATGAAGGGCTGGCTGTTTGCAGATATACACGGTTGTTAGTGATAAACTGATTATGCATGTAGTATTTTCTTTTTTTTTTTTTAACTCTGTCAAATTAAGGAAAAAAACATATATATGTGGACTTGTGTGCTGGCTTATAGATAATAACATAATTTTTTAAGTACATAATAAAACTCATCTATTTATTTAAAACAATCTTTGTCACTGTTTGGCCTCTGTTCCTCCTCATAATTTAAAAATTAAATGTGGTTTATTAAATATTAGGTCTCTAACTCCCAAGTCTCTGTTAGTCCATGATCTGTTAATTGATCATCAGATTGATTTAATTTCCCTTACAGAGACTTGGTTAGGACAAGAGGATTATGT
This sequence comes from Pholidichthys leucotaenia, assembly GCA_020510985.1. Classification (NCBI taxonomy): domain Eukaryota; kingdom Metazoa; phylum Chordata; class Actinopteri; order Cichliformes; family Pholidichthyidae; genus Pholidichthys; species Pholidichthys leucotaenia. The sequence goes on along the minus strand of CM035838.1, from coordinate 59,889,504 downwards.
TGGTTTAAATGAATCAACTCCCTCTGGTTATTTAAACTGTCAAAATCCCAGAAGTTCTGGTTGTGGAGGAGGAGTAGCATCAATTTACCATTCCAAATTACTAGTTAATGTAAAGCAAAAAACATGTTATAATTCCTTTGAGGGCCTGGTCCTCAGTGTTGGGCACTTTAGCAATTCCAGGTTAAACCCAATTTTATTTGCCATAGTTTATCGTCCCCCATCAACCTATTCAGAATTTTTATCCGAATTTCCTGATTTCTTAGCTGATTTAGTGCTGAAATCTGATAGAATAATTATAGTAGGGGACTTTAATATACATGTGGATGTAGATAGTGACTGCCTTAATGTGGCTTTTAATTCAATATTAGACTCGATTGGGTTTTCTCAGAAAGTAGGAAATTCTACTCATTACCTCCACCATACATTGGACCTTGTTCTGACATATGGCATAGAAATAGAAAATCTTGTAGTGTCTCCTCATAACCCTGTACTGTCAGACCATTGTCTGTTAACCTTTGATTTTACTATTTCTGACTATTTGGCTCCTAAAGAAAAATATTATCACAGTAGATGCCTCTCAGATGATGCTGTTTCCAAATTTATGCAGATTGTTTCCTCTATGCCATGTGTCAACACAACGGAAATAAGCTATAGACAGCTTGCTCCTTCTGTAATTGATAACATGGTGGATAGTGTTTCAGCTTCTCTGCATCAGGCTCTAGACTTGGTGGCCCCCTTAAAAAAGAAAAAGTCTAATCAGAGATTTTTAACTCCTTGGTTCAACACAGAAACTCGTAGCTTAAAACAGAAGACTCGTCAATTAGAAAGAAAATGGTGCTCTACTAATTTAGATGAAATCTATTTAGCTTGGAGAAATCATCTTTTAATTTATAAAAAATCTCTTAGAAAAGCTAGAACGAGTTATTACTCTGCATTAATAGAAGAGAACAAGAATAATCCCAGGTTTCTTTTCAGTACTGTAGCCAGGTTGACAAAGAGTCAGGACTCTGTCAATCCTAGCATTCCCTTAGAGCTTACTAGTCAGGACTTTATGAACTTTTTCAATAATAAAATTTCATCCATCAGAGATAAAATCAATCAGATTCTTCCCACAGTTAACTTAAATACTGTAACTACTACAACTCCTTCTATTGATGTCTGTCTTGATGAGTTTACTCCAATCGACCTTTGTGAGTTAGACAAAATAGTTTCCTCATCCAAACCTTCAACTTGTCTTTTAGACCCTATTCCTACCAGGTTATTTAAAGAAGTCTTCCCACTTATTGGTAGCTTTATTCTTCATATAATCAATTCTTCATTAACTTTAGGCCATGTACCGCAGGCTTTTAAAACGGCTGTAATTAAACCCTTACTCAAAACGCCAACGCTAGATCCAGGAGCTTTAGCTAACTATAGACCAATCTCTAATCTCCCTTTCATTTCAAAAATCTTAGAAAGAGTTGTTGCTACGCAATTATTTGACCACCTGCAGGGAAATGGTTTATTTGAGGAGTTTCAATCTGGGTTTAGAATCCATCATAGCACTGAAACAGCCTTAGCGAAGGTCACTAACGACCTCCTCATTGCATCTGATAATGGACTAGTTTCTGTACTTGTCCTTTTAGATCTTAGTGCAGCTTTTGATACTATTGATCATAATATTCTACTTGATAGATTAGAACACTATGTTGGACTTAATGGAACTTCGTTGCAGTGGTTTAGATCTTATTTATCTGATAGGTTCCAGTTTGTTCATGTAAATGATGAGTTTTCTCTCAGCTCAAAGCTTAGTCATGGAGTTCCACAGGGATCTGTGCTTGGCCCTACTCTTTTTAGTTTATATATGCTTCCGTTAGGCAACATTATTAGAAAGCACTGTATACATTTTCACTGTTATGCAGATGACACACAATTATACCTGTCAATGAAGCCAGATGATACTAATCAATTAGCCAAGTTAGAAGCCTGTCTTAAGGAAATCAAAGTTTGGATGACTTGTAATTTCCTGCTATTAAATTCAGATAAGACTGAAGTCATTCTTGTTGGTCCAAAAAACCTTAGAAATTCCTTTCCAAATCAAACTTTCAGTTTGGATGCAGTTACTCTTTCTCTTAATAGCTCTGTGAGGAACCTTGGAGTTATTTTTGATCAGGATTTGTCCTTCAATTCACATATTAAATTTGTTTCTAAGACTGCCTTCTATCATTTGCGTAATATTGCCAAGATTAGGAGCATCTTGTCTCAGAGTGATGCTGAGAAGCTGATCCACGCTTTTGTTAGCTCGAGATTAGATTATTGTAATTCTTTATTATCAGGCTGTCCTAAAACATCTTTAAAAAGCTTTCAGTTGATCCAAAATGCTGCAGCAAGAGTTTTAACAGGTACTAGAAAGAGAGATCATATCGCTCCGGTTCTGGCCTCCCTTCATTGGCTTCCCATAGAGTTTAGAATTAAGTTTAACTCTTTGAGTGTGAGAATTTTCGTGCCCCTAGTGACAGATACTACCGTATGATACTACCGTATCATCCTAACAGAGCACTACGCTCCCAAAATGCAGGTTTACTTGTAATACCTAGAATCTCCAAAAGTACAATGGGAGGCAGAGCCTTCAGTTATCAAGCTCCTCTCCTGTGGAATCAGCTGCCAATCTGGATTCGGGAGTCAGACTCGATCTCTGTTTTTAAGAATAGGGCTAAAACCTACCTTTTTGATATAGCCTACAATTAGGGAGGGATCATGTGTTTCTGAACCCTCCCTTAGTTATGCTGCTAATAGGTTTAGTCAGCCGGGGGACCTCCAGTAATGCACTGGGCCTCACTCCTTTCCTCACTCTCTATGAAATATTTTTTTTTTGCTGGTCATTAACATTTGTTTGTTCTCTCCCATAGATTGAGTCCCCATCGTGCTGTTTGCTCTCTACATGTCTGTTCTTTTCTTCTTCTCTGTCCCCTCACCCCCCAGCCAGTCGCAGCAGATGACTGCCCCTCCCTGAGCCTGGTTCTGCTGGAGGTTTCTTCCTGTTAAAAGGGAGTTTTTCCTCTCCACCGTCGCCAAGTGCTTGCTCACAGGGGATCGCCTGATTGCTGGGGTCTTTCTGCAACTGTGGGGGTCCTCCCTACAGTTGATAGTGCTATGAGATGACTGTTGTTGTGAAATGGCGCTATATAAATAAAGTTGAATTGAATTGAATTGAATTGAACTAAGATGTTAGAACAAAACTATTCATCAATCTGTGTTTACCGCAGTATACTATCTGAATTTTCCTTTTTACACATAGTGAAGTAGAGGACAAAATTACACACAACTACATTAATTTCTGTCCTTTTCAAAAGAAATACAGGTCCACTCAAAGCTTATAGGAGGATTACTATTCCAAAGTTTTACTAAGTAATATTTATAAAGGCTAAATTAATCAAATAACATTCTCAGTCAACATCTTATCCTTAGGTCATTATCATGTTTGGGGTGGGTGGTACTCCAAGACTCAGAGCCAGGACATTTCACAGCCAAAGGAGATACGGTACCTGTAGCTTAGAGTTGACAGTTCTGTCCTATGAAGAGCCTAAAATGAATGAAAATGAAGAGCTATTGGACAAATGCATATCCACCCAGTCACTGGTGGGCCAGAGGTGAAATAAGGCAAGAGGCAGCCAAGACAATATGTCAGTCCACCACAATAACAATTCAGGGAGTTAGACAACCATACTGATCAACTCTCTCTTGCACACCTACGCCCAATTTAAGAATCACCAGTTTATCAAACTTGATTGACTTTGGATATTGGAAGGAAATGAAATGTCAAAATGGAGAATTCATACTTAAAAATAACATCAAAGGTAATACTATGAAAACACACACTGTATTTCAGAAAATTAAATTATCACGTGTTCTGCTGTTTTGGGAAGAAAATGATGAACTAACATGAAACATTTCAAAATCAGAAATACTTTACTGATGCCAGAGGGAAATGGGGTAACGCCACTTGAGTAAAACTTACATTCTTTGCTTATATCCTCCCAAAACTTGGAGCTTGAATAATATTTATAGGATTTGGTAATATTAAAAAAGTATAATGATTTGGAGAATAAACAGAAATAAAAGAATAGGCAAAGGTAGTTATTTTATTAAGATGGTGTTGATCCTTGACCATGTTCATCCATGTCCTCATGGTTTCACAGTCAGCTACAAGCAGTGTTTAATGCTTCCATTGGTGCATTAATGCAGCTTGTGTGCACTAGTGGCTTTGCTCAGTATGTTCAAGCACACATTTAACACGGGTGCTGCAAAATCAGTGGAGCTCTGCAAATACATATAACACCATGTGCTCTCTTCTTTAAGCAGTCTGGTTAATGACTAATCCTTAGCCTGACATAAAGACAAACAAGTGTGACTTGTCCCAGGCTATTACCAGGCAACCAGTTAGATTTAGTATACAATAGATTTAACAAACAAAGCAATCTGAGATGTTTTCCTCATTGTTGAAACAGTCCAGCTTATCCAGTAAAAATGTACTTTGCTGATGGAGTCCCAGTACTGCTCTGTTTATGCCATTCGCAGCTGTCCTTTAGTCTTTTTGTGTACACATAAAAATGGGGGTTTATTGGGGGGTGCATGCTGCTTTGTGCTGTAAAGTAGTAGCCTTTCTTCTCTTAGCACATCCTGTTAGGCTGCCTAAGATCAATGCACAGATATTCACTGTGCGATAGCCTGAAGGCGTTTGAAGGCTGGAAGACTCAAGGCCTCACAGAAGAGAACTGCTTTGATTTGGTGCAAGGTTTTAGCACGAGCACATTCATCTTGATGTAAGGACAAATGAGCGAGCACCTTTGAAGGAACCATGCTACCCTAGCTATTTGTTATGATACACAGATCATTATATGCCCTATCAGTTTGTTCTTTTGAAGTCCTTAATTAATGGATGGAGTAAACAGCAAAACTGAAACAAAATTCAGTGGACACTCTGTTAGTATGTGTCATATTTTTTTTGTGTTACTGATTATATGTATATATTTAGAAGTAAAGAAAACACTCATTTATAAAAGATTTACTGTTAATCCATTTTATGTTAAAACTATAAGACAAACTATAAAACAAATAAAATTATATTCACATTAGATTTGTTCATTTTTTATTTGGTTGGTTCAGTGGCTAATGTATTTGTACTATTTGCTCCCTTCAGAGTTTGCCACAGCGGAACATCTGTCTCCATCTGACCCTATCCCTCACATCTTCCTCTGTAACACCAACCCTCTCCATGTCCTCCTTCACTACATCCATGAATCTTCTCTGTGGTCTTCCTCTTTTCCTCCCGCCCGGCAGCTCCATCTTCAACATCCTTTGTCCAATATATCCACCATCCTTCCTCTGCACATGTCAAAACATCTCAGCCTTGCTTCTCTTACTTTGTCTCCAAACCGCTCAACCTGAGCTGTCCCTCTGATATACTCATTTCTAATCATGTCCCTCCTAGTCACTCCCAATGAAAATCTTAACATCTTCAACTCTGCCACCTCCAGCTCCATCTCCTGTCTTTTTGTCAGCGCCACTGTCTCCAAACCATACATCATCGCAGGTCTCACTACCGTCTTATAAATCTTCTCTTTCACTCTTGCTGCTACACTTCTGTCACATATCACCCCTGACACTCGTCTCCACCTACTCCACCCTGCCTGCACTCTCTTCTTCACCTCTCGTGCGTTTTCCATTGCTTTGGATGGTTATGGATGTATTTGTACATTGATGGACCATATTTGTATGTGTGTATACTGGCATGTCATTCACTATTATATTCTTTGACTTACTGTAATGGGTTTTGGCTGTCAGGTTGAACAGTGAACTGAAGCTGGCTAAAGTGTCAAGTATGCATTCTGTTGTTCTGTTAATTACTACTAATACCAGATCAACGCGAGGAAAACTAAGGAGCTGGTGGTGGACTGCCGCAGGCATGGGCAGCCCCTCACAGCACCAGTAAATATACAGGGAACAGACATCGAGATGGTGACATCCTATAAGTACCTGGGTGTTCATCTGAACAATAAACTAGACTGGTCACACAATACTGACGCACTCTACAAGAAGGGACAGCGCAGGCTGTTCCTGCTGAGGAGACTCAGGTCTTTTGGTGTACAAGGGGCGCTGCTGAAGTCATTCTATGACACGGTGGTGGCATCAGCCATCACTTTTGGAGTGGTCTGCTGGGGCAGTGGCATTACAGCAGCCGATAGGAAGAGACTGAACAAACTGATTAAGAAAGCTAGCTCTGTCCTGGGGCAGCGCCTTGATCCGATGGAGGAGATAGGAGAGAGAAGGACGGTGGCTAAACTGTCATCTCTGCTGGAGTCCGAGTTCCACCCTATGCAGGACATACTGGATGCACTGAGGAGCTCATTTAGCAGCAGACTACATCATCCCAGGTGCACAACCGAGAGGTTTCGTAGGTCCTTCCTACCAACGGCTGTCAGACTGTACAACCTAAGCAGGGCTGCTCGCAGAGATAGCAAAAAGACGTAACAAACTAATAGTTTTTTGAATGCAAAAGATGCAATAGACTTACACAATGGTCCCCTCCGGCATACAACTAGGAACATACCGGTCGCTATGGAGGGTGAGAATATGTATGGGCACATAATCATACCATGTAGGATAACTAAGTAGACGGTTATGCTGTTTCATCCCATCTAGCAACAATGCTCTGCACTGTGTGTGTTTATATATTTACATATTTATTCCATCTAGCTACAATGCTCAGCACTGGGTGTGTTTATATTTATATATCTATATATTTATTCCATCTAGCTACAATGCTCCGCACTGTGTTTTTATATATCTACATATTATTCCATCTAGCTACATTGCTCCGCACTGTGTGTTTATATACTTGCATATTTATTCCACCTAGCTGCAATGCTCCGTACTGTGGGTGTTTATATATTTACATATTTATTCCATCTAGCTACAATGCTCTGCACTGTGTGTTCATATATTCATATATTTATTCCATCCAGCTACAATGCTCTGCACTGTGTGTCTGTGTGTGTGTGTATATATATATATTTTATAGTAATATGTACATATGTATATTAGCTGCTCTTGCTTGCTTGTTTTTTTCTTGCCTTCTGATTGTTGCTCTGAGTGTTGCTATCCCTGTGCTGTTGCAATCCTGGAATTTCCCGTTGTGGGACTAATAAAGGCTTATCTTATCTTATCTTATCTTATAACAGAGATTCAGTTGACTAAAAATAAACTGGTCTTGTTTGGAATAATCCAATTACAGCACTACCAATATAAAACAGTTGGTCTTAATTATGTTAAAAATTTAGTTGAAAGCAATCTTGACTTGACTTCAAGTATTAATTATGAATGTTTTTTAAACTTTTTTTTTTTTTTGCAAATTAGGGTTCTCTCCAATCTCAGATTCCCCTTTTCTTCCCTCTCTTATGGGATATAGTTAGAGCCGTGTTCTAAGAGCAGCTTGTCATTATCGTCTAATTGCACTTGTACACATGCAAACACAGGAGGGAGTGACACCCTGCAGCTGACATGATAACGGTTAGTCATGCAGGTATTAAAAGCTGTATGTTGTTTGTGGTTGAGAGGGATGAGCATCACAGATTTATTTTGCTCTCGTGTCAACCTCAGCCTGCATTGTCCTTGAAGTAGGACTTGAACAGCACATTAAGGAAGAGTTAAAATGCATAGTAACAAACAGTTAAGCAGATATTGCACAATTGTCCTGACTTATAGAAAGAAACTAATCTTTGTATAGAGTGGAAAAACACTGTTTTGCACAAATACTATTCTGCACATTGATGTAAATTCACGTTGTTGATATTTACACCTTTCCTGTTCTTCATTTCAGACTGTCCTCCCAGTGAACCCACAGATGCTCCCTGACAATATCATCTGTTCAAATCCTCTCTTCAACCTCCCCATCCAGCTCCTCTTCCCTCCTCCTCACCTTGTGACCCATTTACACGGCAGAGACTGAAAGTAGCCCAGTGAAGCCGACAGAAGCCTGTAAGAGACAATGCTGACCATAAAAGTTCATAACACACACCTTGTCTGATCTCCATGCTTGTAACCTTTTCATCAACAGCTACAAGCAAGAAAAATTATAAAGAACCAAGGTGCCATGAAAGGGCAACAACTTCAAGCTTCAAACTGAGGACACCGTCAGCTGCAGTGGATTGTGGAAATTCTGTATGCATTGCCTGCTTTGTCCAGTGAACCTGAGTTTTTGACTCATTTAGTTAACATTCAGAAAGGCAGTAATTCACAGGGCTTAGTTTTAACATTTGCACAAGGAAGGAATCTACCTACCAAATGGCTCACATATCTGAAGGTAAGACACCTTTTTTTATTATTTTGTTTGATTAAACCCTAGTGACATTTTCTCTGTTGTTTTCTTTTTTGTTGTTTTTGAAATGATGCTTTTTCCTGCACTATACAGACACAAAAAAAGAAATTGAGAAAAATTACAGATAAAAAGGATGATACATATTGGTTGGTATTTCATTGCGTCTAGTGTATTATAATAGTATTGCAAAGCCAGTAATCTGCATAAATAAATTAAATGAGGGATGCATTGTGCCTTCAAATGTTTTGCATTTTTCACTGCATGTGGCGGAGTGGTTAGCACTGCGGCAGCACAGCAACTCACCATTGGCCGGGGGATCCTGGGTTCGATCCCAGCCCCCGACCAACAGTGATCTGTGTGGAGTTTGCATGTTCTCCCCGTGTCTGCGTGGGTTTACTCCGGGATTTCTCCGGTTTCCTCCCACATGCCAAAAACATGCAAGTTAGGTTAATTGGCATCAAACTGGGGATTCTAAATTGTCCTTAGGTGTGACTGTGAGAGTGAATGGTTGTCTGTCTCTCTGTGTTGGCCCTGTGATGGACTGACGATCTGTCCAGGGTGTACCCTGCCTCTCGCCCAAAGATACTGGGATAGGCTCCAGCCCCCCCCCCCCCCCCCCCCGCGACCCGAAAAGGATTAAGCGGTAGAAGATGAATGAATGAATGAATGAATGAATGTCACATACATTTTATTATTACTATGATGTATTTATTGTTGAATAACAGAAAATACATTTTGAAAAATAAGCTTGGTTAATGTGGTATGAGAAAAAGATAATTTCTCTCTCCTTTACCTTCCCATTTCTTTGTCAAATTCCCCCTTTAGCCAAAAAAAAGCATAAATTCTCCAGTACATCAATTAAAAAAAATAACTCCTAAAAACTTTGGCATGATGTTAAGACCTTAACCTATTATCCCAACAACACATATACAGTATGTCGAGGCAACATTGGCCCAAAGTTTACATTGAGAATACATCTTATAGAGGTTGTTTGCTCATTGGTAAGACATTGGCGTGAGGTTGGTGATGACCATCAGCTGATGTTTAAACCTATAATGGCTGCAGCTACTCTGCAGTTAAATGTTGATCTTTTTCTTTCAGTTGCTTCTTTTCGGAGTCACCACAGCATATCATCATCTGATATTGTGATGGTCCACATATTTGATTTGACAAGGATTTTATATAGTCTTTGGTATAACCTAGTCGTGAACCCACAACCTTCCAGCTGTGGGGCAGATGCTCTATCACTAATCATAATTTAGTAGTAGTGATTCACACCTTGACTAACAAAATAGTTGCAGTCTTAAAGATCCCACCTACATAAAGAAAGGTTGTGATTAACATTTAATTGCAGAATATTTTAATTATTGGCTAGTGGTAGAGCATCGGAAAGCTATGTGTTCATGACTGAGTCAAGTAGGGCATCTGGCATAAAAGTCTTGCTAAATCAAATATGCAGATCATCGCGGTATCAGATGATGATACACTGTGGTGACCCCAAAAGGGAGCAGCTGGAAGAAGGTTAACATTTAACTGCAGAGTGGCTGCAGCCGCTGTAGCTTTGATACGTTGGTTCATGGTTGTTTCCAACCTAATGCCTGCATCTGGGCAATGTCTTGCAAATGTCATCTCTGACCTAATGGCAACACCGAGCCGACATTCTACCAATGTGCAAAAGACCTCTATAAGATGCATAGAGAGCCTAAGTCACGCCCCCTCTACTTCCGCATATGGGACCTTAAATCAGAAAAATTCTCCACTGAAACGAATGGCAAGAGCGAAATTATCTTTTGATCCCAATCAAATTTTGCTACGAGTTACACATGTGATGTTTGTCAGTTTAAAAGATAACTGTCCACGTAATTAAAGTTGTCGGTTGTCATATAATTACAGAGTAACATTTAGTTTTTGTGAAAATGATTAGCGGGGCAACATCTCCCATCATCCCACATCTCCAAACACGATCATGGTGGGAGATTACTAAAACCTCACCTCCTGTTTCCTGACCGATAAATGAAGGATCCAAAGAGAAGAAAAACAACACACAGGTATTGTTTTGCATTTTGAGAGCTGCAACTGATCCAGAGGACTGTTAGCTACTTCACCCTGGGCATGCTTTGAACAAGTGACGTCAGGTACGTGCCTCTGTGTTTGTAGCTTTTTAATTTACATATTTTCATAACTTTATACCTTAACAGTTAGACAACAACATACAAAAGATAATTACGTGGAAAATTATCTTTTAAATTAACCACTTGCACTCCGTTGTTCCGCAGGCGGGCAAGTCTCTGCGTCCTAGGGTGCACGAGGGCGCACGAGAGCGCACTCGTGCGCCCTCGTGCGCCTGACGCATGATAAGGATATTGATGGTGGTGATGTAGGTGGTGTGGCCTCCAAGCGCCACTGAAAAAAAAATCTGCAAACACAGCCGCGAACAGATTAGTTCATCTGATTGACCTCTCATTCGACTAATAAGAGCCTTGAATTGGGTTTCTGAAACCTTGAAGAGCCAATGAATGAAAACCTAGGAAGGAGGACCCGCCTCCCAATGCTTTGAATGCAGTGAGCCAATTGAAGCAGAGAAGTTCGTGAGCTGTTTTTTTTTAAGGCTGGGTGAAGACTGGCTGCTGCAGCGGATCAAAAAAGGACACAGGAAGAGCCCCACAGACCCAGCAGCATGGAGACCATCCACAAATGCAACCTGTGTGACAGGGAGTGCCATTCGTGGATCGGCATGTTCGGCCACAGGCGGTGCTTATTTTGTATTGGTTCCAGCAGAGTAGACGTTATGATTTCTTCCATGGTCATTATAGACCGACGGAGGCTGACGACGAAGGCTGAGTGACACACACGCCTTCGCCAGTCTTTTTTTAATTACTACTGTTATTTGTTTTGAAAAATCGTTCGCCAAAAACCGCAATCATGGAAGCACAAAACCGCAATAATGGAATTATGTTTTGATCGAGTCGCGAGACCAGAACCAGAGCGGACCAGCGTCGCGTTCGTCTGACAATGAGGAAGACAAGTTCGGCAGGACTCCGCTGTGAAGAGGTAAGGTGTTATAAGCTAAATTATTCTCTATCCCTGAAAATTGTAATCCAAAATGACTTTTGACCGATCAGTAAATTACAGCTGTGCGGTTCACGAAGTCTGAAGTTCGTGCGCCGCGGTACAAGGGGTTGCTCGCAGTGTACAGGCTGTGAACGCCCCCCCACCCCTGCTATTCTTCTGCAGCGAGGGACGGGGGAGCCGCGGTGACTGCACTGCTGTCCTACATCACCACATAAGGCTAATCCGTTGTGTAGCGATGGCTAAAGTCCATCCTCTGTAGCGAGCGGGGGGGGGACAACCCCCCCCACACACACACACAGTAGCGGGGGGGGGGGAGCCGCTGTGACAGCGTTGCTGTGGAAACATGCAACGAGTGTAATCTGTCATGTAGCGAGGGCCGAACTCTGTCCTTGGTAGCGGGGGGGGACGACCCCCCCCCCCACACACACACACAGACACAGCCCTGAGTGTGACCTTTCCTTTGAGCCTAAAATGAAGCTTCTACATTGAATTATTCAAAAGTTACAGACGTTTTTCCAAACTGTGCCATTTGGCACAGTTCCAAAACGCCTGGGAACAGCCTGAGAACAAAGCTGTGTAAAATATTCATTTTTTGTGGTATTGTTTCCAAATTTGGATCTCAGCTGGATAACACTTGGTTCTACATTTCTGTTGCATTTTCCAGCCGGATCGGACAGCTGTGTGTTATTTACAAGCATTTGTATCCAAAAAAACACTGTGTCCAAATTTTTTTTCTTCAAGCTCAGTATGTTTAGATGACTGTAACTCAGTGGCCGGAGCACGTAGAGAGATTATGTTTTTTTTTGCCAAAAAATTCAAAGTGTTTTCTTTTAAATGAGACCAACCCCATGAAGATGCTGCAAAGGGTTGAAGAACAGCTTTCGATTTACTTTGGGCACGTTATTTTTTGGCATTTTTAGGAAAATTGCCCGGAGTGCAAGTGGTTAACAAACATCACATGGGTAACTTGTGGCAAAATTTGATTGGGATCAAAAGATAATTTAAATTTTTTTTAATTTAACCTTTATTTAACCAGGCAGGACAGGTTAAGAACACATTTTTATTTACAACTGTGGCCTAGGGGCAAGGGACAACTCACATTCATACTTTTCCAGTTGATGCCAGTTAACCTAACCTGCTCTTGCCATTCATTTCAATTGAGATTTTTTCCAATTTAAGGTCCCATGTGTGGAAGTAGAGGGGCGTGATTTAGGCGCTCTGTTCCCGATGTAAACTTGCTGACGTCTGCCCAACATACAGTATGTGTGCTGTTGGGGTATGCATTATTGAGGGTGGCAACAACACAGTTCATTCAAATGTGAAACATACTGTCTGGGTCTATATTTATATATTGCTGGGTAATTTAACTAACTGTAATGCTGTTAATATTATCTAACTGCAATGCTCCTGCACTGTGTATATAACTGTGTACATACAGTATGTATATTTATTGTTTTGGCTAACCAATTCTTATCTTATTATTGTATTTACTATTGCTCAGAGTGCAGCTATCCCTTTGCTGCTGCAATCCTGTAATTTCACCATTGTGGGACTAATAAAGGCTTATCTTATCTTATCTTATCCACCCACTTTTCAATAAATGACATGAAGAAGTGTCCTCTCTCGAAATGAAATTATATTTAAAAGTCCACTCTACTCTGTGTGTCCTCTGCAGGATGACTGCTGTTTGCCCGCCTGAGAGCAGCCCAGATGAGGCTGAAGCTGGGTCAACATGCTCCAGAAGGGCCGGGGCAGCAGCAACTACTCGGAGCAGCTCAGTTAGTGGTGCAGTTACTGGAGAGTCTAATGGAGAGAATGTACGAGGTTCCATTGGCGGTGCAGTTGTGGCTACTAACAGTCAAAGGTACAGCCGCTGGAGCCATCAGGACAGCTCTGACATAAACACAGACGATGAAGGGGCAACCATCCGCCGTCTCACTCCCCTGGAAAGGCTGAATCTGGACATGTGCCAGGATGAAAGGTACGGTTTGTCTTGATTTAACCTCCTAGTAGATTTGCGCTTGCTACCCTCAAATTTTACACTTATGTGTTATTGTGTTGTCCTTTTAATTTCATTGGCTCATGGGATCATCATTTCTCATGTCATCTGGTTGCAGGGTGGTCCGTGAACTAACAGTTGGCAGAAGAATTGGCTTCTACAAAATTCGTGGAGAAATTGGCTGTGGAAATTTTTCTCATGTCAAGCTAGGAATCCATGCTCTCACCAAAGGTAAAAACCAGTGAAAGACCTGGCTCTCAAATGTCATGAAATAGACTTATATGAGAAAGGTAAAGGTGCAAGGACTGATCCAATTCAGTAAGGCACATAAATTGTTTATGTCCCAAATTAATATAATGTTGATTGAGATGTGAGTTTAAAAAAAAAAGCCTTGCTCAAATACAGTAGCTGCCTGTCAATATTACCAAGAGATCTAGAAGGATTTTTGTAAAATCTCCTGTGACATCAAATGGCCTGTTTCCCAGGAGCCATTTAACACAAATTGACAGGTTCATACTAATGACAGGTGTTGCAAATCACATTAATTATGCTTGCACACCCCCCCCCCCCCCAATTGTTAGCATTGTTAGTACTTCTGTTATCCTGATTTTTCATGTCAAAATGGCTTCTGTGAAAGGGGCTTGTGGTGAGTATCTGTACTGAGCTCACTGACACATGCTCAGGGGCATTAAAGCATCAGTCTATAGACAAACAAAACCCAAAACAATTTAGTAAGCTCCCGTTTGCGCTAGCTTTTTATGCGATTTAAGTGATTACTTGGCTGATGAGTTGTTTCATCAATGGGCTGCAACACTCACAAGTATGTCCTAGAGCAATTTACTAAGGAGGCAATGCACGCCCGCTCGGGGGGCTGATTCAGCCACAAAGAGACAGACTGCCTTCTGCCCTTGAACAGATGGATTGATTAGAGATCTCCAGTTTCCTTAGCGACAGCAAAAATTGCTGCATGCCTCATCAAAGGCTAAAGTGGGAGAGGAAAATGAGTTTGTAAATGTGTGTGTCATCTGTCTTTAAAGGTTTATGTTTTTTACTCTATCTCTGGGTTTTCAATACCGTGCGTGTGCACGCGTGGTCATGCATATGCCTGTGCATGTAAGTGGTGTCATTTAGTCAACAGTGTGACCTCCATGTGCCTGTTGAAAGCTACGTCCGAGCTGAAGGGGATCTTAATACCAGCTTTAATAATGCATAGTGCAGCACAATTAGGTATCTCAACACCATTTTGGCACTTAAGAACTTTTCTGTATACAGTTACCTGACCTCTATTTTAGGTTTTTTTTATGAATCATTTAAAGGAAAACAGCGAAGATCTCAGTTATTTGAATTTGATACACTATAAGTAAAGCATTTTTATTTGTGTGATACTGCCATTTGAAACATTCTTTACTTACAGGTTTGAAGGTGTTGTATTAAATTTCAATTCCAACATATGGGGGGAGGGGGGGCTGAAAAGTTCATAGGCTGAAAACGTCATAGTGGTCAAATTTGCCCAAATGGGGTTTATTTTTCAACCACAGGGATCCAAGTGCTGCAACATCGATGGAAGAAGTGTGTGGACCGAAGGGGAGACTATGTTGAAAAATAAACCACATTTGGTCAAATTTGACCACTATGAACTTTTCAGCCCCCCCCCCCCCCATAGGATAACTAATTAGGTATACTTCATTACCATCTCAAATTCACCCACTGATGCAGTAAAAAAAGCTGTTATAATGTTTCTGTTTTTGCTTGGTAAACTAGCATCACATCTTGTATCCTTTATTAAAAAAAGGATTTCTGTAACAACATCATATATTATAAAATAATCTCACAATTGAAAATATGTCTGTGACAACTTGTTTCAAAATCAGCTTTCTTCAGATGCTTCTGTCTAAAAATGTTATCTTAAATTGTACCTGGTTGTACGTTTATATAGTCATTAACCTTAAACTTCTCCTTCTGCAAAACCAGACAAAGTGGCCATAAAAATTTTAGACAAAACAAAGCTGGATCAGAAGACGCAGAGGCTCCTGTCCAGAGAAATTTCCAGCATGGAGAAACTTCACCACCCCAACATCATACGCCTCTATGAGGTCTGGCTCATGAGATTTCTTCCTTATAGGTGCCTGCAAAAATTTAAGCACCTTTTGAAAAAGCAAAAAGATATTTTGATGATTTTTTTTTCCATCTAAAAGATTTCAAAAAATCTATATAGGACAGAGAA
Organism: Pholidichthys leucotaenia; assembly: GCA_020510985.1. NCBI lineage: Eukaryota > Metazoa > Chordata > Actinopteri > Cichliformes > Pholidichthyidae > Pholidichthys > Pholidichthys leucotaenia. The sequence continues at coordinate 59,873,853 of CM035838.1, read as the reverse complement.
AAAGAACAATACTACCATCAAATATTACTTTTTATTTCATAAAGTTAAAAAAATACACAGTTGTGGCATGTGCAAAAGTTTGGGAAGACTCTGCATTTAGTAAGACCCCCTTGGCAGATATTACAGCTTGTAAATGCTTTTTGTAGCCACCTGAAAGTCTCTCAATTCTTGTATTCATGATTATCTTCCATTCTTCCTTGCAAAGGACCTCTAGTTCTGTAATCTTCTTGGGCCAGCTTGCATGGACAGCTCTTTTAAGATCTACCCACAGATTTTCAGTTATGTTTAAGGGCCCTGTTATAATGATCTAAGCAGCCTTATGACCCACCTGGGACGAAGACAATAAGTAAGTAAGTATAATGATCTAAAGCATCCACTTGCACTGCACTTTACTTCTTGTGGGAATGGCTTTGTTAATTTCTGGTAGTACATTGTCTATTTTATTTTTTTTTTTTTTTTGCAGTATGCTTTGCACCATCTTTGCTGAAATACCAACTGAAAGAGCACGTGCTTTATTCATGAAGGAGGGGACTCATTTAAAAGGGGTGCGGCCAGGGGCTAGGCCTGCAACGATAACAAATTTTGATGGATGATAAATTTTTCCCAAAATTATCATGATAAACTGTATTATCATTGATCTGTCATAACTATAATATCCATGTGGCAAACACAAAACGCATATGCACGTGCACGGACACAGAAGATCTAATAAGGTAATGATTGACATGCCCATAAATGAGTTTTGCATCTTTGACAAAGCACTACTGATTAGATGGTCATAATACGGTCCAAGTCTGGGGACTGTGAGGGCCATTCTACTACATTAAGTTTGTGTCTCCTAGGTAGTCAGTTCAGTTCACTTTATTTATAGAGCACCTTTCGAGCACATGTGCAACCCAAGGTGCTTTACAGAACCATAGTCAAACAGAAACACATAAAAACACAAAAAGGTAAGAGGTTAAAATATTCAAAAATATGAAGGCAAGAAAGGAACTGATTAAAATAATAATCACAGATCCAAGATGGCTGCCGGGGTGCAGTCACACAGTTTGGCAAGTCCTGTGTGTTTGCTTAAAAAGTCATCTAAAGAGCAAATTGGACCATGGATTGTGATATCAATGTATTCCTCTGTTGTTTGGATAATTCTCTTTCTTCTGCTAAGTTCAACTTGTCCAAGAAAAAGGGACACTCTAACCTTGTATCCAGCCAGATGGAGTCAGCACATGCTATTCACAAGGGTACTGGATTATGGCCATGCTAGGCCACCCCCAGGTGAGCAGGAACAGGCTGTTACAGACAAACCACTCCTGGGTGTTTTTAATCTCTTGCTGATACTTGTTTTGGCTGGTGATGTTGAATTAAATCCTGGGCCAGTGCCAGCTGGGCCTCTACCTTTGCTAGCTGGGTTTCCACCTCTGCTATCTGGGCCTTTACCATTGCTACCTGGGCCAACACCATCATCAGCTGGGCCTCCACCTCTACTAGCTGGGCTAGCATCACTGCAAGCTGGGCTTCCACCTCTGCTGGCTGGGCTAACACCATTGCTAGCTGGGCCTCCACCTCTGCCAACTGGGCTTCCAACTCTGCTAGCTGGGTTTCTACCCCTGCCAGCTGGGTTTGGACCTGGGCTAACAACACAGCCAGCTGGACTTACATTGCAGCCAGTTGAACCACCTTCAACAATAACCGGGCCACTTCCGTTGATATTTGAGTCATCATCACCTCTAACTGAATCTTCACCAACACCAGCCGGGCCTTCACTATGTGCAAACATTGCCAATAAAAGAAACAGGAGGCTGCCAAATCCTGCAATATTAAAACACTGGAAATTCAGGGTGTGTCAAACTGTTAATAATTCTAAATTAATATGGGACTCAGCACATAAACCAAAAGGCATTCTTTGTGCACACTTAAATATACAAAGTATTCTAACAAAAAGTGATCAGGTTCATCACCTTCTCATTGATTCAAATATTGACTTTCTTTGCTTATCTGAGACATGGCTCCGTGAATCTTCGCCCTCAGCAATACTATCTGTACCTGGTTATAAAATGTTTAGAAAAGACAGACAGGGTTCTAAGGGAGGAGGTGTTATGATTTATGCCAAGGATACTTAAAATTGTAATGAGATACATGTTACAGATGAGAATGGATTGGAATTTCTTGGACTAACTGTTTCTTTGTCACAGCAAATGTCTTATTCTTGTAGTTATTTATAGGCCTCCTTCATCAAATGTAGATTTGTATGAAAAGCTGGAAATTTTATTGAAACAATTTAATTTTGCAAAAGAGGTAATAATGGGTGACCTAAATGTTAATTGGGAAGTCAACAAAGTTAGGAAAAATTTGAAAAAGGTTATGGATGACATGGATATGACTCAGGTAATTAATGGCCCTACGAGAATCACAAACTCTACTAGCACTCAGATTGATCTAGCTTTTAGTAATAGGCCAGAAAGGATCTTGAAGTCATACAGTATGCTCACAGGATTGTCTGATCACTATCTTATAATGGTCACAAGAAAATTAAATAAAAAGCGCTTCAAATCCTTGGCCGCCATCGAATTCTATATAATATCAAAACAGGAACAACTAAATTTTCAAGATTCAATTCAAGAAGTAAATTGGGATGAATTACTCATTGGCAAAAATTTAGATGATATTTGCTCTAAATTTACCAACAAAATACAACAAATTATTATACAATTTACACTGATAATTAAATTAAAAGCTAGAAAGAATAGCCTTCCTTGGTTAAACAAATTTATTCTGAAATTGATGAAAGAACGAGATCACTTTTTGAAGTTGTCAGTTAAATCAGGACACAATAGGCACCAATTTATTTAATTGAGAAATGGGGTAGTGAAAGAAATAAGAAAATCTAAAGCTGACTTTTTCATTACTGTTTTGAATAGTGAGAGGGGAAATTCTAAAATAACCTGGAATTATATTAAAAAGTTATTGGGTGATTCCCAAAAAAACAAAACAAAACTAATGCAAATTCAATTAAATTGAAACATTCTGACGAAACCTCAAGTGATAGCTGATGCTTTTAACAACTACTTCATTGAATCTGTGTCAGAAATTTCTGATAAGTTTATAGTAAAACAAAGGAAGGAATACCCTGTATTGTCTGCAACGCAGTCCTTTACCATTACAAATATTACTGAGACCAAAGTTATCGATTTAATTCAATCACTCAAACCATCTAAAGCAAAGGATATTTTTGGAATGGACACGAACATGCTCAAAGATTTAGTTTCAGTTCTTGCCACTCCTATTGCTTTAATCATTAATCTTTCAATTTCATCTGGCCATTTTCCAAAGGCCTGGAAATCTGCTATTGTTACCCCTGTCTTTAAATGTGGTGACCCAACTTTTCTGCATAACTACCGACCAATAAGTATTCTTCTGGCCATTTCCAAAATTGCAGAAAAATGGGTGGAAGAGCAGATTGTCCATTATTTAAACAGTAGTTCCCCCTCTCTCCACGTCATGCAGTTTGGTTTCAGATCCAAGCATTCCACTGAAATGGCTACATGCCTCTTCATTGAGAAAATAAAATCTTTCCTTGATAAGGTTGGAGTTGTAGGGGCGGTGTTTTTGGACCTTAGGAAAGCATTTGATACAGTAAATCACTCTGTTCTTCTTACAAAGCTCTTTAAATTTAACTTTTCTCACAACGCTGTGAGCTGGATTGAATCATATCTGCATGATCGAACAGAGTCTGTATTAGTTAACAACTGCAGATCTTATTCTCTTAGGTTAACTTCTGGAGTCCCTCAGGGATCAATATTAGGCCCCCTTTTATTTAGTCTTTATATTAATGATTTGCCCACAGTTTGTTCTGAAGCTGAATGCTTAATGTATGCAGATGACACGGTTTTCTTTGTTCATGGTCACTCCAAAGACACTGTTGCTGCTAAACTCGGTAAGACACTGTCCTGTGTCACAACTTCATTGCAGGAGTGCTGTCTACAGTTAAATGTTTCTAAAACTGTAGGCATGTATTTCACTAAAATACATAGTGTCACCTGATCCTGACATACTGTATATGTTAATGGAGGAAAAATACAAATTGTTAGCCAATATAAATATCTTGGGTTAATAATAGATTCACAGCTTTCCTTTAAAGCCCATATTGCTAAATTGAGTAAAAAAAATCAAGTTAAATCTTGCAAATTTTCGTGCAATTCGAAATGAAATGTCAACTGAAGCCGCAAAAATATACTTGCATTCAATGATTCTCAGTCACTTCAATTATTGCCTAACTAGCTGGTCCCAGGCGGGTTTGAGTGCAAAAAAACCATTGGAAGTTTTGTACAAACAAGCAGTCAAAGTTATGGATAAAAAACCTAGGTATTATCATCATTGTGCAATTTAAAAAAAATACAGTCTTTTAAACTGGGATAGTCTTCATACATTTGCAGATTTAAATTTGATTTATAAAGTACTGCATGATTTGGCTCCAGATCCTCTGGCAGAGTTCATCAGCCAAAGAAACAGCTCTGAGCGTGTCACTCGAGGCTCTGTCAGAGGTGACTGTTTCATCCCTCTGCGCAGGAGCACTTTCAGTAAGTCAGCCTGGTCAGTGAGGGGCGCTAGTGAGTGGAGCTCAGTACCTGAGGAGGTTAAACTGCTTACAACATACAAGGCCTTCATAAAAAAATTGAAAATGTGGCTTATAAACACCTACAGCTGCCAACACTAAAAGATAAGTCTGTTGTGATGTTTGATGTTGTGATTAAATGTACGGTTTGTTATGTGTATGTTATTTGTTACATTAGTGCCTTCTTAAATGTTTAACTATGTTTTTTTCTTGTAGATGCATTTTATTGCTTTTTTACATCTTGCCCAGGGGACTACAGATGAAAACTAGCCTTTTGGCTAATTCTGGCTTTTTTAACCATGTGTAAACATGTGTTTTATGAAATTGCATTGTCCCTTTTCAAATAAACTAAACTAAAACAATTATAAGACAATAAAATCACAATAAAACAAAGTGAGAGTCAAAATTCCATGAATTGGAAATCAGTGAAAATAACAACATCACTAATAATAACAATAAAGCTAATTGTAAGCTCTATCAAAAAGAAAAGTTTTAAGTTTGATCTTAAAAGAAGAGAGGGTATCAGACAGGGAGCTGGTTCCACAGGAGAGGGGCCTGATAGCTGAAAGCTCTACCTCCAAATTTACTTTTAAAAAAATTTGGGAACCACAAGTAAGTCTGTGTTCTGAGAGCGAAGAGGTCTTGAAGGGTAATATGGAACAACAAGGTTTTTAAGGTAGGAAGAGGTTTGGCCCCTGAGGGCTTTATAAGTAATGAGAAGGATTTTAAATTCTATTCTAAATTTAACAGGGAGCCAATGTAACGAGGATAAGTTGGGGGAAATGTGATCTTTCTTTGTAGCACCTGTCAGTACTCTGGCAGCAGCATTTTGAATCCGTTGAAGAATTTTGAGGGAATTGCTTGGACACCCAGTCAACAGGATGTTGCAGTAATCTAGTATGTTCCTGTTTGGTGGGCTCCTCATGACTATATTCGGGATTTGTGTGAACAAATTTATATTCGGGATTTGTGTTTTCATTGTCAGTTTGAGACAGGATGTTCCTGATTTTTGGGGCGGTGCGGTGGAGCAGTGGTTAGCACTGCGGTAGCACAGCAACTCACCCTTGGCCATGGGATCCCAGGTTCGATCCCAGCCCCTGACCAACAGTGATCTGTGTGGAGTTTGCATGTTCTCCCTGTGTCTGTGTGGGTTTAGTCCGGGAGTTTTCCGGTTTCCTCCCACAGGCCAAAAACATGCAGGTTAGGTTAATTGGAGACTCTAGAGTGGCCCTAGGTGTGAATGGTAAAGGGATAGCGCCGTACCATGGATGCCCTCAATTTCCCCTCTGGGGATCAATAAAGTATACAAAATCAAAAAAAAAATGTTTGCAATATTGTGCAAGTGAAAGAAAGCAGCTCTAGACATCTGTTTAATGTGTAAATTAAAAGACAAATCATGGTCGAAAATTACTCCAAGGTTCCTCACAGTAGTACTGGATGCCAAGGTAAAGCCATCCAGTGTAACTATATGGTTAGACAGGGAATCTGACTTTTTTAGGGCCAAAAACAGTTACCTCAGTTTTGCTTGAATTTAACATAAGGAAATTACCAGTCATCCAGGCCTTTATGTCTTCAAGCCATGCCTGTAGTTTCACTAACTGATGAGTGTTTTTAGTGTCCATGGCTAAATAGATCTGTGTCTCATCGGCATAGCAGTGAGAATTCATATTGTGTTTTCTGATAATAGTGCCCTGTGGAAGCATATATAAGGTAAACAAAACTGATCCAAGACCAGAACCCTGAGAAACACCATAATTAATGTGAGAAAGTGTGGAAGACCTATCATTTACATGTACAAACTGGAATCTATCTGGTAAATATGATTTAAACCAGGCCAAAGAAGTTCTCTTGATCCCACTGATGTGTTCAAGTCTATAAAGGTCAAGTCCATGGAGGATTTCAAATTGTGTTTTTAATCATTATGTTGTTGTAGAAGCAATCCTCTTTTAAACTTCCGTTGTTTTTTTTTGTTTGTTTTTTTTACAGATAGTGTGATGTTTGCTTTCAGAAATTAGTGGTATTAGTGGAATCCATTCTTCCCTTCCCCTGTGCAATGTTTCCTGTACCACTGGCTGCACCACAAACCCAAAACATGGTAGATTCACCCCATGCATAGCAATTAGCAAAGGGTTCTTTTCATGAACTTATGCTCCTTTTTAAAATACCTTTGCTGATTTTGTCTGGAGAGTTAACTTTTCAGTCTGCAGTACTTGTTTTCAAGACACACCAGGCTTCTGTAGGTATTCCATTACCTGTAGGTCTTGACAATGCATTTTATGATATGGATGGAGGTAAGATTTTCTCGTACAGAATCTTCCATGAAGGTCTTCTTGTGCAAGTATTGCTGCACAGTGGAATGGTGCACCACTACTCCTGAGACTGCAAAATCTTCCTGCAGGTTTTTGCAGTCAGATGGGGATTTTGATTTGCCATTCTGACCAGCTGTTCTGAGAGTTTTCTTGGTCTTCCAGATTTCATCTTGACAGCTACAGTTACCCTCAACTGCCATCTCTTAATTATATTTCCCATTGTGAAAACTGCAAGCTGAAAATGCTTTGCTGTGTTCTTGTAGTCTTCTCCTTCACTGGGCATCAAGACATTTCATTTTCAATGTCTTACACAGCTGCTTAGAGGAACCCTTGATTGCTGGGTGCTTACACAAGTCAGAGAATATAAAAGCTTTTAAACTAGCATTAGCTGACACTTCAACAACTGCTGACGTGCCCAATGACCTGATTTAGATCTCTGTTTATAAAAAAAATCTGTAAAAAGAATGTGAGATATGGGAACACATACGGTACCCAAGGTTTTGCACCTGCCACATTTGTGTATGTATTTTTATTTTTAACTTTATAAAATAAAAAGTAAGTATATATTAATGTTTCCTGGTAATGCTCTTTTTGCCTCTATCTTACAGAGATTATTTTTAACATCTTTTTAATGAAAAAGTCATCAAGCTTTTTTAAGGGGTGCACAAATTTTTTGATCTTTATCTGATCCTAGAGAATGATTGTTTGCTGTTATTGCATTTGTTGTTTTATGGGTCTTTGTGTCCTTTTAGGTGGTGGAGACTTTGTCACGGTTGCACTTGGTGATGGAGTATGCAGGGGGAGGGGAACTTTACACCAAAATTACTACAGAGGGAAAACTTTCTGACACTGACAGCAAGATTGTCTTTGCCCAGATCCTTTCGGGTGTTAAACATATGGTCAGTATAAGTAATTATTCATTCATTCATTCATTCATCTTCTACCGCTTAATCCTTTTTGGGTCGTGGGGGGGCTGGAGCCTATCCCAGCATCTTTGGGCGAGAGGCAGGGTACACCCTGGACAGATCGCTAGTCCATCGCAGGGCCAACACAGACAGACAGACAACCATTCACTCTCACAGTCATACCTAAGGACAATTTAGAATCCCCAGTTTGATGCCAATTAACCTAGCTTGCATGTTTTTGGCATGTGGGAGGAAACCGGAGAAATCCCGGAGTAAACCCACGCAGACACGGGGAGAACATGCAAACTCCACACAGATCACTGTTGGTCGGGGGCTGGGATCGAACCCAGGATCCCCCGGCCAAGGGTGAGTTGCTGTGTTGCCGCAGTGCTAACCACTTCGCCACCGCACTGCCCTTATAAGTAATTAGTTTTTTTAAGTAGCAGACGATAGTTGCTCTTTAGTATTTCTGTTTTGAGTTAATCATGAAAATATGTTGTATATTGAAATTAGGGTGTAATAAGTGTTCCTGGAATATTGAAGTGAATGCTGGGGTTTTGAAGAATTTGAAACAGCAAACATTTACGTATCTAGGACAGCAGCAGCAGCAACACTGTAGCCATGTTTACATGTGCAAAATTTCTTCAATCTGATTACAGTTCAGATCAGAACCTTACTGTTTACATGGACCCTGAAAAAGTTGATCAGATTATGACGTGCGCTTACATGTGTCACACGTTTGAACAGACTAAATCATTTTGACTTGCGCAGAATTGTCTGACATTCTGGAAATAGTAGAAGAAGAAGCATCTTCTGATGTAAAACTCCACTTTGTGTCTTTCTCTTTTTGAAATGGACCTGTATTGTGTTATTCAGACTGTGCTTTTGCTTCTGCTGGTCTCCGTAATGAAGCTACAAGCCCAGCAGTACATACTTCTACATATGACGAACAGAGGGAGACAGCAGGATGATACAGACCAGTTCTGTTTTACTCCCGCCATGTCTTCCGCTAGCTGCTCTAAAGACAGAAATACGTCATGTCGACATGTGACTGATGTACAGACATGCGCAGTAAACATATTTTCTATTCAAATTTCGGAATAAGTGTTTATATGCGCACCAATCATATTAACAATTGGCATAACCCACCCGCCACAATCGGAAGGAAATTTTGATCCGAAGGAGTGTGATCGGGTCAGAATATTCAGACTGGCATATTTACATGAAGCATTTTTATTCCGATCAGGCTTTTAATCCGGTTACTTGTGTCCATGTAAACATGGCTTGTCATACCAAAGGGAAAGCATTAGTAGACCCCCACATGCAACTTCCCAATCTGGTGGTCTACTAATGCTTTCCCTTTGGTATGACAGTGTTGCTGCTGCTGTCCAAGATCACTGCTCCCTAAACTAGCTTCTGTCCCACCTTGTAATCACAGAAATGTTAAACAATTGATATAACAGAAGAATAAACAGAATTCACCAACATTTTTGCAAATAAACTATGATCACAATTGTAAACAAATCAGAGTATTACAGTAATAATTTTCTTTGCAGAAAATGTAGAAAATATCATCTATATCCACTCCAAAGTCTAATGGGTTCTTCCATGGCCCAAGCTCAACTATTTCTGCAAATATGAATGAAATCAGGTCAGTAGTTTTGCAAAACCTTGCTAAAAAAAACAGGGCAGCGCGGTGGCGGAGTGGTTAACACTGCGGCAGCACAGCAACTCACCCGGCGAAGGGTGAGTTGCTGTGGGATCCTGGGTTCGATCCCAGCCCCCGACTAACAGTGATCTGTGTGGAGTTTGCATGTTCTCCCCGTGTCCGCGTGGGTTTACTCCGGCATTTCTCCGGTTTCCTCCCACATGCCAAAAACATGCAAGTTAGGTTAGTTGGCATCAACTGAGGATTCTAAATTGTCCTTAGGTATGAATATGAGAGTGAATGGTTGTCTGTCTCTCTGTGTTGGCCCTGCGATGGACTGGCGATGTGTCCAGGGTATATCCTGCCTCTCGCCCAAAGATGCTGGGATAGGCTCCAGCCCCCCGTGACCCGAAAAGGATTAAGCAGAAGAAGATGGATGGATGCTAAAAAAGTCAATCAGACAAAAAAAGGGCACCAAAAACATGACCTCCTTGCCAGAGACAATCATAATATCATTTAGCTGTGAATTAATGTGCAGATGAGTTATATTTATCTTGCTCGGTTATATCTTTTCCCTCATAGCATGAAAACAGCATTATCCACCGTGACCTGAAGGCAGAAAATGTTTTCTACACCACCAGCTCCTGCGTCAAGGTTGGGGACTTTGGATTTAGCACACTGAGTCGCCGTGATGAGACCCTCAACACATTCTGTGGCTCGCCGCCATACGCTGCACCTGAACTCTTCCGCGATGAGCATTATGTTGGCGTCTATGTGGACATCTGGGCTCTGGGGGTGATGTTGTTCTTCATGGTAACAGGCACTATGCCATTCAGAGCAGACACTGTGGCCAAACTGAAGCGGTGCATCATGATGGGGGCCTATGTCCTTCCCACAGGGGTGCCAGAGACATGCCAGACACTGATCAGAGGAATCCTCCAGCAGATACCAACTGACCGCTGTACAGTGGAGCAGATGATGGACTCTGAGTGGCTGCAGCAAGTGGACTTCCCACATGCCATGGAGCCTTTTAGACTAGACCCATCCTACCTGGCAGAGAGTGATCCATCTGAACTTATGGAGGAAGAGAGGGAGGTGAAGGCTGCACTGGAGACATTGGGAATCAGTTCAGAGCATATCCTCAACAACCAAGGAAAGGACTGCAGGAGCTCCATCACTGGGGTTTATCGGATCTTGCTGCACCGTGCCCACAAGAGACGGGTTGTTGAGAGAGTACCTGCAGTCACACAGGTGGTCAGACCAACTGCAACGAGGAAAAAGGAGCGACTAAAGGTGTACCGCAATTTACGTCACACGTCTAAACTCTGTGTAATTCTGTGACAAAATGCTCAACTTGTTCTGAAAATTGACTATGAGATGGAATTGCATGAATTCCAGTAGAAAAAAGTCTTTCACTCTGGTAGTATAAATTAAAATCTGATACTTCTTTCTTTCAGCAAGAAAAGTCATTGCACTAATATTGTTATAAGTGAATCATTAGTGCATCCTAGTGCTCCCAAAATCTGAACCGTTATAAATTATACACGTAAGGGTGATGTTTAGAGAGCATACATGATTTATTTGGGTCATGCCAGATACTTATAGCTCATACCTGCTCTGTGCTTTGTTGTGTTGTAACAACAGGAAATGTAGCATAAATTTTACTTTAAAAAGTTAGAAATCCACCATATTTACTGATGCAAGTAAGTGGTGAAACATGGAGTCAGTACATGACATATGATGTTTTAATATTTAATTGCCCTTTTATTGAATGCCTTACTGGTTTTACTCCATATTATATTACCTCATGTTTGTGAGAAGTCACCTCTCCACAGCATGTGGGACACCATGGGGTTGTATAAGGGTGGTGCCTATCTCCATTTTTGTGACCTTATGCCACACAGCTACTGTGAGTACTGAAGGCTACACTAAGGGGTCAGTCCTCTGGTAGCTCTGTGTGTTAAATGGTATAAGAAGATATAGTAAAATGTTATTTGTCTTTGTGAGATGTTCCTGTTGTTAGGCTGTAACATGTCACAGAAACGCTGACCTCAAAATTATCCTTTTGACTTCTTCTTCTTCTTTCGGCTGCTCCCTCTAGGGGTCGCCATAGCAGATCATCTGTCTCCATCTCACCCTATCCCTTGCATCTTCCTCTGTAACACCAACCCTGTCCATGTCCTCCTTCACTACATCCATGAATCTTCTCTGTGGTCTTCCTCTTTTCCTTCTGCCTGGCAGCTCCATCTTTAACATCCTTTATCCAGTATATCCACAATCCTTTTTCTGCACATGTCCAAACCATCTCAGCCTTACCTCTCTTACTTTGTCTCCAGACCGCTCAACCTGAGCTGTACCCTGATATACTCATTTCTAATCCTGTCCCTCCTAGTCACTCTCAATGAAAATCTCAGCATCTTCAACTTTGCCACCTCCAGCTCCACCTCCTGTCTTTTTGTCAGCACCACCATCTCCAAACCATACATCATAGCAGGTCTCACTACCATCTAAGAATTCCTTATACAAAGATATAGAGTGATGATAATCAAGTCAGTGGCGGTGGTGCACCTGTGGGCTGGTTGCCGGCCGCCAATCAAATCTAAAGGAAGAAGAAGAAGAAGTAAATCTTCCCTTTCCCTCTTGCTGCTACGCTTCTGTCACAAATCACTCCTGACACTCGTCGCCACCCACTCCACCCTGCCTGCACTCTTTTTCACCTCTCTTGTGCATTTTACATTGCTTTGGATGGTTGACCCCAGGTATTTAAACTCATTTACTTTCACTACCACTACTCCTTCCATCTTCACCCTTGCACCTGCCTCCTTCTCATTCACACTCATGTATTCTGTCTTGCTTCTACTGACTTTCCTCTTCTCTCCAGAGCATATCTCCACCTCTCCAGGTTCTCTTCCACCTGCTCCCTATTCTCACTACAAATCACAATGTCATCTGCAAACATCATGGTCCACAGAGACTCCTGCCTGACCTCATCTGTCAGCCTGTCCATCACCATGGCAAACAAAAAGGGGCTCGGAGCCGATCCCTGATGTAATGGCACCCCCACCTTGAATCCATCGGTCACTCCTACAGTGCACCTTACCACTGTCTCGCTGTCCTCATACATGTCCTGCACCACCCTCACATACAGTACTTCTCTGCTATTCCTGACTTCCTCATACAGTAGCACACTTCCTCTCTTGGCACCCTATCATATGCTTTCTCTAGATCCACAAAGACACTGTGCAACTCCTTCTGACCTTCTCTACACTTCTCTATCAACACTCTTAGAGCATTTATTGTCTCGTTATTCGTCTCTGTGAGATGTTCCTGTTGGGCTGTAACATGTCACAGAAATGCTGGCTTCAAAATTATCCTTTTGACTTGAACAAACAAAATGTAAATATTTAGCTATGGATACCAAGGTATCATCAACCAGAATTTTGAGTTCATGTGTCAACACAAGTTTTCATTCAAATTACATTTTTGGTACAGGATCCACTGTCAGGTTTTTAATCACACAATGCCATGTTCATGCTAATGTGCTGATTAAATAAATACAAATTTAACATACATAAAATATGCATGTTTTTCTTAAACAAAATCATAGTTTAAAGTGAACTTTCTATGCCTTTTTTCTCATGTTCTGTTTCATTGGGTGGTTGCTACTACTGCTTACATTCTCAAACTAATGAAATCAGTATAGGCAGTAATCTGCCCAAATCTCAGCCTCCAGGCTGTTTTCTGTCTGTGATGGGCACCCAATCAGAAGAATGTTGTCTTAAAGAGATTGTGGTCTTGCACTGAAATGGGCTAGAGTGTCTTTTTTTAGACAGTGACAGATGAACAGACATAACCTCTGTTCATTTGAAAAACTAATAGTAAACAACCTATCAGCTCAGCACAAAAACTGGCAACATGCAAAGAGTAGGCAAGTTTCTGTTTGCAGTACTTCCCTCCTCCCACCAAATGTACACAGATTTTTTTTTTTTAAATTTAATAATGACGAAAAGTATGGATCAATTAAGGCCCTAGAATTCTTAGCAGAAAATCAGCTAGAATAGCTAATTAGATTATGGAACGTATGGACTTTAATAACCGAAGTAGAAATGAAAAGATATTAGAGACAACTTTTTTGTAAATTTCAAAGACAAATCAAGGTTATTTACAATGTCAGTTTGGCCTTTGCTGATAATTACTACAACAATGGACACAGTTCCTTGTCATCATGCTGCTGTACCTCTGCCCACTGAAATGAGTTGTCTTTGTGTTGTTCCTCGTTATTTTGTTTGATTTTGGTGTTCAAATAAGTTTGCTGACACATCACTTTCATCAACTGTGTGGGCATATGAACAGCAAATATTTTTTCCACATTTTTTCCAATATTGCAGGGATGGACCACATGTGCCATGGAGGGCCAAGATACTGCAGGTTTTTCTTCCAACCAGCTTTTTCAGCAGATAATTTTACCGAATTCCTTCCTGCTGATTGCTCATCAGTGAAAACATCTATTTTAGTAACTGACCAGAAACAAAACCTGCAGGGTCTTGGCCCTCCATGGCACAAAGTTGCCCATCCCTGACTGAATGCCATTGATAAAGGTCCAGCGCTTTTTGACAGGATGTACATGGATTATTATAATTATATCAGTCACATAAAATGTTTTTATATGTCAACAGCAATATTGTTTATGGTGATAACTTATGGAACAATTTACTGTATGGCCAACAAAATTTGGTATTGCTACAGGCCTTGTGATCAGTTCCCATCAGTCTTCTTCAAAGCTCTTCAACTGGTCAGGTTTAGGCTCGGGTGATCACTTACAAGCTGTTAATTCAATTCAGTTCAACTTTATTTATATAGCACCATTTCACAACAACAGTCATCTCATAGCACTTTCAACTGTAGGGGAAAGCCCCACAATTGCAGAAAGACCCCAGTAATCAGGCGATCCCCTGTGAGCAAGTGCTTGGCGACGGTGGAGAGGAAAAACTCACTTTTAACAGGAAGAAACCTCCAGCAGAACCAGGATCAGGGAGGGGCAGTCATCTGCTGCAACTGGCTGGGGGGTGAGGGGATAGAGAGGACGAAAAGAACAGACATGTAGAGCGCAAACAGCACGATGGGGATTCAATCTATGGAAGAGAGCAAATAGATGTTAATGACCAGCAAAAATATTTTGAGAGTGAAGGAGTGAAGCCCATTGCATTATTGGAGGTCCCCTGGCTGTCTAAACCTATTAGCAGCATAACTAAGGGAGGGTTCAGAGACACATGATCCCTCCCTAATTGTAGGCTATATCATAAAGGAAGGTTTTAACCCTATTCTTAAAAACAGAGATTGAGTCTGACTCCCAAATCCAGATTGGCAGCTGGTTCCACAGGAGAGGAGCTTGATAACTGAAGGCTCTGCCTCCCATTGTACTTTTGGAGATTCTAGGTATTACAGGTAATCCAGCATTTTGGGAGCGTAGTGCTCTGTTAGGATAATAGGGTAGTATCAGATCTTTTAAATAAAAATGGGCTTGATTGTAGAGCTTTGGAAGTGAGAAGAAGGATTTTAACCCTCTGAGTGTGTATGTTGCTGAACTATGACATAACCCCTAGTGGTCAAGAGTGGTAAATATTTTTTGTCAATAAAATATTTCAGATTTCCAAGGCAATAACTTGAAAGTTGCAAGAGATAATGGCTTACTGTCAATTAGAAAGATGTAAAATATGATCCAAAGTTTCAGATGGGAACAAATTTATGCATCTAATTTGCATAATGTCACGGCACCTCTTTAAATTCCATAACTAAGTCAAAACTGGACTTTGGACGTATTTACACAACGAATGTTTCAGTCTTTTGACACCGTTTTTTGTACAGAGGTACCTCATCATCTTATCTTCAAAGTATATGAACAAGAAATCAATACATTTAAAAAACCCCGAAATAAGTCACTTACTGTTGTACAGTCTGTTGACAAAGGGGGGCTGGCATGGTCGCTGCGGTTTCACCCATTATGGTCCTTATTTTGCATTCTGTTGGTAATATAAAATTGCTACCACATCTACAAAGTCTTATGATTATCCCACATAAATTTCACTTGTATCCTGCGGCTGTTTTCGGCATACAAAGCCGAAAAAGTGATGTGACGATCACGGACATATTAGCTTTCTGGGCTCAATGCTAAAACAGGAAAAGGAAATGAGGAGTTCTTCTTCTTTGATGTATTATGTGTCATCCATTGATTCCTCCAATGGATGTCTGCCACCTTTTGAAACTGGCAAATCAGTACAATCAGTACAAATCCCCAAGGCAGGCGATCATGTCAGAGTGAGAAGACAGGCACAGTGCTGTGCTCTGTCACTAGGGGCACGAAAATTCTCACACTCAAAGAGTTAAACTTAATTCTAAACTCTATGGGAAGCCAATGAAGGGAGGCCAGAACCGGAGCGATATGATCTCTCTTTCTAGTACCTGTTAAAACTCTTGCTGCAGCATTTTGGATCAACTGAAAGCTTTTTAAAGATGTTTTAGGACAACCTGATAATAAAGAGTTACAGTAATCTAATCTAGAGCTAACAAAAGCATGGATCAGTTTCTCAGCATCACTCTGAGAAAAAATGCTCCTAATCTTGGCAATATTACGCAAATGATGGAAGGCAGTCTTAGAAACAAATTTAATATGTGAATTGAAAAACAGATCTTGATCAAAAATAACTCCAAAGTTCCTCACAGAACTATTCAGAGAAAGAGTAACCACATCCAAACTAAGAGTTTGATTTGGAAAGGTATTTCTAAGTGGTTTTTTTTGGACCACCTAGAATGACTTCAGTCTTATCTGAATTTAATAGCAGGAAATTACAAGTCATCCAAGCTTTGATTTCCTTAAGACAGGCTTCTAACTTGGCTAATTGATTACTATCATCTGGCGTCATTGACAGATGTAATTGTGCGTCATCTGCATAACAATGAAAATGTATACAGTGCTTTATAATAATGTTGCCTAACGGAAGCATATATAAACTAAAAAGAGTAGGGCCTAGCACAGATCCCTGTGGAACTCCATGACTGAGCTTTGAGTTGGAAGAAAATTCATTATTGACATGAACAAACTGGAACCTATCAGATAAATAAGAGCTAAACCACTGCAACGAAGTTCCATTAAGTCCAACATAGTGTTCTAATCTATCAAGTAGAATATTATTATCGATAGTATCAAAAGCTGCACTAAGGTCTAAAAGGACAGGTACAGAAACAAGTCCATTATCAGATGCGATAATTAGGTCATTAGTGACCTTCACTAAGGCTGTTTCAGTACTATGATGGATTCTAAACCCAGATTGAAACTCTTCAAATAAACCATTTCCATGCAAATGGTCAAATAATTGCGTAGCAACAACTCGTTCTAAGATTTTTGAAATGAAAGAGAGATTAGAGATTGGTCTATAGTTAGCTAAAGCTCCTGGATCCAGCGTTGGCTTTTTGAGTAAGGGTTTAATTACAGCAGTTTAAAAGCCTGTGGTACATGGCCTAATGTTAATGAAGAATTGATTATTTGAAGAATAGAGCCACCAATAAATGGGAAGGCTTCTTTAAATAACCTGATAGGAATAGGGTCTAAAAGACAAGTTGAAGGCTTGAATGAGGAAATTATTTTATCTAACTCTAAAAGGTCAGTTGGAGTAAACTCATCCAAACAGATATCAATTGAAGAAGTTGTAGTAGTTATTGTATTTAAGTTAACGGTGGGAAGAATCTGACTGATTTTATCTCTGATAGATGAAATTTTATTATTGAAAAAGTTCATAAAGTCCTGACTCGTAAGCTCTAAGGGAATGCTAGGATTGACAGAGTCCTGACTCTTTGTCAGCCTGGCTACAGTGCTAAAAAGAAACCTGGGATTATTCTTGTTCTCTTCTATTAATGCAGAATAATAACTTGCTCTAGCTTTTCTAAGAGATTTTTTATAAATTAAAAGATGATTTCTCCAAGCTAAATAGATTTCATCTAAATTAGTGGAGCACCATTTTCTTTCTAATTGACAAGTCTTCTCTTTTAAGCTACGAGTTTCTGCGTTGAACCATGGAGTTAAAAATCTCTGATTAGACTTTTTTTTAACCGAGTCTATGAAATCATATCAGAATACAATAAGTCTGTTGGAGAAATGACATACTTCAAGACCCTAGAACAGTACGTTTTAATCCATTATGCCTGTCTTTGGGGTATCAGACTGGAGGACTTGGAGGAAGCCAAAACAGGCATGAGGAGAACACATCGACCCCACACAGAGGCTCCAAAATGTCTGAAACCCAGAACCTTCCTGCTGTGAGGTGTCAGTGCAAACCACAACAGTACAGTATCAGTCAACCAACCACACGTCATGTTGGCATTCAAACTTCCAGCCATCTCTGTCATCTGAACAATGCAGCGACGGTGCATTTAGAGTTTTGCACTTTTAAAGCCTGTTTGATTTTTAAAATATTATTTTAAGAAAAAGCACTCAATAGGTAAAATATGCTGTCTCTGACTGCCTTGTTTGACTTTGTTTCCATACTGAAGCAATATTACACGAGAGGAAGTATGTGTTATGTCTGGAAATTAGGACAGCGGAGGCTGTGGCTGAACTGAATGATGGTTTATTTAAACAACAATGGCAACAGCATGTGTTACAGTATATAGCTAGCAAGCTAACCATGCAGAGGTACAGGCTGGTGTGTTGGCTAGAGGCGACGCGCCAAAGAGGCACTTTCCCGCTGTCAGTCCCCTAATATAGTCACAGCGTGATGACGTCACGTCATGCATGCGTCCCCACGTCCGTGACATGTATGATGTTAATATGGAGAATATTTAACATTTACCTCCCCCCTGAAAAAACCCAAAACACTGTGAACATTTAAACTCACAACAGTATTTGTTTTTGAAGAACAGAACCTGGGCCACCGGGTGGACCACTGGTTGACCCTGCCCAACCGAGTGGATTATTCTGTTTGTGGACTTCAGCTCCGCATTCAACACCATCCGCCCCGATCTGCTCCAGGACAAGCTGTCCCTGCTCAACGTGCCTGACTCCCTCTGCAGGTGGATCACCGACTTCCTGACGGACCGGAGACAGCATGTGCGGCTGGGGAAGTCTGTCTCAGACTCTGTTAGCATCAGCATTGGATCACCCCAGGGCTGTGTACTTTCCCCCCTACTCTTCTCCCTTTATACCAACTCCTGCACCTCCTCCCACCAGTCTGTTAAGCTGATTAAGTTTGCGGACGACACCACCCTCATCGGGCTCATCTCCAACGGTGACGAGTCCGCCTACAGGGAAGAGGTGGCCCAGCTGGTGTCCTGGTGCAGCCACAACAACCTGCAGCTGAATGCTCTGAAGACAGCGGAGATGATTGTGGACTTCAGGAAAGTCACATCCCCCCTGCCCCCCCTCACCATCACAGGCTCTCCCATCACCTTTGCAGATTCCTTCCGCTTCTTGGGCACCACCATCACCCGAGACCTCAAATGGGAGCCAACCATCAGCTCCCTCATCAAAAAGGCCCAGCAGAGGATGTTCTTTCTGCGGCAGCTGAGGAAGCTCAAGCTACCCACCAAGATGTTAGTGCAGTTCTACACGGCCATCATCGAGTCCATCCTCACCTCCTCCATAACTGTGTGGTACGCAGGAGCCACTGCCAGGGACAGACTAAGGCTGCAGCGCGTCGTGCGCACTGCTGAGAAGGTGATAGGCTGCAAGCTCCCATCTCTCCAGGACCTGTACATCTCCAGGACCCGGAGGCGTGCTGGCCGGATCATAGCCGATCCTTCACATCCTGGTCACGTGCTGTTTGCCCCCCTCCCCTCAGGTAGAAGGCTTCGGTCCATTCGGACTAAAACCTCTCGGCACATGAACAGCTTTTTCCCCTCTGCCATCAGACTGCTGAACACTAAGTGACTTTTGACTCTCGTGCACTATGTACAGCAGCTCAACCAGACTCATGTCATTCATCACTGTTTTTCTGTTGCATTATTGACTGCACTATGTGGTACTTCACATTATCTGCTACATGCTAATTTTTTAAACTGCCTTGACTAGTACTACTCATTATTACTAGTATTATTATTATTATTACTTATTATTACTTATTTTTCTACACTTATTGCACGTTTCTAGTCCTTTAGTTTTTTAGTTTATCCCTTTTTCTCATTATGTTTTTAATGTTGCAGCATGGCACCGAGACAAATTCCTAGTTTGTGTATCACATGAACAATGGCAATAAACCTGATTCTGATTCTGATTCTGATTATTCTGCCACTGTGAACCAGTCGTGCTCTGCTAAACACATTAAAACAGAGTCACTGTTGTGGTTTGAGTTCAGGGGGCATCTGGCGAGCCCGTGGTGGGTGTGGCCCTAGAGACACCGGTTGTGATGGACCTGGGTGCCATCTCAAACCATCAGTCTTCTGGAAGTTGGTTGGCCCCAACTACACGGTGCTCTGCATTGGCAGAGACAGGAACATCTGTAGGCTGTCTTGGCATTCGGGTCGGCAGACCCGAGCCCAATCAAGCACTGTGAATCCGGACCTAATCGGCTTCATGCGGCGCTGCTGCTCTCTTGTCCCCAATGCTGGCTGCTGCTGTGGAAGCGTGACTCTCATGCCGGCGGCAGGACGTGCCCCTGGTTGGCGATGTCCCGCTGGATCCTGCTGGGCCACGAATTCTCTATCTCGCAGCACTGCGGTGGCTCCTTGCTGCTAACACCGGGTGCGGATACGAGACGAGTCCAGATTCTGCCCCTTTTCCTTGCTGTCCTCTCCCTGCGGTGTCAAACTCGGAGCGGCTGTATTCCTGTCCGGGTGTGTTGTGCTCCCAACATTAGCATTCCCACAGAGCCCAAGGTAGCCACCTGGAAACCAAACACTGAGAGGACTCTTGACCCGTAGCGAACCGCCAGCAATACTGTCCCTACTACTGATGTGTGTGTGCCCATAGCCATACAGCTCCACTGGATTCTTCCCAATAGGATGGTAGGGAAATAATTTTTTCACTGTAACCCAGTTCATCACTGATCTCACAACGGCAGTGTCCAGCAGCAATGGCAAGCTGACGTCTAGCCTCACCGTGTGCCACTTGTACACCGCCCCTCTGGAGCCCACTGTGTGGATGGTGGTTGTTGGTCGTTCTTTTGAAATGGGTAGCTGGCTTGATGTCACTCGTGTTGACCGGCACACCTTGGCAAAGTGATTGAGCTTGCCGCAGTGTCTGGATCGCTGCCCCCCTCCCCCCAGCTGGGCAGGATCGCGCTTGCTCTCGGTGCGTTGGGGAGCCGCAGTTACCGCACGAATGGTGTACCATGATGTTCCGTTGCCCCGTAACATTCACCTCAGCGTCCTCCAAGCGAATTGTAGTGTTAATGGGTACTTCAACTGGGATAACTGCATGAGCTAGCGGGATTTGTTGTTGTGGCTCCACTAGTTGTGATGTTAGCTTGTCGGTGGCTTCCAACTGCAACACCAACTCCACCGCCTTCGCCAGCAGTAGGTCATTGGGCGCCCTGATTAGCTTTGCATGCAGCCGTGGGTTGCTGATGTGCGCCACTACCTGGTCCCGCACCATTTCTTCCTCTAGTTGCCCAAACCTGCACCTGCTCACCAGACAGCAGAGCCCGGCTCGTCCAGCCATGTCACTCTCAGACCAGAGTGACAGGCATGCTTTCATCTCCAGGAAAAACATAGAATTTTCCTCTGGAAGGCCAATTTTTCTCCTTGTCACCATTGTTGGTCTGGAAATTAGGACAGCGGAAGAGACTGCTGAACTGAACAACGGTTTATTGAAACAACAATGGGAACAGCATGTGCTACTACAGTATATAGGCAGCAAGCTAACCATGCAGAGGTACACGCTGGTGTGTTGGCTAGAGGCGGAGCGCCAAAGAGGCAGTCTCCCGCCATCAGTCCCCTAATATAGTCACGGCGTGATGACATTTTGTTGTGCGTACGTCCCCACGTCTGTGACATGTATGGTGTTAATATGGGGAATATCTAACAGTACGGTATCAATAAATATAGTAACTGCGGGTGTGATATGTCTAATGCCCGCCCTGTCACACCCGTAGCTAGTATATTTATGATACCGTAATGACCTTGAGTGTAATATTGTTTTTATACAACAGTTCCACAAGCACAATTTATTAAATGACAGCAATACCGGACAAAGTATTATGATTTGTTTGTTTAACCAGTTATTTTGCACAGCTGAGAAAAAAAATAGTCCCTTCTAAATGTAGCCAGTAACTGTTGCTAAACATCTCACATGAAGATGTCTATTCATAATTTTAAGATGACGTCACACGGCTGCCAGTTGCTATATGGGTGGCCTTGTTGGCAGGGAAACTGCAGGGGGAATTCTGTTTCGTTAAAGCCGAAAATTATATAAAACTGGTTCAAAACTGATGTAACGTTATTTCCATATTCTGTATTGAAAGACCTTCAAAAAAATTTTTTTTTTTGATTTTGTATACTTTATTGATCCCCAGAGGGGAAATTGAGGGCATCCACCTGGATGGATGAAGCAGCCACAGTACGGCACTATCCCTTAACCATTCACACACACATTCACACCTAGGGCCACTTTAGAGTCTCCAATTAACCTAACCTGCATGTTTTTGGCCTGTGGGAGGAAACCAGAGAAATCCCGGAGTAAACCCACGCAGACATGGGGAGAACATGCAAACTCCACACAGATCACTGTTGGTCAGGGGCTGGGATCGAACCAGGGATCCCATGGCCAAGGGTGAGTTGCTGTACTGCCGCAGTGCTAACCACTGCGCCACCGCACTGCCCGCAAAATGATATGTAATTTGTAGAAAGTGTGCAAAAACTGACCCAGAAAAAGACGATTTTGGCTAGGTTGAAAACTCACGTTCAATCGGTTGGGAGTTATGTCTTCTGCAAAAACATAGGTATTTTTAGAAAGTACGATTTCTAAGCTTTCCAGTGATACCAGGCACTCACGGGGCTTTTCCCAGGACTTGCCGCTAGCAAACAATGAAAGAGTCATGATTTATGACTTCTCGTGCCTCGCTCATAATGACTCGGTGCACATTACACAGTGCACATTAAGTACCACACTTTCAAGCTACAGGATAATGTGAAGATCCAAATTACTATTTAGCCCTTCTTGCCAAGTTCTTACCTTTGAATGCAGTCTGTAAAATCAGCTGTGTCCACACAGGCGAGACAGAAAATGTCTCAAGCTCAGCAACACAGATGCTTCTAATCATTCCAGTTGATTAGGTCTCCGTACAGACAACCTGGATCCTGCTCACCTCCTGTTTCCTTTCTGATGAAAGAAGTCTCCAAAGAAGAGAAAAACAACCAACTTTATCCTTGAGGCTGCTGGCAGGAAACCAGCAAAGCCGGTGTTCGGGCAGGAACAAGTTTGCTGCTAACAAGCAAGCTAGCTGCTAAAGCTAACCTTAGCTCCTAAGGCTTTTCGAGAACGACGCCGAGATCCAGACTTCACCAACATTCAAGAGTGCCATTTGCTTGCAAAGTCTTAATTCTTCTGAAAAACTTAAGAAAATGACGGAGTAGTAACCCGAGGTTTGCTGTTCTGATGCCAAAATGTCACAACACCAGCTAATCAGTCTGTGGCTTTGAGGATTACAAGTAGCTGGGAGTCTACAAATCAACTGCTTATTGTTAACAATAAGGGATAACGATTAGACACCAAGACAATGATGTCTAACTTCATCTGAAAGCACCTGGAGAGGTGAGTGTGCTGAATGAAGCCAACCTTTAGCTAATGCTAAATCAAATTAGATCACATATTAAAAAACAAAAAACTGAGGGCAAAAACAGAGAAAAACAAACAGGAGAAATTAAGTTGAGGGCTCTGTGAATAATTTATGGGCTGACGTGGATAAACATGGATGATAAGTGTTATGAACATGAATATATTTAGCTTTGTACATATCGATAGGTCATGCTAGCCCACTTTTCTGTGTCTTTTGGCAAGTTTTGCTTTGGAATGAGATCGGGAGCCTGCTTCTCAATTAAATCTAATTTGTCGTCATACTGCTGTCGGTCATTGTCAAGAGTTTGATAATAAATTTTGGACGTTTTCACATTTTTTCACTCCATTATGCGCTACACTTATTACAATTATCCCCCTCAACATGTCCGCCGATCTTCTTTCACCCCACCGGAAGTCACGTGATTGAAAACTATGAATTGTCATTTCACAGACATGTAAGCAAATTTAATATTGTAAAGTGTAAAAGTCATTGTTTATAAAAACATACTGTATACCTGTGGAGTTGTACTGCAGAAGACCCGACTTAGACTTAGTCGTAGTTAGCATCCAGCATGCTAGTGATTTCTTTGGCACACTTCGCTCGCTTTTTTTTGCCATTTTCAGATGAAACAAGGAGTCCATCATCACAAAAGTATTGTGGTTTTACTGTGTTATCCTTGTTTTTGCTTTTCTCCAGATTGTCCAGGTCAGCTGATGAAATTATTGCACACCAGAAGGTTTCCATGAAAATAACCTGGCTTCTTCCCTTCTCCTCCTCCTCTTCTGATGACCATTCATAATTTAGCTCAAATGTTATATTCGAAAAAATGTCCATCGTTTTGCCGTATTCCATTAATGTTGCCTTAAAGTGTCGACCAGAAGTTGACAGTAAATAACGGTTTGTGGGCGACCTCACAGCCTACGGGTCAAGCAGAGCGCTCAGCTGGAGCAATTAGCATAACAGTGAGTTGTATGGACTGATATCAATAGGCAGCCTCTCTTTGTCTAATTCCGGCGCCAGTAATCCTGCTATTGATATGTGTGACTCTAATGCAAATGTCCATGCTTTACTGCTGTGCATGTATTGTCTGTAGCTGGGTATATAAGTCTACTGCATATCGCTTGCTCTCTCTCTTACTGCTTTTTGATCACTCGCATTGCCTGTTTGCTGACTAGAGACACAGGGCTCGCTCCAGCACGCTCCCACAGCGCTGGGGTGAACCCTCGTGCTGGAGGATGAAATAAACACCCTTTTAAACTTCAGTTCGCCGTGTCCTGCCTGCACTTATTCCGTGCCTCCACACTGGGTTCCCTTATTTTATCCGCCACACTGGTGACCCCGAAGGAAAGAACACGCTGACGATGAACAAACGCAGCCCCCGGCAATGATTCCAACAACAAGCGAACGCAGCTGCCTGACGCAAATGGACTGCCCTCCCTTCTGCCACATGGGAGACCTAGACGCAGAACCGACACCAGGCGAACTCCCTCGGAGATCATCCACGACCGGGAAGGCTGCAGAAAGCGTCATGGTGCGACCCTCGCCTGAGATCGGGACATCCACGCTGGGACCGGCCGAGGGACAAAGAGCGTCTACTCCCTCTCACCGCTCCTCCGCATCCACACGAGCGCGCACGCACTTCGTCCCCTCTCCACGACGGCGACCTCCAGGGCGCGTGGACCAGAACGCACCATGACCCGGCACGAGCGAACGACAGCAACAGCCAAGACAGGGAGGACCATCGGCACCGACGACGCTGATCTCCATCAAGTTCCCTGACCCTGACCCGCCTCGCGACAGCGGACCTGCCATGCACCGAACCCCCGCACGCACACCGGGGGGTTACGAGGACAGCGCACCACGCACGGGACAATACCGGCTCCACAGACTGCCATCGTCCTCCGCCGCTGCACACGCCCGAGAAACACGGCTGACCACCATCCTCGGAACCTTCAGGGCTGCCCACGCACCTGAAGCAGACACGCAGCCCGCACACAGGATTTTGTATGGGTCTCAGCCACGGCGCACAATGGGAATTCAGCCGTCAGCTGTCCCCGAGGGCTTTAGGGCTGCGCCCGCACCTAAAGCCAACACGCCAAGTCCCTCACACAGCTTCAGCTCCAACTCTTGTTTTTTCTTCATGGCTGCTACGCGTCCTCGCAGGACTGAACCTCGAGGGGAGTCAGAGACAAATTTTTCTTCTCACAGCCGCTGTGGATCTCCGCCACGTTCAATGGGACAGCCCCTCAACATCGGGGATCCACATGCAATTTTTGCGCGGCCCGGACAACTTCCCCGTCCTGGGCCGGCACTTGCTACATCCACCCCCCTCCCTCCACCTCCGCTTGCACAGAGCTTTTCCTGCAGCTTGCTTCCAAAGCCGGACGATCGACGCCTCAGCCCCCTGCTGAGCCCTCTGGGGGGGAGTGGTGTGGGCGACCCCCACAGCCTACAGGTCAAGCAGAGCGCTCAGCTGGAGCAATTAGCATAACAGTGAGATGTATGGACTGATATCAATAGGCAGCCTCTCTTTGTCTAATTCCGGCGCCAGTAATCCTGCTATTGATATGTGTGACTCTAATGCAAATGTCCATGCTTTACTGCTGTGCATGTATTGTCTGTAGCTGGGTATATAAGTCTACTGCATATCGCTTGCTCTCTCTCTTACTGCTTTTTGATCACTCGCATTGCCTGTTTGCTGACTAGAGACACAGGGCTCGCTCCAGCGTGCTCCCACTGCGCTGGGGTGAACCCTCGTGCTGGAGGATGAAATAAACACCCTTTTAAACTTCAGTTCGCCGTGTCCTGCCTGCACTTATTCCGTGCCTCCACACTGGGTTCCCTTATATCATCCGCCACAGGTTAATAATTAACAGTTACTAGAACACCTTTGAAGTGGAGTGATACATATCCAGTGAAAGTTGGAGTGTAATTATCGTGGATTTAGTAACTCCTGGAATCACTATTGTCCAATCAAATTGCTCGGTCGGAACTAACTTGTAAAAGAAAAAAATTCTGACCATTAAATGAAATTCGAGCCCAGCAGCCCACCAGTCCTTAATCCAGGGATGCACACTGACTTTTCTCAGTTTTTCATTGCTGTGTACCATTACACATTATATTATATGACTATCCACCTTATTCCTAGCCCCCATGATGCCTTGGGTGAATTATGGGCACAACTTCCGGTACTAGTTTAGAACGTATGGCTGTCACTGAAACGGGACACTTTTCCTTGTTAAAAAACAATGACTGTAGCATCAAAAATGTGGGAAGACAGCCTTTTGCACCTCAAAAACAGTAATATAATCCTACCACTTCCCACGACTATGGAGGGATGAGAAGATGACCTTAAAAAGTGGCCTGGCAGACAGTAGCTCCGTTAGTTAGCGCCACTGCTAAAATGCTAACGCTGTAAACAAATAAAAGCTCTGAGATATATCAATGTCTCCACCACAATAAAGCCACAAAGAACCACAACACCGTGTTATATACACTACCGTTCAAAAGTTTGGGGTCACCCAGACAATTATTTTGTGTTTTCCATGAAAAGTCACACTTATTTACCACCATGAGTTGTAAAATGAATAGAAAATATAGTCAAGACATTGACAAGGCTAGAAATAATGATTTGTATTTGAAATAATAATTTTTTCCAGATACTCAACCTGCTCAAAGGAAGGTCAGTTTTATAGCTTCTCTAACCAGCTAAACTGTTTTCAGCTGTGCTAACATGATTGCACAAGGGTTTTCTAATCGTCCATTAGCCTTCTGACGCAATGAGCAAACACATTGTACCATTAGAACACTGGAGTGATAGTTGCTGGAAATGGGCCTCTATACACCTATGTAGATATTGCACCAAAAACCAGACATTTGCAGCTAGAATAGTCATTTACCACATTAGCAATGTATAGAGTGTATTTCTGATTAGTTTAAAGTTATCTTCATTGAAAAAAGTGCTTTTCTTTCAAAAATAAGGAAATTTCTAAGTGACCCCAAACTTTTGAACGGTAGTGTATGTAAATACCTTTGTGCAAGGATGAGGCCAGGTGAAGCAGTCGAACTCAGCTTCATTAAAAGGTTGGACACACCATAAAGCCACCAGGCAGGGGCATCAGCAAGAGACCCCTGGTATTTATAGAGGGGTTGCACTGACGTCACACGGGTCACGGGCCTTTTGTTTACTGCGCCATTTTGGATGGCAACGAACAGTCAAATCACCAACAGCAAGCGTGAGTGAGTGTAATCAACGAGATAAATTACACACAAATCAACACCGTGGTCCACCGACGAGGTGCAGACTTTTCTGTGCTTGGTAGCTGATTAAAGAAATCCAGAGGAAGCTGGACGGAGCAACCTGAAAGGAATTCACAGCCACGGCGGAGGCAGAGTGGCGTAGACCCGACCACAGCATCATCATTGCTGAAAACAGTGATAGAGGATGGTGAGTGATGTGATATTATGCATCTTTGCCGTTATTTAGCCCAGTGGTGGAAAGCTCACTTTGAACAAACAATAAAATTGTACCGTTGTCTCCTGTATGCAGACAATCAGCTAACTAACACACACAGCATACTTATTTTAGTACCTAACAGCGATAATTTGGCGTGATTACAATGTAGTACGGGGGACTTATTAGTGCTAACTAGTATTAGTAATCATTAGCTCATCTTCATATGCGATCTAGTTCGTATCCTCACGTCTTCCGCTGCTCCATGGCTTCCCGAACTCTCCAGTACTTTTTCAGTGTTTCATCTCGCCACCTGTAGCCTTTTCTGGCTTTCCTTTTTTGCCTTTTCTCTGGCAAAAAGCCAGCAAGCAGCAGGCTCGCCTTGATATCCATCTTGTGTTTTTCTTGTCACATACAAACAATGTCATGGGAGTGTTGGGCTGCCTTGCTGTAAAGATCTCACTCACTTAAGGTGGCATTCAGTCGTAATGGAAAACGAACAACACTGTGGCAAGTTGGACTAAGTACGTGCTAGTGGAATTATTATTATTTTCAGCACAGGGTCCATGCTGTTTGCCATTCAAGATGGCAGAAAAACAATGTGGCATGTGACCACTGACATCACGTGCAACCCCTCTATAGGGGGGTGCAGTGGTGGAAGAGGAAGTGGTCGCCACTATACCGCACTTCAAAATAAAACATAAATCACAACATCACATTTTCCCCTCCTGTAGAAAGTCCAAAAACACACACAATTCAGACCCTCCCCAATTTAGGACCCGAATCACACACTAAGAAAACTAAAACTGAAATTATGAAATGGCCTACCACGTTCACACAACAAAACTTAAACTAGGGAGGATGGGTGGACTACCGTCCTACCCCACACGGCAAGGTGGATTATTCTGCCACCTGTTGGACTAAACTCAAAGTCCATTTACAACTTAAAGTACTGCCATGTTCCTAAACTAACACATCGTCGGCCTCCATCGGTCTGTGATGACCATGGAAGAGAATCCTAAACGTCTACTCTGCTGGAACAGCACCGCCTGTGGCTGAACAGGCCGATGCGCGAATGACAGTCCCTGTCACACAGGTCACACTTGTGGGTGGTCTCCGTGCTGCTGGGTCTGTGGCGGTTCTTCCTGCGGGTCCTTTTTTCATCTGCTGCAGCAGTCAGTCTCTCTTCACCCGCCTTGAGCTGTCTGGTCAGGGTGCCTCTCCATTTGGAGCGGTCCGTTGCAAGGTCCTCCCAGCGCTCTGTGTTGATATCCAGGGCCTTCATGTCTCTCTTGCAGACATCTCTAAAGCGCAGCTGTGGGCGGCCAACGTCTCTCCTGCCAGTTGCCAGTTCTCCATAGAGGACGTCTTTGAGGATTCTGCCATCCTCCATACGGTGAACGTGGCCTAGCCAGCGGAGCCTGCGCTGCCTGAGTAGAGTGAACATGGAGGGAAGGCCGGCGCGGGACAGAACTTCTGTGTTGGGCACTTTGTCCTGCCAGGATATGTCCAGGATGTGGCGAATGCAGCGCAAGTGGAAGGAGTTCAGTCTCTTTTCCTGCCGGGCGTATGTTGTCCACGTCTCAGTCCCATAGAGCAGTGTGCTGATGACGCAGGCGTTGTACACTGCCATCTTCGTCTTGACAGAGAGTTTGGGATTCTCCCACACTCATGTGGTGAGGCGAGCGAGTGTGAAGGCTGATTTTCCAATCCTCTTGTTGATCTCTGTATCAAGGGAGAGGTTGTTGCTGATCGTGGACCCCAGGTACGTGAACTGATTCACGACCTCCAGCTTGTAGTCATCAATAGTGATGGTTGGTGGTGCTTCCGTGCCTTGCGCCAAGACGTTAGTCTTCTTCAGGCTGATGGTAAGCCCGAAGTCCTTGCATGCCTGGGAGAAGCGGTCCATCAGGGTCTGAAGCTCCTGCTGTGTGTGGGTTGCGACTGCAGCATCGTCTGCGAACAGCATGTCTCTGATTAGAGCCTCGCGTACTTTGGTTCTGGCTTTCAGGCGGGCGAGGTTGAAAAGCCTGCCGTCAGATCTTGTGTGCAGGTAGATTCCCTCTGTTGTTGTGCTGAAGGCATGCCTCAGGAGCATAGCAAAGAAAATCCCAAAGAGGGTTGGCGCAAGTACACAGCCCTATTTCACTCCGCTGCGTATGTTGAATGGCTCTGAGACGTTGCCATCGTGCTGCACTATCCCCTGCATGTTGGTGTGAAACGATTTGATGAGGCTTTGCAACTTTGGTGGGCATCCTATCTTTGGCAGGATCTTGAAAAGGCCCTCTCTGCTGACCAGATCGAACGCTTTGGTGAGGTCGATGAAGGCGACGTACAGAGGCATGTTCTGTTCTCTGCATTTCTCCTGGAGTTGGCGGATGGAGAATATCATGTCTACCGTCGATCGCTCAGCGCGGAAGCCACACTGAGACTCGGGGTAGACACGTTCGGCAAGCTTCTGTAGACGAACGAGAACAACTCGTGCGTAGACTTTGCCAACAACGCTGAGGAGGGAAATGCCCCTGTAGTTGTTGCAGTCGCTTCTCTCCCCTTTGTTTTTGTAGAGGGTGATGATCTTGGCGTCCCTCATGTCCTGTGGTACGGCACCTTCCTTCCAGCACTGACAGAGGACATCATGCAATGGCAGCAGTAGGGCGGTCTTGCAGTGCTTGATCAGGTCAGGGGGTATGCCGTCGTTGCCGGGTGCCTTGCCAGCGGCCAAGCTATCAATGGCCTTACTGAGTTCGTTGATGGTTGGCTCGGCGTCAAGTTCGTCCATGGATGGCAGGCAGTCGATGGCATCAAGGGCTGACGGTGTCACGGTGTTCTGTCTAGAGTAGAGGTCGGAGTAGTGTTCCACCCATCTCTCCATCTGCTTGTTCTTCTCTGTGATCATCTCCCCAGTGGAGGATTTGAGGGGGGCCGTCTTGCTCTGAGCCGGACCAAGTGCTTTCTTGATGCCATCGTACATACCACGGATGTTCCCTGTTATGGCAGCGGTTTGAATGTCTTGGCTGAGCTGAGTCCAGTACTCGTTGGCACAGCGCCGAGCAGTCTGCTGAACTTTGCTTCTCGCAGCCCTGAGAATCTGGAGATTCTTCTCGTTTGGGTACTTCTTGTACTCAGCAAGTGCTGAGCGCTTGGCTTCAATGACGGAGGTCATCTCGGTCAACTTGGCATCAAACCAGTCCTGTGACTTCGAGGTCTTCCTCCCAAAGGTAGCCAAGGCTGTGCAGTAGATGGTGTTTCGCAGCTCTTCCCACTTCTGCTTTGCAGATTCTCCTCCTTGTGGTACACCAAGTTCCTTCTCAAAGGTGGAGGCAAACTGCTCAACAAGTTCTGGTTGGGCCATCTTGCTAGTGTCAATCCGTGCCTTTCCAGGTTGTCTAGCACGATGGAATTTCTTCAGCTGCAGCTTGACCTTGCAACACACCAATGAATGGTCTGTGTCGCAATCTGCACTCTGGAACGAACGGGTGATTAGCACGTTCTTCAGTGAGGTGCGCCTGGTCAGGATCAAGTCTAGCTGGTGCCAGTGCTTTGAGCGCGGATGTTGCCAGGAAACCTTGTGTTGGGGCTTGGTCTTGAAGAACAAGTTTGTGATGCACAGATCGTGATATGTGCAGAACTCGAGCAGCCGCTGTCCGTTGTCGTTCATTCTGCCCACGCCAAAAGGTCCAAGACAGGAGGGCCAGGAGTCGTGGTCAGCACCCACTCTGGCATTGAAGTCTCCAAGGAGAATGAGTTGTTCAGAGTTGGGGATGATCCTGACAGTTGTTGCGAGATTCTCGTAGAACTCGTCTTTTGCCTCTGGTGTGGCTGTCTGTGTTGGGGCATACACACTGACGAGGGTGACTGGGCCTTCAGTGGTGTTCAGGCGGAGGGTGAGGAGTCGTGCAGAGCCAGTGCTGCCCGGTTCCACCATCTTCAGCAAAGTGTTCTTCACTGCGAAGCCCACTCCGTGTTCCCTGTGTTCGTCACTACCCTTTCCCTGCCAGTAGAACGTGTAGTCCTTCTCTCTCAGTGTGCCTGCATCAGCTAACCATGTTTCCTGGAGAGTGGCGATATCCACTCCCAGTCTCTTCAGCTCATTATTGATGATGGCAGTCTTCCTGGTGTCGTTGATGTCCTTTAGGTTAGCAGCGAGTCCTGTCATCATAGTGCGGACGTTCCAAGTTCCCAGTTTTAGAGTTGGTCTCTTTTGTTTTATTGTCTTGCCTGGTGCGAAGGTTCTCAGCCTGCTGTTTGGATTTCTCCTTATCCCCATGCACCCAATGAGGAAAGCAAGCTGTGGCGGGACAACACCTTATTGGCTGGGGGCTGCCCAGCTTGAGGTGGGCGGTAGCTGTCCAGTGAGAGTTTGGTTCCAAGGTTGTCATAGCCAGGAGAGGCACTGGGGTTAAGCTCCCAGTGCTCATAAAATGCTCCTTATGGCGTGCGTCTCGAAAAGCCTCTGACAACAAAGTCCAACTCCTAGCCTGCCCGTGTGGTTTAGTCTCTAAGCCCGGTGGAACTGCTTTTACTAATAGGAGAAGGGGCGAGGGCGGATCTCTGGCGCCTTAAAACCAGATGCTTCGGGTAGATGGTGGCTCGTCAACCTGGGAAGGTAGCCCATCTAGGGGAAGGTAAACCCTGATTTCAAACCTCTGCTGCCTTGCGGCATACCCGGTCACGGGAAAGGCTTCGGGAGTCAACCCTGAGGAAAAATCCGGAGTCGGAGCCCCTAAGGCAGTTCTATGTTGTGCTCAACATCGTTCTGGCAGCTCCTGCAACGGCGCTGGTGCCAAACTGTAGCAGCCCTGCTGTTCCTTTGGATTCATCAGTGACGTGGAGAGGGGGGACATGCTGCATGGGCAACATCTTGTCCTCCATATCTTCCTGCCCAGGCTTGAATCCTACCAACGCCCAATGCTGGAAGGTAGAACACTGGATCACTGGAGAGGACACTCCAGCTTCGCCTTTGGCGTAGACAAAACACGGGGAATGACTGTTACCGGTTATAAGCCACTGCTCAATTGGCGTAGAGCGTGGCGCCAGGGGTTGTTCCCGACGGTGGGAGGGATCATCAGATCTCACTGGACAGCTACCGCCCGCCTCAAGCTGGGCAGCCCCCAGCCAATAAGGTGTTGTCCTGCCACCGCACCCAGAACAATAACATTTTTTTAAACATGCACAAACATATGAACAACAGAACTATTTATTAGGTTTACACTACTGTCCTTCTGGCAGAAAAGGGTAGAACCGGCTAGTGGGGGGCCCAGGGCAGCCCCTCAGCAGACCCGCACCGGGAAGCAACATGCCCCAGGGGTCGCAGTTGACCTCATGGATGAAAGCGCCTCTTTTCATTTCCACGACCACTTCTCTTGTCCAGCCCCGCCACCAGAAGCCTCCTCCCGGACACGCCACAGCTCGCTGGCGTGCCTCCTCAAACCGTCCGACAGCTCGAAGTAAGCTGCGCCCCGCTTAACCATGATGCACAGGTGTCCTTGGTGTTCCGCCGACTGTCGTCTGGCCCGTATCCACCATGGACGTTCCTCTCCTCAAGCCCGGACCAAGTCCATAACTCTAAGAGGGGCTCTGCTTGGCCTACAATGGTGCTGTTTGGCACGCGGTCTCTCCGTGCCTGTCGGTCTGGCCCCAACCTCTTCTAAAGCCATTGTGGCGGTCACCATGGTAGCTGCAGATCCTCCAGCCCTCTGTGGCCAAGCTCCAGAGGAATCTGGGGCTAGCACGTTGGCGTCACTCGCCGACACAGGTGCCTTGCCGCCATGCTCAGTACCCTCTCCTACCATTCCCTGAGCGCCGGCACTGAGACTCTCCTGTGTTGAACCTGAGTGAGGCTGGTCAATTCAATTCAATTCAATTCAATTCACCTTTATTTATATAGCGCCATTTCACAACAACAGTCATCTCATAGCACTATCAACTGTAGGGGGGAACCCCCACAGTTGCAGAAAGACCCCAGCAATCAGGCGATCCCCTGTGAGCAAGCACTTGGCGACGGTGGAGAGGAAAAACTCCCTTTTAACAGGAAGAAACCTCCAGCAGAACCAGGCTCAGGGAGGGGCAGTCATCTGCTGCGACTGGCTGGGGGGTGAGGGGATAGAGAAAAAGAAAAGAACAGACATGTAGAGAGCAAACAGCACGATGGGGACTCAATCTATGGGAGAGAACAAACAGATGTTAATGACCAGCAAAAAAAAATATTTCATAGAGAGTGAGGAAAGGAGTGAGGCCCAGTGCATTACTGGAGGTCCCCCGGCTGACTAAACCTATTAGCAGCATAACTAAGGGAGGGTTCAGAAACACATGATCCCTCCCTAATTGTAGGCTATATCAAAAAGGTAGGTTTTAGCCCTATTCTTAAAAACAGAGATCGAGTCTGACTCCCGAATCCAGATTGGCAGCTGATTCCACAGGAGAGGAGCATGATAACTGAAGGCTCTGCCTCCCATTGTACTTTTGGAGATTCTAGGTATTACAAGTAATCCTGCATTTTGGGAGCGTAGTGCTCTGTTAGGATAATACGGTAGTATCAGATCTTTTAAATAAAAAGGAGCCTGATTGTTTAGAGCTTTGTAAGTAAGAAGAAGGATTTTAAACTTAATTCTAAACTCTATGGGAAGCCAATGAAGGGAGGCCAGAACCGGAGAGATATGATCTCTCTTTCTAGTACCTGTTAAAACTCTTGCTGCAGCATTTTGGATCAGCTGAAGACTTTTTAAAGATGTTTTAGGACAGCCTGATAATAAAGAATTATAGTAATCTAATCTCGAGCTAACAAAAGCGTGGATCAGTTTCTCAGCATCACTCTGAGACAAGATGCTCCTAATCTTGGCAATATTACGCAAATGATAGAAGGCAGTCTTAGAAACAAATTTAATATGTGAATTGAAGGACAAATCCTGATCAAAAATAACTCCAAGGTTCCTCACAGAGCTATTAAGAGAAAGAGTAACCGCATCCAAACTGAAAGTTTGATTTGGAAAGGAATTTCTAAGGTTTTTTGGACCAACAAGAATGACTTCAGTCTTATCTGAATTTAATAGCAGGAAATTACAAGTCATCCAAGCTTTGATTTCCTTAAGACAGGCTTCTAACTTGGCTAATTGATTACTATCATCTGGCTTCATTGACAGGTATAATTGTGTGTCATCTGCATAACAATGAAAATGTATACAGTGCTTTCTAATAATGTTGCCTAACGGAAGCATATATAAACTAAAAAGAGTAGGGCCTAGCACAGATCCCTGTGGAACTCCATGACTAAGCTTTGAGTTGAAAGAAAACTCATTATTTACATGAACAAACTGGAACCTATCAGATAAATAAGATCTAAACCATTGCAACGAAGTTCCATTAAGTCCAACATAGTGTTCTAATCTATCAAGTAGAATATTATGATCGATAGTATCAAAAGCTGCACTAAGGTCTAAAAGGACAAGTACAGAAACTAGTCCATTATCAGATGCAATGAGGAGGTCGTTAGTGACCTTCGCTAAGGCTGTTTCAGTACTATGATGGATTCTAAACCCAGATTGAAACTCTTCAAGTAAACCATTTCCCTGCAGGTGGTCAAATAATTGCGTAGCAACAACTCGTTCTAAGATTTTTGAAATGAAAGGGAGATTAGAGATTGGTCTATAGTTAGCTAAAGCTCCTGGATCTAGCGTTGGCTTTTTGAGTAAGGGTTTAATTACAGCCGTTTTAAAAGCCTGTGGTACATGGCCTAAAGTTAATGAAGAATTGATTATATGAAGAATAAAGCTACCAATAAGTGGGAAGACTTCTTTAAATAACCTGGTAGGAATAGGGTCTAAAAGACAAGTTGAAGGTTTGGATGAGGAAACTATTTTGTCTAACTCACAAAGGTCGATTGGAGTAAACTCATCAAGACAGACATCAATAGAAGGAGTTGTAGCAGTTACAGCATTTAAGTTAACTGTGGGACGAATCTGATTGATTTTATCTCTGATGGATGAAATTTTATTATTGAAAAAGTTCATAAAGTCCTGACTAGTAAGCTCTAAGGGAATGCTAGGATTGACAGAGTCCTGACTCTTTGTCAACCTGGCTACAGTACTGAAAAGAAACCTGGGATTATTCTTGTTCTCTTCTATTAATGCAGAGTAATAACTCGTTCTAGCTTTTCTAAGAGATTTTTTATAAATTAAAAGATGATTTCTCCAAGCTAAATAGATTTCATCTAAATTAGTAGAGCGCCATTTTCTTTCTAATTGACGAGTCTTCTGTTTTAAGGTACGAGTTTCTGTGTTGAACCAAGGAGTTAGAAATCTCTGATTAGACTTTTTCTTTTTTAGGGGGGCCACCAAGTCTAGAGTCTGATGCAGAGAAGCTGAAACACTATCCACCATGTTATCAATTACAGAAGGAGCAAGCTGTCTATAGCTTATTTCCGTTGTGTTGACACATGGCATAGAGGAAACAATCTGCATAAATTTGGAAACAGCATCATCTGAGAGGCATCTACTGTAATAATATTTTTCTTTAGGAGCCAAATAGTCAGAAATAGTAAAATCAAAGGTTAACAGACAATGGTCTGACAGTACAGGGTTATGAGGAGACACTACAAGATTTTCTATTTCTATGCCATATGTCAAAACAAGGTCCAATGTATGGTGGAGGTAATGAGTAGAATTTCCTACTTTCTGAGAAAACCCAATCGAATCTAATATTAAATTGAATGCCACATTAAGGCAGTCACTATCTACATCCACATGTATATTAAAGTCCCCTACTATAATTATTCTATCAGATTTCAGCACTAAGTCAGCTAAGAAATCAGCAAATTCGGATAAAAATTCTGAGTAGGTTAATGGGGGACGATAAACTATGGCAAATAAAATTGGGTTTAACCTAAAATTGCTAAAGTGCCCAATACTGAGGACCAGGCCCTCAAAGGAATTATATCATGTTTTTTGCTTTACATTAACTAGTAATTTGGAATGGTAAATTGTTGCTACTCCTCCTCCACGACCAGAACTTCTGGGATTTTGACAGTTTAAATAACCAGAGGGAGTTGATTTATTTAAACCAACATAATCCTCTTGTCCTAACCAAGTCTCTGTAAGGGAAATTAAATCAATCTGATGATCAATTAACAAATCATGGACTAACAGAGACTTGGGAGTTAGAGACCTAATATTTAATAAACCACATTTAATTTTTAAATTATGAGGAGGAACAGAGGCCAAATCATTCAATTTAGAGGCTTTATGTTTAATTTGAGTTTTACCAATATTTTGCTTTATCACTTTGGGATGCTTATACATTATATTTTTATTCACTTTGGAGGGAGCAGACAATGATTCTCTGATGGGGAAGTCAGGGGCTAAGTTGAGGGGTGGCGGATGAAGAGGAGCTGCAGAGAGGCGTGTAAGACTGCGACTCTGCTTCCTGGTCCCAACTCTGAGTAGTCATGGTTTTGGAAATTTGGATAAAAAAGATGCCAGATTGTTAGATAAATGAGAAGCACCATCCAAAGTGGGATGAATGCTGTCTGGTCTCATAAGACCAGGTTTTCCCCAAAAAGAGCTCCAATTGTCAATGTAGCCCACGTCATTTTTAGGACACCACACAGACAGCCAGCGGTTCAAGGATGACGAGCGGCTAAGCATGTCATCACTGGTCAGATTGGGGAGGGGCCCAGAGAATACTACAGTGGCAGACATCGTTTTTGCAAAGTCACACACCGATTCTATATTAAGTTTCGTGACTTCCGACTGCCGGAG
This sequence comes from Pholidichthys leucotaenia, assembly GCA_020510985.1. Taxonomy (NCBI): domain Eukaryota; kingdom Metazoa; phylum Chordata; class Actinopteri; order Cichliformes; family Pholidichthyidae; genus Pholidichthys; species Pholidichthys leucotaenia. The sequence goes on along the minus strand of CM035838.1, from coordinate 59,836,414 downwards.
ACGGATGTCATTAATGCCGGCGTGAATAACAATTGTGGAATATTTACAGTTACTTTTAGCCAGCATTTTCAAATTTGACTCGATGTCGCCTGCTCTGGCCCCAGGGATGCATTTGACTATGGCCGCTGGAGTCTCTAGGTTCACGTTTCTGACTACAGAGTCGCCAATGATCAGAGTTTTTTCCTCAGCGGGTGTGTCGCTGAGCGGGGAAAAACAATTACAAACGTGAACAGGTTGGTGGTGTACCGGGGCTTTGTGACAAGGCTTCCTTCTCACCGTCACCCACCCAGTCTCCTCACTGCTGAGGAGAGCCGATGGACCGCTGACAGTGGGACCTAAGCTAGCTAGCTCCGCTGCAGCTAATGGGCGTCCGTCAAGATTAACTGGCGCAGACGGTGTTTCAATGCAGCGGAGCCGGGATTCCAAATCAGACAACCTCGCCTCGAGCGCCTCAAAAAGACAACATTTATTACATTTACCGTTATCGCTAAAAGAGGCAGAGGTGTAGCTAAACATCTGACAGAGAGAGCACACCAGAGGAGGAGAGGAAGGAGAGCTAGTAGCCATAGCTAATGGCTAGACAGCAAACCACAAAGCAAACCACACAGGCAGACAGCAAAACAGGAAGTGACGATACGTTACCACAAGGAAGTGACGATCCAAAACAAGACTCTGGTCCTGCTTGACCGCTGTGGTGTCCATTGGGTCTTCGTCCCACACAGCGTCGTCCTCCACCACTGGAACCGGATGGTTCCACTGGCCACAACCAGACCATTCTTCCCCAGCGTCATCTTTGATGGCGAAACCCAGTCCGTAAAACAGGTCACAGCCCATGATGTTGCTGCCTCAGGCCGTGACATGGAACGTGAAATCAGTCATCACCGCCGACTTGTACCAAACCGTTAACGCCAACGCTCCGACCGTGCACAGCCTGCCACCTCCGTAACCGTAAAGCGGGGCTGGGTTACCTCTTATCCTGTAGTGGGGGAAAAACTTCCTTACCGCAGTGCAATTCAGCAGCAATCCCTCTGCCCCTGTGTCGAGCAGCTGTGGCACCTCCATGCCGTCCAGTGTTACTCTGCAAAACGTGTACTCGTTGGTACTCGGGGACACTGTGTGGATAGTTGTTGGGGGCAGGCGGAGTGATTTCTTCCGTGGGCTCTCTGGCTCAGACACACGGCACACTCTGGCATAATGGTTCAAGCGTCCACACTTGCCACAATGCTTCCCTCTAGCCAGACAATCCCTAGCCTTATATTGGTGCTTCACGGACCTGCAACCCATGCACAGGAGTTTTCCCGGGGCAGACCTATGGCTGGTAGCATTGGTTTCTATCACGTCGTCATCCGTGCTATCCTCACTATCCGGTTCCGCTACTAATGCTGCAGCGGAAGGCTCCGGCTGCTTCTGTAACTGGCGCCAATTTAGCTCAGAGGTTAGCTTGTCCATGGTCTCCATCTGGAGAGCTAGCTTGACAGCCCTAGCAAACGTGAAGTCACATGGCACCGTGAGTAGCCTAGCTTGTAAAGCAGCGCTGTTTGTGTGCTCCGCCAGCTGATCACATACCATTTCTTCCTCCAATGACCCAAAATGATACTCGCTAGCCAGCTGCCTCAGATCGGCGATGAACTGGCAGACTGGCTCACTTATCTATTGGTATTGCTGCCAGAACCTAATCCTCCAGACAGTCACGCTATCCGGGGTGTGAAAATGGCTCACCAGCAGTTTGACTACGCCCTCAAACGAGTCCGCAGCCCCGAGTGTGCGTAGGATACGCTGGCCCTCAATCTCTAAATTATGCACCAGGAGTGCACGTGCTCTTAGCTTATCTAGCTCACCCAGATCGAGTGCAATAATGTAATTCTGGAAGGCCGCGAACCATCTCAGCCAAGGCACAGGCAGCTCGCCCAGGAGCTCCAGGAAGGGGAGAAGTGGTACGACACGCTTCCATAGTTTGTCCTCGTTGCCAAAATGTTATGTATGTAAATACCTTTGTGCAAGGATGAGGCCAGGTGGACGGTCAAACTCAGCTTTATTAAAAGGTTGGACACACAACACAGCCACCAGGCAGGGGCATCGGCAAGAGACCCTCAAATGGATGCCCCCTGGTATTTATAGGGCGGTGCAGTGGTGGAAGAGGAAGTGGCTGCCACTACACTGCACTTCACAATAAAACATAAATCACAACAACACACCGTGCTTGGGTGTTTTAATGTCGGGGTAAATACAGACAGCTACAGCTGTTCATTTTACCCCGAAATTAAAATGCCCATGCTGCTGTCATGCCATGAATTCTTGATATTTAACAACACGTACAGACATTTTCTGACAATTGTTCAAAATTTTATTGATCTATATTTTGTAGTAATTTAAAAATCAATGCATGCTGAAGCTGCTAAGATCAAGTCCATATTGTTCCAAGGCAGCGCAACGAATGCACCCCCCCCAAAAAAATGTATTTATCTTAAATCGTTAAGCCTTAGGAAGCAAACTGTTACTGTTTTTTATTTATTATTTTACTTCATACAACCTTACATCTGGTGACATGTATGATGCATAAACGTCAGATCTGTGACATTCATTCAAGTGAATACATACCTGGTGCTCTTGCGTTTGTACCACCGATCCCACCAACGGTCCTTTTTAGTTTTCAGTGCATGATCTACGCATTGCCAGTGAGAAGCTTCCATTTATACAGTCTATGCCACAACCACAAACACCAGCAACAAGTACCAGAACTATGTCAAAACATTCAAAAAACACAAAAACTACAAGTGCCGAAATTAGCCGCCACTTGAGTGCAAAACACATATGTGGACTATACAGTAAAATGAATTTGAAAAACTTTTAAAAACGATATTTTAAATGTCCCACTACTCCACTCTTGCTGACTGATTGAACACTACTTCAACCGAAACCGGAAGTTGCCCCCATAATCGTTTCTACAGCAGCACCCTCAGGAATAAGGTGAATGCCATCCATCCATTCATCTTCTTCCGCTTAATCCTTTTCGGGTCGCGGGGGGGCTGGAGCCTATCCCAGCATCTTTGGGCGAGAGGCAGACCATTTTGTCAAAATTTGTTCTTTGTTTTACCTTTTTTTTTTTCTTTGTCTTATTCTTGTTCATTGATAGGAATTTAAACCGACAAGTTACTTTCAAGTTACTTTCACGGCTGCGGGCCAGCGTGTACCCTCTGAGCTGTATAAAAAAAAAAAAAAAAAACACTGGATAGCGCACTGGCTAGCAGAAGTGAAGCCACCGGAAACTCTGTGGCCGCCATTTTCGTACACCCAAAACACTCAGCGAGGCAATGGTGAATGAATGGGTTTAGTAGTAAATGGTGCCACTTTTACCTCAATAGCTTCCCAAAAAATTAACAGATTTTGAACTTCTTGGTATGGAGACACAGCTTATAATATTGTGCAACCGATCAACTATAGAAATCAAGTTGACATTATGGCTAGTGGCCGTGGAATGCCTGGATAATCGGAAATGTCAAGCCAAGTTGAGTAGTTCTGTGAGTAATGTATGCAGTACGTGTGTTTAGGCATGTTGTCATAATAATAGTCCTAATGATAGTCCTATATGAGAAAATTAAAATATCATTCAGTGCTTTAATCTTGCTATTGAGTGCCTAGGCCTAATCTAATTTGCAAAATGTGGGATCATAACCTTTTCACAAAGGTCCTATTTAAATTGAAACAAAAATTTGACAGAAAAAGATAGGCTCTAGCCCCCCCCCCCCCCCCCCCCCGCGACCCAAAAAGGATTAAGCGGAAGAAGATGGATGGATGGAGGGCCTCATATTTTCTGTGATAATGTAGATCTAGGCCTTGCTATACATAGCCTATTTAACTAGTATAGACTACCCATATATTGAAATAATTTGTCACACTGCGATGAATAGGCCTAAATGGAATAAAACTTAAGGCCTAATGCTAATTCTTATATAATTATCTTCATCAGTTTTAGGATTTTGATACAAAACATGACACCTTCCCTCCTGCTTACACATCGTGGACTTGGGACCAGGCAATAGTGCAGTTAAAGGTGACTAATCAACAAAAATTGGGCTGTAGAAAACACAGGTATTTCCACTGTATGATCTCACTCTGTATGTTCTCACTTCCGCCCTCCAAAGAGAGCAGATGCTTTTCTTCCCAGCTCCGGCTCCCTATCTCTCTCTCCCTCCCTAACTGACTGGATCCCAGCTTGCTATCGTCTGTCTGCATGTCTTTACTGCTGATTTATCTAACGAAATTATGGATTTAATAAGCTGGGCTTTGAATGCAATTGACACTGTTTTTTCAACGAGGAAATCTTGCCCGGGGGAGCCGATCTGTCCCGCAGGAACTGCTGCTGCGGGTTGTTTAAAGGACACAAGCAATTGGAAACTCTTGTGCCTGTGTGATCTTTCTATTGAAGATATTGAAGATTTATATCTTTTCGGAGCAATGGTCATCGGAATTCTACTGATTGGATTTGGGATTGTTCTGGTGTACCGCAAATTGAAGAAGATGAATAGAGCTTATCAAAAGCGGACCCGGCGAAGCTCACCCATCAAATTGACCAACTGGGCAGGACTCTGACAGCGGCCAATGGAGAACTGTACAGGAAAATGGATTACATCACGATCACGTTGAGAGCTGTCCACAAATCGATTTCAACGCCTGGCCATGAAGGAATTGGAGCACTGAATCCGTAAGAGAATAGAAAGTTTTTTCTCTGAAGTCAGTGCTATTCGACCTGTTTTTTTCGGCACCCTCAGCACTCAGTCCTCCAGATAATCAACAGTATATTTGTTTTCATAACACTGGCGGGCAGCATCTGACTCTCAAGGACAGCTGGCTGGCAAAACTATTCCATCTGCCGTGCTCAAGGACACGTGCCTTTGCTTCAGACTGTAGTCATAACATCTGCTGAGGAAGAGACTATTGTTGTCCTCCAAACTGATTTGCCACTGATTGCACCCAACTCACACATACTGATCCACTATACTGACTGTTGAAGATATACACTCACTGCTCTCTTTGTGTCATTGTGTGGATTCTATTGTCTGCTAATTGTGCATTGAGAGTTTTTTCTTGTAATCATAATATCGGTCATATATGAACTTTATTCTGATAAACAATGCTTTTTTCTCTCTCCTACTGTGTCCACCCCCCTTCCCCCCACTGCCTTCTGTTCCCCTCCTGCTGACAGGCGCCTCCACGGCTCGCCGCGTCATTGAGAATGTCATTTATGATGTTTTCAGTGTTAAGTCAAATTCCTCGTATATTTACCTGTTATTTACTTGTAAATGTGCTTGGCAATAAACTTATTCTGATTCTGATTCTGATGATGATCAGCATCACAAATAAATTAATAGTTCACGGATATTTATTATTTATTTATCTATAAATTCAAGAAATCTCTGTGTGTCTGTCTGTGTGTCACAATCATAGGACATCATAGGACAGCCTATGATGTCATATATAGTGATGCCTTCTTCTTTTCTTCTTTTAGATTTGATTGGCGGTTGGCAACCAGCTTACAGGTGCATTACCGCCACGTACTTCACTCTATATCATCACTGTATATCGTTGTATCAGGAGTTCTTATAAGGAGTTCTGAACAACTCCCTATGTGTGAAAAAATTATCCGTCCTTTGACTGTGTCCTCGGCGGCGTCAATAGCTGTGCCAGCCAGCCGGCCAGCTTCTTCTTCTTCTTTTAGATTTAATTGGCAGTTGGCAACCAGTCTACAGGTGCATTACCACCACGTACTTCACTCTATATCATCACTCTATCTGGTCAGGAGCTGTAGTCCTTCTATCATCATTGCTGTGTCCAATCGAACTTCGACTCTTATCTTCAGACATCACTCTTCTTCGTCTCCTCGTACTTTACTCTAGAGTAAAGTAGAGTAGAGTGATATAGAGTCTATATCATCACTTCACTCTATAACATCACTCTACACATCTGCCACGGCCAAGATGTCAGCCACCCAGGCCGGTCTATCACGTGAAACCTGCTTAAGACATTTCTATGTCTACATGATGACCAGCAGAGAGTTGCTCGGGTGGAGGATCTCCTGACGTTTCTCGGTTTTATGGTGGAGTGTGGAACCTCTTTGCTTAAGTAATATGGCTGCCAGTGAAAGTAAAATGACCATCAAAGGCTCTGGCCAGCTGCCTGACAGCGTATGATATGATGCCTGCCTTGACGTCTTTATGAAGTCATACAGACCATGCCGTCCTTGATGTCTTTATGATGTCATATACAGTGATGCCTGCCTTGATGTGAATATGAAGTCATATAGACCATGATGTCCTATGCCTGCCTTGATGTCTTTATGATGTCATATAGACCATCAGGACTCGTGATGCCGTCGTATACACAATAGGACACAGCACTTTAAACCACACCCATTCAAAGCAGTAAATCTGGAAATCTTACAAAATATCACTCTATATAAATTCAAGAAATCTCTGTCAGTTTGTGTGTAAATCTGGAAATTTTACTCATCACCCGATTAACAATAGGACACACTACTTTATCATTGAAGATCATTTGTCATTGAAGGTGTAGTTGAATTGCTGTTGAACCATTTTCACACCCCGGATAGCGTAATGGTCCGGAGGATTAGGTTTCGACAACGACACCAGCAAGTGGGTGAGCCTGTCCGCCAGTTTGTCGCTGACCCGCAGCAGCTGGCTAGTGGATGTTGTTTTGGGCCATTGGAAGGAAGAAATGGTACATGACCAGCTGGCGGCGCACACAACCAGCGCTGCACCGTGTGACCTGACGTTAGCTAGGGCTGTCAAGCTAGATCTCCAAATGGAGACCACGGGCAAGTTAACATCGGAGCTAAATTGGCACCAGTCACAACGGCAGCCAGAGCCTCCAGCCGCAGCATTATTAGTGGACCCAGATAGCAAGGATAGCATGGACAGCGACACAATAGAAGCCAATGCTACCAGCTGTAGATTTGCCCCGGGAAAACCCTTGTGTATGGGTTGTGGGTCCGCGAATCACCAATATAAGGCCAGGAACTGCCCGGCTAGAGGAAAGCGCTTTGGCAAGTGTGGACACTTGAACCATTATGCCAGGGTGTGCCATATCAATCAATCAATCAATAAACCTTTATTGTCATGATGCTATACATACAACTGTAGTGCAAGCAAGATGAAATTGCGTTTCTCTGGGCATCCATATATATAAAAAGAACATAATTTAAAACACACTCACACCCTCCCTCACTCCCCACCCCAACAGCCATTCACACATCCCTGAGACACATTTGGTTTTTACAGTGCCTATATATAAAATACCAATTAAAATGGCTAAGTGAGTCAAGTCATATGTCCGAGCCAAAGAGCCCACGGAGAAAATCAACTTCACACGCCCCGACAACTGTCCCTGCGGTGTCTCCGAGTACCACAGGGTACACATTCTGCAAGGTGACACTGGATGGTGAGGAGTTACTGCTGCTGGTTGACATGGGGGCGGAGGTATCGTTATTAAATTGGGCCACGGTGAGGAAATTTTTTCCGCCACTACAGAATTAGCGATAACCCAGTGCCGCTCTACGGTTATGGAAGTGGCAGACAGCGCACGGTTGGAACACTGGAGTTAACGGTTCAGTACAAGTTGGCGGTGATGGCTGACTTCACGTTCCACGTGACGGCCCGAGGCGACAACATCATGGGCTGCGACCTGTTTTATGGACTGGGATTCACCATTAAAGATGACGCTGGGGAAGAGTGGACTGGTTGTGGCCAGTGGAACCGTCTGGTTCCAGTGGTGGAGGACGACGCTGTGTGGGACGAAGATTTTCCAGGCACCACGGCGGTCAAGCAGGACCAGCCTCACTCAGGTTCAATGCAGGAGGGTCTCAGTGCCAGCACTCAAGGTACGGTAGGAGAGGGTACCGAGCGTGGCGGCGAGGCGAGTGACACCGACGAGCTAGCCCCAGATTCCTCCGGATCTTGGCCGCAGAGGGCTGGAGGATCTGCAGCAACAACGGCAACCGCTACAGCGGCTTTAAAAGAGGTCGGGGCCAGACCGACAGGCATGGAAGGACCGCATTCCAGACAGCATCATTGCAGGCCAAGCAGAGCTCCTCTGAGAGTTATGGACCTGGTCCGGGCTTGAGAAGAGGGACATTCATGTCAGATATGGGCCAAACGACAGCCAGAGGAACACCAGGAGTGGCTACGCATCGTGGCTAAGCGGGGCACAGCCTACTTCCAGCTGTTAGACAGCTCGTGGAGGCACGCCAACGAGCTGCAGCTTACCTGGGAGGAGGCATCAGATGGTGGGTCCAGACGAGAGAGGTGGCCAATGGTGAGGAGAAGAGGCACTCTTGTCTGTGAGGTCAGCTGCGGCCCCGGGGGCATGCTGCTTTCAGGGGCGGATCTACTGAGGGGCTATCCTGGGCCCCCACAAGCCAGTCTACCCCTTTTCTGCTAGAAGGACAGTAGTGTGGTTTTGAAATAAAAAATAGTGCTCATGTTCATATGTTTGTATCAGTTTAAAAAAGTTATTGTTGTGGGGTTTTATTAGTATAGGAACACGACAGTAATTTTAAGTTATTGATGGACTGTTATTTATTTTACAGGTGGCAGAATAATCCACCTTGCCGTGTCGGGTAGGACGGTAGTCCACACGTCCTCCCTAGTTTTAGGTTTTGTTGTGTGAATGTGATAGGCCATTTAGTGATTTCAGTTTTTGTTTTCATAGTGTATGTTCCGGGTTCTAAATTGGGGAGGGTCTTAATTGTGTGTGTGTTTTCAGACTTTCTACAAGGGGGGGGGGGGTGATGTTGTATTTTATGTTTTATTGTGAAGTGTGGTGTAGTGGCGGCCGAACTTCCTCTTCTGCCACTGCACCACACCAGGGGGCATCTATGCAGTTGCCACTGCCAAGATGTGTAGAGTGACGATATAGAGTGAAGTGATGATATACAGTGAAGTACGAGGAGACGAAGACGAGTGATGTCTGAAGATAGAGTTGAAGTTCGATTGGACACAGCAATGATGATAGAAGGACTACAGCTCCTGACCAGATAGAGTGATGATATAGAGTGAAGTACGTGGTGGTAATGCACCTGTAAGCTGGATGCCAGCTGCCAATCAAATCTAAAAGAAGAAGAAGAAGTTATGGGCTCCTGCCTGGTGGCTGTGTTGTGTGTCCAGAATACTAATAAAGCTGAGTTTGACTATTCACCCAGTCTCATCATTACAACAAGGTATTTATAGACATAACACTATTATTATGACGATATGCCTAAACACAGTTACTGTATAATCAGAGGAGTTATTGTCTAATTTGACCTTGTTGGATTTTCTTTCCCCCTTTGTTATATTATTCTGTTTCTTTTTAATCTGTACTTTTAATCTATCCGAAATAAAGATTCGTTCATTCATTCATTCAAACACAGTTACTGCATGTATTACTCACAGAACTACTCGCCTTGTCTTGACTTTTCCGATTATCCAGCCTTCCCAGTGCTGCTAAACATAATGTCAACTCCATTTCTATAGTTCACCGGTTGCGCAAAATTATAAGCTGTCTCCATACCAAGAAGTTCAAAATCTTTTAATTTTTTTGCGACGTTATTGCGGTAAAAGTGGCACCCTTCACTACGAAACCCATTCATTCTCCATTGACTCGCTGGGTGTTTTGGGTGCACTGACATGGCAACCAGGTGGCTTCACTCGGCTCTGTACTCTTCTTCTTCTTCTTCTTCTTCTTTTAGATTTGATTGGCGGTTAGCAACCAGCCCACAGGTGCATTACCGCCACTGACTTGGACTATCATCACTCTATATCTTTGTATAAGGAGTTCTTATAAGGAGTTCTGTACAACTCCCTATGTGTGAAAAAAATTATCTGTCGTTGGACTGTGTCCTCGGCGGCGTCAATAGTGTTTTATTTATATATATATAGTGTTTATATATATATATATATACACACGTATATATACACACACACATATACATATATATGTTTATATATATATATAGTGTTTATATACAGTATATATATATACAGTATATATACTGTATACTGTATATATATATATACTGTATATATATATATATATATATATATATCTCCTGGGTTCGATCCCAGCCCCCGACCAACAGTGATCAGTGTGGAGTTTGCATGTTCTCCCCGTGTCTGCGTGGGTTTACTCCGGGATTTCTCTGGTTTCCTCCCACATGCCAAAAACATGCAAGTTAGGTTAATTGGCATCAAAACTGGGGATTCTAAACTGTCCTTAGGTATGACTGTGAGAGTGAATGGTTGTCTGTCTCTCTGTGTTGGCCCTGCGATGGACTGGCGATCTGTCCAGGGTGTACCCTGCCTCTAGCCCAAAGATTCTGGGATAGGCTCCAGCCCCCCCGCGACCCGAAAAGGATTAAGCGGAAGAAGATGAATGAATATATACGCACAAATCTCTGATGATACTACACTTCCCAGAATCACCCGAGAGGAGCACGCACTTACATCCGCCTGTGCGTGGTGACGCAATTTTTGCCTCGTTGGAAGGTGGTTTCGGTAGGAAGCGCAGCGTCTGTGGACTGCAACAAGAAGGAAACCTGAACAGAGAAAACCCCAAAGCGCTCAGACGTACTCACTCGAATGGTATTTAGTCTGCTGTCATAGAACGGTAAGGAAATTCACCTAAATATTATCAAGCACTGCTAGTTTATGTTTTTTAATAAACAAGGGCTACGCCCTCAACAAATAGCGATATTGACTATTAACGACAATACTTGTCGGCCTTTAAGACATTTCCTGCCTTATGATATTGTTGGACTTACTTCTAAACCTCGTAGTGACTTCTTTCAGCCTTCTATGGTTAACTAGGTCATTTGATCCATTTCTTCTTTTGGCTAATTTGAACTGTGCAAAAATTTAAATGAATGTCAATTCAAAATTCTGCATCCACATATAATATTTTTCTTAGATTTCATGAGTTAAACATGCTGCATTGAATTAGTTGTTTCCTGATGCAAATGAAACGTTATGTGTTCTTATTTGTTTTGACACTTGATATTGTGGATCTTCGGCTCTTGTGACAAAGGGTGAGGGGGCGGGGCTTAATAAAAGATGAGGTCATGGTCAGATCGTAGTGCTGATGCAACACCAAGCTTGTAGACGTGTTATTTAACCTCTAACCGGAAATGGGAAGTTATCATTTTCTTATTAAAGCACTGTATAGTGATGTGATGGCCAGCCAAAACAGCCACGCGCCCGCAGCCTCCACGTGGACGTTTGATGGGCCCACACTTCCGTTCACTGCTGCTCTTCTTTGTCCTGCTGTAATATCACATTAGCATCGCATTAGTGCAATGGTGAGGGGAGCAGTTCCCATATAATTGTTAAAAAATTGATGTAATTGCTAAAATTGTAATGATACAGAATGTTTTATGCAATATTGGGTAAAATAGAGGATGTTTAATATAACTGATGATTGATAACCAGTAGCAGTAATTTTTGATGTGATGTAGGGGTGTTCATTGTTTGCGCCATTAAGCAGTTCTCACTACTATATAAACCTAAATTTGTTAAATTATAGTCACATGTATTTGTTGATGCATTTATATCCAAACAGTATAACTGCAGCTGCAGTACTTTCTTTTCGCTAACATAAATTTCAATTTGAATTAAAATATGTAAGACCTAGTAAGTGCAGAAGAAGGGCATTTTTTAATTTAAATTTTGACCAACCATACATATTAGGGCATAGTCCCTTTTTTGTGACTAGCCCATCATTCATGCTAATGGATTAATTAGCATCTTGACATGTGTTATAACACCAAACAGACTTCTCACCCCCCTATTCATTTTAGTGCTTAATCTAACATGTTCCAACCCAGCTATATAGTAATGTAGTGTATGGGAGTCATAAATTGCACTGAAACTGTATCACGTCACTGTGTCAATACCTGTTTTTCAAGATGGCAGCACATGTTATGAAAATAACATATCAATAAGCCTAGTTATGCTGTTTTAACGGAACTCACACTCGTCTATATTGTGCCTCTGTGCTGCAGATGTCAGTCACCGAGGACCTTCCAGACATGGATGGAACAGACCTGTTAGGGCTGCTCTTCACTGATGGACACGATGGATCAGCTGATCCCTTCTTTCTTGATGGCGACGGGCTCATTGAGTCCTGGCTTTCTGAACAAGACGTAAGACAATAGTAGAGATGGATGATATTCGTTTGGTTGTTCTCTGATAATTTACATTAGTTTTTTTTTTTTTTTACAAGTGCCAACTGTACAAACATATTGTATTTCAGTGGTCTGGAAAGAATAACACGTTTTTTGGGGTCTATAAATAAGCAGTACTTCATGAGAGAGCCTGCGGCATCAGTGAATATAGCACCAGGTGATTCGGTTGTCTGATCAACCTGCAGCAGAGGGCCGAGAACATTACACTGGTGCTACAGGATATTCACAATACCACACCACCTCGAATTACATATTGCTTTTATACAACACTTCCACAAATGTAACGTGTAAGTTGACAGTAAAGGCAACATCAAATTATGATTCATTGATTTAGTGTTATATTGTTCCACCTAGTATTGATATGTGAGAACAAGCCGTTTCCAAACAGCTACTCTTGACTGTTGCTAACTAATGCATAATATAGAGTTTTAAAAAAAAATCTGCAATGTTGTGCATACAGTATGTTAATTTTGCTATTGTGCACCAGTCATTGTTTATGCACCATTTACATACTTTTCCAGAGTCCATCAGTCTGACCCCTTTAGTCGAGCGGCCTGCTGACTAGCTAGTGTTCACTCGGTATTTCCACTTTTGTTTAGGTTCGCTTCACTGCCTTCTTATTGGCATCTTCTGACACGGAGTCAGAAACACGCATGAGAAACTGTAAGCTGTGAAGTTTTAATCTAAACTTCGGGGTAATTAAGTAAAATGATGCAACTAACCAGGCTAACACAACAACTGAATTCTGGGTTGTGAAGGCTGCCTCTTTTCAAACAGCACCTCACTGTGGAAGTTAAGGTACACAACACATTATGATTCTCACATACTGTACAGTATAAGACACTAATTGTCGCTGGAATTAATGATTATTAGGCCGCCGCTGAGGCAGAGTGATACATGTCCAGTGAAGCATCTGAGTGACGTTTTTACGGAGTAAAGTAACTCCTGGGATCACTATTGTCCGGTCAACTTGCTCAGTCAGAAATAACTGTTGCATTAAAAAAAAAAAAAACAAAACAGTATCAGACAAAAGTATTATGACATTTATGTAGGTGTGCCTGAGTATTTACATGCGGCTCTGTCCTTTTCCTCCCAGATGCTGACTGGTGTGGACACTGAAGATTTCCTCTCCAGCTTGTTGGACGGAGAGGACAACATGGATGCTTTCTGCCCCTCTCACTCTCCACTGGGCAGCGACAGTGGCATCTCTGATGATAGCAGTAGTGGGGCTCAAAATAATAATCTTGTCAGTTGCCCGAGTCCTAATAGCAGCGATAGTGATGTCGTACCCAGTCCCAGCTATTCCGTGCACTCCGACCCTGCCCTGACCAGCGAAGAGCTGCACACGGAGAGCTTCGAGGCCTTAACCGTCCAGGCAGACCACAGCTACTCTCTGCTGCAGAGCGGAGGGGGGGATATGGATGATGTGCTGCAGAGTGTGAGGGCTGAGAAACCAGATACGGACGTCTTCATCGATCTGGGTACATGCTGCAAGTATTTTGTCATTTAGCCATTCAGATACGTTTTAAATAATGTGGATTCAGGATTGCAATAGTTTGTTCAGTAGTGATTTGTATTTTTAATAAGGGGGTGGTGGTGTATGGGGGGTATTCATAAATTTTACATGAGGTACAAGTGTATAAATGTAAATTAAGTACAAATTTGCTTAAATAATGGTTCAAAAATCTGCAAATTTAAAATTTAATAAAAGCTATAAATTTAGCAGAAGCAAGTCCCAAATTTACAAGAAGTTACAAATTTGTAAGAGGAAAAAAAAACAATTCACAAACGAGGGGGGAAAACTTAATTTCCAATTCACATGCAATATGTTTTTTAAAAACTTTTTTCTCTCATAATTTTCCAATTTTCTAACCAGTTTACATGTTTTTTTTTCATAAACTTGTAACATTTTTCCTGAAAACCTGTAACTTTTTCTGATAAGTTTTGAATGTTCTCCTGTCAAATTTTCCAAATTTCCTGACTCTTAGTTTTTTTTAAAATTTTTAATAGATTTGCGAAAATTTCAAGGTAGCTTTTTTCACATTGTCATTATGGGGTGTTGTGTGTAGAATTTTGAGGAAAAAATGAATTTAATCCATTTTAGAATAAAGCCGTAACATAAATTGTGGAGAAAGTAAAGCGCTGTGAATACTTTCCGGATGCACTGTTGTACTTTTTGCCTACAAATTTGCCACTTTTTATAATAAATTTGCTGTTTTTTCCACACAAATTTTGAACTACGTACTCATAAATGTGAAACTTTTTTCTATCAAATTTACAACTTTTTTTTGTAAATTTTCAAACCTTTTTTAGTTTAGTTATTTTGTGTTTCAAACAACAGTAAAAACAGCAAAATTATGTATATATATATATATATATATACAGCAAATTTCCAGAACAAAAACGTGTACACAAACGAAAGGGTGTAGGTGGAAGCAGAAGGTTATAATTACTTATTCAGTTGCAGCTAAACTCTCACTGACCTCTTCAGTTGTACTGTAGAAGTGATTCTTGCACTCATTATAGAGATGGGGAGATGAGAGGTTAACAAAGGGGATGGTTTCTGGTCTGAGTTTCTGAACTCTGAGTTCTGAGTTCTTGTTGGTAATGAGGCAGATGACACCCCCCCATCCCCTTCCCCCCAATCCCCCCTCAAATCACCTACTTGGTGCAGCACAGAATAGAGACTCCAGACAAAACTAGATTATCAGAAATTTGGAAAAGGTTTGTTTTAAATTGGTTGTTTTCAATGTGGCAGATGACCTTGTTACTGAAACAATGGACCAGGACGTCACCAGCGAGCTTCCATACACATTGGCCATAGAGGACTCGATGCAGGATCCAACACAGCTAAATGAAACCGATCAGGTCAGTTTTGCTACTCTGCAGCCATCTTGGTAATGACTTAATGCATCAAGAGACTCAAAATTAATTTCTGTGACCATGGGGACATGGACTGCGTATTATACTATCACTACTTAACAGCTGATTACAACAACAGCAAAAAAAGCTTTTTGTCCCCAAGTTGTGTTTCTTTAACACGTGCCACACACAAAAATCCTGATTTACTGTATTAAGTAACCTACAGTTGTTTACCTCTGTCTTCACTTTGATATCAAGTGGAGATATGAATCTCCCCACATCAGCGATGAACCCACGCTGTGCAAACGCTGGCAAACGTCTCCTGTTAAAGCAGTTGATTGGCTCGTTAAGCACAGGGACAGGGCAATAGAAATGACAACCTCCCACTGATCTGTTTCAAATGTGAAGTTTTGATGTCACATCTCTTCATATGTCATCTTTGTTTTTTGTATTTTTTTTTCTAAGCTATAGGCTGACCAAATAGACTGCAGTATTATTGCAGTGCGTTGTTGATGTGATGCTTTCTGATACACTTTATAGATGTGTTACGGTTCTAATCAAAACACCCAGTTAATATTGAAGTACTTGTCTGTTTTGCCTCCCTCCAGTTCCAGTTTAAGGAGATTGTGCTCACTGAGGAGGAGAAGAGGCTTTTGGCCAAAGAGGGAGTTACCATTCCCACGCACATGCCACTCACGAAGGTAATTTTGATCGACAGCTCTCTGTGAGGTTTATTTGTGGATGATTATTGAAAATGTCTGACAGCTGCTTAAATCTGCTTTCGACAAACTGAATCAAATCACGTGTCATGAAATCCTAACTGTGTTACAGGCTGAGGAGAGAACTCTAAAGAGAGTCAGAAGGAAGATCCGCAACAAGCAATCAGCGCAGGAGAGCCGCAAGAAGAAAAAGGTCTATGTTGATGGACTGGAAAACAGGTGAGAAGGCCGCAATGCAAGAACTTACAGAGATGTAGAATCAATCCAGCCATACAGTTTGCAGTTTTGCCCAGCTGTCGTTAATTGTTGTGCCTGTCTGATATCATTCTCTACCACAGGGTTGCCATCTGTACTGCACACAACCTGGAACTTCAGAAGAAAGTCCAGTTGCTTCAGAAGCAGAACATGTAAGTCATCCTGAGGCTCGGCTTTTGTGTTCATATGAAAAAAACACTTTTATAGGCCCCATGGCACGTTTTTTTTCATGTTTTCTTACCTATCTACAATGTTGCAATAATGATTTACCGTCAAATGATCAAAAAACAAAAGTATATGTATTCTGTTGAAACTAACCTTGTTTGGTAAAGTCTCATTTATTCTTGGTTGTGAAAATTTTCTTTAAACACTTGGCACACTGATTTTGTGGTGGCTGTTATTTCATTGGTCGTATATATTTTCCACACAGCATGCGTCCACAAGATGGCGAGAGTATCCCCATGAGTGTCTAAATCCACATGCCAACAATGCTACGTTAGCTTAGCAGCCCACCCGAGGTTTTAGGGCTCTTCTCCGTAAAATCTTGTAACCCTACTGGATGTCCTTGCTCCTAACTCATTCATTAATATACCTTGCATCATTCTGGCATTTTCCCTTAAGTTTAAGCTTATAGCCAGCATGGCCTAGGAAACCGTACCATTATCATAGTTAGCTCAGCGGCTCGAGTTGGTACGACCGTGGTGTTTATGTCAAAATTCTACCCCCTTAGATATCCCATTACCTGAGATAGCCAAGTAGATCAGGCTGCTAGCATTAGCCTAGCTGGGTGGTGGCGGTCAATCTTTTTTTCTTTTTTAAATCTTCTACATATATAGTCTTTTCACCCCACCAGACATCCACGATCAAAGTCAGATCATCTGCCAAAATTTGACCACATATATACAGTATATATCATTCCTAGATATTATTTTAGCTCATTGCACTGTAGTTTATTACACTCTGGTCAACTGCACTAGTAGGGGTCAGATTTAACCTTTCACTCATTCATGGTCATTTCTATGTTTAACCTACCTCAGGGACTGGTTATATCCTATCAGCCACTCAAACAACACACACCTCTCTCCAGTAGTGCTTTATTTAGGCTTTTACATTCTCATAATCAGCCGGTTTTGAAGTTAGCTCAGGCTGTGTTTACCCCTGGATCCATTAGCTAACCAGCTAACATTATCTTCAACCACAGATCTTAGAAATGATGGAAAAGGGAGGGTGGTCTGAATAAACGTGGAATAAGGGCATAGGATGTCCCCTTTAATGTTGTTAACCTTCAGAGTCTGCTGGCACGTTTTAAAGTAAATCTTTTCTTTATAGATCCTTGATAGAACAACTGAAGAAACTTCAAGCTATGGTGAAGATGTCGACTCTGAAGGCCAGCACAACCAGTACCTGTGTTATGGTCAGCTTGTTGAGTTTATTAGCTTATTCATTTTCTTGTTGGAAGTGCGACACTATCTGTGTTTGTATTCTGTTCTTCACTTTTACCTTGGCTTTGCCCGCCAGGTGTTTCTGCTTTCCTTCTGCCTCATCATCTTCCCGTCAGTCAATCCATTCAGTGGAAGCAAGGAAGATAAAGAGCTCTACACACCGTCCTCCGGTGAGTCAAGTTCTAGTAACAACTCCACGTTTTGTTATACCTCAGGTTTCAGCAAAGTTCTCCTTGTTATTGAATTCCTCTCCCAGCAACGTGGCATTGTTGTGTCACCTTTAGAAACCGTTTTTTATTTGTCATTACAGTCATCTCCCGGACCTTGCGCTCTGTGCGAGGGGAGATCACAGATGGTATATCCCACTTTGAGGCGGAGGAAGAGCTTTACGTGTCAGAGGTGGAAAACCCGAAAGCCATCTTTGCAGGTGGTCAGAACAACCACACTCCTGACTTCCAGAGGGTGGAGCAGCCTGACTCGGAAACGGGCGTCAACAGCAACTCTTCAGCAGACTTCCCCCCTCCTGCCCAGGCAGCCGAAATGAAACCGGGACAAGCTGGCGGTGTCGGGGCCTTACAGGAGGGTCCCATTGATGCTGTGGTGGCTTCTGCTGTGGCGTATGAGGTCACGGGATCGAAGGATAACTGGATAGACCGGGGCCCTCCATCTGTCATATTACAGCAGCATCGCGCCGATGAGATGTAGTAGGGACGTTTTCATCAAAATGACCAGCAGGGGGAGCCGTAGCTCTGATGTTTTGGTTACCTGAGGAAAAATTACACATTTTAAAAGGGAGAAGGGGAAATTAAGATTATTTAGCCACATCTAAGATCCTTCTCTTTACCCCTGCTTTTCCCCTCTAACAGCCTTTTGATGTTACTTCTTTGCACTTTGTTTTTATTTCCTTTTCCAAAGGACACACACACACACCAAAAACTACTAGCTAGAGATTAATATACTTGAACAAGAGATTACAGTGATGCCCGCACTGCTGGAAGGCATATGCTGCTGAGGGCACACAATTTACTGTACAGCATTTTGCCAATGATCAAAATTTATATAGTTCACCGCACCATAGGAACATTTAGGAGTATAACTTCTTTAATACAAATATTACCAAATTTTGTGAATAAGCTGAGTTTCACTATTTTTTTTCTGGTCACCTCAGGCAGCTCTACATGTGAACATGCAAGACGCTACTGATGAATGACTCCCCCAGACCCTAATTTATATAGCCACAGAAAATTAATAGGAAACTGAGTAGTCCAGTGGTTTTTAACGTGCTTTAGTCTGCAACATCTACTGCATAGTCGTACTAGGCTGCTTGAACCTCATAAAGCTTGATCACCGTGGCTGCTCGACCACAGTAATAATGCTTAAGCCATTGCAGGACATTTGGCCATTTAGAAGACTTTTAAAGGTTTTTAGTATTTCCCTTGCAACAAGGGTATCCATGCGTCTTTAATTTTGGAATGCACTGCTTTTATGTTGTACAGTGAAGGAGAACAAAATGCACAAAAAAAAGAAACTGAACTTTGGGTGTAACTGTTGTTTTCTGCCTTCAGTCAACTCCTGCCGCTGCCTCTTTTTCAGACACATATCTGCACATATGTGTGCACCGAATAAGGGGCTTTAATATACAGTATTTGTTCAGTAAATTAGCTTATAAAATGGAACATGCTTAAAAATGTAATGACCTGTTTTGTCAGTGAAGCATTTTTCTTATCTTTTCGTGCATTTTCTTTGTTCCTTGTGTATTTGTGTATATATTAAACTACTTTCTGTTATACTGGAAGGATAATGAGCTTTTCAGTGTTAATCATGATGAATAAATGCACTTAAAGTTATTATAGTCTAGGAAATGTTGTAAATATATGAAATGATTGTAGCTCTGTACATTTGAAGCCTTTATGTATAAGACATGTCTGAACAAATATAATAAACTTTTTTATATATATCAGAACACATGTTGACAGAGGTTATTTAGATAACATTTAGGAAAAATTAGTTCAATAGATGCTTTATATCTGTTGGAAGCTGCTGCTGATTCATATCAATTCAATAATATGTAATTTAGAAGGTGAAATGAGCAGTTGCCACAGTGCTGCATCATTTTCTGTCTGCAGTTTGCAAGAATCACTTAGGCAGCTGCCTGAATATGGTACATGGCGTTCACTTATATAGCTCTTTTTCTCATCTCTACATGACCAAAGTGCTTTACAGAGCCTGCTACCCACCCATTCACACACACTGATGGCGGTGGAACTGCCATGCACTGGCGCTGGCCTGACCCACCAGCAGCAACTGGGGCTTCACTGTCTTGCTCAAGGACACTTCAACATGCAGACAGAGCGGGAATCGAACCCCTGACCCTCCAATCAGTAGTTGGCCACGCTACACCTGCGCCACAGCTGCCCCACTCATCAAACATGTGATTCTGAAGTTCGTCTGCATCCAGTTTATGCACAAGGTCCGGGTCAAAGGTCACATGCTATGACTGTAATTCCACTAGGCTACATAGGAGGGGGGCCTGAAAAGTTCATAGGCTGGCTAAGAAGGAGTTATGCTACAGTAACGAAACTAGCCATGCATTAAAGTCAACCTTTTCTGATACTAACTGCATTGTTTCTTTTCAGATACACTGACACCGGAGACTATGTTGAAAAATAAACCACATTTGGTCAAATTGGACCACTGCATCATGGTCACACCCCCCCCTTCCCCGTACCTGTATACAGAGAGAAGTGAAGGTTCTTGGTGACCTTGGGGTGATATAATGATATACTTTAGGCATTTCATCTTATATTGCATTTTGCACTTGTTACAATAAATAAATAGTGAAGATTAGTTAATTGCATATTACACAAAGTGCTTGCATACACATATCCCTCAGATCCACACACACATACAGACATGCAAGTCAAACCCACACATTCACTATTCACACATAAACATCAGTTGGCTACACACACATGCACACACACATACAAACTCCACAGGAAGGTCTCTTCCTCTTTCCATATATGGGCATGGGTAGGGCTAAAGAAGAAGGACGCTGAGAGGAAGTCATAAAGCCACAAAGGCAGGAACAAGATGGAGGAGCCATCTGGACACCAAGAAGACAGTTTGAAACAATGGACATGTGTTGTTGGAAAGTAACACCCACTAAATGCAAGCCTATATGTACACTACCGTTCAAAAGTTTGGGGTCACCCAGACAATTATTTTGTGTTTTCCATGAAAAGTCACACTTATTTACCACCGTGAGTTGTAAAATGAATAGAAAATATAGTCAAGACATTGACAAGGTTAGAAATAATGATTTGTATTTGAAATAATATTTTTTTCCAGATACTCAACCTGCTCAAAGGAAGGTCAGTTTTATACCTTCTCTAACCAGCTAAACTGTTTTCAGCTGTGCTGACATGATTGCACAATGGTTTTCTAATCATCCGTTAGCCTTCTAACGCAATGAGCAAACACATTGTACCATTAGAACACTGGAGTGATAGTTGCTGAAATGGGCCTCTATACACCTATGTAGATATTGCACCAAAAACCAGACATTTGCAGCTAGAATAGTCATTTACCACATTAGCAATGTATATTAGATATTAGAGTGTATTTCTGATTAGTTTAAAGTTATCTTCATTGAAAAAAACAGTGCTTTTCTTTCAAAAATAAGGACATTTCTAAGTGACCCCAAACTTTTGAACGATAGTGTAGCTGTGAATGCCTGTGTGTGGGGTCCTTTCCAGGAGAGGGGGCTGGAAGGATCCGTGGCCATGTGACTCCCTACGTGGTTCCATAAAAGTTAAGCTGAGAAATAGTATTGTAATGTCAGGGCTGCATTGGTGGGGGGGGGAGAGCAAGGATTTCCCCAGCATGCTTTGCAACAGAGGACGTTATTGTGTGTGTATTAAATGTTATTACTGAGTTATTATACTGCTGTGTCATTATAACTGTGTTATAATGACACAGCAGTGTTTTATAGGCAGGATTAGGGCAAGATGTATCATGTGTTGTATAACCATGATTGAAACGGAGGTCTGGGAGAATGACCCCCCCTCCTGTCTGTGCTCAGGGTGTGTGTGAATAAAGCCTGTTCGTCACTACTAGCTGCTCCTCTCTTTGTGTGAACCTTGCCTATGTCACACTGGTGTCAGGAGTGGGATGGAACAGATGGAAGCCAGGATCAGAATGGAGATCCAGCAGCTGGAGCGACTCATCACTCAGCTGACGACGGACGACGGGGCCGAGACACCACCTCCGGGAGCCGCTTGCCAGGACGAATGAAGCGGCGGACCTGACGGGGCCAGCGCACCCTGCCCTCTGCCTTTTTCAAGGCAGAGCGGGCAGAGCAGAGCAAACCAGCCCCGCTTCCCGCCCTTTTCATGGCAGGACGGGCTGGCGATTCCACGGCGATCAGGAGCAGCGATCGATCAGGAGGCGACCGTTCCATCCATCTGGCAGCGGGCCAAGATCCCCTGCTTCAACGGCGAGACCCCGTTGGATGACTACCTGATCCAGGTCGAGCTGGCCACTGCGCTGAACGGCTGATCACCAGAAGAAACCACTGTGCAAGTCGTGCTGGCCTTGGAAGGGAGGGCTCTCTGTACGCTCTCTGATCTCCGGCCTGAGGAGCGCTGCAGCTGGCCAGCGCTACAAGGAGTGCTCCGGAGACGATTTGGAAGAACGGCGGACGCGGAGCACGCCCAGGAACAGCTGATCCACCGCCGTCGGAGCAGCCAGGAAAGCCTAGGAGCCTACACAGCGGACATACAGCTGTTAACACAGCGCAGCTACCCAGATTTCGCACTGGAGGTGGTAGAGAAGCTCGCCCTCCGGAACTTCATCCAAGGTCTCCGCCCGGCCCAGCTCCAGATCCACGTATGGATCCATGCCATGAGCGACTGGGAGACTGCAGTGGCAGAAGCAGAGCGGGTGGAGCCGCTGATGAATCGCACAACCGAAGCATCGACGCACAGACAAAGAACCTTCCAGGCCATGGCTGAGAGCGAGGGTGAGGAGGAGGAGTTACGGCAGACCACGGCAGCGTGTCCACTTTGAAGATGGCCGCGGCGGCGCATGGAAGGGTGCGCCCGCTGCGGGGAGCCAGGACACGTCGTACGGTACTGCCCTGCACCCACCCCACGACAAACTGATGAGCTGTCACCGCGCGTGGGCCGAATTGGACACTCGCCAAGGATGTATCTGCAGTGCAGCCTGGAGAAGACATCAATCCGGGCCCTGATTGACACCGGCTCTACAATCTCCTTGGTTCGACCCGGTGTGCTGCTGGGCACGAACAAGACGGCCCCACGGGGGTGGGAACCCACTGAGCGCTGCGTCACCGCAGCTACCGGTGAGCGCGCCAGGCTGGGGGGGCGGAGAGTCCTCGTGGTGGGGGTGGCCGGTCAGAACATAAAACACCCGTTCTGGCTGGCTGACGTCCAAGACCCCTGTATTATTGGACTAGACCTGCTCACAGCCTGGAACGCCAAGATCGACACCGCCGGACCGTCCCTCCAGCTGGGAAACCGGACCATCACGCTCCACAGCAGAACCCAGAGAAGGAACACGGAGGCCTGCGCGATCGAGGGACCGCCAGGAAGGACCGGACCAGGTGGGCCACCGCGAGGACCGGACACGATGACGCCACCAGCGCGTGCAGAGAAAGCACAAGCACACACAAGGACAGCAAGGGGAGGGGTCAACGTGTCAGCAGAGACGCAGCAGGCGGTCGAGGAATTATTTCAGCGGAGCTGCAGCAGGCTGGAGCCGGGACAGAGACGCCAGCTGCGGGAACTATTGGACTGTTATATGGGTGTCTTCGCCGTGAAGGATGAGGAATGCATCCGGACCGGTTTGGTGCAGCACGAGATCGACACCGGTGGGACCAGGCCGATTCGTCTCCACCCACGCTGGCTGCCCTTTTCAAGGCGGGCAGCGGCAGAACAAAAAGTGCGAGAGATGCTGGAGGCATATGTTATTGAGCCCTCCAGCAGCCCCTGGGTGGCGCCGGTGGTGCTGGTCAAGAAGAAGGACGGGTTGTGGCGGTTCTGTGTGGATTACCGGCACCTGAATGACGTCACCCGGAAGGATTCCTACCCCCTGCCCCGCATCGATGACGTGCTGGACCACATCGCCGGCTCCAGCTGGTTCAGCTCGCTGGATCTACGCAGCGGCTATTGGCAGGTAGAGCTGTCACCCGAGGCCCGCCAAAAAACAGCCTTCTCCATCGGGCAGGGACTGTACCAGTTTAAAGTGATGCCGTTTGGACTTTGCAACGCCCCGGCCACCTTTGAGCGCTTGATGGAGCGAGTGCTGGCTCACGTGCCCCAGAGTCGCTGCGTTGTTTACTTGGACAACCTACTGGTGCATGCAGCTGATTTTGACAGCGCCCTGTCAAATCTCCGAGAGGTGCTGGATGCTATCCGACAGGCGGGGCTACGGTTACACCCTAGAAAATGCCACCTATTCTGGCGGAAGACCACTTTCCTGGGCCACGTTGTCAGCGCAGCGGGAGTCACCACCAACCCAGAAAAAGTGGCGTCGGTGAGAGACTGGCCAGTGCCGCGGAACGTGGGAGAACTGAGGAGTTTTCTCGGATTGGCCTCCTATTATAGGAGGTTTGTGAAAAACTTCGCCACCATCGCCAGCCCGCTGCATCAGCTGACACAGAAAGGACGCACGTTTCAGTAGAGTGAGAACTGTGCTGCTGCTTTCTCCCAGCTTTGCACGGCGCTCATCGTTGTGGACATCGTCCGTGTCCACGATGAACGTGTCCACCCGTTCATCGTGGACATGGACGCCAGCAACCACAGCATCGGGGCGGTGCTATCCCAGGAGGGAGAACACGGAGAGCAGGCAGTCACTTTTTTCAGCCGCACTCTCAGCAGAGCCGAGAGGAATTACTGTGTGACTCGCAGAGAGCTGTTGGCTGTCATTCAAGGACTGCGTCACTTCTGCCCGTATGTGTACGGGGGGGAGGTTCCAGCTCAGGACGGATCACGCTTCCCTGACCTGGTTATTGAATTTTAAAGAGCCGGATGGACAGTTGGCAAGATGGCTGGAGGCACTGCAGGATTATAATTTCCAGATTGTGCATCGGGCAGGCCGCCTCCATGCCAATGCTGACGCACTGTCTTGGCGCCCCTGTGCGACAGAGAAGTGTCGTCACTGCCAGCGGGCTGAAGATCGAGATCAAGCCATCCCACGGGCTGCTGCTCTCCGGACCGCTGCGAGCAGGAATAACGCAGCGACGCGCAGCCCCTCCTCGGATGATCAGGCAGCCTCCCCCAGCGATGACGTCACAGAGGTCCTTGACACGCAGCAGCTGCAGAGCGAGCAGGACAGAGACCCGGTCATTTCTCGGGTTTGGCAGTGGCTGGACGCAGGTCAGCGGCCCGCCTGGGAGGTTGTGTCAGCGCTGGACCCAGAGACTAAGGCCCTACACTCCCAGTGGGCCAATCTCCACTGCCACGAGGGCGTGGTGTATCGACTGGCAGACTCCAGCTGGGCAGCGGCACGTCTGGCAGCTGCTGATTCCTCGTCGACTCCGGCCCAAGGTACTCTAGCTGGTTCATGGGACGATAGGAGCGGGCCACTTCGGGGTGACAAAAACACTGCAGTGCCTTCGAGCCTGGTTCTTCTGGCCCGGCTGTCATCAGGACGTGGAGCTCCACGTTCACCGCTGCGACACGTGCACAGCTCAGAAAGGGCCAACTCAGCGATCCCACGCTCCCCTGCAGCAGTACCGGATGGGAGCACCGATGGAGCGAGTGGGAGTGGATATCCTGGGCCCTTTCCCGACCACAGACTGGGGGAACCGCTACGTGCTGGTCGCGATGGATTATTTCACTAAGTGGCCAGAGGCGTACGCGGTCCCGGACCAGAGCGCCGCTACGACGGCATCAAAGCTGGTGGACGAAATGTTCTGTCGGTTTGGCGCACCGGAGGAGCTGCACAGCGATCAGGGTCGGAACTTTGAGGCGGAGGTCTTAGGAGAGGTCTGCAAGCGGCTGGGCATCCGAAAGACCCGGACCACCCCGCTGCATCCACAGAGCGACGGCCTGGTCGAACGATTCAACCGGACCCTCACCACCCAGCTCGCTATTCTAGTGGACCAGCGACAGAGAGACTGGGACCTGCATCTGCCTTTTGTTTTGTGGGCGTACCGGATGGCAGCTCAGGAATCTACTCGGTGCACCCCTGCAGCGCTCATGTTTGGACGCGAGCTGCGCACACCGGTGCATTTGGTATTTGCCCCCCCACCCCCACCCCACCCCGAGCCGGAGGTGGAAGGCAAACCCGGGTTGGATTATTTTTTTTGTTTGAAAGAATGTCTCCACACGGTGCACGAACTGGCTCGAGAGGCCCTGGCAGCGGCGGGGACTCGGCAGAAGCGACCGTATGACTCCCGCTGCCAGGGGAGGGACTTTGCACCGGGAAATCGAGTCTGGGTTTTCTGCCCTGAGGGAAAAAAAGGACAATCACCGAAGCTGGCGAGCCATTGGTCGGGACCGTGCGTGGTTCTGCAGAGACTGTCGGATGTGGTGTACAGGGTGAGGCTTAGGAAAAGGGACCGGGTTGTGGTCCTTCACCGTGACCGTCTCGCCCCGTATCAGCCATCTGCCCCGCTAATGGACGAACCGGAGCCTTCATCCTGACCAGATACCCCGACCAAGACTCAGATGGACACTAGGAGGCCTGTACGTGCTGGTTGCCGGCACCGAAGGCCGCCCCGACACCTGGACGAGTTTGTATTGGACTTTTGAATTGGACTTTAATTTTTCTGGGGACAGAAACCAGTCCAGGAGGGGGGGGCAGTGTAACGTCGGGGTTGTATTGGGGGGGGGGCAAGGATTTCCCCAGCATGCTTTGCAACAGAGGACGTTATTGTGTGTGTGTATTAAATGTTATTACTGAGTTATTATACTGCTGTGTCATTATAACTGTGTTATAATGACACAGCAGTGTTTTATAGGCAGGATTAGGGCAAGATGTATCATGTGTTGTATAACCATGATTGAAACGGAGGTCTGGGAGAATGACCCCCCTCCTGTCTGTGCTCAGGGTGTGTGTGAATAACGCCTGTTCGTCACTACTATCTGCTCCTCTTCTTTGTGTGAACCTTGCCTACGTCACAGTATTTTTTTCTGTGATCGTTGGTTGGTTAAATGAAAAGATTCTGCTAATGGTCCAAAAATTAATTTTTACACACTGGATAATACACATTAAAAGAGCAACGATGTCAATTCATGTCACGTTTACTGTGGTATGAATGTATGCAATCTATCTATCTATCTATCTATCTATCTATCTATCTATCTATCTATCTATCTATCTGTCTATGGTTGGAGTGGTAAGCCTAAATTTGGTGGGGGTAACAGCACACCAAAGAAGGTTGGTGAGTCACAAGCATGAGAAGTCATGAGACACGGGTCTGATTCAACATGCTGAGACTAGTCGTAAGCGGGACAAAGTTCACCCCGAGACTGACCAACAGATGGCGGTGTTAACCAACATTTGCTGCAGAAACTTTTTTCCTCAACAGCGCTACTTATGGTGTAAATTAGGTTAAAGGTTATCAAATTGTTTGTGTTTTGCAGACAGCTTAATTTGCATGTGGGAAAATGTCACATTGATTTATTGATTTCTCTTATCATCACTTGCCAGGAAAGCTGTAAGGGAAAAACCCAGAATGCTTGTATTTGGGATTGCAATGTGGCCAATGCACCTCATGGTGCCTGGTTATTATTTCAGTGTTATTTCATAAGAGTTTTCTTGTAATTTATCATTCATATGCGCAATCGTGGTTTCTATGGTGCGCATCATTTTCAACTGGAAGAAAAAAATACCCCCCACAAGGTGACAGCATCTGCCTGGGGGGGGGGGGGGTGCTTAATGCAAATGCACATTTCTAAACCTGATAAGGCAAATTGACCCAAAGAAAGAAAGACTTCTGGCCGCAGCACGTGCCATTTTCGGGCGGGGCCCCCCGTGCATCTGTCTGGTATCTGCCCCAGGGCAATAAACACACACACACACAAGGAGCGGGGCCTGCCAGACATTGTCCTGTCACGTTTTTTTTTTTTTTTCTCTGGGGTGAAAAGACACGCGTCCTTTCACACCGTTTAATCAGCTTCTCTTTTCAGTTGCAGTGTCCAGAGCAAGCTGTTTGGTCACTCCTCCAAAAGTGGGTCGTAATTAAGAAGTCTCACCTGATTGGGGTCAAGCCGGAACTCTCCACTGGGACATTTCTGGAAGCCTAGCACAGGGTGTAAACACATGGCAACGTTAAGTAACAGGTTAGTGGGATGAGTGAAGCAGGTGCACCAAGAGCAAACTGTTTATCAGGTGAAAGGAAAGTGGAGAGACAGGGAAAGTTTGAAACCAGTTATATTTATAATCACAGTAGTTCCCCAAGCTGGGGAAATCCAATCCTCGAGAGACCGTTGTAGAGTCTATCATGGAAGAAATATTCACCAGTACAGCTTTTACTCATGTGCACCCACATTCAAGTTCAGTTTAGGCACCTCAGAATCAGAATCAGAATCAGAATCAGAATCAGGTTTATTGCCATTGTTCATGTAGTACACAAACTAGGAATTTGTCTCGGTACAATGCTGCAACATTAAACATGATAAGATAAGAGAAATAAACTATACATGTAATAAAGTGTAGGATAAGATTAAGTGATACTGGTCAACAGTTAAAATATATATTAGCCAGCAGCAGATACTGTGGAGAACTATATAGTGCAGTCGGTAATGCAGGAAGAAAACAGTGATGATTGACATGAGTCTGGTTGAGCTGCTGTACATGGTGCACGAGAGTCACTTAGTGTTCAGCAGTCTAATGGCAGAGGGGAAGAAGCTGTTCATGTGACGGGAGGTTTTAGTCTGGATGGACCGAAGTCTTCTACCAGAGGGGAGGGGGGCAAACAGTACATGACCAGGGTGTGAGGGATCGGCTATGATCCGGCCAGCACGCCTCCGGGTCCTGGAGATGTACAGATCCTGGAGAGATGGGAGCTTGCAGCCGATCACCTTCTCAGCAGTGCGCACGACGCGCTGCAGCCTTAGTCTGTCCCTGGCAGTGGCTCCTGCGTACCACACGGTTATGGAGGTGGTGAGGATGGACTCGATGATGGCTGTGTAGAACTGCACTAACATCTTGGTGGGTAGCTTGAGCTTCCTCAGCTGCCGCAGGAAGAACATCCTCTGCTGGGCTTTTTTGATGAGTGAGCTGATGGTCAGCTCCCATTTGAGGTCCCTGGTGATGGTAGTGCCTAGGAAGCGGAAGGAATCAGCAGTGGTGATGGGAGAGCCTGAGAGGGTGAGGGGGGGCAGAGGAGTAGTGACTATCCTGAAGTCTACAATCATCTCCACTGTCTTCAGAGCGTTCAGCTGCAGGTTGTTATTGCTGCACCAGGACGCCAGCTGGGCCACCTCTCCCCTGTAGGCGGACTCGTCGCCGTTGGAGATGAGCCCGATGAGGGTGGTGTCGTCCGCAAACTTGATCAACTTGACAGACTGGTGGCTGGAGGTGCAGGAGTTGGTGTAAAGGGAGAAGAGTAGGGGGGAAAGTACACAGCCCTGGACCTATATTATTACCCTCACAATAGAGCCAAGGCATGGGGAGGGCGGTCACCTCGTCCCGTCTGTCCGTTTGTCTGGCCGGACTGTAACTTAAAAAAAGAATGAGATAGGGTCACCAAACTTGGTATTTTTTGATTTTGTATACCTTATTGATCCCCAGAGGGGAAACTGAGGGCATCCACCTGGATGGATGAAGCAGCCACTGTACGGCGCTATCCCTTAACCATTCACACACACATTCACACCTAGGGCCACTTTAGAGTCTCCAATTAACCTAACCTGCATGTCTTTGGCCTGTGGGAGGAAACCGGAGAAATCCCGGAGTAAACCCGCGCAGATACAGGGAGAACATGCAGACTCCACACAGATCACTGTTGGTCAGGGGCTGGGATCGAACCAGGGATCCCATGACCAAGGGTGAGTTGCTGTGCTAGCACAGTGCTAACCACTGCGCCACCGCACCGCGGTATTGGGGCAAACCTCAGGATTACCATGAATTTTTGAGGTCACAAGGTCAGAGGTCAAGGTCACAGGGTCACAGAAGCTCAAAATTGATTTTGGCCAATAATAACTGTATTATCAGAACTAAGAGCAAGGAATTTGAGCACGTTAGAATGGTGTCTTGGGCACATAACAAATGTCAAATGGCCTTGACCTAGGCTTTGTCCTTGAGGATCAATAGGGTCTGACGTTAGGTCACTAGGTCACCAACTTATAAATTTACATTCTGGCTTATATCCTTTAAACTTGCTTTATGGTGCCTTTATTATCAGGCTTAGTGCTAGCAGAATTTGAATATTAAAATGTCAGACGACATCCAGATATGAAATGACCTTAACCCTGCCTTTGACCTTGAGGATTGGGAGGGTCTGATTCTAGTTAATCTGGGTATTCCCATTATAATAGGGAGTGAGATACTTGGAATTTACCATTGACTCCCAGCCTAATTAGGATAGAGCTTCAAGAGGTGGATCTGCATCTCTGTTGATGGCAATTGTAGAATTGTCTTAAATCTATTCTGCCATACAACCTAGTGCGGGGGTCCGTGCCCTACACTATGGAAAGAGGTATTTTCAAAAATCTGCATGGCGCCTAAAATACAGCCAATATATTTCAGTCTTAGTAGACAGTCAAATTGCATACCGGTATTACTAATGACAAGCAAGGGTTTTCCCTGCTCAAAGCTATGCTACTTTTCCCATTAAAATTTATCAAATTTTCTCGTAAATTAGCGATTTTCCCCTCGTAAATTCGTGACTATTTTCTTTTAAAATTGCAACTAAATTTACAACTTTTTTGGGGGAAATTTGCACCTTTTTTATGAGAAATGTGTGACTTTTTAAAGGTAAATGTGCAGCGGTTGAAACTTTGAAACGTGCATATTTTGATTTTCTTTTCTTTTTTATTGTAAATTGGTGAAGGTTTTAATAATAATAATAATAATAGTCTGGCCAAAGCCACAGAAAGCCACTGGCAGGCTGCTCTTACAGCGCCGAGTTGTTATGAAAAACATTTCCCAGAACAATTATATAACTCACAAAGGTGGGGATATTTCTTTACACTGAATATATCCAATCATCTTTGCGCAAACAATCCAGAATCAAATAAACAGTCGGAATGCTTATTATTCACCAAAACCTCTGAGTTTTAAGCAGAAATGAAACCACAGAGTCCAGATTTTTTCTCTCAGCCCTGTGCTGGCCGCGGTTGCAGAGAAAGTCCACGTAAACACGGCCCCGTCACTGTTTTTTGTACACGGCGGTGATGCTGGATGTTGATGTCGATGGTAGGTGGGGGGAATTTCTTGAAAGGTTGTAATCTTTTGCCCCACGTGGGGCTGTCAGCGGGATCGGCCCGGTCGGGGGACTTTTGCTTTCCTCGGCCGGGCCGCTGTCAGCCAATGGCGGGAGGAGGGAGCGGAAGAGACCGCCCCTTGCCGAGAAACCACGCGCGGCTGCTATAAATCCACCCACCGCCTGTTCCGAGCTCAGAATAACAGGCGGCTACACGCACAGAGACGCGCACTTGGTATTATCACTGCCACAGCCCGATCGTGCTTTGGATTATAACTATGACTCTGGAGGAGATCCACGGACAAGAGAACACAATGGAAAATACAGATAGGTAAGGGTTTTATTCTGAAACGTAGCAGTGTTCAGGCTGCACAGCTGATGCTTTAAAAAAAAAAAGAAAAACCGGGTGCTGATGATGGCTTTTTCTTTGTCAAGGGTGCAAAGTGCAGGCGCAGCGCTGGAGGAGCTGCTGATCGCTGCCAAGAAGCAGGACTACCTGACAGTCGGGGTTTATGAGTCTGCCAAAGTCATGAATGTGTAAGTATCGCATCTGGGCATTCTCAACTTATGCTTTGTTAAAAGAAAAAAAACAACAACTCTGGAGCATAAATCCAGGAGAACAAACGCTCATCAGCGCTCATTTGTTGCTCCAACAGTGACCCAGACAGCGTGGCGTTCTGCGTCCTCGCCACGGACGAGGAGTACGAGTGCGACATCGCTCTCCAGATCCACTTCACCCTCATCCAGGCGTTCTGCTTCGACAACGACATCAACGTGGTGCGCGTCAACGACATCGAGCGCCTGGCGCACCTCGTGGGCGCAGACGAGACCGGCGAGTCCAAGGACGCGCACTGCATTCTGGTCACGGTAAGTCCCCGCAGCCGATGAATCATGCGGGCGTCATCCCTCTTGTTTGCCACCATGTCAGTGCACGCCGATACCGATAGCTCACCCGTGCTTCTCTGTTCTTCTTTCAGAGCCCCAGCGCGAACCCGTGGAAGGACCCCGCTCTGGACAAGCTGGCCTTGTTCTGCGAGGAGAGCCGCAGCGTGTACGACTGGGTGCCCGCCATCACACTCCCTGAGCGCTGAAGCCACATTCCCCCAGAGATGCTTCACACGACCGTGAAGAAGCTGATGATGAAGAAGACGTTAAGGAGCTGAGTTTCAGCCGAGGGTGTCAAGCCTCTTCCCCGCCTTCGCCCGTCTGGATTAAAGAGGCTCTGGCTGCAACCCTGCCTGCAAACGCCAGCCGTTCCCAGTGCACCCTGTGTTGGTTCTGGATTACTCTGCGCGGGGGTTCAGAGCTCACGCGTGGATGGGTGCATGTTGGTGTGGACCAAAAGCCTGGTGGACATTTAAGTAGGAGGTGGACTGCACTGCAGAGTGCATTAATGGACAATGCATGGTGAAAGAGTGACTGGCCATGCACCAGTTAAGGGTGGAAATGAGAGGGTCACGGGAGAAGAATGCTGTGCGGGAAGATGGACTTGTGGAAGTGCAGAAGCTGGACTGACTCGGGGGGAGGGGGGGGGGATGAGTGGTCCTGAGGAGAGCGTCTGAAAGTGTCTAAATTGACTTTTCTTGTTGAGAGCAGCTACCAGGAAGTTCTTGGGAGAAGCAACACCCCAAACAAAACAACATAAAAAACTTTGCTTTCAAATCCTGGCCTGAGCTGCTTGTATACCTGTGGCACTTTTAAACGGACTATTACATTTACTTTCAAATATGCAGACAAAAAAAAATGCAACTTTAACTTGAATTGTACTCTTTTCGTGTACTTTTGTGAATAAACATCTGAAATCAAACTGCTTGTCTGAAATGTTTTTTCTTCTTTTGCTCTTTTGCACTAATGTGACCCCACGCTTCCAGAATGTGATCGTGAGCTTCCTCTTTGGTTACTAAACTACCAGAGAACAAGTAATGCGTAAAATGTGAGTTGCTGGAAAGTGACGATCAGATGATTGGGTAACTGAGTAGATAAAGTTACATCATCGTGAGGCTTGACACGTGGCTTTTTCCTGGTGCTGGGCTTTACTGTTAATAGTCCTGCAGCGCAACAGTGTGCAGGCTGACACCACTTTCGCTTCTCTGAGAGATTTGGGTGTAAGTGCAATGTGCAGTTAGTTTTGTGCATCCAAATGTACGTGAATAACTCAAGAAATTTACACACGACACACAATGAACGAAGTTTTAATATTTCTGCAACGCCACGCAAACTGTCAGGAACACACGTGGTCAAAGCTGTATTTCTTGAAACACGTGCAGACACAGCCACATGCACACCACTGAAATTTTATGAGTTTGGACTGTGACGATAAGGGTCAGCAGATCATCGTGACAGGTGAAAGGGAAGCGTGTGATTATTGCGGTCACACTCACCGTGGAGGCTCTGACAGTAAAGGGTGGCCCACATCAAAGGGAGAGCAGACTTCAGAGAAACTCAGTCGCATTTTTTCTTGCCAGCACTTTGGTCTCTAGCCAACCGCTGGTCATACACGCTGCATGTGTACTCGAATGAGCGCACAAAGCACGAACCGACATGCACACCTGAGGGGTGCACACTTGCAAACATGAATGTTCATGCATGGTACACAGAGCTACAGGAAGCAGTTGCTCAAAGGCAATTGCTCAGTGTTCTAGGAACCCCAGAAGCTTCGTTTAGGTGGAATTAAAACACAGGGACTTTCCATGGACACTAATATCTGCACTAGTAGGCACGCGGGGACTCAAATAAATAACCATGACTTCTCACAAACTTGTCAAAACTGTAGACTGAGATTGATCATTCTTGGGCGGAAATGATTTGAAGACCAGTGGGGGTGTTATCTGTTTTATGTAAAAAACAACAACAAAGAATCATATTTATATATTTTTTAGTTTTTGCTGTTTCCCAAAACTCCTACTATACTCACTGTTCTGCAGATACCAAGCAGTAATAACAGTGGTCAGTTTCCAATGTGACCTGGTTTTGATGAAAAGCAACCTTTACGACCCAGATGAGGCCCGTTTTGTCAGGAATATAAATGTGTTTTGTGTTCCAAGTAAACATATTGTAAAAGTATATAGCTATTACAGTTAAACATTTTGTGAATTGCTGCCAAACTTTTTGACCTAGTTCAGACAAAACTTAGACAAACAGCCTCTGTGCTACATTTTATAATTCACCCTGAAAGCTACAGTCACCAGTCACTCTAGCCACAGGGTCAACAGCAATTTCTGTATTGGCAACTCATGCAACCCTAATGCAAGACCGAATAGCAACATTATACCTGTTTTTGTTATATGTTAATTCTGTGTGTGGACTGACAAAGAAAATAAATAGACAAAACAAAAAACTCCTGCTGCAGGAGAGGGCTCCTTCATTCTGCCTTTGTTGCTATTCGTGTGGAGGTAACAAACATCTTACCCCTGTGCTGGCTCTGCTGCCAAAAGCCTGGAGCAACAGTCCAGACTGTTGAGGCAGCGACTGTCTGCACAGAGTCTGAGCCAGAGATCTAGAGGATGATAGACTGAAAGTGAAGGAGTGAGACCAGACTAATGTGCACGCTGACTTAAAAACAAGGAAAAGAAACATGGTAAACATTGCATGCATCACATAGTTTTTCAGTGATGTAGATAGGTTTCTTTCTGTGAACTCCATACAGTTAGAGAGTGCAAAAAAATGTACCAATTAGATTGCTTACTGTGAAGTAACATTTTATATATATGTATTGTTTTTACAAATACTGTAGCATATTCACTTCCTTGCTGACAGGTGTTCACTGTTTTCATATAAGAAGACTATACAGCAGTGTAACTAAGCTTTGATTTAAAGGGGTCATTGACTGCACTTTTTCCCACATAACAGCTCATACATGTCTTAATGAAATGTTTGTGACATATTTTGGCCAAATTTTCTTTAATTATTTTATTGCGGCATCATTTGTGAATCATCTTTTGCAGCTGCTCTGAGAACACCTGTTTCAGTGCATGTCTCTTTAAATCTCCCAGACCACATTCAACTTCACCCTCCCTCTGATGTCATTATTGCTAACATTAGCTGGCTAGCTCGGATCTAGACTGAGCCAGCTAACGTAAATTTGTTTCAAAGAATGAATGAATCAACACACCACTGGTGGGCAGGGGTGAGTGGTTGTAGTGGCCAATAGGACATGTCCAGTCCCTGGAGTACAATAAGCACAGAAACACACATAAATGAGCCAAGACTATTCACTAATCTGCTAGTTTCAGCTAGCTGCCTTGGTGGTGCTAACAATGTAGCATTGCAGTGTTGCTGACTCTCACTCTTTTACTCTCTGTCTCGCACTACAATCCTTATTTCTCACTCCAAAATTAGGAAATTACAGCCAATATTATGTTGATTTTCTTCAGATTTTGACACA
Source organism: Pholidichthys leucotaenia (assembly GCA_020510985.1). Taxonomy (NCBI): domain Eukaryota; kingdom Metazoa; phylum Chordata; class Actinopteri; order Cichliformes; family Pholidichthyidae; genus Pholidichthys; species Pholidichthys leucotaenia. The sequence goes on along the minus strand of CM035838.1, from coordinate 59,801,121 downwards.
ATAAGAGCTCTCAAGACAGCATGAAGCAGACTCAACATATTCTAAAACTTATACTGAGGTAAAGAAGTGTATGCACTGAAAAAAATAACTTTATGTGTATTGTCCATATGTACACTCATTTTACCCCTCACGCCCAGTTTCCTTCTAAATCTCACTCCAAACTTTTCTGAAAAGTTGGCAACTCTGAGCATCATGGTGAAAATATAACCAGATAAGCCAGAATGATGTGAGGTATGATATCAGCTATGGATAATGACCCAGGTGGAAACAAGGATGCCTGTTTGGGTGACTGAAATCTAAAGAAAATAACAACATAAACGCCAGCTTCCTAGTACCACTGTTAGCTCTTAAGCAAGTGCCTTTGGCTCCCTGACCATCTATATGACAGACAGCTAGGCTGGCAAATAATAGAGCGGTGGGCAGGTATCCAGACTAGTGACCTTTACCTTTTAGTGACATTTCCCAATTGTTGACATACAGAAAAACACCTGGAAGAGTTTAAACAGCTTCTTGGAAAGAATAATGAGATAAAGACTCTTTTTTTAAGCGAAATGAGTGTTTTGATATTTTTTCGATAATCACTTGACGAGTTTCAGAAGGTCACTCACATTTCAGAAGGTTAAAACCTACAAAAGAACAATTTTCAGTCAATGACCCCTTTAAGGCCGTGAACAACAATGAAGCAGCTAGCCATGGCTCAGTCTAATTATAACTGTGCAGCTCAGTGGAGCAGTGGTTAGCACTGTGGCAGCACAGCAAGAAGGTCACGGGATTGATCCCACCCTTGACCATCGTGGGTTCGATCCCACCCCCTGACCATCGGTGACCCTTCTGTGTGGAGTTTGCATGTTCTCCTCCTGTCTGCGTGGGTTTACTCTGGGTACTCCAGTTTCCTCCTACCAGCCAAAGACATGCAGGTTAGGTTAACTGGCATCAACTGAGGATTCTAAATTGCCCATAGGTATGAATGTGAGAGTGAATGGTTGTCTGTCTCTCTGTGTTGGCCCTGCGATGGACTGGTGATCTGTCCAGGGTGTACCCTGCCTCTCACCCAAAGACACTAGGATAGGCTCCAGCGCCCCCGCGATCTCAAAAGAATTAAGCGGTAGAAGATGAATGGCTGGATGGTACTGTACCTTTTAAACCTATACTAAACATTTCATTTTTTTAAACAGGCGCATGATGATATTTTTCCCCATGCATGAAATACGATGTCTTGCATTACATACTGATTTTCTCAAGACAACTGTGCAAGTGCACCAACTTTTATGTTGACAAAACAGGAAGATGATACCTGTTGTGAGTTGAGCAGTTTTCTCTAAAATGGAAGAAACACGGTTTTTCATCAACTGTATCAGTGAAACGAAGACAATAAAATAAAATACTAATAATGGCTTGGAGGTAGGGGCCAGTATGTCTTACACACTAGGGCAGGGGTGCCCAACCTGGGGCTCCTGGAGCATTCAGGTTTCTGTGGAAATTTTCTAATTTCACTTCTTAATTGGGCCAAAGGTTTGCAAATAATTTGTCATTGTTGTGCATGTGTTCTGTAGGCACCCTTGCGCCCATTCACAACAACAGCAAATTATTTGCAAATCTTTGACCAATTAAGTGTCACAAGCTGAGCTCTGGAGGTTCCACCAGGCTCAGTCTCGTGGCTTTTTCTCTGTATTTACATATTTGTTGTATTTTGTGCCTTTTGAGTTTTGGTATTCTCGTACTGTTTTCTATTTTTCTGTTCATGTGTCAGTTTTGTTACGCCCATGTTTCGTATCAATTTGTAATTATTTATTAGTTTGCATTTGGTGATGTTTATCCTTTATATTTGTACTGTGGTGCTTTCTTGGGGTTGACAACCGTCCGGCGGCATTTCCTGTTTTCTACTCTGTGTGGGTGTCGCCCTGTCAGCTGTCAAGTCCAGCCGCTCCTCTCTCATCTCTCCCAGCTGATCCTAATCATCAATCATTGTTACCTTTTTGCCCGCTCATGTGACCCCACACCTGCCATCACTTGTGCTATTTGTTCTGACCATACTTAAGAACTGCATTTTCATTTCTTGTTGCGGCAGTATTAACAATCCTTTCTCCTGGCCACCAGAACCCCATCCCTGTTCTGGTAAGCTTTTCCACTACTCGATCTGTAAGTTTACCTTGTACTTGTTTGGGATTTTGTGTTTATGCACTTTTTGGAACTTTGTGTGTTTTTTGTTAATAAATACCACAAACTGCAGTTGGCATGTAGGTCTGCCTCTCTCTGCCCTGAGAGGCAAATCATGACAGAATACTGCTGCCAGTAATAAGACCCAGCCACTGCAGTTAGTGGATTTTTTGCCCTTTTTGTTGTTTCTCTCACCTGTCCTGTGGAGCAATTATGTCTCCAGCAGGCGAATCTGTCAGGAGGAGGAAAAAATGGAGTCGGGATGAGCTGGAGTTTGTGGCCATGATTGAGGACATGGCAGCCGGCGCTCAGAGCTGCTCATCCCGAGAGGATGACATGCTGTGCTGGTGTGGAGTTGCTAATCTGCTGGAGGCCAAACCGAGCGTGCACTTCCACCCCCGGGTGCTGAATCTCTCCCTTCCTCCGCTACCACTGCTGCCATCAGCCTCCTCCTCGCCGCCTCCAGCTCCCACATCACCAGCTCCTTGATGCTGCCATCTAAACCGCCAGAGGAACGCCGCCACTTCCTCCTCAGCAGCCCATCCTTCACCGAGGCAGAAAACTCCTGCAGCAATCTCTTCTCCTGAATTTTCTTCTGTGGCTGTTCCACCAGCCAATCTCGCCTCTGCTGCTTTGTCTCCCTCCTCCTCAGCGATTCCTCCAGCTGCTGAAGGACTGGTCGCTTCCTTCTCGGCTCCGCCCACCACCATGTCTGCAGGGGCAGCTCCTCCACGTTCCTCTGAGGGGCCCACAACAGCTGCAGCCACGGAGAAGGCGAATTCCATACCAGCTGCAACAGAAAACATCACGCCCCGGGAACACAAGCAAGTGCTTTTTCATTCGCTGTCATTTAAACATGAATTACCTTGTCTGATTCCCAGTGGTGAAGCTCAGACTGTGCAGTCCTCTGAGTCCTCACCCCCTGCTGCAGCTACACACCTCTTATCTGCTCTCTCCATGTCTCCTCCTTTACCCCCTGAGTGTTCGCCGGCCCCAGATTTGGGCCGCCAGATGCTGGAGGAATCTGTGGCCCTGGAAGACCTGGTTCCAGCCCTGCAGCCATGCTTTGAATGGAGGGAGAGCACTGAAACCGAGCTGAAGCCTGCGCCGACTAAGAAGAGTCCCCAGCCTTCAGCTAAGCAGGAAGCAACGCCAGCAGGGAGCCGACCTCCTGTTGCCATGCAGGGTGAACCACCTGCGTGGGCCACCTCACTAGAGGCTCCCAGGACTGCACTTACCACCATGCCTGCTGCAGGGGCCACCGCAGCAGAGTTGGAGCTGGATCTCCAGAGGGCCGGGCCCGAGGCACCATCGCTTGGATCGACGGAGTCCTGGATGGTGGTGGAGCTCGAGCTCAGGAAAGTGCTCTCCTTTGTTTTTCTTGTGTCTATTTTGGAGAAATCTTGCCTGGCTCTTGGTGAGGAGAGCCGGGTGCAGCAGTCAGCTGCACTTGAGCTCACCTCGCCGAGTTTCCACTGTTGCCGGTGACCCTGACCCTGTTTCCCTACCTGTCTTGTCCGAGCCTTCCCCCAGGGTCACCGAGGAAGTTCCAGCTTCGCCAACTGTCTCTGTGGGTCCAGGCTTGCCACCTGAGATTGCCGTGGGTGCAGCTCCCCCTGCTGAGGTCGTCGCAGGTGCTCCGTCCCAGCCCAGGAACTCCATGGGTGCTACTCCCATACCTGCTGAGGTCATCGTGGATGCTGCTCCCCTTCCTGCTGAGGTCATTGCGGGTGCTCTGTCCCAGCCTGGGACCTCCGTGGGTGCAGCTCCTCCTCAGTCTGGGTCTCCTTGGGTACTGTGTCCCAGTTGGGGACCGTCATGGGTGCTGCGCCCCAGCCTAACACCAACTTGGGTGCTGCGCTCCAGTGTGGGCCCACTATGGGTGTTACGCCCCAGCCCAGGGGCCACCATGGGTGCAGCTTGAGCCCAGTCCGGGTCCACCGTGGGTGCAGCCTTGGCCCAGTCCAGGCCCACCAAGGGTGCAGCTTTGCTCCAGCCCGGAGCCACTGTGGGTGCTGCTTCGCTCCAGTCTGGAGCCTCCACGGGTGCAACCTTGTCTCAGTCCGGGACCACTGAGGGTGCTGCTGGCCAGTCCAAAGGCATTGTGGTTCCCCTTCCTCTGCCAGACGCCGTCGTGGTCCCCTTCTCTTCTGCCAGATGCTGTTATTTTAACCCCTCCTGTGCCAGATGCCGTTGTGTTCCCCCTCCTGTGCCCAAGGCCGTCGTGGTTCCCTCTCCTCACCCTGACATCGTCGTGGTTTCCCCAACTCCTCCGTCCTGCCCATCATCAGTTCTTCCTGCTGGGCAGCTGCCCCCTGGACCGCCCTTGCTGTTCAGGTGGCTGAAGAACTCTGGTCGACCGCCTGATGGACTGGGCCGTTGGGTTGGGTGGCCCATATTCTCCGGCAGGCCACCCGACTCATACCATCTCACCATCCGCCAGGCCTGGGACTTTGGTTGCCCACCTGAGCTTTCTAGCTCTTTGGTCTGGGGTGCCTAAGTCTTTGATTTTGACTGGTGTGGGTCCTGAGCGAGGTTTTGTTTCATTCCCTCCTAGCCTGTTTCCCCCATCACCCACCCTGGGTGGGTTATTATTGTGCCCCTGTTGGGGGGGGGGGGGGCTCTTTCTTTTTCTGACAATGCTTTTGAATTGTGGTTCAACAGAATTACTTTAAAAAACAAACTCATGAAAAAGGCCTGGACAAAAATGATGGTACCCCTAGAAAAGATTGAAAATAATGTGACCATAGGGACATGTTCAACCAAGATGTGTCCTCTAATTAACATCACAAGTGTCTACAAACTTGTAATCAGTCAGTCGGCCTATTTAATGGGTGACAAGTAGTCACTGTGCTGTTTGGTGACATGGTGTATACCACACTAAACATGGACCAGAGGAAGCAAAGGAGAGAGTTGTCTCAGGAGATTAGAAAGAAAATTATAGACAAGCATGTTAAAGGTAAAGGCTATAAGACCATCTCCACGCAGCTTGATGTTCCTGTGACTACAGTTGCACATATTATTCAGAAATTAAAGATCCACGGGACTGTAGCCAACCTCCCTAGACGTGGCCACAGGAGGAGAATAATACGAATGGTAACAAAAGAGCCCAGAACAACCTCTAAACACATTCATGGTGAACTCCAAGGTCAAGGTGCATCAGTGTCAGATCGCACCATCCGTCGTTGTTTGAGCCAAAGTGGACTTCATGGGAGATGACCAAGGAGGACACCACTGTTGAAAACAAATCATAAAAAAGCCAGACTGAAATTTGCCAAACTGCATGTTGACAAGCCACAAAGCTCCTGGGAGAATGTCGTATGGACAGACGAGACAAAACTGGAACTTTTTGGCAAGGCACATCAGCTCTATGTTCACAGACGCAAAAATGAAGCATACCAAGAAAAGAACACTGTCCCTACTGTGAGACATAGAGGAGGTTCTGTTATGTTCTGGGGCTGCTTTGCTGCATCTGGCACAGGGTGTCTTGAATCTGTGCAGGGTACAATGAAATCTCAAGACTATCAAGGTATTCTAGAGAGAAATGTGCTGCCCAGTGTCAGACAGCTTGGTCTCAGTCGCAGGTCACGGGTCTTGCAACAGGATAATGACCCAAAACACACAGCTAAAAACACCCAAGAATGGCTAAGAGCCAAACATTGGACTATTCTAAAGTGGCCTTCTATGAGCCCTGATCTAAATGCTATTGAACATCTGTGGAAGGAGCTGAAACATGCCGTCTGGAGAAGGCACCCTTCAAACCTGAGACAACTGGAGCAGTTTGCTCATGAGGAGTGGACCAAAATACTTGCTGAGAGGTGCAGAAATCTCATTGACAGTTACAGAAATCATTTGATTGCAGTGATTGCCTCAAAAGGTTGTGCATCAAAATATTTAGTTAAGGGTACCATCATTTTTGTCCAGGCCTATTTCATGAGTTTGTTTTTTAAAATAATTCTGTTGAACCCCAATTCAAAAGCATTGTCTGATTTTCATTGGTTAATTTTCATAGAGTTTTTATTTATTACCACTTTTGTCAGATTCAAGTTATTTCTGTGATCATTGTGGGTTTTTCTTTCATTAACAGAGGGGTACCAACAATTTTGTCCACGTCTGTATGACACTTTGATACAATGTAAAGTAGTCAGTGTACAGCTTGTATAACAGTGTAAATTTTCTGTCCCCTCAAAATAACTCAATACATAGCCATTAATGTCTAAACCACTGGCAACAAAAGTGAGTACACCCCTAAGTGAAAATGTCCAAATTGTGCATAAATAGCCATTTTCCCTCCCCAGTGTCATGTGACTCATTAATGTTACAAGGTCTCAGGTGTGAATGGGGAGCAGGTGTGTTAAATTTGGTGTTATCGCTCTCACACTCTCTCATACTGGTCATTGGAAGTTCAACATGGCACCTCATGGCAAAGAACTCTCTGAGGATCTGAAAAAAAGAATTGTTGCTCTACATAAAGATGGCCTAGGCTATAAGAAGATTGCCAACACCCTGAAACTGAGCTGCAGCACGGTGGCCAAGATTACCGTAAACCAAGTTACGGTGGTTTAACAGAACCACTGTAACAGAACAGGTTCCACTCAGAACAGGCCTCGCCATGGTCGACCAAAGAAGTTGAGTGCACATGCTCAGCGTCATATCCAGAGGTTGTCTTTTGAAAATAGACATACTGTATGAGTGCTGCCAGCATTGCTGCAGAGGTTGAAGGGGTGGGGGTACAGCCTGTCCGTGCTCAGACCATATACTGCACACTGCATCAAATTGGTCTGCATGGCTGTCATCCCAGAAAGAAACCCCTTTTAAAGATGATGCACAAGAAAGCCCACAAACAGTTTGCTGAAGACAAGCAGACTAAGGACATGGATTACTGGAACCATGTCCTGCGGTCTGATGAGACCAAGATAAACTTATTTGATTCAGATGGTGTCAAGAATGTGTGGCAGCAACCAGGTGAGGAGTACAAAGACAAGTGTGTCTTGTCTACAGTCAAGCATGGTGGTTGGAGTGTCATGGTTTGGGGCTGCTTGAGTGCTGCCGGCACTGGGGAGCTACAGTTCATTGAGGGAACCATGAATGCCAACATGTACTGTGACATACTGAAGCAGAGCATGATCCCCTCCCTTTGGAAACTGGACTGCAGGGCAGTATTCCAACATGATAACGACCCCAAACACACCTCCAAGATGACCACTGCCTTGCTAAAAAAAACTGAGGGTAAAGGTGATGGACTGGCCAAGCATGTCTCCAGACCTAAATCCTATTGAGCATCTGTGGGGCATCCTCAAACACAAGGTGGAAGAGTGCAAGGTCTCTAAAGGCGCTTTCCCACTAGGATCAGTACGGTACGGTTCGGTACGGTTCGGCACCCTTTGTCCGCTTTTCCATTAGGGACCGGAAGTCCTTATGGTTCTGTTTTTTTGGAACTGTTCCTATTTTATCGGGATTGATCCAGAGCAGGTCCGAAGTGTACCGGCACGGTTTCGTCACGCCACTGCTGGCCTTTGATTGGTCTGGGCGTAGCGTCATCAGAGTGGGCGTAGCACCATAGCACAGCGCTGTTGTAGTGCAACTGCCATTTTTAACCGGTTAAACTCTGTGACTTCCGTGGCCAGTCACGTCTCTGCGTCTTAGTGCGTCTCAGTGCACAATGAAAAAAAAAGCTGTATTTCTGGTCTTCCAGTACAGACACAGCCATAAACAGAAAGCCAAAGGAGTATTTGATTGGTTTAGAATTCGACCAACAAGAGCCTTGATTTGGGTTTTTAAACCTTGAATAACCAATGATCGAACACCTAGCAAGAAGGCTCTGCCCATCAACGACCGCGAATACAACAAGCCAGTTGAAGCTGAGTAATCTGACGACGGAAGTGTCGTTTTTCCAATCAATTTCTGACTTCAACGACACCCTACATGCACTGGTTCCGTGTTTATATTTCCGGTAAAATGCCATACGTTCTGGTGTGTAAAATCTCTTTTGTCTCCGCCGCTGTGTGACGCGCAGTCCTTTGTGATACTGTGCAGAAGGGTCAGGGTAACATTTGTCATTATTTTCTTGTTTTGAAAAATAGTTCACAAATTAAACCGAAAGGGCATGCATGAGAGTGTAGATGGCTTGACCGGGTCGGGTGACCTGGACGACGAATCAGTAAACAATGGAGCGTTTGCATCAACGGAATAGCTGATGATCGTCAGACGCCAGCGGACAATACCAGCGACAGTGCGGTTGTGGATAGGTAAGTCTTATAATCTAAATTATTCTTTATCGATAAAAATAGTAATAAAAATAACTTTTGACCAATCGGTAATTACAAGGGTCCCGCATGGCGACGTTTTTGTGTGCGCCGTGTGTGTGTGTGTGGGGGGGTATTTGTTACTGTGAATATTGCAGAAAAAAATTTATAATTTTTTAGTATAATTTTTATTTCACTGTAGACTATTTTTTCCTGTAAAAAAAAGGAACTGGGCTGTGTATGTCTGGGTTATTATGCCTTTGTTTTACTGTGTAAACGTGATCTGGTGAAATGGACCCCTGACCAAGTGAGCACACTAATGTGTGGACCCCAGGTGGACCCTGGTATTCAATCTGCACATTTTCAATCCAGTGATTTACAAAGTGATTCATAATTTTCTAAAGCCTCATTCAGAACATTATAGTCCCACAGACTGGTTTTCATCTGGGGCAGCATTTATAAATCACTGGATGGAGAATGCACCTGTACATGTACATACAGATTGGATTCCGTGGTCCACTTGGGGTGCACACTTGGTCAGGGGTCCAGTTGACCTATATCTGTGTGAACTGGTGAGATAGTGAACTCTGGAAAAATTGGAGGGGGGAGGATTGTTTTTGTGTATACTTTAGTGAAATTTATTAATTTTTAGCATAATTTTTCTTACACTGTAGGCTATTTTTGCCTGTAAAAAAACAAAACAAAACAGGAACTGTGCTGTGTATGTCTGGGTTATTACCCCTTGGTTTTACTGTGCAAACTGCTGAGATAGTGAACTCTGGAACACAGTTTTCCAAACTGTGCCATTTGGCACAGTTTGGCACAGTTCAAGAATGCCTTGTTACAACCTGAGAAAAAAGCTGTGTAATATATTCATTTTTTGTGGTATTGTTACAAAATTTTGACCTGAGCTTGAAAACACTTGGTTCTACATTTCTGTTGTGTTTTCCAGCAAGTATCTGACAGCTGTATGTTATTTGCAAGCATTTGTATCTAAAAAAAACCACCCAGGCGAACTTTATTTTCTTCAAATTCAGTATGTTTAGATGATTGTTACTCAGTGGCAGGAGCACTTAGAGAGATTATGACTGTTTTGCCAAAAAATTCAGAGTGTTTTCTTTTAAATGAGACCACCCCCATGAAGATGCTGCAAAGGGTTGAAGAACAGCTTTTGATTTACTTTGGGCATGTTACTTTTAGGCGTTTTTAGGGAAGTTGAACAGAGTGGAAGAGGTTTTAAACTCACTGCGAACGGCAGAGATCATGGCTTCAATTTCGTGCTCACAAAAATCTTTTACTTCTGGACTGTGGTCCCAGGAGGAGGTAAACACCTTTCTCAGCATTGTGGGCGATGACCGGATCCAGAGGGAGTTAGACGGAGCTCACCGGAATGAGAAGATATTTCATGATGTCGTGGCGCAGTTGTCCGCCAGCGGGTACACCCAAACAGTCAAACAATGTCGGGACAAATTAAAAAAACTGAAGTGCGAGTACCGGGCCATAAAGGACCACAACTGTCTAAGCGGGGCGAACCGCAAACAGTGGAAGTGGTTTGAGCTCATGGACGCCATTTATGGTAACTGGCCAGCGAGCAATGGGCGGGAGATTGGAGTGGACCCCTCGGCGATACTGTTAACCATGGACGGTGAGTGTTTTTTTGTGACATTAATGTTTTTGCTCTATCCAGCCTATTGGTGTCATGCTAACCGTAATTATATAATAACATGTACAATGCCGTTGTCTCGTGGCTCACGAGTGGAGCAGTAGCAGCGCTAGCTAGCTCGCCATGAGTCACGCTGGCTTTATCCGATCTATTTGCTTATGAAAGGAAAACGTCGAAATATGCTAATCGTTTTTTAAAAAGCTTTGCATACATGTTGCACTGTTGTGTTATACATTACAATTGTGTGTACTTTCTTTCTAGATTCTGCTTCCACACTGACAGAGCCCCCCTCCCTCGGCACGAGCACCCCGGGCTCTCCTGCTCGCGACGTTGAGCATCCGGCACCAGAACCAAGTCCAGCTACGTCACTGTGTAGCACAAATCTGTCAACACATTCACGCACAGGTAAAGCCCAATAGTCAAAATATATACACACGGTTTAGTTTATTGATTCATGTCAAGCAGAGCCCAAATCTCCAGCTATACAAGTGCATTTTTCAAAAACTGTGATGTACAAAGTGAATATCCAAGCCTCATGATAGACCCACATACCCGTGAAGTGTATTTTCCCACTGCAGTGTTGCTGTACTGTTTATTTTACACCATGAATCACATGCTTGGAAAAGGTACATCTGCAGAGCTGTTGTAGCACAAAACTCAGTTTTTGAAAGTCAACATGCTTCATTGTCATGATTCAGGTGAGCCCACTGTATGAACGCATTGTCTACTTTGTTTTTTTTACTGTTTTATGTGCCTGTGTTTTTTTTTGTTTTTTTACCATGTTAATCACTTTGTGACTCTGTCTGTGAAAAGTGCTCTATAAATAAACTTATTATTATTATTATTATTCACATTTCTGGGGCCACCATAAAAAGCAAGGCATTTGAAACATAAACCAGGCATTTGCTAAATCTGCTGTACCGATGCACAGCTCTGATACACAACAACAAAGGAATTTTGTCAAACCCAACCACTTGCCTTTCACCAGTGTGTCTCCCGTGTACAGTTACAGCTCAATAATTACAATGTCATGGCAAAGTGAGATTTTTGTGACTCATTTCAGAAAGCGAAACTCATATAGGTGGTATCTCTCATCTTCTTGACAATCCATATGGGGTTTATGTCAGGAGAGTTTCATGGCCAAATCAAACACAATGATGCCATGGCCATTACAACAGGTTTTGATAGTTTTGGCACTGTGGGGGGGATGCTAACTCCTGCTGGAAAATGAAAATGAAATCAGTTTCTCCATAAATCTACATACTTTTGAGAACCCTTCCTTTTTTAGTATTTTTATGTAACAATCTATTTTTCGAGAAAAGTAATTTGGGATTTTCAGGCGCTGTAAGCCAATAAATAAATAAATTGTGGAGAATGTGCGGAAGGATGAGACTGAGTTTATTCCTCAGGTTCAGCTTTATTCACAATCACATACTCCAACAATTTCAAAGCAGGAAAAAGAGGATGAATCATCTCACATCTGTCTTTTATACCCCGGACATCAAAACTGCAGTCACATGGTGTTTAATCAAACATACAGTCACATGGTACTTAATCCCAGTCACAGTGTAACTCCTCTGACCTTCACACCATCGTCCTTTAGTCTCCGGTGGTCTGGAAATCTCTCCAGGTCATCTCCTTGCAACAAAGGCCAAATCTCACACTCTCCCGTTACCTTTCGGAGGCTCAGTCCCTTTGTTCCCTGAGACATGCAGCACACAATAAACACACAGCAATATATTTGTGGAGCATATGTAACCAACATATGTGCCTACATGACCCCCCCCAAACGTCTAAGATGGAACAATCATAACTAGAGATGCATGACATAATAACATTACTACATATCAATCCACCCGTTGCCTAGGCCTAAGTCTTCTGCCGTATTTGCTGTAAGCCGGCTTTACTGCCTCTGCAGTGTCCTCCTGCTGTGGGACTGTTGCCTGTGGATTAGAACTGTTAGTCAATCTCTGTGGGTGTTCTGGAGAATGCCTTCTAGGGGGTCTGCCGCGACGGGAGGCCCTCGCCAACTGCACAGCTTCATCCGCCAAAACAAAAGCGGGTTTGAGCCTGTTTATACCAATTACCTCCTTTCTGTCTCCCAAATCTAGCAAAAAATGCTTCTCTCCTGTTTCCAGCACCCTAAACGGTCCATCGTACGGCGGCCGCAAGTTTGGGCTATGGGCATCATGTCTGACAAAAACAAACTCCGCATTTTTTAAAGCTTTTGGCACAAAAACGCGTGGGAAGCTGTGATGAACCGGGCCAGGAAGCGTGTTTGATCCCGTGTCGCTCTGCAACCGCTGAGCGGGGGGGCAATTTGGCGCAGGATTATCCGGGAGAAATTCCCCGGGCAGCCGGAGAGGCTGTGCAAAAACGAACTCAGCTGGGGAGGCTTGCAAATCTTCCTTAGGTGCAGAACGCAACCCCAATAAAACCCATGGTAGCCTGTCTACCCAATTTGTATCCGTAAGTGACGCTCTGAGAGCTGCTTTCAATGACCTATGGAAACGTTCGCGTAAACCGTTAGCCTGGGGGTTGTACGTGGTAGTGCGGTGGATCGTTACCCCCAGGCTGTGGGCCATCACTGACCAGAGCTCGGACACAAATTGAGGACCTCTGTCGGACGTTATGTCCGATGGAACTCCAAAGCGCGCTACCCAAGCTGTTGAAAACGCGCTTGCCACCTCCTCGGCTGTGGTTGATGCCAGTGGGACCACTTCCGGCCAACGCGTGGTGCAGTCCACCATTGTCAAAAGGTGTGTGCACCCCTGTGACGACGGAAGGGGGCCTACCAGGTCGACATGCACATGATCAAAGCGCTTAGCCGGGATGTGAAAAGGCTCCAAAGGAGCTCTAGTGTGTTTGTGTATTTTGGCTCGCTGACAAGCTACGCAGGCTGTCGCCCATTCCTTGACCTGTTTGCGCAACCCCAGCCATACAAATTTCTCTCCTACCATTTTGACTGATGCGCGCACCCCCGGGTGCGCCAGAGAATGGATTGAGTCAAAAACGCGGCGGCGCCACGCAGTTGGTACCACCGGACGCGGCCGTCCAGTGGAGATATCGCAGATTAGGGGGGGCATACCATCTTGCAGCACCTTGTCCTCCAGCCTTAACCCTGTTGATCCAGACTGGAGCGCGCGCACGTCCGCATCGCTAACCTGATCCGCGGCCATGGCTGCATAATCTAACCCTATGCAGACCGCGGCTGCGCGCACTTCCGCGTCGCTACCCTGGCCCGCGGCCATGGCTGCAGAGTCTACCCCCACGGGGCCTGGAGCCGCCACAGCATGTGAGAGGCAGTCTGCCACTACATTATATTTACCTGCCACATGCTGGATATCGGTGGTAAACTCCGATATCGCGGACAGCTGTCTCTGCTGCCGGCCCGACCAAGGTTCCGAAATTTTGGCCATCGCGAAAGTCAGTGGTTTGTGGTCCACGAACGCGGTGAAACGGCGCCCTTCCAGCCAGAACTGGAAGTGGCGGATGGTCAAGTGTAGAACCAACAACTCCCTGTCGAACGCGCTGTATTTTCGCTCGCTATCGTGCAAGGTTTTGCTGAAAAACATGAGCGGTTGCCATGCCCCAGCTACATACTGTTCAACGACCGCCCCTACGGCTACATCGGACGCGTCAGTGGTGAGCGCCATGCGGGCCATTGGAACTGGGTGTGCCAACAAAGCAGCGTTTGCCAGGGCTGATTTGACTTGAGAGAATGCGCGTGGGTTTTTGTTTTTTTACTGCAGCGTACAATGGTTGCATGAGCTGCGCTGCGCTGGTGAGGAAACGGTTATAAAAATTAACCATTCCCAAAAACTCCTGTAACGCTTTGACCGTTTGAGGTTGGGGAAAATTTGTTATTGCGCGCACTTTATCGGGCAGAGGGACCGCTCCTTCTGGCGAAACGCGATGCCCCAAAAAATCAATCTGCGCCACCCCAAACTGACACTTCGCTGGGTTAATTATTAACCCGTGCTCTGCCAACCTCCGGAAAACTGCTGTGAGGTGGCTTTCATGTTCGTCTTCGGACGTGCTGGCTACCAAAATGTCATCCAAATAGACGAACACGAAAGGGAGGTCGCGTAGGACCGCGTCCATCATGCGTTGGAACGTCTGCGCCGCTCCCTTGAGTCCAAAAGGCATGCGCAAAAACTCAAAAAGCCCGAAAGGAGTTATTACCGCTGTTTTGGGTATGTCCTGAGCGCGCACTGGAACCTGATGGTAACCGCGTAATAAATCTATTTTAGAAAAAATGCACGCCCCCGCCAAATGAACCGAAAAATCTTGGATATGCGGAATTGGGTAGCGGTCGTGTGCTGTGGCGTTGTTCAACCTGCGGAAATCACCGCAAGGTCGCCATGAGCCATCAGCCTTTGGGACCATGTGCAGTGGTGAAGCCCAGGGGCTTTTCGAACGCCTGATGATGCCCAGTTTTTCCAGGTTGGCAAACTCCTCGCGTGCTATGGTCAGTTTAGCTGAGTCCAGGCGCCGAGCTTTTGCAAAAACGGGCGGGCCGGTGATAGTGATATGATGTTCCACCCCATGTTTAGCCACTGTCACCGAAAACGTTGGGACTGTGAGTGCTAGGAACTGAGTGAGGAGTGCGTGGAACTTACCACCCGCAGCTGTGACGTTGGCTTGCGCAGTTGGCGGCGCCACTCGAGCTGTGCAGGGAATAGAGTGAAAGGAGAGTGCATTAACCAGACGTCTGTTAGCAAGATCAACCAGTAAACCATGTGAGCACAAAAAATCATCCCGTAACATGTTGAAATTGACTGCCGCTACAACAAAAGTCCACTCAAATGCACGGCTCTGCAAAGACAGAAGCAGAGTCCTCTCACCGAAGGTCTTAATCGCTGAGCCATTCGCTGCTGACACCCGGGGACCCTTAGACGGCGTCAGCCGGTCCGCGTAGGAAGGCGTGATGAAGCTCAGCTGGGAGCCTGTGTCCACGAGGAAATGTCTCCTCGAGCGTGCATCCGTCAGGTAGAGCAGCTTGTTCTCCTCCCCGAGGGCCGCAGCCGCTACCGACCCCCGGTCTTGGTGTTTCCCGAGTGCTTGAAGTGGCACGGTGGGAGGCACTTGTGTGCCCTCTCTGCAAAGCGGCGATGGTAGAAGCAAAGGACGTCGTCCGCTCCGTGTCGCCTGGCCCTTGCTGCTGCCGTCGTTGGTGAGTCTGGTGCTGCAACCACTGGCCCCATGCTGTCTCCGGATGTTGCGCCTAGCTCTGCTGCCGCGGCCGAAACCACGCTCCGTTTGTGGGCGTCGATGAGTCGTTGTGCCTCCTTGCTCAGCTCATGGTAGTCTCGCCGGGCCAACAGAGGTGAGCCTGCCAGGGTCACTCTCACCGCTGGCGGCAGGGTCCTGAGGAAAAGGTGGGCGAAGATAAAGTTGTCATCCTCGGAGTCTCTCAGCCTCAGCATTTTCACCATCAGGTCTATGGGTCTGTCGTTCTCAGACTCCGTCAACGCTAGGAGCCCCTCTGCTTGCTGTTGCACCGAGGGGGTGAAGTGGCTGATAAGCGCAGCCTTCAATGCGCTGTATTTGTCGCTGTCCGGTGGGTGATTGACCAGATTCTCCACCCTCTGGACTGTGTGGCTGTCCAGCTTCGCCACCACATGGTAGAATTTTGTGTCGTCTCTCGAGATTCTCCGGAGGTTGAACCGCGCTAAACCAGGAGCGCGGACTATGCTGCCAGAAGTCCGGCAGCTGGAACGTGGCGGCATTCATCAGGCTGGCTTCTGCCGAGCCCCGCTCGGGAGAATTATCTCTGCTCATGCTTCGTCGTAAGGTCACCAGTGTGGAGAATGTGCGGAAGGATGAGACTGAGTTTATTCCTCAGGTTCAGCTTTATTCACAATCACATACTCCAACAATTTCAAAGCAGGAAAAAGAGGATGAATCATCTCACATCTGTCTTTTATACCCCGGACATCAAAACTGCAGTCACATGGTGTTTAATCAAACATACAGTCACATGGTACTTAATCCCAGTCACAATGTAACTCCTCTGATCTTCACACCATCGTCCTTTAGTCTCCGGTGGTCTGGAAATCTCTCCAGGTCATCTCCTTGCAACAAAGGCCAAATCTCACACTCTCCCGTTACCTCTCGGAGGCTCAGTCCCTTTGTTCCCTGAGACGTGCAGCACACAATAAACACACAGCAATATATTTGTGGAGCATATGTAACTAACATATGTGCCCACAAAATAAACTCTAAAAATATTTCACTGTCTGTGTAATGATTCTGTATAATATATGAGTCTCACTTTCTGAAATGAGTGTCCAAAAATATTGAACTTTTGCATTATGTTTGAATTTTTGGAAATGTACCGCTACATGTTTTGCTCTTGCTTTTACTGACCAGCACCGATTTCTGTCTTTGGTGTAGGCAAGAGGAAGCGGAGCAGCCCCACAAGGAGAGCTTGCCACTGCGTTTGCCGGGATGCAAGATGCTGAACGGGAAGAGCACAGTGAGCGGATACAGCTACAACGGGCGGGGATACAGCTACAGCGGGAAGGGATGGTGCTACAGTGGGAACAGCTAGCATTCCCTGCAAATCCAGACTATAAACCGGCTTGTGGATGAGGCCCGTCATGCCAGGGAGGCTGAAGTCGCCCTATGAAGGGAGGAGATGGCTCAAAATGCTGCCTTCCATAACGCTCTCCTGGTGGTCCTTGGAAACCTCGGACGGCATGTGTGACCCAGTCTCCCCACAGTGTCCTGTAGCATGTACACAAGATAAGCAATGACTAGTGTTGCTGAAAATGTTGAATAAACCAATGACTGTTGACATCATGTGTTGTCTGTTACTACTAATTTTTTCACGGTCTTACCACCGTTAAAACGGTTGGGAAAAATATGCCATTGCAGTATGTTATGGAGTCCAATAACTGCTTACACATACATTAAAAGCCAACAGCTAAAGTCCAAGCTTTATATCCATGTGCAGTAACTGGGACACATAATACTGTCAGTTCTGTATTTAGAAATGTTCATATGGCTAACCCTGGTAATGGTTTTATGTGCACAAAATATTCACCTTAGCCATTCTAAGGGCGGGTGAATGTGGGGTGTACAGAAAAAAGGGCTTTGGGGTGCTCCTTAGAATTTTGCACTCAACATTAACAAGTACACTTTACAGAAAATGTGGACAGCTGTAATTATGTAAGCCATTTGTATTACATGGCTGTCCTAACACTTTTAAAAGTGATATTAAATATCCACATGTCCAAATTAAATGTCCAAATTAATCAAAATTGCCTGGGATGCTACGGGGTAAGAAAAGGCCATTATAATGGCACATGGTTACATGAGATGAGCAATGCATACTAGTACACAGCAGCATCACACCAAAAGTGATATTTAATAGCTGTTGGATTACTCACTGCTTTGATTTACATTTTGCTGAAAACTTGGAAGAAACTTTAACATATAATTTAGATGCATTAAGTGAATATCACAGTATTTGCAACAGTGATATTACATACTGTGTGAAATAGACAAATGTCTGAATTCCTCACAAAAATACACAGAGGCTATTACAGTGTGTCCTACAGTTTTTACGTGGCTTTACGCTGTGTGAGCAGTTGTGGTCTAAAAGAAACACTGTCAGGAAGTGCATCCTCACAGTGTGTTAACAAAATACTTTTACTATTACAAAGTAATACAAAGTACTTTTACTACTTGGAGTTCAGGCAGTGCAATGTTTTCATGTCATCTGTATGGCATGGTGAATACTGAAGGTTCTTTCTTAGCCAAAGTCACTTTTCCCACTCTGGAAAATTGCCTGAGATGCTACGGGGTAAGAAAAGGCCATTATAATGGCATATTAAATACCCACATGTCGAAATTCCTCACACAAAACACCATGTTATCAGTACGTGCCCGGACACTTGTGTATGATATGACACTTGCAGCAGAACAAAAGTGCTAAATGTCACCGATTGCAGACTCGTGGACAGCTTCACGTATTTTAGGGTGTAGTCATTCATAGCTTCATAATTAACCCAGTATAAAAATAGAGAAGGCGTAGTTGAAAGGGGTACAAAATTTTATTTACAAAATACAAACTTTTGACATGTGTATGCACATGAATACTAAGGCAATGACATTTCTAGTTTCTATTCCTACACAAATACTGCATCACAGCATCTCTGACATCTCTGCCCTGCTCCTGTGCACCCTGCGCCGCTGCCTCCACTGGTTGACGTGCTGCAGCTGTTGGATCATCCAACATGGGGTCAAAAGTCTCTCCCTGACTTTCACAAAGATTATAGAGAGCACAACAAGTCAATACCATAGATTTCACCAGTTGGATGTCGCAGTCATTCCTTTTCAGAAGGCAACGCCACCTTCCCTTCAGCCAGCCAGAGGCGTTCTCCACAGTGACCCGTACTCTAGTCATGTTTATGTTGAACATGTGCTGTTCTTCTGTAAGTCGACCAGTGCCCTGGAACTGTTTTAAGAGACAGTTTTGCAGGGGATAAGCAGAGTCACCCAGGATGTAGTAGCCCACACTTACCTCACCAGTGTTCTTGATGTGAGGTGGGAAGAGGTTTCCCCGGCTGGCCAACTCCCACAGTGTGGACAGTCTAAGAACCCTAGCATCATGCATGCATGCACCCTGGAAGCCCTGCAAACACATTCCAAAACAACCCCCTTTCCATCAACAACACCCTGAAGGATTACGGAGTGCCACCCTTTTCAGTTGAAGTAGTCTGTGTGATACTGTTGTGGTGCTATGATGGGGATGTGGGAGCCATCAATAGCACCAACACAGTGTGGTAGCCCCCACCTGTTCTCGATGTAGGCCGACATTTCTCTCAACCTCTCTTCGTCAGGAAAACGGAGTTGTTCTGGGACCAGGAATGACTCTGCTGCAGCACAAAAGTCCTGCACACACCTGCACACGGTTGTGATGCTGACCCCAAATAGATGGGCAACTGTGCGGTACTCTGAGCCGGTTGCAAGCTTCCATAGGGCAATAGCCACTCGCTTATTTACAGGCACACATTGGCGGAATGTTGTATCTCGCCGTTCCATGGCTGCACGCACCTTGTTGCAGAGGAAGGTGAAAGTGTCCTCCGATATTCTGAAGTTCTCCAACCAGAAGGTGTTTGTGAAGCCAGGAACAATGTCCTCCCACCACCGTGAGGCACGGGCCGATTTCCAGGCCGACGGTCTGCAGCGATTATTTGCCAACGTAGCGGCCATCTGGAACACACAGACAGCATACGCTTTTTAATGTATTATTAGCTATAAGCTCTTGCCACTACAACATACTATGCTGTTGTGACAGAGATCATCCTGCGCAGTTCGCCCCACACGGGACACGAACCCGCGACCTCTCAGTCAACTACACAGTTCGAGCATGGGAGACACAGCACGATCGCGCTGAGCTAAAGGTCCGACCGATAGCTCAGCGCTACCGATACTGTATGAGGCTTTGGGAGGGAGGTTTACTAACGTTCTACGCCGAACAGTACTAGTTGGCATCCGTTACACTGTGACTACAATGACTGTAGCCAACATTAGCAATTGTTAGCTTACTCTCATCCTGCTCCTCGTCCTCTTCTGTATGACACCGGTTTCAAATCTTGGAAACTCTCCTGCAGGCGCTGGTGCATATTGCAATTCCGCAACAGCACACCAAAGTCTCCTGTACTTCTCCTCCGTGTTTTGTCTCGCAGCACACAGCCTTTGCTGGCTCTGCTGTTTGGCCTTAACAAAAAGCCACAGGGCGAGCATCACAACCATCCTCTCACGATCGTCCATCTTGCTATTGTGTTGTACGTGTGGTCCCGGGAAGGTGGCGCAGCCTCACTGGGCGCATAGCGCCGCCTCCAACTCCCTCCCTCTCCCACCCACAAAAGTGGGACCTAGTGCAGTGGAAAAGGAAAGCGGGCGGAACTGTACCCTCCCGTCCCGTACCGTACTGACCCTAGTGGAAAAGCACCTTAACATCCACCAGCTCTGTGATGTCATCAGGGAGGAGTGAAAGAGGATTCCAGTGGCAACCCGGGAAGCTCTAGTGAACTCCATGCCCAAGAGAGTTAAGGCAGTGCTGGAAAATATTGGTGGCCACACAAAATATTGACACTTTGGGCACAATTTGGACATTTTCACTTATAGGTGTACTTATTTTTGTTGCCAGTGGTTTAGACATTAATGGCTGTGTATTGAGTTATTTTGAGGGGACAACAAATTTGCACTGTTATACAAGCTGTACCCTGACTACTTTACATTTTATCAAAGTGTCATATCTTCAGTGTTGTCCTATGAAAGATATAATAAAATATTTACAAAAATGTGAGGGGAGTACTCACTTTTGTGAGATACTGTATGTCTGAAACGAGTGAGCCATGAGCCATTTTGCAATGAGCAATGAACACTTTATTATTAACTCACACTGCAATATATATAAGGTGGCGGCACCACCCGATGTCATCTGTCCTGATGTCTGACGTCGGCTATGGTGAGCCCAAGTGTGCACCCCCCGCCCCCGCCAGTTGACACACTACACAGTGGATATGTGGCGTTGTATGTGGCATGTCTACCGGCACCTTAACATTTGCCAGTTTCTGTTCCTCTCATTTTCATTCTCTTCACCCATCCAAAATATTTTTTCCTAACCCTAACCACTACAGGAAGTGATGCCGAAACCTAACCTTTCATTAGTTGAGTGAAAAAACAAATGAAAAAAAAAAAAAACCGAATAAAAAAGTCACTTACAGATCAGCATGGGCTGGGCCAGATTATCCAGAGGGCTTACCGGGGCAGCAGCCCAGGGGCCCCGCCTCTTTAGCGGCCCCGAAAGGAATGCTATTTGGCATATCAACTTTATACTTTATATTGAAAAGGTATGCGCCTCAGGCAGGAGATGCAAATGTAGGCGCTTTGGCACCCAGGGGGAGAAACAAAGCGATACAAATGTAGGTGCCTTAGACTCCCAGGGGGGTGAAATGTGTGAAGATATGTGTATTGAGATCTGGAGGACTAGGTGTGAATGTATGCGCTGTTGGTGACAAGGAGGAGGAGGAGAGAGATGGTATAAATGTATATGCTTTGGTGCCCGGAGTTCAGTCTTCTTGTCGGAATCGGCAGCTCTCAGTGTCTCGTCTTATCATTCCTCCACAAAAAGAGTGATGTTATGGTGGATGTTCGAAAAGACAATAGTAGCGCTCAAAAAAGAAAGAAGAGGAAAGGAAAAGACGGATGTGAAAAGGAGGTTTTGAAACACACTCCTAAATTGACTTTTTTTAAAAAAACAAAGTAGCAATACAGCCAGACAGACGTCAACTGTACAGTCAAAGCTAGATGTTTGTCAAACTGTTAGCATTGGAAAAGCTGACACGGACATACTGGCGGAGGCGGAGCCGCTGTCTGATAATCTGTCAGGGGACTTCACTTTACCGGCCACAGAAGTGCCCCCACCCCCCACCCCCCTGGTCATTAAAGTTACAAAACACCCGTTGGAAGGGTTAACGATTCCTACAGCAATGATCCTGCTCTCTGGGGAAATATCACTGATGCTGTCCGGGTATACTGGACCACAAAAGGACCGGAGAGCTGCCAGAATCAGGATGCAGATTTTGGAGCGTCTGAATATTCATACAAACAGCAGAAAAGGTTTTTCTGAAAGTGCCACTTTGATCGCAAAGTTGCAGTTGAGTCTGTTTCAAGGCAATGGCTTGTCTATTCTCCTTCCACTGGCTGTTTATATTGTTTTGCCTGCCGCAAATACAGCTATGGCAACTGTCAGTCATGCTTTGAAACCAGGTTTAGTGACTGGAAACATGCAACAGAGTGCAATAAACAATAAACCTTGTGTTAATGTAATTTCTCATAACACAATAATTACCTTTTAACTGATTATTGTTTTAACATGACTACTTTAATAATCAGATAACATGAGAAATATGATTATAAACGGTTTATTACCATGCATGTAACCATAGCCATTTTGCATATCATACTCCCATAAATAAATGGGGCAGTGCGGTGGTGGAGTGGTTAGCACTGTGGCAGCACAGCAACTCACCCTTGGCCGGGGGATCCTGGGTTCGATCCCAGCCCTCGACCAACAGTGATCTGTGTGGAGTTTGCATGTTCTCCCCGTGTCTGCGTGGGTTTACTCCGGGATTTCTCTGGTTTCCTCCTACATGCCAAAAACATGCAAGTTAGGTTAATTGGCATCAAAACTGGGGATTCTAAATTGTCCTTAGGAATGACTGTGAGAGTGAATGGTTGGCTGTCTCTCTGTGTTGGCCCTGCGATGGACTGGCGATCTGTCCAGGGTGTACCCTGTCTCTTGCCCAAAGATGCAGGGATAGGCTCCAGCCCCCCCGTGACCCGAAAAGGATTAAGCGGAAGAAGATGGATGGATGGATACTCCCATAAATTATAAGTGGGAGGGCCTCAAAAATTGCTCTAGCCCAGGGGCCCACAACCTCCTTAATCCGGCCCTGAGCGTGGGACTTGAACTCGTGTGTTGTTGGTCTTATTGCTTGAATCTGCTTGTAACTAACCATCCACCATCCCTCTTCCACCAACCGAATAAGCACTGGAAGACTACCTAAAACAGGTGTTGTTCTGCTCATGCGAGGTGAGTGCAGTGAGTGAAAAACCAGGTAGGTACATTATTTTTTGGTTTTACGTACAAATGTACATTTTTAGAGGAGTGGAAAACGTTGATTAGTTACGTTTTTACTGAAATTGGGTTGGCTAAAACACCAGTTTGCATTTTTTTTTAAAGGAAATTCACCAAATTTACCACAGTCTTCAATCCTCCTGTTATTCAGTATGCACATGAAACATATGAACAAGGCTGACAATGAAAAAAGGGTGAAAAACAAACTGACGCTCATGGCTCATTATTGTTTATAAACCTGATGAAAAATTAAAAATTGTGAAAACAGTAATGTTGGGGGCCTTTCTCACGCTATTTGACAAATGAGGCATGTAATATTTTAATACCCCATTTCCCATCTAACTGCGTTTTACCTTGAGAAATGTTACCTAATGCACTGACATGTTGGGATAAAAAAAAATATTCCCAGATTTGTGGTTCAACTGTAAATCCTCATTATTTCACTGGGGCTATACTGATACTTTTCCCTTCCCAGAGCCATTACTTTCATTGGTAACTGTGACCCCTTCTCTTACAGTTACCAGAGGGAGATGAGATTACAGGATGAGCTGGCAGGCGGCAGCGTCCCCTCTCACCGCGCCCGGCTTTTCTCTTGTGTGGCCAGATATGGTACCATGAGATCATAGCTCAGCTGGGCTTTGGCTCGATGCGGAGGGAGATAGCTAGATAGATGGTGGTGTTGGGTGTCTCTAATCTAAGTACAGGGTATGTGTCACTCACTGCAGATGAGCTGCGCCCTTGCTAGTTCTGCAGCTCACAGTTGCTCACAGTGAGCTCACCCCTGTGTGGTGAGCCAGCACAATATGCAACTTTTAGAAGGTCTTAGATATACCGTGCAGGGAATTTCTCATTACTGCGGTGGCCAAGGAGATCCTGCAACAATAGTATGTACACAGACATACATACACTAGAGCTTCTGTTTGCTGTTTGCAGAAGCGTCTTTGACAGTCCTTCACTATGACCTCACTGGGTAGTTACTGTGGTTTCACTTAAGTTGAGGTGGCAGTGAATTGTAAGCACATACAGACACACACACACACACACACCTGTGCACCTGGGATGACTGCATCGCATGCACTTGTGGGGAGGGATGAGATCACATGACCTCTGTGTTCAGGTGCAATGATCACGGTTGTCTCTCTGCAGAAGCTATAATCATGCCGTGCAAAACAGCTGTCTTTGCGCCAAGGCGAGGCTGACCAGGTTAGAAACACACTCATACAAACACACACCTGACCTACACTTTAGAGATCTAGCGTGTCCCTCTGAGGGGGTAGAGTGACATACACACACACACACACACACACACACACGCGCGCATGCACACGCATACACACACACAGAGCAGGTCACTGTTGATGAGGTCATGATATACGCTTAACTGTGTGCTTTATGTTGAGTACCACTCCCCGGGCAAAAACAATGAGACAATTTTCTTGCATATGACAGCTAGTCAGAGAATGGTCTTTAAATTTAGAAGATAATCCCTCCACCATTTGTGCAGGATAGAGATATTTGGATGTTTACTTTCAAATTGGTATGTCTGCAATTGCCTAGGGATTGCATCAGTGTGTTTGTTCAGGAGCAATTGAATGGACTGAGTGAGTGCAATGTCTATACTATTAGCTCCTTTTGCATTTTTTTCCACCACTGAACCGTGGTCACAAGGTTCACAATTATAATGTATAAACCGTGACAACAGTGACCTCATATAAACCTGAACGCCACCACAGCTGTTAACACTTGGGAAGAAGAAAAGGAAACAAAAAGCAATGCAGGAGGTTTAAAAATGACTGGTAACATGACACCCAAATGCACTGACTGATAAATAAATGAGAATGGGGCTTTTTCCCTTTTTTCCTTTACATAAGCATAAACAGCACAGAGTATTCCAGGACAACAGAAACAGCTCAGGGTTTGAATCTCATCTGGTTTGATCAGGCAAAACAGGGCACAGAAGAAAGAGGATGATAGCAGCTAAAAGCAGAAAATAAGACAAATATAGTATTGAAATACCCTCAAATGAGGTCTCTAAGCTTGCTGTCATCCACTAATAAATTGCTATTTTATGAATGCAAGAATGCAGCTTATTCCTCTCACATATTTTTGTCCTTATCCCTGTCTGCCTCTGAATTCTATACATAGTTTCTGGTTCATTCCTCCAAGGTGGGGCGATGCTAAGTGATTTGCTAAATATGGGGAGCAGACTGTAACTTCACTGGGGCGGACACATTACTGACATTGCAGAGCTTATCGTTCAAGAAGCACATGTACTCTAAGCCATGCCAGGAATCCACTCTCACAGCCCGCAGTCCTCAAGTAGAGCAGCGGGCCGGAAGCCGTGGCCATAGAAGCGCAGCCAGAAGGAGGAGACATGAAGTAGCACGGCTGTCTACACAAATGCAGACAGACATTCAGACACACTATTTGCTCATCCAGGGATGGAGTATCTGCTGTGTCCTGGCATGCAGACTGGAAGGGCATACAAGGGGACCAGGCTGATTCATGAAGAGGAACAAGAAACAGGACCGATATATAGCTCAGAAAAAAAAAATCTGAATTGCTTTTCTAGGGTGTTTGAAAACTATTTAAGGCATAATGTAATAAACTCTGAAAAACAAAAGTCACTCTTATTCATGTAGATTGTTCCCCTCCCAAAAGAGCATACACACATTTGCTACATACAGGTGTCTTCATGTAGGAAGAAAGAAAGAGAAACATATTATCAAGTCGCTGTCACTGATTTAGTTATGCACCTTGTAGATATTAGTGAAGGGACCCACAGTTCACTAAAACATACTGATTCAGTCCTGTTTGTACGCTAAAAAGATTTGTTCGAAATCTTCCTTCACCGAATCACTCAGTGCTGTCCTGGAGCTCCAACTGCCTACCACTCACTGAACTGAAAAAAATGCATCTGAACGGGCTAAACAGTTCGCTCATGTGTACTAGTACATTCACTGAACTGAGAGTCGATTGAGTGCTGAAATGTTCGTGAGCATTTTATTCGAATGTACTGGTTTTTATGGGTGAACGTACTGTAGTGAATCACTTACTGGAACTGTACTGGAAGCCAGGGATCACCAGCTGAATCACCCGCCTAGGCAGCAAACAAGCCCCACCCGTTCAGTTCAGCTGACTCTCAGTTCAGTGAGCATAATGGAGAACAGCGAAAGAGCCCTGCTTGCTCTGCTCACCTGACAGATCAGTGAGTGGTAGGCAGCTGGAGCTCTAGTACAGCACTGAGAAATTCGGTGCACAAATCTTTTGAATAGATTTTTTTAAATGAATGAACTGGAAGTGACTCAGTTTTAGTGAACTGTGGATCCCATTGCTAGAGTGGAGCAGATGGGGTTCATTCCCTGCTCAGGTGGCTGCAACATTCAACATGTGCATGTGTATTTATCTGGCTTTGTAAGTATAACTATCTTGTGTTATCTCCCCATTGTATTAAACATGAGCTCAGGGAAAATCCCATGGTCAGTGAGTACAGAGCAGGCTATGTGCTTTCTCCTCTCCTCCTCCAATTCATTGTCTATTTGAAACACTGGGCATGTCACTAGTCTGTTTTTTTGGCTAAAAACTTTTAAATGTTTGTCAAAACATTTAAACATCCAGCAACTAAACAATATACTGTAATTCTTGCCTCAAATGTTTTCAGAATCCCTTTTTGCTGCTCCATTTTTAAGATATTAGAGAAAGTTTACCGTTGAGGCAGCACCATATTGGATCCATTTACATCTTACAGGACCCGTCTTTGGTAGACAAATCGTCCAATAAACGCAGCTCTGGGTTTGCTTGACTGTAAAAGGCTGTAGATGGGCTAGGAGAGCTGTCAATCAATGAAGTGTATGAGATTCAGACACAATGGATTCAGCAGGCAGTTGGAGCCACCTTTCTATAAATGATTCTGTACACTTACGGTAAGTAATTCAATAAAGTATGTTCACCCATAAGAACTAGTACATTCCAATGAATTGTTTGCAAACATTATATCACTATTGGTACTCACAGTAAGTACTAAACAAACCAAAGGGGAACACAGTACTGCTTTGGTGCAGTCATGTTGTGTACGGGGTAAAACTGCATTTGACATATATATTTTGAAGTGTGAGCAGCACAATGAACAGCATGACTTCCAGTTCATAGTTCTCTGTTTTCAGTACATGTGCTGTATACAAATCTATAGAGAGATGTTAAGCTCCCAGATGAATTGCCTGAATTGACACAGAAAGAATGACAGTGTAAGACAAAAGAAAGAAAAGATGGTAAAAGAAATAAAGGAAAGGGTGTGGGGAGAGTGAAATAACGAGACTGAATTATTCCTCCATTCAGGTTTATTGCAGATTCACATCCCCAGCTATCTCTCAAGACAAGTAAGAGAGTGAGCTGCATCAAAACCCCCACATTTATACATGACACATCAAAAGGCAGAATAACACATTGCTGTCAAAACCCCCATTTGACAATAACTCTCCCCCCGAGTGTCTTAGTCCTCCGTCTGGCCCCAGGAGGTCAGGAAGTCCTTTCAGGGTCTCATCACGGCACCTCCGTTCTCCTGCCATCATCCACAGGTGGTCCAGACATATTGTCCCATCCAAGACGTGAGGTCAATCAACACATGCAGTTCTAAGCATCTCCTTGTGCTTATACATATGTAGGCAAAAATGTATGAGCCACATAACCCCCCCCCCCCCCAAACGTCGAAGAATGGACAATAAAGCATAGTTCACACAACTTGGTAAAAATCAGCAGCATATTCTACACAACATGATAAAATCACACATTAGTCCATACGCCGTCTGGGCTTCAAGCGTCTTCCAAATTTGCCATAAGCAGGTTTCGCCGTTGCTGCGGCGCTGTCCTGCACAGAATCTGCTGACTGAGGAAGAGAATGGTTATTTGATCCCTGCGGGGGTCTGCCACGTTGAGGCGCCCTCGCCACCGGTACAGACTCGTCGTTCATCACAAAAGCAGGCTTTAGTCTGTCAATACTAACTGTTTCCTTTTTGTCCCCCAAATCTAGCACAAAATGTTTATCACCCGTTTCCAGCACTTTAAATGGGCCGTCGTATGGTGGGCGGAGGCTTGGTCGCAGAGCCTAGTGCCTGACAAAAACAAACTCAGCATTTTTTAAAGCTTTGGGAACAAAAACACGCGGAAAAGTGTGATGAACGGGGCCCGGGAGCATGTCTGCTCCCGTGCCGATCAGTGGTCCCAGAGCCGGGGGGCGCCCGGGCGCCGGATGCTCTGGTAGGAACTCACCGGGCAGCCTGAGAGGTTGTGCAAAAACCAACTCCGCAGGGGAGGCGTTTAAGTCCTCCTTGGGTGCAGAACGCAACCCCAATAAGACCCATGGTAGTTTGTTTACCCAATCTGCATCCGTAAGCAACGCTCTGAGGGCTGCCTTCAAAGAGCTATGAAAACGCTCCCATAAACCATTAGCCTGGGGGTGATAAGAGGTAGTGTGGTGAACTGTCGCCCCTAAGCTGCTGGCCATCGCTGACCAAAGCTCCAACACAAATTGGGGTCCCCTGTCGGACGTAATATCCGACGGCACCCCGAAACGCGCTACCCAGGCCGTCAAAAAAGCGCGAGCCACCTCTGCAGCCGTGGTCGATGCTAGTGGTACCACTTCCGGCCAGCGAGTGGTTCGGTCCACCATTGTCAAAAGATGTGTGAACCCTTGTGACGACGGTAGGGGGCCCACGAGGTCAACATGCACATGATCGAATCTCTTGGCCGGGATGTGGAACGGTTCTAAGGGGGCTTTTGTGTGCTTGTGAATTTTGGCCTGCTGGCAAGCCACGCAGGTTCTTGCCCACTCTTTCACGTGCTTGCGCAGGCTCGGCCAAACAAACTTCTCCGCTACCATTTTCACAGAAGCGTGCACCCCCGGGTGCGCCAGGGAGTGAACCAAATCAAAAACGCGGCGGTCGCCCTGTAGATACATCGCAGATTAGGGGGGGTATACCGGTTTGCAAACTCCTGCTCTCCAGCCTCAATCCTGTTGGTCCAGACTGGAGCGCGCACACGTCCGCATCTCTACCCTGTTCCGCTGCCATGGCTGCATAATCTATCCCCATGTGAACTGGGGCCGCGTGTGCTTCCGCGCTGCTATGTTGCCCTGTGGCTGCGGTAGTATAATCTACCTCCGCGCGTACTGGTGCTGTTACCGCGCGGGAGAGGCAGTCTGTCACTACATTGAGTTTACCCGCTACGTGCTGAATATCAGTAGTAAATTCCGAAATCGTGGCCAGCTGCCTCTGCTGCCGGCCCGACCAAGGTTCTGAAATTTTGGCCATCGCAAAAGTGAGCGGCTTGTGGTCGACAAACGCAGTGAAACGCTGACCTTCCAGCCAGAACTGGAAATGGCGAATGGCTAAGTGGAGCGCTAACAGCTTCCTGTCAAACGTGCTGTATTTCCGCTCGGCTTCGCGCAAGGATCTGCTGAAAAATGCCAGCGGCTGCCAAACCCCGGCAACCTGCTGTTCCACAACCGCCCCATGGCCAAATCTGACGCGTCAGTGGTGAGCACTATGCGGGCCGTTGGGTCTGGGTGAGCGAGCAGTGTCGCGTCTGCAAGGGCTTTTTTTTACCTCCGCGAATGCGCGCTCCCGCTCCGGGGACCACTCGATCGGATTGGAGGGTTTTTGCTTTTTAAGTGCGGCATATAATGGTTGCATGAGCTGCGCTGCGTGGGGTAGGAAACGGTTATAAAAATTTACCATTCCTAAAAACTCTTGCAATGCTTTGACCGTTTGTGGCCGGGGAAGCTCTGCCACTGCGCGCACCTTGTCCGGTAGCGGGACTGCCCCCTCTGGGGAAACGCAGTGTCTCAAAAAATCAATTTGCGCCACGCCGAACTGGCACTTGGCCGGATTAATTATTAACCCGTGCTCTCCCAACCTCTGAAAAACTGCTGTGAGGTGTTTTTCGTGTTCCTCCTCGGAAGTGCTGGCGACTAAAATGTCGTTGAGGTAGACAAACACAAAAGGGAGATTGCGTAACACGGCATCCATCATGCGTTGGAAGGTTTGCGCAGCGCCTTTAAGGCCAAACGGCATGCGTAAAAACTCGAAAAGTCCAAACGGGGTTATTACCGCTGTTTTGGGAATGTCCTCGGCTCGGACCGGGACCTGATGATAGTCGCGGACCAGGTCTATTTTAGAAAAAATGCGCGCCCCCGCCAGATGCACCGAAAAATCCTGGATGTGTGGGATTGGGTAGCGGTCATGTGCTGTGGCATTGTTTAACCTGCGGTAATCGCCACAAGGTCTCCACGAGCCGTCAGCTTTCGGGACCATATGCAGCGGTGAGGCCCATGGGCTGTTCGAACGGTGAATGATGCCCAACCTTTCCAGGCTGGCGAACTCCTCGTGCGCTATGGAGAGTTTAGCTGCATCCAAGCACCGAGCTTTCGTGAAGACGGGAGGGCCAGCTGTAGTGATAAAATGCTCCACCCTGTGCTTCGCAACTGTTGCCGAAAACGTGGGAACCGTGAGCGCTGGAAACTGGGTGAGGAGTGTGTAGAACTTACCGCCTACTGTGGCGACGCTGGCCTGCACTGGTGGTGGGGACACTCGAGCTGCACAAGGAATTGAATGAAAAGAGAGTGCATTAACGAGGCGCCTATTGGCAAGATCAACTAACAAACCATGTGAGCACAGAAAATCAGCGCCTAACATGTTGAAACTCACCGCCGCTATAATAAAAGTCCATTCATAAGTGCGGCCGTGTAAGGACAGGAACAGAGTCCTCTCTCCGAAGGTGTCGATGCTCGAGCCGTTCGCCGCCATCGCCCCGTTACCCCGGGGGCCTGCCAGCCAGTCAGCATAGGTCGGGGTGATGAAACTCACTTGTGCCCCTGTGTCCACGAGGAAGTGTCGCCCGGAGCTCGCATCTGTGATGTAGAGCAGCTTGTTTAGTTCGCCGAGAGTCGAGGCTGCTACCGACTCCCGGTCCTGGAGTTTCCCGAGCTCTTGAAGTTGCACGGCGGCACACATCTGTGCGCCTTTTCTGCGAAACGCCGATGATAAAAGCAGAGGCCATCTCCTCCGCTGCGTCGGGACCGCGTCGCTGCCATCGTTGGTGGGACTGGTTCCGCTGTCTCTGGCCGTTCGCTGCTCCCGGCCGCCGTCCGGAGGTCTGCTGATGCCGCAGTGGCCGTCTGCTCCCCACAGGAGTCGAGGAGCCGCTGTGCTTCTCGGGCCAGCGTGCGGAAGTCCCGCTGGGTAACACAACGCATGCTGGACAGGGTCCCTCTCATCTGCATCGGGAGGTTTCTCAGGAAGATATGCTTAAATAGGAAATCGTCGTTGTCCGTGTCCTTCAGTTGCAGCATATCCTCCATCAGGTCGACTGGCCTGCGTCCACCCCGGCCGTGCATAGCCAGGAGTCTCTTAGCCCTCTCTTCGGCTGAGGGCGTAAAGTACTGGATTAGGGCAGCCTTCAGTTTGCCGTATTTGTCGTCAGCGGGCAGCTGCTGTACCAGGCTCCGCACGCATCGAGCTGTGCGGTTGTCGAGCTTGGCGATGACATGATAAAACTTAGTGTAATCAGCCGTTATTCCCCCAAGCACGAACTGCGCTTCAGCCTGAAGGAATCACGAGTCCGGGTTGTCCTGCCAGAACTCTGGTAGCTTGATTGAGACGGCGCTCATTCGGGCGGTCTCTGACGAGTCGGGGGAATTGCTTCTCGGCATTTTCACGTCATTGGTCACCAATGTGGGGAGAGTGAAATAACGAGACTGAATTATTCCTCAATTCAGGTTTATTGCAGATTCACATCCCCAGCTATCTCTCAAGACAAGTAAGAGAGTGAGCTGCATCAAAACCCCCACATTTATACATGACACATCAAAAGGCAGAATCACACATTGCTGTCAAAACCCCCATTTGACAATAACTCTCCCCCCGAGTGTCTTAGTCCTCCGTCTGGCCCCAGGAGGTCAGGAAGTCCTTTCAGGGTCTCATCACGGCACCTCCGTTCTCCTGCCATCATCCACAGGTGGTCCAGACGTATTGTCCCATCCAAGACGTGAGGTCAATCAACACATGCAGTTCTAAGCATCTCCTTGTGCTTATACATATGTAGGCAAAAATGTATGAGCCACAAGGGGATCCCCAGTGGAGGCCTTGTTTTCTTATGCTGTGCTGTCATTTGATTCCAGTTTAGTGCCATTAGGGGAAATCGTGATGCAGCCCTTCATCATGATGACCTGCTGCGCAAACAAGCCAACTTCCTTGGAAGGAGCGTGAGTCCGGAGAAATGGAAGTCTTACATATAAACATACACAATGCCAAACATGAGCAACGGATAACAAGAAAAGCATTCGATTCCCTCTTTGATCTTGGAGAGTCAAAGATCAAGTTAACCACAACATGTTTTCTGTTTTCCTCCATGCATCAGGAACTGACACGATTTTGCAGCACTTAAAAACACGCTCCTTGAACCACTGAGGGATTGCTTAATAAAGCCAGACCTGGATTGGCTGAGTGTGTTCCTGGCAGTGTGGCTTATCTTTTGTAGAACCTACTCTAACAGCAGCCTTCGGACATTAAGTCACAGGTCAAGATGAATAGCAGCTGATTGCTTGTCCTTACATTTTGTTTTGTGCAACCGCAATGCAGTAACAAAGCGTACAGTAACACTGCAGAAACACAGAGGACAGTTTGAGCTGAAGTCTTTCATGCATGACAAACATTTATAAGTTTGCATGCTGGAGTTCATGTGCAGCATTTCAATTTGAACTCCCTCCCAGAGGATGAGTTGAAAGTGCAATTAGAATTTTGCACAGGGCACTGAAGGAGAGCTGTGTTTTTCAAGGACTTTTCAAGGGAGTGATGCAATTGCCCCTCTTCCTTACACTATTTTTTTCATAGCAACATATCACACTTAACCCAGTAACACACTGAGGGTGCATGGCAACAGTGGTTCGATATATCCCACCCCTTTTTGCACATACTCCTGTCCACTCTTTCTCTGTGCAAAAACGAACCAGGACACTTTTACATCTAAGCAAATCCACATGTTTGTGTGGGTATGCTGTCATTGATGAAAAACAAAAATAAGCTTTTTGTTTTTGCCGGTCTTGTTTAATCTGTAGGGATAGAGGGGCAGGCAAAGGGAGAGCAGGAGAAGGGTGAAGGGGGAAGGGGCTGTGCTGCAAGGCCCACGGTAACAGCCAATCCAAGGGCAGGATTAACTAGAGGTGGGCATAAACAGGGGTTGTTGCTGCTGGTAACAGAAATCTGATTGGCTGCTAGCAGCTCTTACTCAATAGGATAGGTGTCCCAGTGTGTGGGTATTTTGATCACTGTTATGAACTTGTTTATCTGCTCTTATGTTCTTTAATAACCTTGTTATTCCTCTCCCTTCTGTTTTCACTTACTTCTTTGTATTCTGAGGTGTTATGTACCATTCAGTGGGCTCTTGAACTTTGGTTACCGTTATCTAGGGAAAGCAAACGGAACTACAATACAGGGCAGAGCACAACCCCCCCCCCCCCCCAAAAAAAAGACGGATAGCCTATAAGAATTGTGTTGGAGTGGAGCAGCAGGTTTGTGACAACATCTTACACATGAATGTACACTCTTGTAAATTGTCCCGACTTGCTTTCGTACATCAGGCTAATACTTAAAGACCAAACACACCAACTCTGTGACTGCAAACAGTCCGTCCTCAAAGGGGGACAGAAGAACATGCGGTCCTGGAGGTCAGCTGCAGTCACAGTCGCACTCTTGTTTACCACAAAAAGTCAGCCGAGCTCACAACCGACCGTGCACATGTCAGCTTTGTTTACATGCGACTCCTTCCTGAAAGGGGCGGCGCCCCAACCGGCATTCCAGTGTTGCTTTGGGAGACAGGGCGTCCACGGCACCCAATAGGAAGGCAGGGATCGGGACATGTGCCGTCTGTGTGTAAATTAATAAAGAGTTGCAACTATCAGGCAGGAAGTTTTTTTTTTTTTTTAATCAGCACACTCGAGGAAGTAAAAACAGCAGGCAATAATATCAGGATCAACAGACACAGCACTAATCCAATTAAACATCGGCAATCTAATCTTTAGATGAGGGGTTATGAGGAAAGTGTGTGTGTGTGTGTGCACATGCTTTCTAGGGTCAATAAACTTACATTTCTTATTTGTTCTTGCAAAAACCAATTCATGGGGATTATTTCTAGAGCTGAATGTTCTGCAGAACTATTTGTACACAAGTAGCTGTTGAAAACGGCATCCTTTCTTCCCCCTTCATCGTGCACATGATCATGTTTATATATATATATACAGTATATATATATATATATATATATATATATATATATATATATATATACACTTGTTATTATATGACTGAGTTTATTGCTGCTTCTGGCACCTGTTTTAGGCACCTTTACCGTCAGAAGCGTGCTATCTTCCTGTTATCCCTCACTTTACCACCATATATTAATTGACAGAAGCCGTCTTATCTGTCATCATATTACAAAAATACCAATTCACCCCCCCCCCCCCCATGGAAGAACATGAGATAAAATTCAAGCCACGTGGATTTATGTGTAAAATCAAAACAAAGACAGATGCTATGGTTGTAACAGATGAGCAGTTTTGTAATGTTTTAAGGTGAAAGAAACACATTCACACATGTATGAAGGTGTAAACGACAGAGTGTAAGCATGGTGCAAACTGTTCATGTAAAAAGTAAAAGTAAAAATGGAATGGTGGGCTCCAGGTGTTACCTTGCACAGGATGCAGCTGCATCTAGCAAACAGTAACTTCTTGAGTGTTTGTGGGTTTTAGTTCTCATTTCCTTAAAACAGAGCTTCTTTGTCATTTCTGTCAATCCCCTTTTCCTTGTGTCTTAAATTCACAACTGGTGCTTTATCTGAATGAGCCTTTAGGGCAGAAGAGAGGCAATCTAATCAGTAATCCACAGGTTTTTTTTTTCTTCTTCTGTCTACCAAAGGCAAACCACAAAGCATGTAAGAGGCAATCATGTTTGCCTAATCGCTGGAAAACAGGGATGAAACAAGTGAGTGACATTTCATGCAAAGCAGTAATAAGAACAGACAAAAGCAGTCGTTGATTGATCACTCCTTTGGGAGGAAGGGAGTTTAAGAGCAGCCCCCCCCCTCCCCCGACATTCAGTACGTTGCTTAATGTGAATAGTGGCTTGCTGAGGGGACTGTGCAAGGCAAGCTAATAATAGCAGTAAAGGAGTAAAGGAGAATAAGGGACAGGGAGAAATCCAGTTTAACACATCAGTTCAGACTGTTAAAAATGTCAGTAAACATGACACAAAAGCATGCAGTTATTACGAAGTTCAATGCCAGCCACCTCCCATTTAATCTGAAGTGTTTTAATTAGTTCTCAACATCAATGAAGGATCTGACCTTGACCCAGTAGGCTAATTTGCTCTAATTATTTAAAGGAAAACACAGAAGTATAATGTTAGTACTCAGTGTGAAAGTGTATTTTCCTCTCTCTTAATACCAGGGTGAACTTGAAGTGACTGTTGTGTCCTGGACTAACAGCACATTCCCAGACAGTCAAGTTTGTGAAACAAAGGAAGAGGCTAGACAACCACAACACCCTCAGCAGACTCCTGTAGTCTACCCAGCAACTACCCCACTCCCACACTCAACCAGGGTGTCTCTGTCGCAAACAAACACAGACATGCATGTGTGCTCACAGGCACCGGCTCAAGGGCGCAGTCAAAAAAGATCTCAAAGGGGGAATTTGCTTGTCTGTCAGTTTGCATGCACGTGAGTGCATCTTTGTGTAGGTCTCATTCCTGCCATTTGCACTGCGTTCTTGCATGCATACAGGGAGGTGAGATGAGAAAATTCCATGCTTGCAGTTTATCTGCGTTGGATAGTATTTTCTTGGGTAATTCCTTGTGCTTGTGTGCAGAGTGGGTGTGGGTACAATCGCGTAAGTGCTGATGCACGTGGCGAGCAGTGTGTAGGCAAGCACCGGCCACAGCCCCAGAACAAGGCACCTCACTGACGTCTGACTTGGAAACTGACAAAGACCCACTTTGTTGCCTTTGTGGGTGAACCGAAAGAGCCGAGTCTTTCAGCGTTCCTCTTTGATTGCGTAAATTTGTATGTAGGTGGAATTTGCTAGAGTAATGGGACTTTCTTTTCCAACAGTAATGAATAAGTATCTCCATTCTTATTAGTCAAATCATTATGCTAACAATCAGTTCCTTATTTAAGGTAATCTCATACAATGCAGCAATACATCTTATAGTGCAGTTTACAATCCCTCCCTTTTTTCGGCTCCCCCTCATACTACCATCCTACTCCATCCCTGTCATGAGTGTGCCATGTGGGTTTTTATTTTCCACCTCCCTTTCTTTCTCTCCGCAAAGCCAGACATGAGTCTCTTTCATTCAAATGGGATCCTTTTTTTTTTTTTTTTTTTGTTGGCATGGACTCAGAAGCGCTGAATGTCTTTTCAAACAGACGCATGCAAACACACATAAATGCATGCACGCACGCACAAGTCCCAGAGGGCCTGCTTCCTTTGATCCGGATCTTGCTCAGCCATTGACGGTGCAGCAGGTGTGAGGCAGCCGTCAGGTGTGTGTGTGTGTGTACACGGTCGGGCATGTGTAAATATGTGTCATCAGCCATATGGCCCTTTTAGTTTCTAACTACAAACCTAACCCACCTCACGCACTCGCAATTGCTTTCACCCTGTCTCCAAAGCAGCTGTAGAATATAGGGAACATTGGAGAATGCACAACCAAGGGCAAATCACAGCAACTTCCAGACTGGTGCTCCACCAATCCTACAGCTATAAGGCTGGATACGGGCTGCAGCTGAGCCAATCAGGCATAAGTAGAGGGGATATCCAATAGCAGCTCAATCCAGAGACTGAAGCAGTTGGAGATAGAGGTAAACCAATCAGAGCCTGGAAACAGAACCCATTGATGTGTTGTTTTTGAAGCTCGGCTGAGAAGTTTTCTTTTATTGTCAAACTTTCTCACTCAGCAATTTAACACACTGGGAAATCCAAACATGCACAAGTTTGGCTTGTCTTGGGAGAACCCCCCCCCCCCCCACACACACACACACACTGCTTTTATTTAGGATGTTAAAGCATGAAAACAGACACAGGTCTGCTGCAGATGTTGCAAGATGATGAAATAAGAGAACTGAACAGTGCAAACAGTCCATCTGTGATTTTCTGTTTTCGACAGGTTGTATTTTCTTTAAAAAAAAAAAAATCCCTCTAGCCTATTTTATCTGCGTGTATGCATGCCTTTAAGTTGCTATAAGTGTGTGAACACTGTGTCCCAGGTCACCCTAAACCTCTTCAACTTCATGGACAATAAAGCAGAGAAGCGTGTCATTGACGCACGTGCTGCCAACTGTTGCAGAGACACAAAGTGAGCATAAAAACCACTTTACTGACCCCCCCCAATAACTATGGCACACTCCAATAACACGCACAGACACACCAACCAATCGACCCACCCACCCACACACACACACACACACACAAACACACCCCTATCTTGGCTCCTTTGTCCCAAATGAATGAGTTGGAGGAGTGTGCATGAGGACAGCTGGCTCTCTGGCTCCATCAGTAGCAGCTGCCCCAGTCTCGGGCCCTCAGGGTGGAACAGTGCAGATTAGAGGGTGCTGGGGCAGGGTGGATTGTGTAAGTGTGTGTGCGCGTGACAAGGGGATGTGTGACCTAGTCTGTTGGCCTTACACTGAATGAATGGGCCAGTCCTCGTCTTTGTCTCATCTCCTGTATAATTTTCTTATTCATGGCGTCTCCATCCAAAAGCAAAAGGAAGTACATTTTTCCCTAATGAAAAATTAAGACGCAATATAATTACAAGGAAAAATAGAGCACGGAGAGAGAAGAGTAAACAGAGAAATGAATGGGAAGAGACAGACAGACAGTGAAAGGAGCCAGAGACAGCCAGTCAGCGGGACCGAGATACAGAGAGTTTTAGGTCCCCACTAAGGAGCTGAGCGGGGGCCAGCGATGGTGCCTTAGTGACAGCTGTTACTCTGGCCTATAGGATATTTGAGCCAGGCCTTTTCAAAAAAAAAAAAAATAAATAAAAAAAAATACAAGGCTGCGATGAAGAATAGAGAGGCCACTTTTTCTGCAGTGTGTGCATGCACAAAGAAAAAAACTAAAGAGCTTTTGAAAAAGATGGGTCTGGATTCTTGCCAAGACATTAAGAGTGGCACACTTCACCAAATAAAAGGAGCATTCTGGGTGGACAGAGAGGAAAAAAAAAGTCACACAACAGACTTTCACCCCCTAATGAGCCACGTATAGCCGTGTTTTTACCCATGTCGATTTATTAAAACACAATGGAAATCCCACGACAGAGCCACACTTTGTTGACTGGACTCATTCAGAGCTTTACAACAGCATGATATTTGCACAGCAACTCAGGCTGTGGAGACCAATGCCAATGTTTCTGGTTGGATCCAGTGTTAGCCTTGCAACACTGTGAAAAGTACACATTTGGAATAGTTACTGAGTCATATGTTTGCATGGTCCTCATGATGGAGATAAACCACAGATAAAAGTTAAATGAAGTGAAGTAAATCCACTATCCTACATAGACAGCAAATATCATTTTTCGACAACCTTGACCTTCGCAGTCCAATTCTCTTTAATACCTCTTCTCTCTCATCCTCCGTCTTCTTCTCACATCCTCCACGTGAACTGCAAACCCACTGACCCTTGCTGCCAAGGAAACATGTCAGTCTGATCCAGAGTGACAGCTCTATTCAGATTGTCATTGTCTCCCATGACAACCAACAAGCAATCCT
Organism: Pholidichthys leucotaenia; assembly: GCA_020510985.1. Lineage (NCBI taxonomy): Eukaryota > Metazoa > Chordata > Actinopteri > Cichliformes > Pholidichthyidae > Pholidichthys > Pholidichthys leucotaenia. The sequence goes on along the minus strand of CM035838.1, from coordinate 59,762,582 downwards.
TAATTAGGGTAAGGGATGCCCCAGAAATCAGAATGATGGTTGATTCACTTACGACGCGTTTTGTCTGCTCTTTGTTTATCACACACATTATCATCTCAAGTGAAAAAGACACTTTTACTTCAAAACATAATGCTGAGACAAAAGCAAACAGAAACATTTAGAATAAAATGTTTTGAAAGTGTTGCGCCATTTGAAAGTGTAGCGCCATTTCACAACAACAGTCATCTCATAGCACTATCAACTGTAGGGGGGAACCCCCACAGTTGCAGAAAGACCCCAGCAATCAGGCGATCCCCTGTGAGCAAGCACTTGGCGACGGTGGAGAGGAAAAACTCCCTTTTAACAGGAAGAAACCTCCAGCAGAACCAGGCTCAGGGAGGGGCAGTCATCTGCTGCGACTGGCTGGGGGGTGAGGGGATAGAGAAGAAGAAAAGAACAGACATGTAGAGAGCAAACAGCACGATGGGGACTCAATCTATGGGAGAGAACAAACAGATGTTAATGACCAGCAAAAAAAAAAAAAAATATTTCATAGAGAGTGAGGAAAGGAGTGAGGCCCAGTGCATTACTGGAGGTCCCCCGGCTGACTAAACCTATTAGCAGCATAACTAAGGGAGGGTTCAGAAACACATGATCCCTCCCTAATTGTAGGCTATATCAAAAAGGTAGGTTTTAGCCCTATTCTTAAAAACAGAGATCGAGTCTGACTCCCGAATCCAGATTGGCAGCTGATTCCACAGGAGAGGAGCTTGATAACTGAAGGCTCTGCCTCCCATTGTACTTTTGGAGATTCTAGGTATTACAAGTAATCCTGCATTTTGGGAGCGTAGTGCTCTGTTAGGATAATACGGTAGTATCAGATCTTTTAAATAAAAAGGAGCCTGATTGTTTAGAGCTTTATAAGTAAGAAGAAGGATTTTAAACTTAATTCTAAACTCTATGGGAAGCCAATGAAGGGAGGCCAGAACCGGAGAGATACGATCTCTCTTTCTAGTACCTGTTAAAACTCTTGCTGCAGCATTTTGGATCAGCTGAAGACTTTTTAAAGATGTTTTAGGACAGCCTGATTATAAAGATTTACAATAATCTAATCTCGAGCTAACAAAAGCATGGATCAGTTTCTCAGCATCACTCTGAGACAAGATGCTCCTAATCTTGGCAATATTACGCAAATGATAGAAGGCAGTCTTAGAAACAAATTTAATATGTGAATTGAAGGACAAATCCTGATCAAAAATAACTCCAAGGTTCCTCACAGAGCTATTAAGAGAAAGAGTAACCGCATCCAAACTGAAAGTTTGATTTGGAAAGGAATTTCTAAGGTTTTTTGGACCAACAAGAATGACTTCAGTCTTATCTGAATTTAATAGCAGGAAATTACAAGTCATCCAAGCTTTGATTTCCTTAAGACAGGCTTCTAACTTGGCTAATTGATTACTATCATCTGGCTTCATTGACAGGTATAATTGTGTGTCATCAGCATAACAATGAAAATGTATACAGTGCTTTCTAATAATGTTGCCTAACGGAAGCATATATAAACTAAAAAGAGTAGGGCCTAGCACAGATCCCTGTGGAACTCCATGACTAAGCTTTGAGTTGAAAGAAAACTCATTATTTACATGAACAAACTGGAACCTATCAGATAAATAAGATCTAAACCATTGCAACGAAGTTCCATTAAGTCCAACATAGTGTTCTAATCTATCAAGTAGAATATTATGATCGATAGTATCAAAAGCTGCACTAAGGTCTAAAAGGACAAGTACAGAAACTAGTCCATTATCAGATGCAATGAGGAGGTCGTTAGTTACCTTCGCTAAGGCTGTTTCAGTACTATGATGGATTCTAAACCCAGATTGAAACTCTTCAAGTAAACCATTTCCCTGCAGGTGGTCAAATAATTGCGTAGCAACAACTCTTTCTAAGATTTTTGAAATGAAAGGGAGATTAGAGATTGGTCTATAGTTAGCTAAAGCTCCTGGATCTAGCGTTGGCTTTTTGAGTAAGGGTTTAATTACAGCCGTTTTAAAAGCCTGCGGTACATGGCCTAAAGTTAATGAAGAATTGATTATATGAAGAATAAAGCTACCAATAAGTGGGAAGACTTCTTTAAATAACCTGGTAGGAATAGGGTCTAAAAGACAAGTTGAAGGTTTGGATGAGGAAACTATTTTGTCTAACTCACAAAGGTTGATTGGAGTAAACTCATCAAGACAGACATCAGTAGAAGGAGTTGTAGTAGTTACAGTATTTAAGTTAACTGTGGGAAGAATCTGATTGATTTTATCTCTGATGGATGAAATTTTATTATTGAAAAAGTTCATGAAGTCCTGACTAGTAAGCTCTAAGGGAATGCTAGGATTGACAGAGTCCTGACTCTTTGTCAACCTGGCTACAGTACTGAAAAGAAACCTGGGATCATTCTTGTTCTCTTCTATTAATGCAGAGTAATAACTCGTTCTAACTTTTCTAAGAGATTTTTTATAAATTAAAAGATGATTTCTCCAAGCTAAATAGATTTCATCTAAATTAGTAGAGCGCCATTTTCTTTCTAATTGACGAGTCTTCTGTTTTAAGCTACGAGTTTCTGTGTTGAACCAAGGAGTTAGAAATCCCTGATTTATGAGAAAAGTTGCAAATTTGCAAAAAATGTTTTTTTTGCATTGATACTTAGCGTTGATACCTCAAATGCATACTTGAAATTCTCTCTTTTTTTTCAGGTTTGGAGGACATGTCACACATATTCCCCCTTGATTTATGCCTATGGACACCCATGGTTATCTTGGGGTACGTTTCCCAAAAGCATAGTTGCTCTGCAAGAGCAACTTACATTGTAAGAACTATGCAGCTGTGACACAAGTATTTCCCAAAACCAACGATTAAACTATGATGGTGCAACATACATAGTCCAGTGTATCGTTGAAGGACTCAGGTGTTTCCCAAAACCATAGTTCCAGCGAACATCCACAAGCACTGTCTTTAAGTTGTGTTCCAACATCATTTAAGCGTAGTTGCTTGGGGAAACATAACTGCTGACAGTAGATGTAGAGAGAAATAGGAAAAGCTCAAGATTTAAGTAATTATATAATTACTGGAGAGAGTTTTGTGGGCCATTCTAGAATTAGAAGACAATTTACCCTTAAACAATTGTTAAAAAATGCTGGCAGCTGCCAGTCTCTTTCTTTGTTGTTGAGATATCGTTTTTCATTTTGACCTTCACCACTGACCTTATGATCCCAAGACCATAGACACAGTTCAGGGTCATGGGGTGAACCTGTGTACAAAGTTTGGTTACCCTAGCTTTACTCCTTCTATATTAATAGAGCACAGGGAATACTAACCTTGACCTCTGACCCTGTGACCCCATATCCATAGACAGAGGTCAGGGTCTAACCCATTGAAGATTTGTCTTAGATACAAGTATGATATCGATTTCAAAAGCCCACATCATTTCTTTCTCTAGTTATAGTGTTCACAAGATAGATATTGACACCGCTGATGCTACCAGCACCGCCACCGCCATCACTGCTGCCACCCATGTGCCTGGTGGGCGGGTTGACAATCCCCTTCAGCGTTTTAGGGGCTGAGGGGCCAGTGGCTATAACGCCCCAAAAAACAAATCTACATTGTCTAAAATGGTATCTTATTTCTTTTTTTCTAGAAACAAAACCTTTCATTGTCTTACAGTTTCATGTCAAAATCTTTTCACTTCACCCCCCACCCCCCTTCAAACGTCAGAATCAGTGACTAGGCCCAACCCACATACCACAAGGCTAATAGTGGTTAGTGTTACATTAAACAGCATAAATCCTGTGATAAAAATACTTACCGGTTGAAAGACATGCCCACTTGTGTGCACTGTGGCCCAGGATAATGACTGAAACTGCATCGGTCCTTAAAAGCAGTTTAATGGTAAAACCCATCTTAATTTGGGTCAAGTTTTCAAAGCAGCTAGCCCAAAAATGCTAACTGGCCAGATGCTAACTTCAGTTAGGCCAGAGAGTCCCGATTAGCTCAACACTACTCTCATGCCAGTGGCTGTACATATCTATGTCACCAAAAACACTCTGCTTCAACTCGCCTTTTTTGAGGGGGGGGGCTTAGGTGAAACTTTAAAGCAAAAGAACAGACACATGAGACATCTGAACGATTTTGCTCTTGATATGGCTTGTAAATCATATAAAAAAAACAAGTTCCAGACATGTTAACAAGAAAAAAAAAATTTTTTTTGGAGGAGTGTCACTTTAAAAATAGGCTACACTGTGATGACTGCCTTCAAATATGACCAAAGTCAAGGGCGTAACTTTGTTTCAAACACTGGGTGGTAGTGGTGGTGGTGGTGGGGGTTTGAGTTCCCTGCCCGTATAAGGATTTAAAAAAACCCCAAACTTTTTATTATAGGACTGTCAGGCTATCAGTACAGGCAGTCGTCTCCAATGTCCTCTTTGTCATTTTTAAAGGAAAGGGATTTGTTTAAGCAAAAAATGACAGTTTTCAGTATGTATCGTAGTGTGGAGGAAGAGCGCAAAATCGTTAACTTTGCTAAAAGGATAAAGCTAATTTACCTCTTTGTTTTGGCATTCCCATATTAGTAACAGTTGTAAAAATTATTTCCCTGATTGACCAAATCTATATTCAGCCTTGTAATAATCTATGCCACTATGAAGCATCATGCCTACTTAATACCTATTATGTGTTAAGTATTTCAGCAGTGGCAGAAATCAAGTTTTGACTATTGTTACCTGGTCATGTGTGCCAACTGTGCCTCCTCTCTCTCTCTAGTCATTAGCGCTGTCTCTCCCTCTGGACACCTGTGCTGATTCTCTGGTTACCTTTACTTCCTGTCTCCTCTCCTTCTTAGTTCACCCTGCTGCTGCCACATTCTTGCTCTTGATATAAAAAAGCACAGTTAATATTCAAATGATTTAAAAGAGGTAGTTCATGGACAATTTTGGAGGATGTAATTCATGCTCGACTTTCCAATGCCAAAAACTTGGAAAGATGTAAAATATTCTTTAACCTTTCTTCCCTCTTAATAGCATCTTAACAGTGCAATCAGTATTAACTGAAGTTAATCTAGCTGCTGAATGAGGCTTAATCACCATTATTCTTAACTCATTTTATTTTGTTATTAATCAGTTGTTGTGATTAACCGATTTATTCTGACAAGACTAATGTTTCTTCATTAATTTATGATGTCACCACTTGCCACCATGAGGCTATTTCTTACCAAGCAGATGAACTAAGGACACTACTGTGATTTAGTCAGCTAAACTATGACAAAAGTAACAGTTATCCTGCCTGCAGAGGCATTATGAACACAAGTGCTGTTTCATTCATGAAATGCTAGTAAATCTGTGACTAGATTTGTGACTAAATCACCCATGGTAAACTTACTCTGGATTCACTATTTATGTCATGAATCCGGGTTTGGAGCCCAAACCCGGATTGGAGTCTGACGGTGGTGGACCGCACCACACGCTGGCCAGAAGCAGTCCCGCTGGCGCGGACGTGGCGCACGCTTTTTTTGACGACATGGGTGGCGTGTTTTGGAATCCCGTCGAACATCATGTCCGATAGGGGCTCTCAGTTTGTTTCCGACCTCTGGTCCGCGATGGCCCATAGACTGGGTGTTGCAATTCATCGCACAACCGTGTATAACCCACAGGCCAATGGGTTATGCAAGCGTTTTCATAGGTCACTGAAAGCAGCGCTCAGGGCTTCGCTGACGGATGCAAATTGGGTAGAACGGTTGCCGTGGGTTTTATTGGGGTTGCGTTCCACACCAAAAGAGGATTTTAAGGCTTCCCTGGCGGAGCTTGTTTTTTCTCAGCCACTGCGGCTGCCCGGGGAATTTTTGCCAGATAATCCCGCGCCAGACAGCGGCCCGTCTCAGCATTTGCAGCATAGTGCAGACACAGGCACGCTGCTGGGCCCAGCCCACCACTGTTTTCCATGCGCTTTTGTGCCAAAAACTTTGAAGAACGCGGCGTTCGTGTTTGTCAGGCACGATGCCCACCGCCCTCCATTGTGCCCACCCTACGATGGTCCGTTCAGAGTGCTGGAAACAGGGGACAAACATTTTTTGTTAGACTTGGGGGGTCGTCGGGAGAAAATATGCATAGACAGATTTAAGCACACCTTTGTGGTGGTGAACGAGCAAGTCCTGTTGGCTCAGGCCCCTTGGCGTGGAAAACCCCCACTGAGAACTCCCCAGGTAAATGATTCATCAGAGCAGCCACACGGGCAAGTCGAAGGTTTCACCCCCCTCACCATGGCCCACCCGCAGACAGACACACCCCCAGGAGCCCCCTGCCGGCACAGCAGCGCCACGGAGGCGGTAAACCCCCGTTACAACAGATATGGGAGGAGACTGTTCGACGAGGAACTGTCTCACCGAGCGCGAGTCCATCACGTAGAGCTGCTTGTTCTCTTCACCGGTGGTCGCAGCTGCTACCGACTGCCGGCCTTGGCGATTCCCGAGCACTTGAATTGGCACGGTGGCGCACATCTGCGTGCGTTCTCTCCAAAGCGGCGGTGGTAGAAGCAGAGCCTGTCTTTCTGGTGCTTCCTGGCCCCCGCTGCCACTACCGTCGCCGGCTCCTCGCCTCCGCTGGTCATCTCGCTAGGTTCCGACACCACCGCGTTCACTGTGAGGGCTCTGGTGGTGAGGATGATCCGATTTGCCTCCTGGGATAGCACACGGTAGTCACGCGTGGCCAGCAACGGAGAATTGGCAAGAACCGCTCTCGCCTCTGTTGGGAGGTTCTGGAGGAAAAGGTGGGCAAACAGAAAATGCCCGTCGTCCGTGCCCATTAACGCCAACATCTTATCCATCAGTTTGACCACCGAACCATCTCCTAACTCAAAGCGACTCAGGAGCCTCTCTGCTCTCTCACAGTCCGAGAGCGTGTAGCTCCGGGTCAGTGCGGCCTTGAGTGTCCAGTATTTGTCGTGGGCTGGAGACTGTTGGAGCAGGCTCGCGACTTGCTGAGACGTGCGAGCGTCCAGCGCTGTGACCACATAGTAATATTTGGTGTCGTCTGCCGTTATTCCCCAGAGGGCGAACTGAGCCTCGGTGTGGTGGAACCAAGACCACGGGTCGTGCAGCCAAAAGTCTGGTAGTTTGATCGAAACAGCGCACGCGTTACTGGGGGTTCCCGTCCGGGCCGTCTCTGGGATGCTTGCCGCGTCGCTGGGGCTTCCCGTCCGGGCCGACTCCGGGGTTCTTGCCTCGTGTTCCATAATTCATCAAGGGGTCACCAGTGTGGAGAGTGTAAATAACGAGACTGATTTATGCAGCAGACGATTTTATTCACTCTCACATCAGTCATACACAGAAAAGCATGTCTCAATACACCATGGGTTCTCCTTTTATACGAACTGCCCATTTCACATCTGCATGACATCTCACATCACAATACATTCATCCCTTCTCCCCCAACTCCTTCTTCCTGCTACATCACATTAATCTCCATAGCTATTGTCCTTCTCTGTTTACCCTCTGCATCCAGTCTGAGATGATTAACTCAGTCTCTACAATATATATATATATATATATATATATATATATATATATATATATATATATATATATACACTACCGTTCAAAAGTTTGGGGTCACTTAGAAATTTCCTTATTTTTGAAAGAAAAGCACTGTTTTTTTCAATGAAGATAACTTTAAACTAATCAGAAATACACTCTAATATCTAATATACATTGCTAATGTAAAAGACGATTCTAGCTGCAAATATCTGGTTTTTGGTGCAATATCTACATAGGTGTATAGAGGCCCATTTCCAGCAACTATCACTCCAGTGTTCTCCAGTGTTCTCTTTTTTGGATGATTGGATAGTCACTTCCTTGTGGTAACGTATCGTCACTTCCTGTTTTGCTGTCTGCCTGTGTGGTTTGCTCTCCAGCTCTCTAGCCACTAGCTATGGCTACTAGCTCTCCTTCCTCTCCTCCTCTGGTGTGCTCTCTCTGTCAGATGTTTAGCTACACCTCTGCCTCTTTTAGTGATAACGGTAAATGTAATAAATGTTGTCTTTTTGAGGCGCTCGAGGCGAGGTTGTCTGATTTGGAATCCCGGCTCCGCTGCATTGAAACACCGTCTGCGCCAGTTAATCTCGACGGACGCCCATTAGCTGCAGCGGAGCTAGCTAGCTTAGGCCCCACTGTCAGCGATTCCCCGGCTCTCCTCAGCAGCGAGGAGACTGGGTGGGTGACGGTGAGAAGGAAGCCTAGTCGCAAAGCCCCGGTACACCACCAACCTGTTCACGTTTCTAATCGTTTTTCCCCGCTCAGCAACACACCCGCTGAGGAAAAAACTCTGATCATTGGCGACTCTGTAGTCAGAAACGTGAACCTAGAGACTCCAGCAGTCATAGTCCAATGCATTCCTGGGGCCAGAGCAGGCGACATCGAGTCAAATTTGAAAATGCTGGCTAAAAGTAACTGTAAATATTCCACAATTGTTATTCACGCCGGCATTAATGACATCCGTCTCCGGCAGTCGGAAGTCACGAAACTTAATGTAGAATCGGTGTGTGAGTTTGCCAAAACGATGTCTGCCACTGTAGTATTCTCTGGGCCCCTCCCCAATCTGACCAGTGATGACATGTTTAGTCGCTCGTCATCCTTGAACCGCTGGCTGTCTGTGTGGTGTCCTAAAAATGACGTGGGCTACATTGACAATTGGAGCTCTTTTTGGGGAAAACCTGGTCTTATGAGACGAGACAGCATTCATCCCACTTTGGATGGTGCTTCTCATTTATCTAACAATCTGGCATCTTTTTTATCCAAATTTCCAAAACCCTGACTACTCAGAGTTGGGACCAGGAAGCAGAGTCGCAGTCTTACACGCCTCTCTGCAGCTCCTCTTCATCCGCCACCCCTCAGCTTAGCCCCTGTCTTCCCCATCAGAGAATCGTTGTCTGCTCCCTCCAAAGTGAATAAAAATATAATGTATAAGCATCCCAAAGTGATAAAGCAAAATATTGGTAAAACTCAAATTAAACATAAAGCCTCTAAATTGAATGATTTGGCCTCTGTTCCTCCTCATAATTTAAAAATTAAATGTGGTTTATTAAATATTAGGTCTCTAACTCCCAAGTCTCTGTTAGTCCATGATCTGTTAATTGATCATCAGATTGATTTAATTTCCCTTACAGAGACTTGGTTAGGACAAGAGGATTATGTTGGTTTAAATGAATCAACCCCCTCTGGTTATTTAAACTGTCAAAATCCCAGAAGTTCTGGCCGTGGAGGAGGAGTAGCAACAATTTACCATTCCAAATTACTAGTTAATGTAAAGCAAAAAACATGTTATAATTCCTTTGAGGGCCTGGTCCTCAGTATTGGGCACTTTAGCAATTTCAGGTTAAACCCAATTTTATTTGCCATTGTTTATCGTCCCCCATCAACCTATTTAGAATTTTTATCTGAATTTGCTGATTTCTTAGCTGATTTAGTGTTGAAATCTGATATTAGACTCAATTGGGTTTTCTCAGAAAGTAGGAAATTCTACTCATTACCTCCACCATACATTGGACCTTGTTCTGACATATGGCATAGAAATAGAAAATCTTGTAGTGTCTCCTCATAACCCTGTACTGTCAGACCATTGTCTGTTAACCTTTGATTTTACTATTTCTGACTATTTGGCTCCTAAAGAAAAATATTATCACAGTAGATGCCTCTCAGATGATGCTGTTTCCAAATTTATGCAGATTGTTTCCTCTATGCCATGTGTCAACACAACGGAAATAAGCTATAGACAGCTTGCTCCTTCTGTAATTGATAACATGGTGGATAGTGTTTCAGCTTCCCTGCATCAGGCTCTAGACTTGGTGGCCCCCTTAAAAAAGAAAAAGTCTAATCAGAGATTTTTAACTCCTTGGTTCAACACAGAAACTCGTAGCTTAAAACAGAAGACTCGTCAATTAGAAAGAAAATGGCGCTCTACTAATTTAGATGAAATCTATTTAGCTTGGAGAAATCATCTTTTAATTTATAAAAAATCTCTTAGAAAAGCTAGAACGAGTTATTACTCTGCATTAATAGAAGAGAACAAGAATAATCCCAGGTTTCTTTTCAGTACTGTAGCCAGGTTGACAAAGAGTCAGGACTCTGTCAATCCTAGCATCCCCTTAGAGCTTACTAGTCAGGACTTTATGAACTTTTTCAATAATAAAATTTCATCCATCAGAGATAAAATCAATCAGATTCTTCCCACAGTTAACTTAAATACTGTAACTACTACAACTCCTTCTATTGATGTCTGTCTTGATGAGTTTACTCCAATCGACCTTTGTGAGTTAGACAAAGTAGTTTCCTCATCCAAACCTTCAACTTGTCTTTTAGATCCTATTCCTACCAGGTTATTTAAAGAAGTCTTCCCACTTATTGGTAGCTTTATTCTTCATATAATCAATTCTTCATTAACTTTAGGCCATGTACCGCAGGCTTTTAAAACGGCTGTAATTAAACCCTTACTCAAAAAGCCAACGCTAGATCCAGGAGCTTTAGCTAACTATAGACCAATCTCTAATCTCCCTTTCATTTCAAAAATCTTAGAAAGAGTTGTTGCTACGCAATTATTTGACCACCTGCAGGGAAATGGTTTACTTGAAGAGTTTCAATCTGGGTTTAGAATCCATCATAGTACTGAAACAGCCTTAGCGAAGGTCACTAACGACCTCCTCATTGCATCTGATAATGGACTAGTTTCTGTACTTGTCCTTTTAGATCTTAGTGCAGCTTTTGATACTATTGATCATAATATTCTACTTGATAGATTAGAACACTATGTTGGACTTAATGGAACTTCGTTGCAGTGGTTTAGATCTTATTTATCTGATAGGTTCCAGTTTGTTCATGTAAATGATGAGTTTTCTTTCAGCTCAAAGCTTAGTCATGGAGTTCCACAGGGATCTGTGCTAGGCCCTACTCTTTTTAGTTTATATATGCTTCCGTTAGGCAACATTATTAGAAAGCACTGTATACATTTTCATTGTTATGCAGATGACACACAATTATACCTGTCAATGAAGCCAGATGATACTAATCAATTAGCCAAGTTAGAAGCCTGTCTTAAGGAAATCAAAGCTTGGATGACTTGTAATTTCCTGCTATTAAATTCAGATAAGACTGAAGTCATTCTTGTTGGTCCAAAAAACCTTAGAAATTCCTTTCCAAATCAAACTTTCAGTTTGGACGCAGTTACTCTTTCTCTTAATAGCTCTGTGAGGAACCTTGGAGTTATTTTTGATCAGGATTTGTCCTTCAATTCACATATTAAATTTGTTTCTAAGACTGCCTTCTATCATTTGCGTAATATTGCCAAGATTAGGAGCATCTTGTCTCAGAGTGATGCTGAGAAACTGATCCATGCTTTTGTTAGCTCGAGATTAGATTATTGTAATTCTTTATTATCAGGCTGTCCTAAAACATCTTTAAAAAGTCTTCAGCTGATCCAAAATGCTGCAGCAAGAGTTTTAACAGGTACTAGAAAGAGAGATCATATCTCTCCGGTTCTGGCCTCCCTTCATTGGCTTCCCATAGAGTTTAGAATTAAGTTTAAAATCCTTCTTCTCACTTACAAAGCTCTAAACATTCAGGCTCCTTTTTATTTAAAAGATCTGATACTACCGTATTATCCTAACAGAGCACTACGCTCCCAAAATGCAGGATTACTTGTAATACCTAGAATCTCCAAAAGTACAATGGGAGGCAGAGCCTTCAGTTATCAAGCTCCTCTCCTGTGGAATCAGCTGCCAATCTGGATTCGGGAGTCAGACTCGATCTCTGTTTTTAAGAATAGGGCTAAAACCTACCTTTTTGATCTAGCCTACAATTAGGGAGGGATCATGTGTTTCTGAACCCTCCCTTAGTTATGCTGCTAATAGGTTTAGTCAGCCGGGGGACCTCCAGTAATGCACTGGGCTTCACTCCTTTCCTCACTCTCTATGAAATATTTTTTTTTTGCTGGTCATTAACATTTGTTTGTTCTCTCCCATAGATTGAGTCCCCATCGTGCTGTTTGCTCTCTACATGTCTGTTCTTTTCTTCTTCTCTATCCCCTCACCCCCCAGCCAGTCACAGCAGATGACTGCCCCTCCCTGAGCCTGGTTCTGCTGGAGGTTTCTTCCTGTTAAAAGGGAGTTTTTCCTCTCCACCGTCGCCAAGTGCTTGCTCACAGGGGATCGCCTGATTGCTGGGGTCTTTCTGCAACTGTGGGGGTCCCCCCTACAGTTGATAGTGCTATGAGATGACTGTTGTTGTGAAATGGCGCTATATAAATAAAGTTGAATTGAATTGAATTGAATTGAATTAATGGTACAATATGTTTGCTCATTGCGTCAGAAGGCTAATGGATGATTAGAAAACCCTTGTGCAATCAGGTTAGCACAGCTGAAAACAGTTTAGCTGGTTAGAGAAGCTATAAAACTGACCTTCCTTTGAACAGGTTGAGTATCTGGAAAAAATTATTATTTCAAATGCAAATCATTATTTCTAACCTTGTCAATGTCTTGACTATATTTTCTATTCATTTTACAACTCATTGTGGTAAATAAGTGTGACTTTTCATGGAAAACACAAAATAATTGTCTGGGTGACCCCAAACTTTTGAACGGTAGTGTATATATATATATATATACGTATATATATATATATATACGTATATATATATATATATATATATATATATATATATATATATATATATATATATATATATATATATATATATATATATATATATATATATACTGTATATACACGTATATATATATACTGTATATCATCATCATCATCATCATCATCATCATCATACCAGTCTGTCGTGGGCGACAATGACTGTTTCATTTAGGTCTGATCAGATTCCTCCACACAGCTCTGTCCTTAGCCTTCTGCTGCCAGGAACTCCTGTCTATGTCCAACTTCTTCAAGTTTCTTTTTACAGTGTCTTTAAATCTGAGCCTTGGTCTACCCTGATTGCGTTTGCCCTTGCATAACTGTGAGTAAAGTAACTGCCGAGGGAGACGCTGGTGGTCCATCCTCTCAACATGTCCGAGCCATCTCAGGTTCATTTGTATTAGCATGTCCTCCATTGATGGTAGACCAGCTCGTTTCAACACTTCTATGTTGGTTATCTTGGCTTTCCATGAGATGCTCATTATGGCTCGAAGGTGTCTCATCATGTACGTGAGGAGTTTCTTCACCTGCACTCTGTAGACAGTCCAAGTTTCAGCACCGTACAATAGAATAACCAGTACTGTCGCTCTGTACACTTTGCATTTCACACAGATTGACACATGTCGATTGTTCCACAGTCTCTCCCTCAAGTTTCCAAACACAGCGCTCGCTCTTCCCATTCTGATAGACAGTTCATCCTCCAGCCTAGCATTCTCTGAAACAGTACTCCCTAGGTACTTGAAAGTCTTGCACTTGACTAGTGCCTCTGTACCAATGCTGATCTTTTCTGGTAGTGATGTTGATAATTGGAACTTTGGTGGTTGATAAAGGCACTCTGTCTTCTTGATGTTGATTTGGAGGCTGAATTGGCTAGCTGCTCTTGCAAATTTCTCCACTAAAGATTGCACATCTTCCACGCTGTGTGCAACTAGAGCACTGTCGTTGGCAAAGAGCATTTCTCTTACTATCTTTACCTCCGCCAGGCCGAAGGCCAGGAGGAGGTAATGTTTTTGCCAGCGTTTGTCTGTCTGTTTGTCTGTCTGTTTGTCTGTTGGTTAGCAAGATAACTCAAAAAGTTTTGTACGGATTTCGATGAAACTTTCAGGCGTTGTTGGAAATGGTACAAGGAAGAACTGATTAAATTTTGGGGATGATCCGGATCACCGTCTGGATACAGGAATTTTTTAAAGGATTCTTTAACATTGTGAGATACGGCCATTTTCAACATGTGTGCAGGGGCAATAGAGGGTGCTGGTCGTCGTGTCTGACGAACACAAACTCCGCCTTCTTCAAAGTTTTAGGCACAAAAGCACGCGGAAAACTGTGGTGGGCAGGGCCCGCTAGCGTGCATGTGTTTGCGCGACGCTGCAAAAGCTGAGACGGGCAGCTGTCCGCCGCCGGATTATTTGGCAGAAATTCCCCGGCCAGCCATAGGGGCTGCGCAAAAACCAGCTCTCTGCCGGGGAAGCTTCCAAATACTCTTTTTTTCCGCGGAGCGCAACCCCAATAAAACCCACGGCAACCTGTCTACCCAATTTGCATCCGTCAAAACAGTGGTGGGCCGGGCCCGCCAGCGTGCCTGTGTTTGCACTATGCTGCAAAAACTGAGACGGGCAGCTGTCCGGTGCGGGATTATTTGGCAGAAATTCCCCAGCCAGCCATAGGGGCTGCGCAAAAACCAGCTCTCTGCCGGGGAAGCTTCCAAATCCTCTTTTTTTTCCGCGGAGCGCAAACCCAATAAAACCCACGGCAACCTGTCTACCCAATTTGCATCCATCAGTGAAGCCCTGAGTGCTGCTTTCAGTGATCTATGAAAACGCTCGCAGCCTGGGACTTTGCACATGAAGCAGATGGACACAACACCAACACTTCAGTTTATTACCTCCGCCAAGGAGGTAATGCTTTTACTACTGAACCACTAATCCTATCATTGTGAATCCAATTGCTAGTCATATGTTTTCATGGTCAAGGAATCTGAAAACGTACACACAAACACTGTATGGTGGGGAACTGTGGCGCTTGGCGGAGGTCTGCGCTCTCCGAGTGCTTTTCTAGTTATCGATGTCTTACTCTTGTCTTTAAACTGTGCCACATTGAACAAGTCTGCTTCTTTCCTTGTTTGAATGTATACTCCTTCAGAAGTGTCTTTGAAGGCCACCTCAAGCATGGCTGCCAGATATAGCGAGAAGAGTGTAGGTGACAGCACACACCCTTGTTTCACCCTGTTGCTTACTGAAAAGTCTTTAGATATTGAACCACTCACTGCCACGTTTGCTTGCATACCTGTATGGAGTGCATCGATCAGGCTGACAAACTTCTCTGTACAACCATATTTCTTGAGTACCTGCCAAAGTCCTTGTCGAGAAACAGTATTGAAGGCTTTACTGAAGTCTATGAAGACTACATAAAGCGGCATGTTCTGTTCAATACACTTTTCTTGAACCTGTTTCAAGCAGAAAGTCATGTCCATTGTGCTTCTTCCACTTCTAAAGCCGCACTGGGTTTCCGGTAGTACATTCTGCGAGATGTGTTCACTGAGTCTGTTAAGTAGTACACGTGAGAGAATCTTACCAACAGTGGCTAGTAGTGATATACCTCGGTAATTTCCACAATCCTTCCTGTCATCTTTCTTGAACAAAGGCACAATACTTGCATCCTTCCAGTCTTGAGGTACTTTCTGGGCATCCCATATCTCTTGGATGAGCTTGTGCAGGTAGTTGGTCAGCTGAACACCACCAAATTTCCACACTTCTGCTGGAATTCCATCCCTTCCTGGAGCTTTACCATCCTGTGTTGTCCTGATAGCTGCCATTAGTTCATCAAAATTTGGTGGTTCATCCAGACTTGATACAGCTGGTCGATGCACTTGAGCTTCTTTAGCCTCTTCAGTGAGATCTCCAGGGTTGTTTAGTAGTTGGTCTAAGTGGTCTGCAAATCTGTCCAGGATCTTGTCTTTCTCCTGCAAAACCGTTTCACCATCCACAGCCTTTAGTTAGATCAATCCGCTTGGTTTAGGGCCGTAGATTTCTCTCAAACCTGTGAAGAATGTTTTCATGTCCTTCCTGTCTGCTGCAGTTTGAAGTTTCTCCACTTTTTCATCCCACCAGTTGGACTTCATCTCTCTGGTGTACTTCTGTAGCTCACTCTGAGCCTTTGAGTATTTCTTCTTCTTTGACCTTGTGTTACACTGTAGGTTTTCCTGCCTAGCTGTATTCCTCGCTTCTAGTAGTTTCTTCAGGTGTTCATCATGCTCATCAAACCAATCTTGATGTTTCCTGTCAGGGTAGCCTAATACATCACTCGCAGTCTGATACACTGTATCCTTCAGTGTTGCCCATTTCTCTTCTATGCCATTCTCTGAGTTGTTGCTGTCCCAGTCTTTCAAGTTTTCATCCATTTCCTGTGTAAGTTCTTCCTGCTTCTTTTGGCCTTTCAGTGCACTAGTGTTTAGCTTCCGTGATGGCTTTGCACCCGTCCTGCAGTGCTGTTTTTGTCTGCAAATCCTTAATCTAGATCTCAGCATAACATGATCAGTACCACAGTCCGCGCCTCTCATTGCTCTGGTGTCCAATACATCCCTTCTGTCTCTCTGCCTAACTATGATGTAGTCTAATAAGTGCCAGTGCTTGGATCTTGGGGGCATCCATGTCTTCTTGTGTGTGTCCTTGTGCTTAAATAGAGTGTTGGTTATCACAAGGTTGTACTCTGAACATAGTGCAAGTAGAAGTTCTCCATTAGCATTGCTTTTGCCTACTCCATGACTGCCTAGCACTCCTTTCCATTTCTCGGTGTCCGAACCAACTCTGGCATTAAAATCTCCAACGAGTATCAGCCTGTCATCAGTCAGTACATGCCTGATAGTCTCACGTAAATCACTGTAGAACTCGTCCTTCACCTCCTCTGTGTTGGTCATTGTTGGGGCATATACACTGATGAGTGTGGCATACATCTTCCACTGTAGTGGGAGTCTCATAGTCATTATCCTGTCGTTGTTTGGCACCGGTTCCTCATCAAGCATTGCTGTTATCTCCTTTCTAATTGCAAATCCCACTCCTGCTTCTCTCCTTTCTTGAGTTGATCTCCCACTCCAAAAGAAGATGTGCCCATGGTCTTCCAAGCTGTCATATCCAGGTAATCTTGTTTCACTAAGTGCAGCTATGTCTACATTGTACCTGTTCATTTCCAGGGCTACAAGCGCGGTCTGTCTTTCTGGGCGCTGTGATGTTGTTCTGTCCAACAGAGTGCGTACATTCCATTCTGCTACACACAAGGTTGCTGTTTTCCTCTTCTTTTGTCTTCCTATATACGTATATATACTGTATATAAATTTCTAATAAAAATGTAAGTAAAATAAAATTTTAAAGGACATTCAGTACACAAAATACAGTGGCGTGAAAAAGTGTTTGCCCCATTCCTGATTTCTCATTTTTTTGGTATGACTGTCACACTTAAATGTTTCAGATCATCAAACAAATTTAAATATTAGACAAAGATGAAGTGTAGTTATTTATTGTTCATATTGTGTTGTATTTGGAGCTCTTATTTGTTTGACACGGGGTGGTGGCTCCATGTTCCGGTTCCGCCAACCCCGTGCATATAAGAAGGGCTGCACGTGGGAGGGGCTCTCTCTTCCGCCTTTACCTCTGCAGCAGGTGTATGTGTGGTCAAGTATACTGCACCCTGTAATATAATAAACGTGTGTTCAGCTCCACTATTGCTCTCTTCCTTGACTCCAGTTCCAGACATAACATTTGGCAACAAGAAGAAAAGCCATAGAAGTGTGTGGAGCACCAATTCAACCTTTCTTGGAGCTCCCAGGTGAGCTGCCGGTGCCGTGGCCTCTGTGGTACGAAGCCTTTAAAACGTATATGGTGGCGTTGGACTCGGGAAGGATGGAGAAGCTGAGAGTGCGTGCGTTGCTTGTGCACAACCTGGGAATGGAGGGCCAGAGGATTTTGGGAATGCTTGGTGACGCGGACAGTTATGAAGAAGTGGTGGAGCTGATGGCACGCCATTTCAGGGCGCCAGACAACGTCTTCGTTCAGAGGATTAAATTCCGACAGCACCGCCAACAGGTTGGCGAACCCATCCAGCAGTTTGCATCGGACTTGAGGCAGCTATCCGCTGAGTGTCGGTTTGGACGGCTCGAGGAAGAAATGGCTCGCGATCAGTTTGCAGAACACACCAGCTGTACTGCAGTCCGGTTTGGGCTGCTCACATTTCCGTGTGAGTTGGCACTGGCCAGGGCTGTCGAGTTGGCTCTTCAGCTGGGGGCAGCAGATGAGCTAACTTGGGAGAGTTGGGATCCTCCATGGCTACACAGGTAGTGGACCTGGACAGCGATGGGAGTGTTGAGGATGACGCCGAGACTGCTAACGCTGTACGGATGAGGTCTGCCCCGGGGAAGCCCAGGTGTATGGGAAACACTGCTACAAGGCCAGAGCGTGTGCGGCAAGAGGAAAGCGATGCAGCAATTGTGACCCTCTACATCATTTCATGAGGGTGTGCCAGTCAGCAGAACAAGATAGCCCATGCAAGAGCTCGACTCCTCCCGCCCCGACAGTGATTCATACTGTGTCCCCGAGTACCAGTGGGTGCACACATTGCACGGTAGAGTTGGACGCAGTACCGGTACTGATGCTGAGCGACACGGGGGCGGAGAGTTCGCAGCTGAACTGGGCTAAAGTTAGACAATGTTTTCCCCACTACAGAATGGGAGGTGACTCAGCGTCGCTTTGTGGCTATGGAGGAGGTTGGTTGGCCATGGTGGGTACCGTCAGACTGACGGCTCGGTACAAGTCGGCGGAGATGGCCGATGTGGAGTTTGTCATGATGGCCTGCGGCACAAACATCATGGGCTGCAACCTATTCTATGGCCATGGGTTTTCCAACAGGAGCAGCGCTGGGGAAGAGTGTTCGGGCTGAGGACTATGGGGCTGACCGGTTCTGAGAGTTTGTTACGACGCTGTGTGGGATGAACAGTTGCTGGGCTCTCCGGAATGTGGACAGGCCTTGTCATGCTCGGGGGCACGGCGGGAGGGCCCCAGTGCTGGTGTCCGAGTCGCCCTGGACGAGGGTACCGGGTGGCGCAGGGAAGAGCCTGCGGCAGCGAGCAATGCCCAAAAGATGGTCACAGGTGTTTCTGGAGCACAGCTGTGGTGAGCTGGTGAACACGGGGCCACATCGGCAGGGTCCACAGTGGATTTACAAGCAGTTGGGACAGGACCGAGTGGCACAGGGACAGCGAGTGCCAGGCGGAGGCACCGCAGGTCGTGCAGGGCCCCGCTTGGAGTCGTGGACTGGGTTCGGGCTTGGGCGGAGGCGAGGTCTGGGCAGGTGAAAGAAAAGCGGAAGATAGAGCAGTACAAGGGCCGGCTGCAGGTGATGGGCAAGCGGCACGATGGTTATCTTCTGCTGTCGGATGGCTCGTGGCGTCATCCTAATGAGTTACGGCGTGCCCCGAAGAAGGCAGTTGGGCACCGCCCCAGATGATTGGAGTGCTCAGAGATGTGGAGGAGAAGGCGCATCGAGATTGAGACAGCCAACTGTGGCCCGGGAAGCCAGCTACCTCCAGGGGCGGACTGACTGGTGAAGGGTCTGGGGGGCCACGGGTCATCCTCACCGAGCCATGGATGTGTATGTGTTGATAGTTGTTAATATGTATTTATAGTTGTGGGATTATTTTGGTGTTATGTTTAAGTAGCAGTAACTTTTTTTTTAGCAGGACTTTTATACAGTATATCATAGGCAGCAGAATAACCCACCTCGCTGTGTGGGGAGTAGGACGGCAGTCTACCCGTCTCCCCTAATTTTAGTTATTTTGTAACTAAAAAAACTAAAAAAAAAGGCCCCTTTTGTGATTTTTAGTTCAGTTATGTTTAGCAGATGATTCGGGTTCCAAATTGGGGTGGGCTGATTGTATGTGTGTGTTTTGGACCTTTTCTGAAGGGAGGAATGTAATGTAGTTATTTATTGTTCATACAGATGTGGACAAAATTGTTGGTACCCCTCTGTTAAAGAAAAAAAACCCCACAATAGTCACAGAAATAACTTGAATCTGACAAAAGTGGTAATAAATAAAAAGTCTATGAAAATTAACCAATGAAAATCAGACAATGCTTTTGAATTGTGGTTCAACAGAATTATTTTAAAAAACAAACTCATGAAACAGGCCTGGACAAAAATGATAGTACCCTTAACTTAATATTTTGTTGCACAACCTTTTGAGGCAATCACTGCAATCAAACGATTTCTGTAACTGTCAGTGAGACTTCTGCACCTCTCAGCAGGTATTTTGGCCCACTCCTCATGAGCAAACTGCTCCAGTTGTCTCAGGTTTGAAGTGTGCCTTCTCCAGACGGCATGTTTCAGCTCCTTCTACAGATGTTCAACAGCATTTAGATCAGGGCTCATAGAAGGCCACTTTAGAATAGTCCAATGTTTCACTCTTAGCCATTTTTGGGTGTTTTTAGCTGTGTGTTTTGGGTCATTATCCTGTTGCAAGACCCATGACCTGCGACTGAGACCAAGCTGTCTGACACTGGACAGCACATTTCTCTCTAGAATACCTTGATAGTCTTGAGATTTCATTGTACCCTGCACAGATTCAAGACACCCTGTGCCAGATGCAGCAAAGCAGCCCCAGAACATAACAGAACCTCCTCCATGTTTCACAGTAGGGACAGTGTTCTTTTCTTGGTATGCTTCATTTTTGCGTCTGTGAACACAGAGCTGATGTGTCTTGCCAAAAAGTTTCAGTTTTGTCTCGTCTGTCCATAGGACATTCTCCCAGAAGCTTTGTGGCTTTTCAGCATGCAGTTTGGCAAATTCCAGTCTGGTCTTTTTATGATTTGTTTTCAACAGTGGTGTCCTCCTTGGTCGTCTCCCATAAAGTCCACTTTGGCTCAAACAACGACGGATGGTGCGATCTGACACTGATGTACCTTGACCTTGGAGTTCACCATGAATGTGTTTAGAGGTTGTTCTGGGCTCTTTTGTTACCATTCGTATTATCTGTGTCCTCCTGCGGCCACGTCCAGGGAGGTTGGCTACAGTCCCGTGGATCTTAAATTTCTGAATAATATGTGCAACTGTAGTCACAGGAACATCAAGCTGCTTGGAGATGGTCTTATAGCCTTTACCTTTAACATGCTTGTCTATAATTTTCTTTCTAATCTCCTGAGACAACTCTCTCCTTTGCTTCCTCTGGTCCATGTTTAGTGTGGTACACACCATGTCAACAAACAGCACAGTGACTACTTGTCACCCTTTAAATAGGCCGACTGACTGATTACAAGTTTGTAGACACCTGTGATGTTAATTAGAGGACACATCTTGGTTGAACATGCCCCTATGGTCACATTATTTTCTTGTCTTTTCTAGGGGTACCATCATTTTTGTCCAGGCCTGTCTCATGAGTTTGTTTTTTAAAATAATTCTGTTGAACCACAATTCAAAAGCATTGTCTGATTTTCACTGGTTAATTTTCATAGAATTTTTATTTATTACCACTTTTGTCAGATTCAAATTATTTCTGTGACCATTGTGGGTTTTTCTTTCATTAACAGAGAGGTACCAACAATTTTGTCCACGTCTGTATTGTGTTATATTTGGAGCTCTTACTTGTGTGGCACGGGGTGGTGGCTCCATATTCCAGTTCCGCCAACCCTGTGCGTATAAGAAGGGCTGTGTCATAAATGCCCTTCAGGGCAGGAAGATGAGACCCACGCGCTGAACTGTGAGTTTGGGCAATTTATTGAACAAAAAGGCAACAAACATAAAGTTCAACATGATGCACTCAACACAAAATACAAACGAGGGAGAAAACTTACAGATAATGCACCTAGAGCAGGGCAGGGCTCTGGTGGAGACGAGGAGAGTCCAAACAAGACTGTGGCGAAGAAAAAATAAAATTACAGCCCTTAAGTAGGAACAAAAAACATTTACACAATCAATGACAGGTGTGGGCATCTGAGCGGGCAGGAGAAAGCAAACAAAACATAATTAGGATCAGCTGGGACAGTAAGAGAGGAGTGAACCAAAGCTGACAGCTGACAGGGCAACGCCCACATGGAGCACCACGCCACTGACAGCTGTCAACCAGAAAAAGAGCAACAGTGGAAATAAAAAGAATAAAATATCAACTCAAGCAGAAAAATAAAATAAAAATTAATACAAAATAAAAGTGTAACAAAACCAGAACACAAACGGGAAGATGGCTAACAGTACACGAATACAGAAACCCAAAAGGCATAAAATACAAGAAATAAGTAAATATAATGAAAAGGCCATGAGACCAAGACTGCCGGAAATCTCCACCTCTCAGCTCATGACAGGGCTGCAGGTGGGAGGGGCGCGCTCTTCTGCCTTTACCTCTGCAGCAGGTGTATGTGTGGTCAGGTGCACTGCGCCCTGTAATATAATAAACATGTGTTCAGCTCCACTATTGCTCTTCTCCTTGATTCCAGTTTCAGACATAACAAAAGATAACACAAGTAAACACAAAATGCAGTTTTTAAATGAAGGTGTTTATTATTAAGGGAAAAAAGAGCCAAACCTAAATGGCCCTGTGTGAAAAAGTCATTGCCCCCTAAACCTAATAACTGGTTGGGCCACCCTTAGCAGCAACAACTGCAATCAAGCGTTTGCAATAACTGGCAATGAGTCTTTTACAGCACTTTGGAAGAATTTTGGCCCACTCATTTTTGCAGAATTGTTGTAATTCAGCCACATTGGAGGGTTTTCCAACATGAACTGCCTTTTTAAGGTCATGCCACAGCATCTCAATCAGATTCAGGTCAGGACTTTGACTAGGCTACTCCAAAGTCTTCATTTTGTTTTTCTTAAACTATTCAGAGGTGGACTTGCTGGTATTTTGGATCATTGTCCTGCTGCAGAACCCAAGTCTGCTTCAGTTTGAGGTCACAAACAGATGGCCGGACATTCTCCTTCAGGATTTTTTGGTAGACAGTGTTATGTCCGTAAAGCGTGGCATAATAATGAGGTGAAGGGTGAACTACACAGTACTTTATTATAGGACTCACAATGATACAGAGACACTCCCGTTTAGGCAGAGAGGTGGTCAAAGAGACTGCCCCTCTGCCACACAGCCCTCTTATACTCCAGGCGATGTTACCACCCGTGTCACACTATACGTAAAGGATTCCAAGAACAGCACTACACCCCCCCCGCATAAAAGTCCAAAACACATGCACACCAATCAGACCCTCCCAAAATTTAGAGCCCGAAGCACACACTAATAGTGAACAAAGTAATTAGAACCTAACCATGCACACAAACAACTAAAACTAGAGGGGGACAGGTGGACTACTGTCCCACTTCCACACGGCTAGATGGATTATTCTGCCATCTTTAGTAATGTATAGTCCATGAAAATAAAAACCCACCGTGTTCCTAATATAATAAATAAAACTAGAAAAGCACTCAGAGAGCGCAGACCTCTGCCAAGCGCGGCAGTTCCGCCCATACAGTGTTGAGATTCCTTGATCATGAAAACATATGACAAGCAGTGGTTCAGTAGTTATTGACGAAAATGGCATTTTCCGTAATGGCGGCTACAGTTCCTCCCATACAGTGTTTGTGTGTATGTTTTCAGATTCCTTGACCATGAAAACATATGACTAGCAATTGGATTGACAATGATAGGATTAGTGGTTCAGTAGTTATTGTGGAAAATGGAATTTTCCATAATGGCGGCCACAGTTCCTCCCATACAGTGTTTGTGTGTATGGTACGTTTTCAGATTCCTTGACCATGAAAAGATATGAGTAGCAATTGGATTGACAATGATAGGATTAGTGGTTCAGTAGTTATTCACGAAAATGGCATTTTCCGTAATGGCGGCCACAGTTCCCCCCATACTAACTAACTAACTAACTAACCTGCACAGTGTTTGTATGTACGTTTTCAGATTCCTTGACCATGAAAACATCTGACAAGCAATTGGATTTACAATGATAAGATTAGTGGTTCAGTAGTTATTCACGAAAATGGCATTTTGCGTATTGGCGGTTTAGCGCTACAATTCCCCCCATACAGTGTTTGTGTGTACGTTTTCAGATTCCTTGACCATGAAAACATATGACTAGCAATTGGATTGACAATGATAGGATTAGTGGTTCAGTAGTTATTGTTGAAAATGGCCTTTTCGGTAATGGCAGCCACAGTTCCCCCCATACAGTGTTTGTGTGTACGTTTTCAGATTCCTTGACCATGAAAACATATGACTAGCAATTGGATTGACAATGATAGGATCAGTGGTTCAGTAGTTATTCATGAAAATGGCATTTTGCGTAATGGCGGTTTTCTTGTGGACGGTGATCCGGATCACCACCAAAATCTAATCATCTGTAGGATACCCCATTTCTGACAATCTGTGAAAATTTCATGAAAATCCGTCCATAACTTCTTGAGTTATCTTGGTAAAAGACAAACAAACAGACAAACAAACAAACAAACAAACAAACAAACAAACAAACAAACAAACAAACAGACAAACCAACGCCGATGATCACATAACCTCCCCCTTTGGCGGAGGTAATAATCCCATAAATATATATATACTTACAGGTAATACCCTCGAACATGAACACCCAGCATAATCACCCCACAACTTGGGTAAGACACACAGCAAA
Source organism: Pholidichthys leucotaenia (assembly GCA_020510985.1). Classification (NCBI taxonomy): domain Eukaryota; kingdom Metazoa; phylum Chordata; class Actinopteri; order Cichliformes; family Pholidichthyidae; genus Pholidichthys; species Pholidichthys leucotaenia. Next base: position 59,738,225 of record CM035838.1, on the reverse strand, counting down.
CACATGTATTAAGACACGCTAAGGTAATCACTCAGTACCATGGATAGCTCACATAGCAATCCAGCGTAAGAAACAAATTAAACACATTGCCCCCCAAATTAACAGTTAGTCCTCATGGAGAGCCCACCCCCCTGAGACCCGTCAGGCAGGTCCCAACCCGAGCATCTTCTTCTTGTGGCGCCTGGAGGTGACCCATGTCAACGCCGAGACACCTCCCCCTCTTCATTGGCACGCCGCAGCCTGTTGGGATGTCTCCGTGTACCATCAGACAGCTGAAGGTAGCTGTCCTCCTGAACAGCCACCACCTGCAGCTGTACCTGGTCCTTCTGTCATTTTCTCTTCCTGTGAACCCCTTTCAACTGGGCCTTCTCACTAGGCTGAACCACATCAGCGACCCCCAGAGGAGCCCAGCTCAGCTTCCAGTGTTTCTGTGTGACACGTCGTTTCACCGTGCCTGAACTTAACCTGAACCTGAACCATGCCAGCTGGTCCTGCACCGCTTGCTTTCATTTCAGATGCTGGCAAAGCTGTGGTAACCCCCTGCTTCTCGGTACCTCCCAGCCGAACTCCGGAAACAGGATAAGTCATCCACTCGGCTCCATCCGCCATCAAGGGCACCCCACGGAGCTGCCCAGTTCCTTCAGCTAGGGCAACTTGGACCCTGGTGCAGGCACCCTCCCGCGATGGCCCTGGATGGGGTTGGTCCTGCTCATCTCCCAGAATACTAGGCCAAGGTTCGTCCCATACTGCGTCGTCCAACACTTGCGGAACCGGCCGGTCCCACAAGCTACAGCCCGACCACTCCTCTCCACTTTCACTGGTGATCGTGAAGCCAAGTCTGTAGAAAAGGTTGCAGCCCATCACATTTGCTCCACTGGTGGTCACCACAAACTGCAGATTGGCTACCTCCACCGTTTTGCATCTAGCCATCAGTTCCAGCAAACCCACAATGAACAGTCTATTTCCACCATATCCACAAAATGGCGTTGAAAGACCTCTCAGTGATATGGGATAAAACTCCTCACAGTAGGCCAGTTCAACACGGACCTCACTGCTCCCGTGCCCACCAGTAACGGCACCTCCTCGCCATCCAACTTCACCATACAGTATGTACGGCCCCCTGTGCTCGGGGAGACGGTGTGAATCACTGTAGGAGTTGGAACAGGGGTATCCCCTTTGTGTCATTGTTCCCCTTGCTCAAACCTATTACAGGCCCTGGCAAAATGATGCAGGTGTCCGCACTTGCCACAGCATTTACCTCTCACCGGACACTCTCTAGCCTTGTACCGGTGATTAGTGGACCCACAACCCGAACATTTGGGTGATCCTAGGGTGGACCTCATCTTTACAGCTGCAGTGCATTCCTCTTACTCGCTGTCTTCGCTGTCTGGATCCACAGCCTGCGTCGTTGATTGTGAGTCATGGCGGCATAGTGTAGCTGTCTCACCGAGGTCGTGTGATAACTTGTCCACCATATCACACTGTTGGGCTATCTCCACAGCCATGGCTAAAGTTAATTCGCCGGAGTGTGTAAGCAATCTTGACTGTGCTGACGAACACAGTGTGTGCTCCACCAGCTGGTCGCGGATCATTTCTTCCTCTAAGTCACCAAATTGGCAGTATCCAGCCAACTGCCGCAGGTCTGCAACACAGTTCTGCACCAACTCGTCGGTCTGCTGGAGGCGCTGCTGGAACTGGATCCTCCTGACGATGATGTTTGTAGGTGCGCGAAAATGTCACGGAATTAGCTCAACCACATCATCAAAACTATTGCTAGCTCCCAAAGTAGAAAGGATACGTTGTCCTTCCATACCCAAATTATGGACCAAAACTGCCCTTGCTTGTATCTTTTTCAGTTTGCCAATATTTAGTACCACTAGATAGTTCTGAAACGTGGTGAACCACCTCGTCCAAGGCACCGGAAGCTCCCTTGGAGTCTCCAAAATGGCTGAAAAGACGACATGCCCGCATCCATACTTTATCCTTGTCGCCAAATGCTATGTCTGTAAAGCGTGGCACAATAATGAGGCAAAGGGTGAACTACACAGTACTTTGTAATAGGACTCACAATGATACAGAGACACTCTCGTTTCGGCAGAGAGGTGGTCAAAGAGACCGCCCCTCTGCCACACAGCAGACACTCCAGCAGCCACACTCCAGGTGACATCACCACCCGTGTGACACCATAAAGGGTCCCAAGAACAACACTACAGACAGCAGAATTCATGGTTCCATTTATCACAGCAAATCTTCCAGGTCCTGAAGCAGCAAAACATTCCAAGACCATCACACTACCACCAACATATTTTACTGTTGGTATGATGTTCCTTTTCTGAAATGCTGTGTTACTTTTACGCCAGATGTAATGGGGCACACACCCTCCAAAAAATTCAACCTTTGTCTCGTCAGTCCAGAGAGTATTTTCCCAAAAGTCTTGGGGATCATCAAGATGTTTTAACTGAGATAAGCCTTTATGTTCTTTTTGCTCAGCAGTGGTTTTCATCTTGGAACTCTGCCATGCAGGCCATTTTTGCCCAGTCTCTTTCTTATGGTGGAGTCATGAACACTGACCTTAACTGAGTCAAGAGAGGCCTGTAGTTCTTTGGATATTGTTGTGGGGTCTTTTGTGACCTCTTGGATGAGTTGTCACTCCGCTCTTGGGGTAATTGTGGTCGGTCAGCCACTCCTGGGAAGGTTTGCCACTGTTCCATGTTTTCGCCATTTGTTGATAATGGCTCTCACTGTGGTTCCCAAAGGTTTAGAAATGGCTTTATAACCTTTTCCAGACTGATAGATCTCAGTTACTTTATTTCTCATTTGTTCCTGAATTTCTTAGGATCACAGCATGATGTCTAGCTTTTGAGGATCTTTTGGTCTACTTTACTTTGTCAGGAAGGTCCTATTTAAGTGATTTCTTGATGGAGAACAGGTGTGGCAGTAATCAGGCCTAGGTGTGGCTAGAGAAATTGAACTCAACTTTCCAAAGATGTGATAAACCACAGTTAATTTATGGTTTTTTTTTGGGGGGGGGGGTAATCACTTTTTCACACAGGGCCATGAAGGTTTGAATTTTTTTTTTTACCCTTAGTAATAAACACCTTCATTGAAAAAAAATGCATTTTGTGTTTACTTGTGTTATCTTTGTGTAATATTTAAATTTGTTCGATAATCTGAAACATTTAAGTGTGACAAACATACTAAAAAATGAGAAATCAGGAAGGGGCAAACACTTTTTCACACCACTGTACGTATTGCAATATGTGTCGTGTATTGCGATATAGAGAAAAATGCACTGAGATACATTTTTTTTAGCTATATCACCCTGCCCTATGTTGCTGTGGATGTTTTGGGAACCAGCTGTAAATCAGATGTTGGTTAGTTGAAGGATGCATTGTACTGTGTTGCTTCAATGCTCAGTCCATCAGCTCAGTTCAGTTCAGTCCATCATATTTGGAAAACACACCTCTGGTGAAGAACAAAAGTGGGACTTTTTTCTTACCAACTGCAACTGCTGCAGATAATCCAAAGAAAACATCTGATATCAGTTAATTCCATCCTCCTCACAGGAAGCTTCTGCATATCTGGCAAATATAATGAAACTATATCAAACAGGTAATAAACACTTTACTGATTTCAAAGCAAGCAAGCCCACATTTTTTTAAAAGAGTAGTTTGAAATAAATAATTCAACACGTATGGTTTACAAATGTATATTTGCATTGAGTGAATTTGTTGTTTAATTTGTTTCTGTCAAGAAAATTCTGCTTCAAGAAAACCAATGTAATTTATAGGATTAAATCAATGAAAAAGTAGCTGACTTCCCTGTGAACAGATGTTTGTTCAGTGTTTGTTTTAATGCTCATGTGCAACCATAAATTTGCTGTTTAACATTACTGTTTAACTGTTTAACTCCAACTGTTTAACCTTTTAATTTGTATGCCATCTTTGGATCAAACAATAGGCATTTATTATTTTTTGTCTCATTTTTACTTCCATAAAGTGTACAGTATTTAAAGTAAGGAAGTAACTTACTTCCTTATGTTTTGACTAAAATAATTTGATCAACAAAATACATTAACTAAAACCATCATGGAGGTCTTTGTTGACTGATTATGGCATGATTATTTAAAGAGTAAGAATGGTACACAGATTCACCTATTTAATCTGTGCATGATAGAGGAGTTTGGAAAAATACTAAAATAACAGACACACATTCCACACACACATGCACACACCTGTCCATGTCAAACAAATGGCACACTCCTGATGTTGTGTATGCAAACACACACATATGGATGATGCAACAGCTCTTATGTGTGTAAACACACAAAGTGTCTGGAGTATCTTTGTCATATTAAACCTCTCTCTTTATTGTTTGCACTTGCAACAACATATGTACTACTGTGGGTGATGACAATCTGTCTGTCTCCATATCTGACTTTGTGCCTGCATCTACCCGTCAAACCTTATTGTTTACTGCAGACATGGAACCTGTGTACAGCCCCTAAAGTCATGATTTAACCAGACAAATTCACTGTGCAACAAAAAGGTGTTAACTACTGTTGGCAGGTCAATTCTGTCTTTTTATCTGCTCTAATTTATATGTTTCTTGTTTTCTGACTTGATCAAATCATATTAACAAGTTCCACCAAGCAATTCCAGACCTTCATGGGTGAAGAACCACTTTAAAAATACTATGAGGTCATTTGTACAGAAGTGTGCATCAGTTGTCAAAAGCACATGAGCAATGAAGAGCTTCTTCATGCTTTTTTTTTTCAGAATCCAGTTTTACTAGTGGTGAAGTACATTTAAAGATTTTAAGCGTGATTATTCTCCGAAAATTGCTAGGATTTTTAAAAATATATAATGTACCTTCAACTTGTAATTTTTCAAGTCTTTCATACTCTTATTAACATGGGAGCGGACAGATGTGCTTGTCGAGAATATTCACCAAAAAATAAAACGCCGGCAATTCATAAATACTGCATAAATATTCCATGTGCAAACAACTGGTGACCATTTTAGCATTATTACAACAGTTGTTATTTGTGTAAATGCACACACCAGCTGCAGTCAGATATACAGTTAGGCCCAAAAATATTTGGACAGTGACACAAGTTTTGTTATTTTAGCTGTTCACGAAAACATATTCAGGATACAATTATATAATCAATATGGGCTTAAAGTGCAGACTCTCAGCTGTAATTTGAGAGTATTCGCATCCAAATTGAAGCAAGGGTTTAGGAATTACAGCTCTTTAATACGTAGCCACCTCTTTTTCAAGGGACCAAAAGTAATTGGACAATTGACTCAGAAGGCTGCAAAAAAAAACAAAACAAAAAAAAAAAAAAAACAAGGCTGCATGGGCTCTTCCCTCGTTAACCTGTTATCAATTAAGCAGTTAAAAGGTCTGGAGTTGATTCCAGGTGTGGCCTTTGCATTTGGAAGCTCGTTGTGTCGTCTGCTTTCATCTTCCACAACATATACAGTATATGTGTGTATGTGTGTGTGTGTGTGTGTGTGTGTGTGCACGCGTGGGCCTGTATGTACAGTATACACACATGATTTTTTAATAAAGCTAACACAGTGTCAATGAAGCCACTGTCCACACACAATGTTTCAATAGTGGCTTAGAGACAGGGTTCTCGTCACAGCTGGGTATGCTGCTCAGTGTTTGCACTCAAACAAACACACACCTATCTTTTTTCTTGCAATCTTTAGTAAAGAACCTCTGTAACTTTACTGTTGCTTAGTTCTATGAAAGGTAAAAACAAACTATAGACTAAAGGTCCCTGTCAAGATTTCGACTACAGCCTTATAAAAATTTCTCAAACAGGTTCATTTTGTCTTCTTAATGATAAAAGTGGTCCTGCTCTTCTATTAGACAAAGCAAAGAGACGTCTTTGCTTGTCTTAATAGAAGAACAAGACTACTTTTATCCTTATAAAAAATGTGTAAAAATTACTGGTGAAGGAGTTAAAGTGTTAATTGTGTGTTAGCACAATGCCCTGTTTAAGGCTGACAGACTTTTTTATTCATGATTAATTGCGGTGGGACAAAAAAGCACAACTCGTGCTGGAACGAAAAAAAAAAGCGGGTAGTTTTTCTGGTGGAAAACTACTCATGACACAAACTCCTCACTTTACTTAACTCTGGATTTTCAAACCAGTTTGTTGGAGTATCACTGTCATACTAGTCATACTATGTGGACATGTGGACTGAATCAATGTACAATCCCGACACTCGAGAGAAGAGAAGAACCCAACAGAGAAGAGAGGAGAGGCAGAAGCGCAGCAAGCAGCTAAGCTAAAGACTAACATTGTTCGAACACCGCTTCCATTCAATTCAATTCAATTCAATTCAATTCAATTCAACTTTATTTATATAGCACCATTTCACAACAACAGTCACCTCATAGCACTATCAACTGTAGGGAGAACCCCCACAGTTGCAGAAAGACCCCAGCAATCAGGCGATCCCCTGTGAGCAAGCACTTGGCGACGGTGGAGAGGAAAAACTCCCTTTTAACAGGAAGAAGCCTCCAGCAGAACCAGGCTTAGGGAGGGGCAGTCATCTGCTGCGACTGGCTGGGGGGTGAGGGGATAGAGAAGAAGAAAAGAACAGACATGTAGAGAGCAAACAGCACGATGGGGACTCAATCTAAGGGAGAGAACAAACAAATGTTAATGACCAGCAAAAAAAATATTTCATAGAGAGTGAGAAAAGGAGTGAGGCCCAGTGCATTACTGGAGGTCCCCCGGCTGACTAAACCTATTAGCAGCATAACTAAGGGAGGGTTCAGAAACACATGATCCCTCCCTAATTGTAGACTATATCAAAAAGGTAGGTTTTAGACCTATTCTTAAAAACAGAGATCGAGTCTGACTCCCGAATCCAGATTGGCAGCTGATTCCACAGGAGAGGAGCTTAACTGAAGGCTCTGCCTCCCATTGTACTTTTGGAGATTCTAGGTATTACAAGTAATCCTGCATTTTGGGAGCGTAGTGCTCTGTTAGGATAATACGGTAGTATCAGATCTTTTAAATAAAAAGGAGCCTGATTGTTTAGAGCTTTGTAAGTAAGAAGAAGGATTTTTTTTTTTTTTTTATTTAAGTTTTTGTAAAGGGTATACAGGTCGTTACAGCAATGCAGTGTTTACATTTTCATCACATGTTCCCTTATTTTCTGATATCTGACAACATTGGAAGATTAATTCTTACAACACCCCTTTTTTTTTTTTTTTAAAGTGAAAGAAAAAGTGAAATTAAAGAGAAAAAAAACAAAAAAATAAAAAAAACCAAACAAACCAGTAAAAAACAAACAAAAAGAAAAAGTAAGTAAATAAAGATAAAAGAGCATCTGAGTAGCGTTGGAACAAAGAGCGGAACCATTATTGAAATGGTATTTGTCAAAGATTAGATCTAATGGAAGACACATATGCGGTCCAGGGTTGCCAAAAGTTCATGAACCCATCCATGTCCTGTCTCAGTGCGAATGTCAACTTTTCCATCGAGTAAATGTCTTGGATCACGTTAGTCCAATCTTCAGGTGTAGGACAGTCCTTCAACATCCATTTTTTAGTTAGAGCTTTTTTGCTTGCCAATATTAAAACATTGAATAAGTATTTTTCTCCTCGTCTTTCCAGTGAGTCCGGTAGTAAACCCAAATACAAAGTTACAAAAGAAAAGGGAACTGTAATTTTGAATATTTTCCCCAATATTGTCTGTACATTGGTCCAATATTGGTGGATAACTGGGCATGACCAAAACACATGAAAATGATTTGCAGTCTTTTCACCACACAAGCGCCAACAGTTCAATCCCTTATGGGTAAATTTGTTTTGTGCAGGTGTTCTGAAAAATCTTGCCAAGTTTTTCCATCCAAATTCTCTCCACTGCAGGGATGAGGTACTTTTCCATTGCTGTTTATTTAGCTTTTCCCATATTTCCAGTTGTAAAGTGAAATTCCCCTCTTTTTCCCATCTCTCTTTTATATAAGATGTGTTGTCTCCTTTTAAGTCTTGAAGACCTTGGTATATTTTAGAAATGTATCTGATCCCTGGGATCCCTTTATATGCCATTAAGAAGACCTTCAGAACACCTGACTGGGCCCTTTCCAAAACCTCCTTTTTAAGTATATTGTTTATGTGGTATCTAAGCTGGAAGAACCTGTAAAGGTCTTGATTTATTAGGCCTTGTTTTTTCAAATCTTCAAAACTTCTTAAGATTTGCCCTTTAAAAAAATCGTAATATTTTATCAGCCCTTTCTCCTTCCACTTTTTAAATCTGGTGTCTGTTTTATTAGGAGTAAAGTCCTGATCATAGGCGATCCATTGCAGAAGTCGATAGGGCTCTTTAGTTTGATTCTCTCTGACTATCTTAAACCAAATTTTTAGCGGGGTCTCTATCCACGGGTTAGTGTTATTCAAAAGCTTAGGTAAGGCATTGTTCCCTATTATCGCCTGTAGGGGGATGTCACTTGTTATTTGGCATTCGATCTCCTTCCATTGTGCAGTGTAGACTGGGTTACATATCTCTACTAAAGTTTTAATTTGTGCGGCTTTAAAGTAGTCCCTGATATTTGGCAGCGCGAGCCCACCTTTGTCTTTGTTTAGCTGTAGGGTTCTATATCTGATTCTAGGTCTCTTGCCCTGCCATATGAATCTTGAGATCCTTCTGTCCAGCTCCTGCCATGTTTTTTTGGGAGGTTCTACCGGTATTGTTTGGAAAAGGTATAGAAGACGTGGAAGTATATTCATTTTGACTGCTTCAATTCTTTGTGCAGTACCCAAGAATGGTATCATATTCCATCTTGCTAGGTCAGATTTTATTTTTGTCACCAGTGGATCATAGTTTAGTGATATAATTTTGTTGAGTTGTTTCGGGATATTGACCCCCAGATATTTCATAGATTCCGACTCCCAGTTAGTTTTGAGTTTGCTTAGTGAATAATGATTTGGGTCATAGTTGAATGTTAAAACTTGGGTTTTATGCATATTTAATTTGTACCCCGATAAATCTCCATACTCTGAAAAAACTGAGGTTAGTTCTGGTAAAGAAGTGTCCGGCTGCCCTAGGTATATTAAAATGTCATCAGCAAAGAGTGCTATTTTATGTTCCTTCTGACCAAGTGTAATACCTTGAATTTTTTGGTTTTGTCTTATCCATTGGCTCAGAGGTTCTATGAAGATTGCAAAGAGCAGTGGAGACAGGGGGCAGCCCTGACGACATCCTCTTTCCAGTTCAAAAGATGATGATAAATTACCGTTAATCCTTATTTTAGCTGTTGGTTTTTTATATAATGCCTGTATAGTTCTAATGAAGTTGTTATGAAAATTGAAACTGGATAAGATTCTATATAGAAAAGACCAGTCAACCGAATCGAATGCTTTTTCAGCATCTAATCCCAATATGACTGCATTTAAGTTATATTTTTTTATATGATGAATTATGTGTAAAGTGCGTCGAATGTTGTCTTGTGTCTGTCTTTGTCTTATAAAACCTGTTTGGTCTAAATGAATTAGGTCTGTCAGTATATTTTCTAACCTTTTGGCAAGGATAATGGTAAAAAGCTTATAGTCCTGATTTAGTACACTGATTGGTCTGTAGTTGGAGCACTTTAGTTTATCCTTTTCAGGTTTAGGTATAACTGCAATGACCCCTTCTCTCCAGGAGGGGGGGATTTCCCCTGTGTGGAGGACATAATTAAATGTTTTCAGGAGGAGAGGAGATAGTTGCTGTTTAAAGGTTTTGTACCACTCTGCTGTATAGCCATCAGCTCCTGGGGATTTGTTAGCTTTAAGTTTCATAATTGCTTTTTCCAATTCTTTAGGATGTATTTCTGACAGTAGTGTTTTATTTTGTGACTCCGTAAGTTGGGGAAGGTTTAATGTGTTTAGGAATGCCTCGGATGCGTTTTTATGTTTTTTGTGGGAGTATAAGTTCTTATAGTAATTCTCGAAGTTTTTAAGAATATCCTGAATTCTGAATTTTATTTCCTTTGATACTGGGTCTCTGATTTTGTAGATTGCTCTTTCTGTTTGATGTTTCCTCAATTTATAGGCTAGCAATTTTGCCGATTTACTGCCTGCTTCATAGTATTTTTGTTTCAGAAATGTAAGTTTCTTCTGGATTTCTATTGTGTAGATCTCATTTATTTGGTTTTTAATTTCCTTAATCTTGAGCGAGTCAGTAGAATGAGTGTTGCCTTTGTGTTCTTTTTCTAGGTTCCTAAGTTCTGACTCTAATGTGGATAGTTTTTCTTGTCTTAGTTTCTTTTGGGTTGCCAGTTTTGCAATAATCTTTCCTCTTATTACAGCTTTACATGCATCCCACAGTATTAAAGTATTACCGGTTTAACAGAGAGCTGAAGAGGGCTAAATCTCTATACTCAGAGAGACTCCAGCAGCAGTTCACTGCTAATGATTCGGCTTCCGTGTGGAGAGGTCTGAGGCAAATCACCAACTATCGACCTAAGGCTCCTAAAGGTCAGGATGACAAAGCCCTTTGTCAAAGACTGTCCCAACACTATGCCCGTTTTGACACCTCGTCATCTGTGTCCAACTCCCCCCCTCCCTCCAGCTCCACAGCCTCCACATTCCCTACTTCATTTAAGGCACCCCCCCCTCCTCCCCCCCTCCCCTTATCATCAGTGAGCAGGATGTGCTCAAACAGTTCTCCAGACTGAACCCGCGCAAGGCCCCCGGCCCAGACGGCGTGTCTCCCTCCACCCTGAGACTCTGTGCGAAACAGCTGGCTCCTGTATTCACAGACATTTTTAACACCTCCCTTAAGTTATGCCACGTGCCGTCCTGCCTCAAATCCTCCACCATCATCCCTGTCCCCAAGAAGCCACGGATCACTGGACTTAATGACTACAGACCTGTAGCGCTCACCTCTGTAGTCATGAAGTCCTTTGAGCGCCTGGTCCTGTCCCACCTCAAGTCCATCACCACCCCTCTCCTGGACCCGCTGCAGTTTGCCTATCGAGCCAACAGGTCTGTAGACGATGCAGTCAACCTGGCCCTCCACTCCATCCTGCAGCACCTGGACTCCCCGGGAACCTACGCCAGGATCCTGTTTGTGGACTTCAGCTCCGCATTCAACACCATCCGCCCCGCTCTGCTCCGGGACAAGCTGTCCCTGCTCAACGTGCCTGACTCCCTCTGCAGGTGGATCATTGACTTCCTGACGGACCGGAGGCAGCATGTGCGGCTGGGAAAGACTGTCTCAGACTATACTAGCATCAGCACCGGATCACCCCAGGGCTGTGTACTTTCCCCCCTACTCTTCTCCCTTTACACCAACTCCTGCACCTCCAGCCACCAGTCTGTCAAGTTGATCAAGTTTGCGGACGACACCACCCTCATCGGGCTCATCTCCAATGGCGACGAGTCCGCCTACAGGAGAGAGGTGGCCCAGCTGGCGTCCTGGTGCAGCAATAACAACCTGCAGCTGAACGCTCTGAAGACAGTGGAGATGATTGTAGACTTCAGGAAAGTCACTACTCCTCTGCCCCCCCTCACCCTCTCAGGCTCTCCCATCACCACTGCTGATTCCTTCCGCTTCCTAGGCACTACCATCACCAGGGACCTCAAATGGGAGCTGACCATCAGCTCACTCATCAAAAAAGCCCAGCAGAGGATGTTCTTCCTGCGGCAGCTGAGGAAGCTCAAGCTACCCACCAAGATGTTAGTGCAGTTCTACACAGCCATCATCGAGTCCATCCTCACCACCTCCATAACCGTGTGGTACGCAGGAGCCACTGCCAGGGACAGACTAAGGCTGCAGCGCGTCGTGCGCACTGCTGAGAAGGTGATCGGCTGCAAGCTCCCATCTCTCCAGGATCTGTACATCTCCAGGACCCGGAGGCGTGCTGGCCGGATCATAGCCGATCCCTCACACCCTGGTCACGTACTGTTTGCCCCCCTCCCCTCTGGTAGAAGACTTCGGTCCATCCAGACTAAAACCTCCCGTCACATGAACAGCTTCTTCCCCTCTGCCATTAGACTGCTGAACACTAAGTGACTTATTGACTCTCGTGCACCATGCACAGCAGCTCAACCAGACTCATGTCAATCATCACTGTTTTCTTCCTGCATTACCGACTGCACTATATAGTTCTCCACAGTATCTGCTGCTGGCTAATATATATTTTAACTGTTGACCAGTATCACTTAATCTTATCCTACACTTTATTACATGTATAGTTTATTTCTCTTATCTTATCATGTTTAATGTTGCAGCATTGCACCGAGACAAATTCCTAGTTTGTGTACTACATGAACAATGGCAATAAACCTGATTCTGATTCTGATTCTGATTCTGATTAAAGGGGATACTTCTCCATTATCGTTATCTTCCAAATATCTGAGAATATCTGATTCCAATTCATCTTTCAATGGTCCTTTCAGGACATTTGAATTTAACCTCCAAGAAAATGTATTATTTGTGTATTTTTGGATATTTAAGTCCATGTAGATCGGACTGTGGTCGGAGAGATCCATCAGTCCTATTTTACATGTTTTTACTCTTCCAATGTCTCTATTAAACATAAAAAAATAGTCAATCCTTGAGTAAGATGAATGTGGAGTTGAGTAAAATGTATAGTCTTTTACACTGGGGTTGAGTTCCCTCCACACGTCACAGATTCCCAATTCTTTTAGTAGCATCCGAGTCTTCCTGTTTTGGGTGTTATTTTGATGTGGGGAATTACCAGAAGCATCCCAGTATGGATTCAGTCTAAGATTGAAGTCCCCACCACATATCACTAAACCTTGAGCTTTAGTTATCATTAGGTCGAATACATTTTTATAAAATTTCCAGTTAGCCCCTGGGGGAGCATACACATTCAGCAGGGTGATATCTTCTCCCTCTAGCCGCCCAGTTACCAAACTGTATCTCCCTTCTTTATCTTTGTGTTCTGATTTTTTTTCAAATGTAATTTTGGTTGATATCAATGTCGCTACTCCCCTCCTCCTCCCTGATTTATATGAAGATGAAGAGATCATTTTAAACCCTTGTCTACTGAGTTTATTGTGTTCCACGTCTGTTAGGTGGGTTTCTTGTAAAAGTATTATTCCTGCTTTGTCTTTTTTCATTTTGCCTAGAATCTTGGATCTTTTAACTGGATTCAGGATTCCTTTTACATTATATGAAATTATTTTGGTTACACCCTGTTTCTCCATTGTGTTATTTTGTTTAGTATAACTGTGTGGTGGCCCTCTTTTGTGCTACTCAGAAACTGAAAGAACATTAAAAACAAGAAAAACATTAAGAACATAGTGTAAAAAACTTTAAAACAAAAAGCTGTCATAAGAACTTCCTGAGCTGAGGTCTTTTTAAAGACCCTGTAAGAGCCTTGATGGAGTGAAGGCTCTGAGGGAAATTCCTCAAACTCTGTTACGTGTTGAGGGCCCTCTCTTACCACTGAAAGTAGTCCCATGCTTTTAACGTGAGTTTCAGAACCCAATCCAAACTTGAAATGATTTTTTTTTTTTCCTTTTATGCCTAAACCCTGTGAAATTGTGTGCACCCTCCCACCCCCATCACATCAAACATTCACGCAAAAACAGTATTTGTTAGTATGAGGAGAACATGTGGATTATTGTCACATTTCTATTTTAACAAGTTTTTTTTTTTTTTTTTTATTACAAAGACTTATTTGTTTCAAATAATATGATTGTTCCATGAAATGTTTTACCACATGCTGAATATGCATCTCCTTTAATGTTTGTTACCTTGTATGAGGGGGGTTGGATGTGCGGATTGATTCAAGAGAAAAGGAAAAAAAAAAAAAAAAAAAGGTCGCTATTCCAACCTGAAAACGGATAGTTTATCCGCGACGCTCTGGTGCTGGGTTTCCCGCTGCTGGTCCGTGGATTTTGAGGGTCTTTGTGTTGTCCATGTTTGCGCTTTGATCTTCTCACTCGGGTCTGCTGCGGGTTTAAATACCGTTACCGGGAGCCCTCTTTTCGCCATGTCAGCTGTTGCTTCTTCCGCCGAATTATAGAGACACGTTTCATCGCCGTAGAAGACCCTTAACTTCGCAGGAAATGGTGTCTGAAAGCGCAATTTCTTCTCTCTTAACACCTTTTTCGCGTCATTGTATTCCCTGCGCTTTTTAAGGACCTCCGGGGCGTAATCGTATTCCACGTAGACTTTTCTCTCCTGGTACATAAATCCTTTTTTCTGCCAGGCCAGTCTTACAACCTCTTGTTTTATTTTGAAATTGGAAAATCTTACCAACACCGAACGTGGGGGCGCTTCCGCCGCCGGCCTAGCGGCTAATGAACGATGTGCCTTTTCTATCTTCAAGTCGGTGGTTTGTGGAATATCCAATTTCTCTCTTAGTAAGGATTCCACGCATTCTGCCATTGAGTTAAAACCATTTTCGGTTCCTTCTATCAGACCATGAATTCTTATGTTGTCTCTTCTTTGTTTTCCTTCTTGGTCGGTTAGCTTAGCCTCTATAGCTGCTTGTCTTTTGCGTAGGTCTAGCACAGAATCTTCGAGCACTTTTATTCGATCTTCTGTTTCCAAGATTCGGTTCTCGGCCTGGTCCACTCTGCTGTTTGTCCTTTTCAATTCTTCTCTGAATTCCCGAAATTCGGCCGTAACATCTCGGCGAAATCGTCGTAGCTCCTCAAATAGTGATTTCAGGCTAACCCTTTTGTTAGCTATCACCAGTTCCTCGTCTTCTGAACGGAGATCTTCCAGTTCAGATTCTCCGGCCGATACGTGTCCTGGCCTGGAGAATTTCAGTTTCTTCTGTTTTCCTTTAGACATGATGATTTTGTCTTTTGATTTTCACTCCTCCAAAAATCCGTTAAGTTTGATTTTCAAGGTGTTATCCTGGATTGGGTCTGAGAGCTTCAGTGTTAAGCTGCAGTCGCCATGGCGTCCAGACCGGAAGTCAAGAAGAAGGATTTTAAACTTAATTCTAAACTCTATGGGAAGCCAATGAAGGGAGGCCAGAACCGGAGAGATATGATCTCTCTTTCTAGTACCTGTTAAAACTCTTGCTGCAGCATTTTGGATCAGCTGAAGACTTTTTAAAGATGTTTTAGGACAGCCTGATAATAAAGAATACAGTAATCTAATCTCGAGCTAGCAAAAGCGTGGATCAGTTTCTCAGCATCACTCTGAGACAAGATGCTCCTGATCTTGGCAATATTACGCAAATGATAGAAGGCAGTCTTAGAAACACATTTAATATTCAATTCAATTCAATTCAATTCAACTTTATTTATATAGCGCCATTTCACAACAACAGTCATCTCATAGCACTATCCACTGTAGGGAGGACCCCCACAGTTGCAGAAAGACCCCAGCAATCAGGCGATCCCCTGTGAGCAAGCACTTGGCGACGGTGGAGAGGAAAAACTCCCTTTTAACAGGAAGAAACCTCCAGCAGAACCAGGCTCAGGGAGGGGCAGTCATCTGCTGCGACTGGCTGGGGGGTGAGGGGATAGAGAAGAAGAAAAGAACAGACATGTAGAGAGCAAACAGCACGATGGGGACTCAATCTATGGGAGAGAGCAAACAAATGTTAATGACCAGCAAAAAAAAATATTTCATAGAGAGTGAGGAAAGGAGTGAGGCCCAGTGCATTACTGGAGGTCCCCCGGCTGACTAAACCTATTAGCAGCATAACTAAGGGAGGGTTCAGAAACACATGATCCCTCCCTAATTGTAGGCTATATCAAAAAGGTAGGTTTTAGCCCTATTCTTAAAAACAGAGATCGAGTCTGACTCCCGAATCCAGATTGGCAGCTGATTCCACAGGAGAGGAGCTTGATAACTGAAGGCTCTGCCTCCCATTGTACTTTTGGAGATTCTAGGTATTACAAGTAAACCTGCATTTTGGGAGCGTAGTGCTCTGTTAGGATGATACGGTAGTATCAGATCTTTTAAATAAAAAGGAGCCTGATTGTTTAGAGCTTTGTAAGTAAGAAGAAGGATTTTAAACTTAATTCTAAACTCTATGGGAAGCCAATGAAGGGAGGCCAGAACCGGAGAGATATGATCTCTCTTTCTAGTACCTGTTAAAACTCTTGCTGCAGCATTTTGGATCAGTTGAAGACTTTTTAAAGATGTTTTAGGACAGCCTGATAATAAAGAATTACAATAATCTAATCTCGAGCTAACAAAAGCGTGGATCAGCTTCTCAGCATCACTCTGAGACAAGATGCTCCTAATCTTGGCAATATTACGCAAATGATAGAAGGCAGTCTTAGAAACAAATTTAATATGTGAATTGAAGGACAAATCCTGATCAAAAATAACTCCAAGGTTCCTCACAGAGCTATTAAGAGAAAGAGTAACTGCATCCAAACTGAAAGTTTGATTTGGAAAGGAATTTCTAAGGTTTTTTGGACCAACAAGAATGACTTCAGTCTTATCTGAATTTAATAGCAGGAAATTACAAGTCATCCAAACTTTGATTTCCTTAAGACAGGCTTCTAACTTGGCTAATTGATTAGTATCATCTGGCTTCATTGACAGGTATAATTGTGTGTCATCTGCATAACAGTGAAAATGTATACAGTGCTTTCTAATAATGTTGCCTAACGGAAGCATATATAAACTAAAAAGAGTAGGGCCAAGCACAGATCCCTGTGGAACTCCATGACTAAGCTTTGAGCTGAGAGAAAACTCATCATTTACATGAACAAACTGGAACCTATCAGATAAATAAGATCTAAACCACTGCAACGAAGTTCCATTAAGTCCAACATAGTGTTCTAATCTATCAAGTAGAATATTATGATCAATAGTATCAAAAGCTGCACTAAGATCTAAAAGGACAAGTACAGAAACTAGTCCATTATCAGATGCAATGAGGAGGTCGTTAGTGACCTTCGCTAAGGCTGTTTCAGTACTATGATGGATTCTAAACCCAGATTGAAACTCCTCAAGTAAACCATTTCCCTGCAGGTGGTCAAATAATTGCGTAGCAACAACTCTTTCTAAGATTTTTGAAATGAAAGGGAGATTAGAGATTGGTCTATAGTTAGCTAAAGCTCCTGGATCTAGCGTTGGCTTTTTGAGTAAGGGTTTAATTACAGCCGTTTTAAAAGCCTGCGGTACATGGCCTAAAGTTAATGAAGAGTTGATTATATGAAGAATAAAGCTACCAATAAGTGGGAAGACTTCTTTAAATAACCTGGTAGGAATAGGGTCTAAAAGACAAGTTGAAGGTTTGGATGAGGAAACTATTTTGTCTAACTCACAAAGGTCGATTGGAGTAAACTCATCAAGACAGACATCAATAGAAGGAGTTGTAGTAGTTACAGTATTTAAGTTAACTGTGGGAAGAATCTGATTGATTTTATCTCTGATGGATGAAATTTTATTATTGAAAAAGTTCATAAAGTCCTGACTAGTAAGCTCTAAGGGGATGCTAGGATTGACAGAGTCCTGACTCTTTGTCAACCTGGCTACAGTACTGAAAAGAAACCTGGGATTATTCTTGTTCTCTTCTATTAATGCAGAGTAATAACTCGTTCTAGCTTTTCTAAGAGATTTTTTATAAATTAAAAGATGATTTCTCCAAGCTAAATAGATTTCATCTAAATTAGTAGAGCGCCATTTTCTTTCTAATTGACGAGTCTTCTGTTTTAAGCTACGAGTTTCTGTGTTGAACCAAGGAGTTAAAAATCTCTGATTAGACTTTTTCTTTTTTAAGGGGGCCACCAAGTCTAGAGCCTGATGCAGAGAAGCTGAAACACTATCCACCATGCTATCAATTACAGAAGGAGCAAGCTGTCTATAGCTTATTTCCGTTGTGTTGACACATGGCATAGAGGAAACAATCTGCATAAATTTGGAAACAGCATCATCTGAGAGGCATCTACTGTGATAATATTTTTCTTTAGGAGCCAAATAGTCAGAAATAGTAAAATCAAAGGCTAACAGACAATGGTCTGACAGTACAGGGTTATGAGGAGACACTACAAGATTTTCTATTTCTATGCCATATGTCAGAACAAGGTCCAATGTATGGTGGAGGTAATGAGTAGAATTTCCTACTTTCTGAGAAAACCCAATCGAGTCTAATATTGAATTAAAAGCCACATTAAGGCAGTCACTATCTACATCCACATGTATATTAAAGTCCCCTACTATAATTATTCTATCAGATTTCAGCACTAAATCAGCTAAGAAATCAGCAAATTCGGATAAAAATTCTGAATAGGTTGATGGGGGACAATAAACTATGGCAAATAAAATTGGGTTTAACCTGGAATTGCTAAAGTGCCCAACACTGAGGACCAGGCCCTCAAAGGAATTATAACATGTTTTTTGCTTTACATTAACTAGTAATTTGGAATGGTAAATTGATGCTACTCCTCCTCCACGACCAGAACTTCTGGGATTTTGACAGTTTAAATAACCAGAGGGAGTTGATTCATTTAAACCAACATAATCCTCTTGCCCTAACCAAGTCTCTGTAAGGGAAATTAAATCAATCTGATGATCAATTAACAGATCATGGACTAACAGAGACTTGGGAGTTAGAGACCTAATATTTAATAAACCACATTTAATTTTTAAATTATGAGGAGGAACAGAGGCCAAATCATTCAATTTAGAGGCTTTATGTTTAATTTGAGTTTTACCAATATTTTGCTTTATCACTTTGGGATGCTTATACATTATATTTTTATTTACTTTGGAGGGAGCAGACAACGATTCTCTGATGGGGAAGACAGGGGCTAAGCTGAGGGGTGGCGGATGAAGAGGAGCTGCAGAGAGGCGTGTAAGACTGCGACTCTGCTTCCTGGTCCCAACTCTGAGTAGTCATGGTTTTGGAAATTTGGATAAAAAAGATGCCAGATTGTTAGATAAATGAGAAGCACCATCCAAAGTGGGATGAATGCTGTCTCGTCTCATAAGACCAGGTTTTCCCCAAAAAGAGCTCCAATTGTCAATGTAGCCCACGTCATTTGCAGGACACCACACAGACAGCCAGCGGTTCAAGGATGACGAGCGACTAAACATGTCATCACTGGTCAGATTGGGGAGGGGCCCAGAGAATACTACAGTGGCAGACATCGTTTTGGCAGTCACACACCGATTCTATATTAAGTTTCGTGACTTCCGACTGCCGGAGACATTTAATATGTGAATTGAAGGACAAATCCTGATCAAAAATAACTCCAAGGTTCCTCACAGAGCTATTAAGAGAAAGAGTAACCGCATCCAAACTGAAAGTTTGATTTGGAAAGGAATTTCTTGGCGAGCAGAGAGGCTCCTGGCGCTGACTGAATTTGAGAGCGACAGACCTGCAGACCTGATGGGGAAGATGTTGAGTTTGAGAGACTCCGAAGATGATAACTTCATCTTCACCCACCTTTTCCTCAGGACCCTACCGTCAGCGGTGAGAGTGACCCTGGCCAGTTCACCACTGTTGGCCCGACGAGACTACCACGAGCTGGGCCAGGAGGCGCAACGACTCGTCGACGCCAATAAACAGCGCGCGGCTACGGCTGCAGCAGCGGAGCCAGGCGCAACGTCCGGAGAAAGCAGGGGCCAGAGGCTGCAGCACCAGACTCACCGACGATGGCGGCGGCAGGGGCCAGGAAACACAGAGCAGACGACGTCCTTTGCTTCTACCATCGCCGCTTCGCAGAGAGGGCACGCAAGTGCATTCCACCGTGCCATTTTAAGCGCTTGGGAAACGCCAAGACCGGGGGTCGGTAGCAGCTGCGGCCCTCGGAGAGGAGAACAAGCTGCTCTACTTGGGGGATGTGCACTCGAGGAGGCATTTCCTCGTGGACACGGGCTCCCAGCTGAGTTTCATCACACCTTCCTACGCTGACCGGCTGGCACCTTCCAGTGGTCCCCGGGTGTCAGCAGCGAATGGCTCGGCGATTAAGACCTTCGGTGAGAGGACTCTGCTTCTGTCTTTACATGACCGTACATTCGAGTGGACTTTCGTCATAGCGGCAGTCAATTTCAACATGTTAGGGGCTGATTTTTTGTGCTCACATGGTTTGTTGGTCGATCTTGCTAACAGACGCCTGGTTAATGCACTCTCTTTTTATTCTATTCCCTGTACAGCTCAAGTGGCCCCGCCGACAGCACAAGCCAACATCACAGCTGCAGGTGGTAAGTTCCACACACTCCTCACTCAGTTCCCAGCACTCACGGTTCCAACATTTTCGGCGACCATGGCTAAACACGGGGTGGAACATTTTATTACTACCACCGGACCGCCCGTTTTCGCAAAAGCTCGGCGCTTGGATTCAGCTAAACTGACCATAGCGCGCGAGGAGTTCGCCAACCTGGAAAGGTTGGGCATCATCAGGCGTTCGAAAAGCCCATGGGCTTCACCGCTTCACATGGTCCCGAAAGCTGATGGCTCGTGGCGGCCTTGCGGTGATTTCCGCAGGCTGAACAACGCTACAGCGCACGACCGCTACCCGATCCCGCACATCCAAGATTTTTCAGTTCATTTGGCGGGGGTGCGCGTTTTTTCTAAAATAGACTTGGTACGCGGTTACCACCAGGTCCCAGTGCGCGCTGAGGACATACCCAAAACAGCGGTAATAACTCCTTTTGGGCTTTTCGAGTTTTTGCGCATGCCGTTTGGGCTTAAAGGCGCTGCGCAGACGTTCCAACGTATGATGGACGCGGTTTTGCGCGATCTCCCTTTCGTGTTCGTCTACCTGGACGACATATTGGTAGCCAGCGCGTCCGAAGATGAACACGAAAACCACCTCACGGCAGTTTTCCGGAGGTTGGCAGAGCACGGGTTAATAATTAACCCAGCGAAGTGTCAGTTCGGGGTGACGCAGATTGTCTCCCCAGAGGGAGTGGTCCCTCTGCCTGACAAAGTGCGCGCAGTAACAAATTTTCCCCAGCCACAAACGGTCAAAGCATTACAGGAGTTTTTGGGAATGGTGAATTTTTATAACTGTTTCCTCCCCCGTGCAGCGCAGCTCATGCAACCATTGTATGCTGCACTAAAAAAACAAAAACCCACAAATAAAGTCGAATGGTCTCCCGAGCCAGAGCGCGCATTTTCTGAAGTCAAAACAGCCCTGGCAAACGCTGCGTTGTTAGCACATCCAGTCCCAGCAGCCCGCATGGCGCTCACTACTGACGCGTCAGATGTGGCCATGGGGGCGGTCGTGGAACAGTATGTAGCCGGAGCCTGGCAACCGCTCGCCTTTTTCAGTAAGACCCTGCGCGACAGCGAACGAAAATACAGCGCATTCGACAGGGAGTTGTTAGCTCTCCACTTGGCCATTCGCCACTTCCAGTTCTGGCTGGAAGGACGCCGTTTCACCGCGTTCGTTGACCACAAGCGGCTGACTTTCGCGATGGCCAAGATTTCAGAACCTTGGACGGGCCGGCAGCAGATACAGCTGGCCGCGATATCGGAGTTTACTACCGATATCCAGCATGTGGCGGGTAAACTTAATGTAGTGGCGGACTGCCTCTCGCGTGCCGTGGGGGCTCCAGCCCGCGCGGAGGTAGGTCCTGCAGCCATGGCCGCGGAGCAGGTTAGCGACGCAGAAGTGTGTGCGGCCCCGGTCCGCGTGGGGATAGATTATGCAGCCATGGCCGCGGAGCAGGTTAGCGACGCGGATGTGCGCGCGCTCCAGTCTGGACCAACAGGGTTAAGGCTGGAGAACAGGGTGCTGCAAGACGGTATGCCCCCCCTAATCTGCAATGTCTCCACTGGGCGGCCGCGTCCGGTGGTTCCAGCCGCGTGGTGCCGCCGCGTTTTTGACTCGATCCATCCTCTGGCACACCCGGGAGTGCGTGCGTCGGTCAAAATGGTAGGAGAGAAATTTGTATGGCTGAGCTTGCGCAAACAAGTTAGAGAGTGGGCGGCAGCCTGCATAGCTTGTCAGCGGGCCAAGGTTCATAGACACACGAGAGCTCCCTTGGAGCCGTTTCACATCCCAGCTAAAAGGTTTGATCATGTCCACGTGGACCTCGTAGGCCTCCTCCCGCCCTCACAAGGGTGCACACATCTTCTGACAATGGTTGACCGCACCACGCGCTGGCCGGAAGTGGTTCCGCTGTTGTCAACCACAGCTGAGGAGATGGCGCGCACGTTTTTAACGGCATGGGTAGCGCGTTTTGGAGTCCCGTCGGACATTACGTCCGACAGAGGCCCGCAATTTGTTTCCGAACTTTGGTCAGCGATGGCCCGCAGCCTGGGGGCAACGATCCACCGCACGACCGCGTACAACCCGCAGGCTAACGGGTTATGCGAACGTTTTCACAGGTCACTGAAGGCGGCTCTCAGAGCGTCGCTTACGGATGCAAATTGGGTGGACAAGCTACCATGGGTTTTATTGGGGTTGCGTTCTGGACCTAAAGAGGATTTAGAAGCCTCCCCAGCTGAGCTAGTTTTCGCACAGCCACTTCGGCTGCCCGGGGAATTTCTCCCAGATAATCCAGTGCCAGAGTGCTCCCCAGCTCAGCGGTTACAGAATAGCATGGGCCCGAGCACGCTAGCTGGCCCTGTTCACCACAGTTTTCCGCGTGTTTTTGTGCCTAAGGCTTTAAAAAATGCGGAGTTTGTTTTTGTCAGACATGATGCCCATCGTCCGCCTTTACGCCCACCTTATGACGGAGTGCTGGAAACAGGAGATAAGCATTTTTTGCTAGATTTGGGGGGCAGAAAAGAAATGATTGGCATTAACAGGCTCAAACCCGCTTTTGTGGTAGCTGACAAAGTTGTGCAGTTGGCTAAGGCTCCTCGGCGCGGCAGACCCCCTAGAGAGCATTCCCCAGAACACCCACAGAGGTTGACTAACAGTTCTCATCCCCAGGCAGCAGCTCCGCAGCAGGAAGATGCCGCGGAAGTGGTACAGCCTGCTTACAGCAAATACGGAAGAAGGTTGAGACCCAAGCGGCACGTGGACTGATATGTAGTGATTTTATTATGACATGCAATCTGCGGTTATGTTGTTCCATCTTAGACTTTTGGAGGGGGGTCATGTGGTGCACATATGAGGGTTTCATATGCTTCACATGTGTATTACTGTATGCTTATTGTTTGCTTCACGTCTCAGAGGAACAAAAGGTCTGAATCTCCTAGGAGTAACAGGAGGATGTGAAGTCTGGCCTTTTGTATGCAAAGAGATGGCCTTGAAGGATTTCCTGACCACCAGGACTTTAGGTGGAGACGAGAAGACCTGGAGGGGGATGCATTGTGATTTGGGATTAAAAGACAATGGACTGTGTGCTTTGATGTCCTGGGGTATTAAAGGGACAGATGTTGGGGGATTCCTTCCTCTTTCTGTTTTTGAATGTTGGAGAATGTGAAGGTGAATAAAACTGGTCTTGAGAAATAAACCTAGCCTCGTCCTCCCACACATCTCCACAATATATATATATACTGTATATATATGAGATGAGAGATTGAGATGAGATTCAACTTTATTGTCATTACACATGTATGAATACAAGGCAACGAAACGTGACTTGGCATTTGGGCACGCTCTGCAGAGCGCATCCAAGGTCGGGGCAGCCGCTAGGCGCCAGTCATAAATATATGACTGGCGCTCATATACTGTATATATATATATATATATATACAGTATATATATACTGTATATGTTGGGCTGGGTTGGGCTGCACGGTGGCGCAGTGGTTAGCACTGTGGCAGGACAGTTTACCCTCGGCCGGGGGATCGCGGGGATCGTGAGATCGTGGGCTCTATCCCTGCCCCTGGCCAACAGTGATCTGTGTGGAGTTTGCATGTTCTCCCCGTGTTGCGTGGGTTTACTCTGGGATTTCTCCGGTTTCCTCCCACATGCCAAAAACATGCAGGTTAGGGATAAGGGGCGCTTGTGCACGCAGCGACCGGCAGCTGGTGGCTTGTCACCAGACTGCAAAAAAATCTACCTACGGGTACAAAATAAGTAATAAAAAAAAATAAAATAAAATATATATATATATATATATACAGTATATATATATATATATATATATATACTGTATATATATATACAGAGAGGGGAAAATAAATATTAAACACATCAACATTTTTCTCTTTAAACATATTTCTGATGGAGCCCTTGACTTGAGATTTTCTCCAGTTATCAGGAACGACTCAAGAAATCCATACATGAAAAGAAATCAAGGCAATTGTGTTCACAAAACAAGTAATATTTAATAAAGTGGAATGACACAGGGAGTAAGTATTGAACACACTTGAGGAAATTCATTTAATATTTAGTAGAAAAGCCTTTGTTGGTAATAATAGCTTCCAGACTCCTCCTGTATGGAGAAACTAGGCGCAGACATTGCTCAGAAGTTATTTACCCCATTCTTCCACACACACTGAAAATTTTGAAGGTTCCGTGGGTGTCTTCAATGAACTCTGATCTTCAGTCCATTCCACAGATTTTCAATTGCATTCAGGTCAGGTGACTGACTGGTCCAGTCTAGCAGCTTTATTTTCCTTCTCTGGAGCGAGTTGAGAGTTTCCTTGGCTGTGTGTTTGGGATCATTGTCTTGCTGAAATGTCCACCCTCGTTTCATCTTCAGCATCTTGGCAGATGGAAACAGGTTCTTATCAAGGATGCCTCTGTACATTTATCCATTCATTCATTCATTCATTCATTCATCTTCCGCTTAATCCTTTTCGGGTCGCGGGGGGGCTGGAGCCTATCCCAGCATCTTTGGGCGAGAGGCAAGGTACACCCTGGACAGATCGCCAGTCCATTGCAGGGCCAACACAGAGAGACAGACAACCATTCAACCATTCACTCTCACAGTCATACCTAAGGACAATTTAGAATCCCCAGCTTGATGCCAATTAACCTAACTTGCATGTTTTTGGCATGTGGGAAGAAACCGGAGAAATCCCAGTGTAAACCCACGCAGACACGGGGAGAACATGCAAACTTCACACAGATCACTGTTGGTCGGGGGCTGGGATCGAACCCAGGATCCCCTGGTCAAGGGTGAATTGCTGTGCTGCCGTAGTGCTAACCACTGCGCCACTGCGCTGTCCATTCATCTTTCCTTCAATTATATGAAGTCTGCCTGTACCATGTGCTGAAAAACATCCCCACACCATGATGGGATGTGCAGTGCCATTTCTCCTCCAAACATGTGTTGTGGCTTCCAAAAAGTTCAATTTTGGTCTTATCTGACCAGACTATATTCTCCCAGTATTTTACTGAGTTGCCCTAATGTTGTACAGCAAACTTTAAATGAGCTTCAACGTGCTTTTTCTTCAGCAATGGAGTCTTGCGAGGTGATCGGGCATAGAGCCCATGTCGATTGAGTGCATTACTTATTGTTTTCTTTAAAACAGCAGTACCTGCTAACTCCAGGTCTTTCTGGAGCTCTCCATAAGTGGTCTTTGGCTCTTGGATAACTTTTCTGATAATTCTTTTGACATCTCTGTCAGAAATCTCGTGAGAAGCTCCTGGTCAATGCTTGTTTATGGTAAAGTGATGTTCTTTCCATTTCCGAATGATACCTCCAACAGTGCTCACTGGAACATTCAGCAGTTTAGAAATGCGCCTGTTATTATTGTGTACTATGTTTCGCATCAATAAGGTTGTGAAGGTCTAGAGCAGGCTATTCAATTAGCAGCCCGTGGGCCACATGCGGAAATTTTTGGTTGACTGTTATGTGTGTGTAATGGAATGTGTAGTTGTAAAAAGAGGTTCCTACTCACACATGTGGTATTTTAAAACAAAACAAACCACAATAGTGGATATGCAATGCTTGTTAATGTCATCAATCTTTTCTTGGGGGGTTTGTGCACTGAAGTATTTGACAGTTCATTTTTTATTCAACAAAATGCACTTTGTGATGTGCCAAGGTCAGTTATGACCAGGATGTAGTATATTTTATTTCAAAAGGGAAAAAAATGTTAATGCTACTAACAGTGTACATTGAGTTTTTATGCACTTTGAGATATGCCTGAGTAAGACGTGACCAAAATGGTTATTTACAGAATTTTTTTTCATTCTATTTATTTAATTGTTGTTCAAGAGGAAAAATATTTCTACTACTTCAAGTTCTGCTGAACCCCAGCACTGTTACTGTGTTTTTATGCACTTCTGATGTGCCTTTGTCATGTGCCAAGCGCACATTTAAAATCAAGACAATTAATAAAAAGTGCATATTTTTCATCATATCGATCTGTGTTGGTTTGAAATTTGTCATTCAACAGATTGCTAAACATGTATGGCCCAATTACATGTCTTGATTTCAAATTGTGGCCCAACTGATTTTGTAATTGAATAGCTCTGGTCTAGAGAGAGCTCTTTGCTTCTACCCTTTGTGAGTTCTTTGTGGTGTGACAATCTGATATTCCCAGACCTTTTTAAAGGCTATCAGTTAGGACTTAACCAGCTGCAATTAATTTGCACTGATGAGGGATGGGATGGCTTACTAAATTCTGATGGATTTCAGTTAGTTTCTTGGCTTTCTATGCCTTTTTGCACCTCTTTTTCTTCATGTGTTCAATACTTATTCCCTGTGTCATTCCACTTTATTAAATATAACTTGTTTTGTGAACACAGTTGCCATGATTTCTTTGTATGTATGGATTACTAGGCTTGTTACTGATATTTGGTAAAAATCTCAGGTCAGTGGCTCCATCAGAAATATGTTCCCTGAGAAAAATGTTGGCATGTTCAATATTTATTTTCCCCGCTATCTATCTGTCTATCTATCTATCTATCTATCTATCTATCTATCTATCTATCTATCTATCTATCTATCTCTCTATCTATCTATCTAAAATGTACTTATGATATTGCTAAAATATAAAAGGATGCACTAGAATGGGTCTCAAATATTTGTAAACGTGTCCTGTTATCGCGTACTGCACAAGTTTATTGACAATACACGATAAAGTACACATATATACTAAAACAATCATAATGGTGACTGAACAACAACTCATTCCCCAAAGGTTCTTCCCATGTCTGTCTGGGTTTTCACCAGGTCCTGGTTTCCTCCCACAGTCCAAAGACATGCACATTAGGTCAATTGTCATTCTATTTTTTTCCCTTGTCCTGTAAGGCAGCTAGTTGAGCAGAACAGAAATCTGCTACCCTTATTGTGCCAAAACAGATTTACTTTAGCACTGCGGCAGCACAGCAACTCACCCTTGGCCGGGGGATCCTGGGTTTGATCCCAGCCCCCAACCAACAGTGATCTGTGTGGAGTTTGCATGTTCTCCCTGTGTCTGTGTGGGTTTACTCCAGGATTTCTCCGGTTTCCTCCCACATGCCAAAAACATGCAAGTTAGGTAAATTGGCATCAAACTGGGATTCTAAATTGTCCTTAAGTATGAATGTAAGAGTGAATGGTTGTCTGTCTCTGTGTTGGCCCTGCGATGGACTGGCAATCTGTCCAGGGTGTACCCTGCCTCTCGCCCAAAGATGCTGGGATAGGCTCCAGTCCCCCTGCTGGAGGGGGGCCTGGAGGGCCCCTCCGTGCCATGCCCCAGACACCGGGAGGCCAGCCCTGTCCCCTTGGGTTGGAGAGCAGTCTGCGCCCCTGGCGCGAGTCCCACCAAGCACCTCCACAGTGGGCCCGCCCCCACCCCAGCACCACCGTCGCACACCCCGGGGACCCCCACACCCAAAGAAGCCCCCCCCTCACCCAGGGGAGCCCATATGGCCAAGAGGCACTACCCCCTCAATCCAGCACCTCCCGACCAGCAGACACACCCATTCCCATGCATTCACACCATCATGCTCTCATACACATCCACACACACTCTCTTGCTCGCCCTCTCCCCCACACAACCCCATACTCACACTCCCGAACCCACCCACTCTCTCTCACTCTTATACCCGCTCGATCTTGCTCCCACTCCCACTCTCCCTCAGAGTCATCCACACTCACTCCCGTTCACCCATACACGCACTCACTCGCGCTCCGACCTACTCACATCCATTCATGCTCTCCCCAACGCTCATTCTCCCTTATTACTTAGGGCGACCGTGATGCAGATGCAGTGAGCACGAACGTGCACCAGCGCCCGGCAGCAGCCAGGAAGACCGCTGGTGCAGGCCAGTAGCCACACTCTCGCCGACCCACCCCAGGGCAGCCCTGGCCAAAGAAGCAGACCACCACCCCCAACGCCCACCTGAGCGACTGATCAGCGGACCAACGCAGGCGCTCTGAGATGCCACCTGACATGCAAAGCGCCCCACAAAACCACCCCATCATCACCATCACCATCTCCACTCATCACTCCTTCGCTCTTGCTTTCTCTCTTGTTCAATCACTCTCTTACTCCCTTGCTTGCATCTATTCATTCAGCAGGACCCAGGGATTTTGACAACATGACAGGTCCCAGGCCTCCTGCCGGGCCCCCAGGCCCCTGGCAGAAGGAGGGCAACAGGGGTGGGGGAAGACTATGGTACTCACTATGGTTCACTGGAATCTCAAAGCTTTAGAAATGGCTTTATAACCTTTTCCAGACTGATAGATCTCACTTACTTTGTTTCTCATTTGTTCCTGAATTTCTTTGGATCACAGCATGATGTCTAGCTTTTGAGTATCTTTTGGGCTACTTCACTTTGTCAGGCAGGTCCTATTTAAGTGATTTCTTGATGGAGACCAGGTGTGGCAGTAATCAGGTCTGGGTGTGGCTAGAGAAATTGAACTCAGCTTTCCAAAGATGTAATAAACCACAGTTAATTTTTTTTTAATGGAGGGGGAAAATCACTTTTTCACACAGGGCAAAGTAGGGTTTTTTTTTTTTTTTACCCTTAATAATAAACGCTTTCCTTAAGTTGGCGGCAGCGCGCTCGGACGCAGCGGCCCCTCTTGGCATCAACGAGTGTGAGAGTTTTGAGTGTTTTGATCATCCCAGACGTACATTCTGTAAAACTTACAACCGTGAGACCTTATTAAACATCAAGGTACTGCACGCTGCAAGAATCGCGGCGATTGGTTGTGATTTGGACATTCTACGCCAGCATGGAATTCTGGCGGAGTCCCCGCTGGAAGCTACCCGAGAGAAGAGGAAGCGGAAGCGGAGCGAACGCAAGCAAAAGCGCGGAAAAAGGGCCGGGCTCCATGCTAGGCTAAAGGCTAACCCCTCCAGACC
Source organism: Pholidichthys leucotaenia (assembly GCA_020510985.1). Classification (NCBI taxonomy): domain Eukaryota; kingdom Metazoa; phylum Chordata; class Actinopteri; order Cichliformes; family Pholidichthyidae; genus Pholidichthys; species Pholidichthys leucotaenia. The sequence continues at coordinate 59,709,159 of CM035838.1, read as the reverse complement.
AGCGGTACCGTCGCTTCTTCTCTCTAACGTCCGCTCCCTCGAAAACAAGGTGGACGAGATGCGTCTGCTGAGAGAAACCCGGAGAGAGTGGAGAGACTGCTGTGTGTTTGTTTTCACCGAGACATGGCTCCACGGCAACATTCCTGACGAGGCCATTCAACTGGAAGATATGGCGATGTTCCGTGCCGACAGGGAAACGGCGAGCTCCGGTAAGAGCCGGGGGGGTGGGCTATGCATCTATGTTAACAAGAACAGGTGCGTTAACGCCACGTTAGTGTCTAAACACTGCTCTCCATTGGCGGAGTTCCTAATTGTAAATTGTCGGCCATTTTATCTGCTGAGGGAATTCAGCAACGTGTATGTAGCTGGTGTTTACATAGCGCCGAGCGCTAATGCTAAAGCTAATGCTAAGAAGGCACTCGGGGAACTGCACAATGCTATTAGCAAAATCCAAACTTCACACCCGGACAGTTTTGTGGTGGTTGCGGGGGATTTTAACCACACCAGCCTAAAGACTGCGCTCCCCAAGTTTAAACAATGTGTAGACTTTAAGACCAGAGGAGAGAATATGTTGGACTTAGTGTACACAAACACAGATGCATATAAAGTGATACCCCGCCCCCATCTCGGCCGTTCTGATCACATGTCCGCGATGCTGCTGCCTGCCTACAAACCTTAATTGAAGCGCAGCAGGCCAGCAGTGAAACAAATCAGGATTTGGCCAGAGAGAGCAACCTCTGCACTGAAAGACTGTTTTCTGCACACAGACTGGAAGATCTTCAAAATAGCAGCCTCCCAGGAAGACAAGACAGATGTGGAGGAGTATGCTGATACAGTCACCAGCTACATCGCGAAGTGCACAGAGGATGTTACTACAGTGAAGACCATCACTATGCGGGGTAATCATAAGCCCTGGATGACTGCAGAGGTGTGCTCGCTGACAGCCAGAGATGCAGCCTTCAGAGCAAAGGACAGGATCGCCCTCCTCTCAGCCAGGTCTGCGCTCTCAAAGGGAATTAAAGCGGCAAAGCGCGCCTATGCGGAGAAAATCCAGGGACACCTCTGTGACACTAGGAACACCAAGCAGATGTGGCAGGGAGTTCGGACACTGACGGGCTATAAGTCTAGGCAGGGGGTCGATAATGATGACGCTTCGCTTCCAGACAGACTTAACAACTTCTTTGCACGTTTTGAAGCATCAAACTCGACAATCAGAGGGAGGGCTGGCCCACCCCCACCATCGGTCGGACCAGCTTTTACCATCAACACAGCGGACACACGGAGGACCCTAACCAGAGTCAACCCATGCAAAGCTGCAGGTCCGGACAACATTCCGGGACGTGTGCTCCGAGACTGCGCGAGCGAGTTGGCGGATGTCCTGACTGACATTTATAACATCTCCCTGAGTCAGGTCATCGTTCCCAGATGCTTCAAGACCTCTATCATTGTACCGGTGGCAAAGAAACCAGTTGTGTCCTGTTTGAATGACTATCGTCCTGTTACACTGACACCAATTGTGATGAAGTGTTTTGAACGGCTTGTCAAACCACATATTACAGCCTGCCTCCCTGCATCACACGACCCGCTCCAGTTTGCATATCATTCAAACCGCTCCACGGAGGATGCTATAGTCACCACCCTACACTCTGTCATCACCCACCTGGACCAGAAAGACACCTACGCCAGACTCCTGTACATTGATTTCAGTTCAGCATTCAACACCATTATTCCCCAGAGACTGATGGAGAAATTACTCCTTCTCGGTCTGAACACCGCCACATGTCTCTGGATCCTGGATTTCCTGACTGAGAGACCTCAGTCTGTCCGGGTTGGAAACAACATCTCCAAGTCTGTCACGCTGAGTACCGGATCCCCTCAAGGCTGTGTACTCAGTCCACTGTTGTTTACACTTCTAACACATGACTGTGTATCCAGACATGAGGGGAACCAGATTATTAAGTTTGCAGACGACACCACGGTGGTGGGACTTATTCAGAGGGATGAGGAATCAATGTACAGGGAAGAAGTGAGAGACCTGGAGGGCTGGTGCAAGGAGAACAATCTGGTGCTCAACGTGGACAAAACGAAGGAGATGATTATCGACTTCCGGCGGTCACAGCCTGAGCACGTCCCCCTCAGCATCGACGGCCGTTTAGTGGAGAGAGTAGAGAACATCAAGTTCCTCGGAATGCAGATCTCGCAGGACCTGACCTGGAGCAAGAATTCCTTGGGGATCAGGAAGCGGGCTCAGCAGAGACTGCACTTCTTGAGGAAACTCAAACAGGCCTCTCTCCCCATCTGCATCCTCAGGACCTTCTACAGAGGTGTGGTGGAGAGTGTTCTGACGTACTGCATTGCTACATGGTACTCCAGCTGCAGTATGTCAGACAAAAAAGCCCTGCAGAGGATAGTCAAGGGGGCTGAGAGGGTAATTGGAGTCTCCCTCCCCTCTGTCCAAGAACTTTTTCAGAACCGTTGTAGGAGCAGGGCACTGAACATTGTCAAGGACCGTTCTCACCCTCTGCATAAACACTTTGAACTTCTTCCATCTGGTAAATGATTCCGGAGCATCAGAGGCAGAACCACCAGGCTGATCAACAGCTTCCTTCCACAAGCTGTCAGGATGCTGAACAGTTGATCCGGAATCTCTCATACACACTACTGCACCTACGGACATTTTGTATATTATTTGTATATTATAGTTAGTTGGTTGTTTTTCCCCCAAGTATGTCTCAGGGATGTGTGAATGGATGGGGGGTGGTGGGGGTGGGGGGTGGAGGTATGTGGGAGTGTGTCTTAAATCCTGCTGCTTCTATTTATATGGATGCCGAGAGAAACGCAATTTCATCTTGCCTCCACTACAGTTGTATGTACAGCAATATGACAATAAAGTTTGATTTGATTTGAAACACCTTCATTTAAAAACTGCGTTCTGTGTTTCTGTCATGAACCGAGCCTGTGTTCTCCTGCGGGCTCGGTTCTGATCGTTCTTGGTCATATGTTGTGTTTTGATTTCTGTCCTGTGTGGCGTTATTTCTATGCTTGTGGCCGCTGCTCTGGCTGGCGATTGTTAGGCAGCTGTTTGACCCACTTTCTGGTGGGCGATGTCTAACAATCGTCAGTCCAACCATGCTCCCCTCTCTCTGACAGTCAGCTGTGTGCCCCGGCAATTATCTTTCCCACGCCTCACCCAGGTGTTCCCTATTTGTTCGGCCAGCGGTGTTTGTACTTAAGCAGCTCTTTGTTAGTCAGACACTGCTGGACACTGCATCATTGCACGAGTCACACGGTCGTTCTCCGTTGTGTGACCATCTTGTCACCGAAGGTTTGTGCTTGCTGTGAGACTGGGAGGATTTGGACTGCTCTGGCACTGTGAGTAATTTTAACATTTCTGTTTGCGGTTGTGCCGCTACTCTGATAGCGTTTCCTTTTGTGGCACTACTGCTACGCTTTCTCCCCATTCTGCCGAGCGTCTTGGAGGACTCTCAGTTAACCCGAGCTGCCTAGCCATTTTGTATAGTTAGTCAGTCTGTGTTCAATAAATGTGTGTTTGGTAAGCCATGCATTTAAATCTTCCTTCTTCCTTCTCTTCCTCCGTGTGCTGTGAGATGCGCATGGGGAAGTTTATGACATTTTCCTTGTGTTATCTTTATCTAATATTTAAATGCATTTGATGATCTGAAACATTTAAGTGTGACAAACATACAAAAAAATAAGAATGTTATGACCTAAGCGCCGGTTCTGATCGCGCTCGGGCTAAGTTATGTTTCGCTGCCGGCCTTGACAGTTGCGGGCTGTATTCTGGCCTCACCGGGCTCTTATTGTGAAAGTGCTCGGTGGGGCTTCCGCCTGTCAACGGTCGGTCAGCTGTTTGTAATTATCGTCGTTAGTACTTCGCCTTTTTAAGCCCGGCACTGGCGGCGGTAAGACGCAGCAGTGTCAGTCGTTCTTCGTCTGAGCTACGGATGCCTTGGACTGATACCTACCTCGTCTGCCTGTGGTTGACCGTCGCTTCCCCAGGACCAGTAAGTGAGCTGTTAGCCTTACCCCTCCCGGTGTGAGTAGACCTCTGTGTGTCTCTGCCTCAGCAGCCTGTGTAGCCATTACTCCAACAACCTTGCCTGTGTATGACCGTCTCCTCCTAAGGACCTGTATGAGAGCTGTTTAGCCTTACGCCTCCGGATGTGTGTAGACTTATGTGTCATTGCCCCTGCATGTCCGCAGGGGCAATGTCCACGGCCCGGTGTCTCCGCTCCGTTCCGGCGGCCTGTCTGCTGAGACGAGCCGACGGGCGCGTGAGGTCGGCGGCCTCGGCCCGGTTCCTGTGCGTGGCGGCGGACTCGCAGAAGGACCTCGGTGGCATGGTGAAGAAGGACAAGGTGGTGGTGTTCATGAAGGGGACGCCAGCCCAGCCCATGTGCGGCTTCAGCAACGCCGTGGTGCAGATTCTGCGGATGCACGGGGTGGACCAGTACGCTGCTTACAACGTCCTGGAGGACCAGGAGCTCAGAGAGGGAGTTAAATTGTTCTCCAACTGGCCCACAATCCCTCAGGTGTACTTCAACGGTGAGTTTGTGGGCGGCTGCGACATCCTGCTCCAGATGCACCAGAACGGAGACCTGGTGGAGGAGCTGAAGAAGCTGGGCATCCGTTCTGCGCTGCTGGACACAGACGAGGAATCCAAGTAAAGAGGAAACGAGGACAAGTTTGAACATGAAACTGCTGGCAAAGACAGAGGACACATTTATCAGGCTGAACCCACATCCATTGTTAACACATGCACTTAGATGACGGCTAAAGTATTTGCACTGTAAGCAGCTAGTGAATAATTTGATTAGGCTGACAGAGTGCAGAGTAATGGAGGAAGTTTGCAAGAATTAGAGATGTGATAGCTAAGCTCAAGGAAGTAAAAAAGTGGACAGTCATCCCAGGACTTGAAATACCGGTTTTTACCTTTTGTCCTGGGACAGATTTCAGGCTGCGGACACAAGCTGTCTCACCATATGGACGCAGTATTGTGATGCTCTGAAGGTAGTGCACAATTCAGCTTCAGTTATAACTCTTTTTTTCTTCTTTCCCCCCCCCCCCCACAATAAATGCTGCCTGTTTTAGATATAATGGATTTGTAGAAGTGAACCAGAGTCCCCAAAATAACCAAAATGCCGCACTCAGTTGTTATTTAAAGGGGACATATGATAAAAGTTGCACTTTTGGTGGTTTTGCACATTAATTTGGGTATCTGGGCTGGGTACCAATAGAATGAATGCACCAGGGGTGCCGATGCCTCGGTGTTTGTGGACAGACACACTAACACACACAGACACATTGACAGACTGCTGTATGCCTAGTTTGATCGAGGAATAATAAAAAAAACACAGTCCTGTCACTTTGTTCGGGTCAGCCTTGGTCCCCCATGTCTCATTCAAGAGTTCTGATTCATGTGCAGCTAGTATGTTAGCAGTGCAACCGTGGTTTTTATGGCTACTCTGTATATTCTACTAACCCAGCTGGTTCACCAGTTATTTAGCTGGCATCATTCTGGCCCTCTTTTGTATCTTACCTTACGATCGTCCTGTAAGCTCACTGGTAGCTAGGCTAGCATGGCTAACACTCCTGGCTCCTGTTGATGTAACTCGTCCTTTCAGAGATGCTGTTGTAGTTTGGTTTTAGTTCATTCCAGCGAAGCCAGATGGAGTTAATGTGATGGTGCTCTGTCTGCTGTCTGTTTTTCTGTCCAGCTTCCACAAAAATTGTCACTCCTGATAGGTAATTTCCCCAGTATTCATGAAACTTGCATACAGTGATCCTGGGGTGGGTCTCTGGATGCAGGTTGTGCTCAAGGTCCAAATCGAAGGTCAGGAGATCAAGGCAATCTTGGAGTGGTTTCATCAGGCCCGGATGAGCAACTCTAGCCCTGTCTCACTACAGGAACCAGATTTAGGGGACAGGAACCTCATAAGGGCTGCTCTTGTATCTGGTCTTCTCCCCCACCCTGTCTCCATGATGGGGGTAGCAACCACCAGTTTCTGGAGGATTTGTTGATGACATAATCGCCTACTGCAGCGCTGCAAAGTAAAATACGTTGAAATCGTACAGAAATGAATGTAGAGTGGAGTGAATGGGATCAGCTTTCCATCATCATTGTTTAATAACTGCCACGGCTCCACCACTGGTAGTTAGCTGCAGGTAGCAGAGCTAGCCATTCAGTTGTCCAGGGTCGTTTCTGTGCTCGTTGAGCCCCAGGATCCAGTTGCGCCATCAGCCACTGGCATCACACAGCCCTGCCACCGGTAACGCTTCATTCAGCCAATTTTACGTTGGCTGGCTCCAACAGCCAAAACTAGCTGTTATCATTAGCATAGCATCAACCATTGAACTCAGTAGTGACGAGGGATGGTGGAGTGAACTGGGGCTTAAGGTGTCTGTGACACGATGTAGGAGCTATGGATCATATTCACTGTGAATTTGGCTTCAATTGTCCACATATAGTTGGTTCTGTTGACTTAGTGCAACACGGCGCTAAATTTGAATTCACTTGGAAATATTTTTCCACTTATTTAGCGTTCTAAGGCAACAGAACCAACTATGTGGACGATTGAAGATAGAATTCGCGCTGAGTATGATCCATGGTTCCTACATCGTGTCACAGACACTTCAAATTTTAAAAACAGGTGATTGTGAAGAAGGGTGTTTTAAACTGGGTGAAAAGTGGTGCTGCAACATTTAATCGCTGAGGTGTTTGACCAAAGCGTATCTGACAGTTCATGAACACCTCTGGCATCTGTGTCAGCGTGTGGCTAATGTGCATCTTTTGTCCCCTTTAAAATCAGCTGAGTGAAATGACATTTTTTTAGTAGCAGCTACACCTTCAGATTAACAAAATTTTAATTATAGCAGACCTTTTTTGTGTCAGTCCTCCAATCCTGTTGCTTAACGCACAGGTGTTTGACGCACCAGGTGACCTGCGTCGGCTTTAACCACATCCACTCTTTTTTCTAAAGCCCATCCAGGGACAAGAGTTGCAAATTAGCTAATAGCTATACACTCTATGTGCAACACATCAGATTGATTGTCTTTGATTAATTGTCTATGTTTATTGCACTGTCCCTGTCAAATAAACTAATCTACTACTACTACATCTTGTGTTGTTACTTTTTCACCGTAATAAAACTCACTGAAAACTCACTGGTGACTGTGTGGCGTCTTATGGTGGCTCGCGAGAGCCACCACATGACAAAGAAATCAGGAATAGGGCAAACACTTTTTCACACCACTCTACATTTGAATCTAGAGACTTAAACAAGGCCGTAGATGGTTGGGTAGGAATCATTGAAAATAAATAGTTTATTTTAGGATGGACCATCATTTTATGATTCTTCCCATTACTGATATTGGTGATGTCCTCCAACGTGCAAGGTCATCTTTATCATGAATGGCCCCTCCAGGGCAGAGAGACAGACCTACGTGCTGGACTGCAGTAGCAACATTTATTAACCGAGGCAAACAGAAAATCCAAAACTGTGCAGAGAACACAAAAATACAAGCGAAGGTAACTTACAGGAAAAGCACTCCAGAGCCAAAATCGCTCTGGAGGCAACAAGGATACAACTTAGAAGAATCAAGACAGCCGCGGTGAGAGAATAAACTAGCAGTGCTTAAATAGCTGACAGGTGCTGGCAGATGAGCGGGCAGGTTACCTAATTACACAACTGCTCACAGCTGAGATGGCTGGGGAACAGACAGTGAGTAGATGGTGGGAATGTCTGGAAAAAGAGAAAGGGCACTTGTGTCACAGAACCAAAATATAAACAGAAACTGACAAAATAATAATAACAGACATAAAATACTCAGAAATAAATAAAAAGAGTCTGAGCTCAGTAAAGACACCGTTCTCAGACTCATGACAGAGCCCCCCCTTTAAGGGGTGGTTCCAGACACCCTAAGGTAACACCCAAAAAAGACTTCCCCCCCCAAGAGAAAAAGTACAGCAATAAACCACCCCTGGTGGGAGGTGGGGAAAACAGGTTAGGAGGGAGCAAAAATACGGACCCCGCTCAAGACCCGCACCCACGCTACACCAGGCTCTTGGGCAACTCTAGGTCTAAGAACTAAACAGTTCGGTTGGCCAGCTGAAGTCACAGGCCAGACAGACGGTGAGGTGGTATGACTTGGGTGGCCTGCCGGAGAATATGGGTCACCCAACCCAATGGCTCAGTCTATCAGGCGGCTGGCCAGAGTTCTTAAGCCACAAAAACAGAAGGGGTGACCCAGGAGGCGGCTCCCCACGGGGAGGCCCGATGATGGGAAGGAGAGCCGAGGGAGGGGGACCACGACAGTGTCTGGTAGCAGAGGAGGAACCATGACGACGTCTGGCAGCGGAGGGGGAACCACGATGACGTCTGACAGTGGAAGGGGAACCACTTCATCCTCGGTGGCTCTGGGCTAGAGCGGAGCTGCACCCTCGGTGGCTCCGGGATGGAGCGGAGCTGCACCCTTGGTGGCTCCGGGATGGAGTGGAGCTGCACCCTTGGTGGCTCCTGGCTGGAGCAGAGCTGTACCTGCGGTGGCTCTGGGCTGGGCTAGTGCTGCACCCATGGTGGGTTCCGGGCTGGAGTGCAGTGCCCATGGTGGGCCCATACTGGAACGCAGCACCCAAGTTGGCTTCAGGCTGGGGCGCAGTACCCACGACAGTCCCCGACTGGGACACAGCACCCACGGAGACTTGGACAGAGGAGGAGGGACCCAAACGATGGCCTCGGGCAGAGGAGGAGCTGCATGCATGGAGGTCCTGGGCTGGGACAGAGCATCCGCGACAACCTCCACTGCAGAGGAAGCTGGATCCACGGCAACCTCGGATGGTAAGCCTGGACCCACAGAGACATCGGGTGAAGCTGGAACCTCTCGGCGTCCCTGGGGAAAGGCTCGGACAAAATAGGAGGAAAGTCAGAGCCAGGGTCACCGGCAGCGGCAGAGACCAGCGAGGTGAGCTCAGGTGCAGTGGACGGCTGCACCCCGCTCTCCCCCCCAAGAGCCAGACAAGATCTCTCCAAGACAAATGCAAGAAACACAAAGGAGAGCAGTTGCCTGAGCTAGAGGTCCACCACCATCCAGGACTCTGTCGATCCAGACAACAATGATGACGTCTTGGGCCCGGTCGTTTGGAGGTCCAGCTCTAACTCTGCTGTGGCAGCCTCCACAGCAGGCATGATAGTGAATGCAGTTTCGGTGCCCCCAGGTGAAGTGACCCATGCTGGTGGCTCGTCCAGCATGGAATCTGGGGGTTGGCTCACTGCTGGCACCGAACAAGGTCCTCCAGGGCCACGGGCTCCTCCAACATCCGGCGGCTAAATCCCAAGACTGGCCGACACTCAGGCAAAAGAAGGAGAGGAGGAGAGAGGAGGGCTGGTGAGTAACTGGTAGTTGCAGCAGGCCGTGGGGACTCAGGAGACTGCAAGCCCTGAGCCCCACTACTGTGAAGCAGGCAAGGCACATCATCAGAAAATAATGGAGAATGAAATGACTCTTGCCTGTTTTCCCAAAGCTCAATGTTCACTGCTGCAGCGGGTGAAAAGTCATCCCTCTCTGTGGCTATGGTGAACATGGGCCCCTCGGAAGATTGTGGAAGAGCCGCCCCTGTTGTCACAGAGACGGATGGAGCTTACTTACTTAGTCACTACTTACCTCTGGGATTAAAATGTCTGGAGTCCAGCATTCTGTGTCACAATAGGGTCAACCTGCTTGCCAAAATAAAGAGGAATGCTTTTTAAAATTACACTGTTAGAAATATAACAAGCAACAATCACTTTTGATGTGGTTTCCAGAAAAAAAGTCGTATTCCGAAAGCAAAATCTTTACAAAAATCGGAAAACGACAAGATTATATTTGGTATAAAATGTGTACATTTTGAATATTTTTGAAAACTATTCATTCACCTGCTGTCATATAATCAATTCAGTTCAATTCAACTTTATTTATATAGCGCCATTTCACAACAACAGTCATCTCATAGCACTTTCAACTATAGGGGAATCCCCCACAATTGCAGAAAGACCCCAGCAATCAGGCGATCCCCTGTGAGCAAGCGCTTGGTGATGGTGGAGAGGAAAAACTCCCTTTTAACAGGAAGAAACCTCCAGCAGAACCAGGCTCAGGCAGGGGCAGTCATCTGCTGCGACTGGCTGGGGGGCGAGGGGATAGAGAAGACGAAAAGAACAGACATGTAGAGAGCAAACAGCACGATGGGGAGTCAATCTATGGGAGAGAACAAACAGATGCTAATGAACAAAAATATTTCAGTAAGAGTGAAGAAAGGAGTGAAGCCCAGTGCATTATTGGAGGTACCCCGCCTGACTAAACCTATTAGCAGCATAACTAAAGGGCCTTTTCCACTAGCACGCTTTAGCGCGACACGGGACGGCTCAGCACGCTTTGTACGCTTTTCCACAAGCCCCAACACGGTTTAACAGCCGCGATTCTCAGCCCCGCTCCAGCGCAGGGTACAGCAGTGCTGAGCTGTGCCGTGTTGTGACGTTAACAGACTGGTCGCCGCTGATTGGTCAGGTCGTAACCGGCGCTGATTGGTCAGGTTGTAACCGCCCCTCTCCTCCTCCTCATCTACCAAATCTTCACGACCTTCTCAATAAAGTTTAAAAAAAAAAAAAAAAAAAAGAATCTTCATGACCGCCTTTACTCAGCACGCAACCACTGTTGGCGGTTCCTTTTCAGTGTATTGCTGTGCTATTTTCATTTATTCTCTATCAAAAATGGCTTCGCGTAATAAGGGTGTTCCATGGACCAGTAAGGAGCTGCAGTGTCTGCTCACTGCATTGTCAGACGAACGTATTCAGCGCGAGTTAGACGGAGCCGCCCGGAATGAAAAAATATACCGGGAGGTCTCGAAATCGGAGTCCTTTAACGGTGAGTTTTAATTTTTTTTTATTGTGCGTTTTTTCGCAAATATATTCGGTAAGACGCTCAGTTTATTTATGCAATAAAAAAGCTGTTCATTTGTGGATGGATCGCTGCTTTATTGCAGCACACTGCGGACTAAAGCTTTTATTGTAATTATTCATGTGAACAATACGCTGAAATAAGCTTATGTATTCTTGTTAAAAACTAATTGTCTTTTCTGTATATATTTTGTGCTGTATTTTATTGAGTGCATTTTCCTTGTAGAATCATCCCACGCGTCCGCCGCGACAGCCCGCACGGATTAATTCAACCGAGCCTTCCTGACCCACAGCTGGCAGAGACGGATTAATTCTACCGAGCCTCAGCACTCAGTGGTCGGCGTGTATAAAATGTCGATTAACCTTCATGTTGTGTTGCAAAGTTTTTTTTTATTTTAATATTTTGTATATAATAAAATGGAATTGTTTTGGAAAGTGTGGTTTGTCTGTTATAACACTGAATTATAAAACAGTATAATTACATAGAAATTCCATTGCCTAGTCTGATCAAAATGATGCTGAGGGTCAACCATTGTAAAGGTAATGTAATTTTTAACTAGACCAAAAAAGAAATCTTTTTGTAAGCTTTCTGTTCTTTTTATTGAAATATCATAAAAAATTAGCACCAAGTCAAAGGTACAAGTATATGTAAACTGAATGTTCTATCGGCATTCCAAATTCAGAGATTTACAATACTTTAGAAGGAGTGTAGCATCATCTAAACGGAAAATAATAATACTGTTGTTCCAAACATTGACCTGAAGGTGAAAAACATGAATTTTTTTAATTCAGTACATCCAAAATGCCCTAGGATGTGGTGTTGGACAGTGTGCCACCGTCTCATTATTTAATACGAATAAAAACAAGTTTCAGCTCATTATTTCTAGGTCATTTGGCAGTTAATTCAAAACAAAAGTGACTTGTGTTGTTGCAGCTTAATTATGAGATAAAATTAATTGTGAGATAAAACCACAGAGCGAGCAAGGCAATAATCCTTGGATCCTCCATTTTTTGTCTCGTGTAAATAAGGACTCAGTCCGGTGCATAACATCACGGGAGTGTGGCCCCGCCTCGCTGAGAATCTGCTGCTGCCCCGCAACACTGTGCTAATGGAGACAGAAGCATTCCGAGCCGTACTGAAGTGAATCAAGCCGTACCGAGGTGTGCTGGGCTAGTGGAAAACAGGCTTATGGGAGGGTTCAGAGACACATGATCCCTCCCTAATTGTAGGCTATATCAAAAAGGAAGGTTTTAACCCTATTCTTAAAAACAGAGATCGAGTCTGACTCCTAAATCCAGATTGGCAGCTGGTTCCACAGAAGAGGAGTTTGATAACTCAAGGATCTGCCTCCCATTGTACTTTTGGAGATTCTAGGTATTACAGGTAATCCAGCACTCTGGAAGTGTAGTGCTCTGTTAGGATAGTAGGGTAGTATCAGATCTTTTAAATAAGGCCTGATTGTTTAGAGCTTTGTAAGTGAGAAGAAGGATTTTAAACTTAATTCTAAACTCTATGGGAAGCCAACGAAGGGAGGCCAGAACCCGAGATATGATCTCTCTTTCTAGTACCTGTTAAAACTCTTGCTGCAGCATTTTGGATCAACTGAAGACTTTTAAAAGATGTTTTAGGACAACCTGATAATAAAGAGTTACAATAATCTAATCTAGAGCTAGCAAAAGTGTGGCTCAGTTTCTCAGCTTCACTCTGAGACAAGATGCTCCTAATCTTGGCAATATTATGCAAATGATAGAAGGCAGTCTTAGAAACCAATTTAATATGTGAATTGAAAAACAGATCTTAATCAAAAATAACTTCAAGGTTCCTCACAGAACTATTCAGAGAAAGAATAACCGCATCCAAACGAAGAGTTTGATTTGGAAAGGTATTTCTAAGGTTTTTTGGACCAACAAGAATGACTTCAGTCTTATCTGAATTTAATAGCAGGAAATTACAAGTCATCCAAGCTTTGATTTCCTTAAGACAGGCTTCTATCTTGGCTAATTGATTACTATCATCTGGCTTCACTGACAGGTATAATTGTGTGTCATCTGCATAACAACGAAAATGTATACAGTGCTTTCTAATAATGTTGCCTAATGGAAGCATATATAAACTAAAAAGAGTAGGGCCTAGCACAGATCCCTATGGAGCTCCATGACTGAGCTTTGAGTTGGAAGAAAACTCATTACTGACATGAACAAACTGGAACCTATCAGATAAATAAGATCTAAACCACTGCAACGAAGTTCCATTAAGTCCATCATAGTGTTCTAATCTATCAAGTAGAATATTATGATTGATAGTGTCAAAAGCTGCACTAAGGTCTAAAAGGACAAGCACAGAAACAAGTCCATTATCAGATGCGATAAGGAGGTCATTAGTGACCTTCACTAAGGCTGTTTCAGTACTATGATGGATTCTAAACCCAGATTGAAACTCTTCAAATAAACCATTTCCCTGCAAGTGGTCAAATCATTGTGTAGCAACAACTCTTTCTAAGATTTTTGAAATGAAAGGGAGATTAGGGATTGGTCTATAGTTAGCTAAAACTCCTGGATCCAGCATTGGCTTTTTGAGTAAGGGTTTAATTACAGCAGTTTTAAAAGCCTGCGGTACATGGCCTGATCTTAATGAAGAATTGATTATTTGAAGAATAAAGCTACCAATAAATGGGAAGACTTCTTTAAATAACCTGGTAGGAATAGGGTCTAAAAGACATGTTGAAGGCTTGGATGAGGAAGTTATTTATATATACTTACAAGTAATCTAACCTCACCCACATAACAAGTATGTCTTTGGAATGTGGGAGGAAACAACACGTTCACATCCCACAGAGTAGCATCTTGAGTTTTGGGAAGGGTCCTTCTGTGTCACAAAGCAGACTCATCAGGTGAGGGTCTATTTTAAATAAGTTACAGCTGTAACCTTATTCCTTAGCTCTTTAATTTTCTGCAGCCACAGGGCTCTTGTCACGTTTGTCCTTGGATGCAGAAAAGCTCTGCATGGCCAACAGCAAAACATATGTACTCCTCTATCCTGAGACTGGGCTCAAGGAAAACAAACACGAAAACTCGACACAGGCTGGCTTGCTCAACAGGGGATTTAAACTGGGAAAATCTGAGCTACTAGGCTACAGTGCTAACCAGTGCACCATCATATGGAGATCTCCATTTGAGCAAATTACAAATAAACCTTTAAAGTTGGACTAAACACACAGTATATCAAACACCTTTGTGCTTTTTTCCCATTTGTCAACTTCTGGATAAAAATGCTTTGCTATTCTGTTTTTTTTTTTTTTTTTTTAAATATCTGTCCCCAGAGTCCACGTTCACATTTGACAGAAGTTACTGAATCATAGAATCTGACATCAGGAGGGGGAAACCGTTGTGCAAGATGTGTTTTGTTTACTTGGTCATATCTAAGAAACATGCAGTATTTCTCGGATGGGCTTCGGATTTGAGTGTGAAACTGGACTCCACTCTGGCACACTCTCACACCCAAGTAACAGTACACTTAACCTGTCGATTGCTGAGCCATAACCCCATGGCCGAAACTGAGACAGAGGAGAGAAAGGTGAAAGAGCAACCTCACACTCCTCTGAGACATGAGGCTGCCCAAGAGTGACCATAATCCTCAGCCAAGGGGGGATTCCAGTGGTCTTTATAGATAGGTTCGTAGCCCCCTTTTCAGGGAAAGAGTCGAGCACTGAAGAGAAAAGAGAAGGGGAGATGCTAAATAGCTGTGTGAAATGCTGTCTTACTCTGTGTGTGTTTTCAGAAGATACCAGGAAAGACATGGTGAGGTGAGCTCTAGAGACATCAGGGGAGAGGCTGGAAAGTCCAAACTGACTCACTCTGCTGTCACCTTGACAGAATGCACCAACATAGCAGAAAAGTAAGAAAGAAAGAAAAAGCATACATGCTGCACGTATACAGTCTGAGGTATTGTTTGCAGTGTTCCTGTTTGCAGCCAGCTCTCAAGACTGTCTCGTGCAGCCTTCCAGCAACTGCCTTTTGTCTTTCTGTGTTTTTTTCTCTGTTAAGCAGAAACGTGTAAGATGTTTGAGGGCTTTGAAGTCTGAAAGACAGAGAGAGAGGAAAAAAAGGCTCCTAAGAGGACCCCGTCCTTTGATCATGTGACAGGGAGTTTTATCCTTTGTTAAAGAGATGAGTGAGATGCAATAACTTTTGTGATCTGATGTCATGTAAGTCTGCAGTGGGAGCGTACCATTTTGTCTGAACTCAGCTCTATCATTGAATCACTTTTGGATCAGATTAATGGATGGAGTCTGACTTTAGTGACATACTCTTGGAGAAAAGGCAACAAAGAGACAGACGATAATCCCTCATCAAATGATACATTTGCCAGATGATCATTCAGACTAAAAGGGCAGCCGTGCTTAATATCTCAAATTCAGCTTCCATCGTACAAAGAAAAATAATCTTCAGGCCATGCTGCTGGAACATCATCACACATTAAGGGCTTTCTTTGAGCAGAAAAACGCACCATGTTTGAAACTAAAAATAAAGTAGCACCCTAATATAAACACATCAAAAGCAGAAAACTGTCTGAAGTGGGATTTTTTTTATTGCTCTGGCTGATGCAAAGTCACTTTGATGTGATTATAAATGGTGAACTCAAACACCATCTAATGTGAGCCAGGCATCACCCTTACTCAGCAGGAAAGAACTCACCTACTGTACTTCAATTCATATTTTCTGCAAGTTTACAGCAACAAAGCACAAAATGACTGATTTGCATGAACAAATGTGCAAGTATCTTGCTACTTTTATGCAGTAAATGCTGTATTTTGACTCGTATTAATATATTGTTTATGTTTCCAGATGGGGCAGCACGGTGGCGCAGTGGTTAGCACAGTGGCAGCACAGCAAGAAGGTCATGGGATCGATTCCACCCTTGACCATCGTGGGTTCGATCCCACCCCTAGACGATCGGTGACCCTTCTGTGTGGAGTTTGCATGTTCTCCCCGTGTCTGCGTGGGTTTACTCCGGGCACTCCGGTTTCCTCCCACATGCCAAAAACATGCAAGTTAGGTTAATTGGCATCAAACTGGGGATTCTAAATTGTCCTTAGGTGTGACTGTGAGAGTGAACGGTTGTCTGTCTCTCTGTGTTGGCCCTGTGATGGACTGGCGATCTGTCCAGGGTGTACCCTGCCTCTCGCCCAAAGATGCTGGGATAGGCTCCAGCCCCCCCGCGACCCGAAAGGATTAAGCGGTAGAAGATGGATGGATGGATGGATGGATGGATGTTTCCAGATGATAGTTGGATATCAAGGGCTCAAGAAATAGACAAAGTTTTACATTGTCAAAGCTTCTTTTATTCTGTCCCTGCATTTAACTTTTCACATGGACACTGAGAGACAGTCTTAGAAGCTACAGCTTGAGACCAATCTGCAGGAAAAGGAGAACAGGTAAAGTTGTGTCAAGCTGAGTATATACAAGGACTGTTCATTAATGGTTTCCCCTTACACACTTGGGGTTATTGTAGGAGGCTGAAATTACACATGATAACAATATCTCTATAGGTCACGTGGTAATTTGCAGCTCTGAACTCTCAAGAGTTTCTCTGTTACAGGTGCTGAGGTGGAGTAAGGTGTGTAATAATGGAGCCTGTTGAATGCAGAGCGATCATCAGGTTCCTGTACTTGAGAGGCCGCACACCACGGGAGATTTTTGATGAGATGAAAGAGACTTATGGGAGACTTATGATGCCCCCTTATATGACATAACTAAACACTGGCATCAATAGTTCAAGCAGATATCCGTGGAAACGGCACCCATTTCCAGGTGACCACAGTGCACCATTGATGAAGATACCATCCGGCAAGTGGAAGCCACCATTTTGGAGGATGATCACATAACTGTTCACAAACTAGCCCAAGATGTCAAGATCAGAGTGGGATCTGTGGAAAAAAATCATCCATGATCATTTGCACATGTGGAAGTTGTCTACACAATGGATTCCCTGGTTGGTCACACCTTTCCAGAAATAGGAATGAGTTGCGTGCTTCCAGTCTCTTTTGACCATGTGCCAAGAAAAACAGGAGGACTTCTTCAACAGACTAATGATGCAGGATGAAACATGGGTCCATCAGTATGATCCAGAGATTAAAGCCCAGTCAAAGCAATTGTGACACTACCTCTAAAGACAGCAGTTGTCCAACCCTCAGCGGGCAAAGTCATAGTCACAGTCTTTTGGGACCAGCACGGAGTATTGATGACGAATTTCTTGGCAAAGGGTGTCACAATTACCAGGACTTACTACACTTCACTGCTGCAGAAATTGCACAAGACCATCAAAACCGAGAGGCATACCATGCTGACCAAAGGTGTCCACTTCCTGCAAGACAACATCCCGGTTCACAATTTGCATGTTGCCCAGATGGAAACAGGGTCCTGTAGCTATAAAATCTTTCTTCCCCACCCTTACTCTCCCAACCTCGCACCATCTGACTTCCACCTCTTTCCACCCATGAAGTACTTTTGAAGGGCTTCTGATGCAACTTACAGACTTCTACAGGTGAGGTCTCCACAGCTGCATAAAGCAATGGAAGAAGTATTTGACCCTTGGTGGTACCTATGCAGAGAAAAACTAATAACTCTGCCAAGTTTGGTTCCTCTCAGTCCATAGGAAATGAGTCTGGGGAAATCTTTAATCAGCAGCCATTGTAAAAATTCTACAAACAGCTGCAGATTATATAACATGCTAAGAAAAAAAAGTGAGAAATCAAAACTGCAATGCAATTGTGTAATTTCACCAATACACTGTACATAATTTACAAATATGCAGGGTCACATCCCTAAAGTGCATGCATGTTTGATGTTAGAAAGTATATGTGCAAAGAGTTAAGAAGAGAATGCAGAGTAGGTGGTCGAGCACAAGAAACAAAAGTGCAGCAGTGCTGGGCTTGTTCCTGTAAACAGAAGCAAACTCACTACCCAGCATTACCCCAGTCAGGATACGATTACTTTCTCAGTAGTGTCTCTTGGTTTCCAGATACTCTCCAACTCCATCCTTCAGTATTAGGAAAAATACAAAAGCAAAACTCAATGTTGCTGTGAAATTAGAAATATCTCTGAAATGTTATAAATGCAAATCATTCTTGACATTAGAGATTACATTAAGATGTAAATAATAAATAAATGCAAGCCCTTCTGGTGAGCATCTTCCGACAGCACAAGTACACTCAGGCTCTTTCGAAGAAACCCCTGAAAGAAAAAACCTCTGAATCATAGCTGTGAGTATGTCAGAGTGGTGAGTCTCGCACTTCAGGGAAGTGAAAGGGCATCAGATCTTCAGTGAGCCAAACCTTATATCTTCTCTCTGGTTATTTAAATTAAAGTGCACAATGTATGGTTTACCCTGTGGAGGAACAAATAAGTTCAGGCGAGATGCGACGAGCTGGAAGATTTCAGAGTTTTTATTTTCCTCCAACATCATGAGACACACTGTAGTGCTGTGCGCTGTGTTGTGCTGTGTGTCTTGTGTGCTGCTGTGTTTCCTGTGTGCTGTGTGGGTGTGCGTCACTGAGGCATGTATAGCAAGCTCTTTTATACATGTTACACAAAGAGAGAGAATGCATGGCACATTTGCATATTGATATACATATCAGTCAATACTTATCAATCGCGTGACCAACTGGCACCCGGACTTCCTCTCCTTAATCCAGGGATGTATAACAATAGTCCATTATTCTGATTGTCTCCTTTGTCAAGACACCAGAAGAGCAGTTACAACTGAGCTAAAAAAACACCAAAAAATGCCTGTAGAGGAAACGAACCCTGAACCCTTCGAGGCTGCTGAACTGGAGAAAGTCCTACAGGGCCTGAAATGTGGAAAGGCAGCAGGATACGATAACATCTTCCCAGAATTCATGAAAAATCTTGGCCCCCGAGCCCTAACCTGGTTGACACAATTCTACACAAGGATCACACAAACAAACTCGATCCCAAAGAAATGGCGGACAGCAAAGGTCATTGCCATCCCCAAACCTGGCAAAGACCACAAACTACCAGCAAGCTACCACCCAATTTCCCTACTCAGCGTTCCTTACAAAATCATGGAGCGCCTAATACTGCAACGCATTTCCCCAGAAATAGAGGATATTCTAAGTGTGGATCAAGCAGGTTTCCGCAAGGACCGCAGTACAGGAGAACAAGTACTGGCCCTAACCACCTTCATCGAAAATGGCTTCGAGAGCAGACTGAAGACAGGGGCTGTGTTTCTCGATCTTACAGCCGCCTATGATACGGTCTGGCACAAAGGCCTCCTCCTGAAACTTATAAAGGTGATCCCTGCTTGGGCAACAGCAATTATAAAAACCCTGCTGACTAACCGAAGGTTCAGAGTCCACCTCAGTCAGAACACAAGTGCATGGAGAATGCAGAAAAACGGACTCCCACAAGGCTCAGTTCTAGCTCCAACTCTGTTCAACCTCTACATAAACGACCTGCCTACTACAAAATCCCGCAAATTCATCTATGCAGACGACATCTGTTTGGCATTCCAAGCACCAGACTTTGAACCACTGGAACGGGTGCTCACGGAAGATCTTGCCAAACTGGACCAGTTCTGCAAAATCTGGCACCTAAAACCAAGCCCAGCAAAAACCGTCTCCAGTGTATTCCATCTCCACAATGCAAAAGCTGCCAGAGAACTAAACATCCACCTGAGCGGACTCAAGCTTAAGCATGCCCCAAATCCAACTTATCTTGGAGTGACCCTTGATAGGACCTTATCCTTCAAGGAACATCTAAAGGGGACGGCTGCTAAGGTGAAGGTACGAAACAACCTGCTCTGCAAGCTCGCTGGTGCAAAATGGGGGGCGGCAGTCTCCACCCTGTGCACCTCAGCACTGGCCCTTTCATACTCTGTAGCAGAATATTGTGCCCCTGTCTGGTCCAGGTCATCTTACACACACCATGTAGACACCCAGCTCAACTCAATCATGAGAACTATAACTGGAACAATCCGCTCAACACCACTCCCCTGGCTCTCTGTACTGTCAAACATAGCCCTCCACACATCCGGCGAGCAGCATTAACTCAAAGGATGCTCCAAAAAGTTAAAGATTCTCCTCACTTACCAATCCATGCAGATATCTACACCCCACCCACTGCCCGACTTTCATCCAGACGGCCGATTTGGAAAACCCCTCCCCCAGTTTACTTTACCATCCAGACAGCTTGGCAAGAGGAATGGGAGACCAAGGAGGTCCCAAACAAACAGCTGGTGATAAACCCCAACCAACAGGTCCCGGGCACCAACCTCCCAAGGAGACAGTGGTCTACACTCAATTGCTTCAGGACTGGACATGGCCCCTGCTTGGCCAGCCTTCACAGATGGGGCAGTAGCCCTAGCCCACTGTGCGCATGTGGAGAGGAGCAAACAATGGAACACATCATAGAGGCTTGCCCGCTCCAAAGACTGGAAGGAGGATTACACACCCTCCATACAGCAAACCAGGAGGCAACTGCTTGGCTTAAGGACTTTGCATTCGCTAAATAATAATTGTCTCCTAGGGGCTCTCTGTCCTTATGCAATCCCTGTTGAGCATGAATAGTATCAGTCTGCATTGTGCTGGGTCACCACATGGCTCCCCCCAGAATGCTTGGAAGGGGCTGAGACCCCCCCCCCCTCCCCCGTCATTTGGCTCCAGATCCGGTAGAACTGTCGGAGGGCATGTCAGTCCGTGGGGAGGACGGGGGAGGGGTGGAATAAAAGTGTGCTCCGCTCCGTGTTCCAGCACATTGAATGGCCGTGGATCGTGGGAGCACGGGCTGGTGTGATTCGTGCATAATGGAACAAGATGGCGATCGGCCAGCTTTAGGGAGTGAGGTGCGGGAAAAGTGCTGTGCAGGAGGAGGGGGATGGGGGTGGGAGTAAGCGAGTGCTGGCCCGGGATGTCAAAGGTGTCTGGGCCGTGCAAAAATTGCTTGTGGATCTGCGATTGTGAGGGACTTTCCCGGTAAACCTGGCGGAGATCCACAGCGGCTGTGAAAAAAACATTTTATCTGACTCCTCTCGCGGCTCGATCCAGCGAGGATGTGGGGAAGGCGAGTGGCCAAATTCCCTGAGGATGCGTAGCGGCTGTGAAACAACTGCAGCTGTGTGAGGATGTGAGGCGGTTTGGCTTTAGGTGCGGGAGCAGCCCTAAAGTCATTGGGGAAAGCAATCAGCTAAATTCCCCTTGTGCGCCAAGGCTGAGAAACCCATACAAAGTCCTGTGTGCGGGCTGCACGTCTGCTTCAGGTACGAGAGCAGCCCTAAAGGTTCCAAGGATGGCGATCGGCCATGTTCCTCAGGCATGTGCAGTGGCGGAGGTCGATGTAAAAGTCTGTGGAGCTGGTTTGTCCCTGGTGCGTGGTGCGCACCTGGCGCAATGACCGCATAGCTGGCAGTTGCGCTGTCCTCGTAATCCTGTGGTGTGCGTGTGGGGCTTCTGTGCGCAGGAGGTCCGCTGTCCGGAGTTTAGTCAGAGTTGGGGAGCTCGGTGGAAATCAACGCAGTCGGCGCCAATGATTGTCCCCGTTCAGGTTGCTTCCTTTGTTTGCTCCTGTCGTTCATGGTGCATTTGGTCCCAAGCGCTCTGCGCTACGGGGAGCATGCTCTGGTGAGGATGAAGAGGTTGCAGGCGTTCTCTGGTCCTCTGGGATTCACAGCGCGGTGAGAGGGAGCAGAAGGTCATTCTCCCTCGTCAGGTCACCAGTGTGGAGGTAAAAGATCAGGCGAGGGGCGCACCACGACGCATGCTGGGGCTTCCCGTCCAGGTCGTCTCTGGGGTGTTCACCTCGTGTTCCATTCTTTGTCAAGGGTCACCAGTGTGGAGGAACAAATAAGTTCAGGCGAGATGCGACGAGCTGGAAGGTTTCAGAGTTTTTATTTTCCTCCAACATCATTTTAGATTAGATTAGATTCAACTTTATTGTCATTACACATGTATGAATACAAGGTAACGAAACACAGTTTAGCATCCAATCAGAAGTGCAAAGGACAGCAGTGCAGTATATACAGTAATTGACAGTATGTGCAATTTAAACAAATATATGCAAATATATGCAGCAGTGCAGAAAGTTAAGAGTACTGTTATATGCAAATAATGTACAATAAGTTAGATGGGCAGTTATGTACAGGTGAGGATGGTAAGAGATGATGGTAAGAGAGTCAGCGGGGAACTAAGTTCAATAACGTGACAGCTGTTGGAAAGAAACTGTTCCTAAACCTGCTGGTTCTAGTCCGAAGGCTTCTGAAACGCCTTCCGGAGGGGAGAAGCTGGAACAGTCCATGAGCAGGATGGTTGGAGTCCCTAAGAATGCTGCATGCCCAGCGCAGACATCTTTTCCTGTAGACGTCCTCTATAACTGGAAGTGGAGTCCCTGTGATGCGTTGGGCGGTTTTCACCACCCGCTGCAGCGCCTTACGGTCAGCGACAGAGCAGCTCCTATACCAGACTGTGACACAGTTGGTCAGGGTGCTCTCTATCATGCAGCGGTAGAATTTGCTCAGGATGTCAGTTGACAGATGGTTCTTCTTCAGTGTCCTCAAGAAGAAGAGGCGCTGATGGGCCTTCTTGATCAGGCTGGTGGTGTTAACTGACCAGGACAGGTCCTCCGAGATGTGGGTCCCCAGGAATTTGAAGCTGGGGACACGTTCAACAGCTATGCCATTGATATGGACGGGGTCATGTGTCTCTCCCCTCTCCTTCCTGTAGTCCACTATGAGCTCCTTGGTTTTGCTGGTGTTAAGGAGCAGGTTATTGTCAGCGCACCAAGTAGCCAAGTGCTCAACCTCTGCCCTGTAATCTGACTCATCGTTGTCCCTGATGAGTCCAATCACCGTGGTGTCATCTGTGGACTTTATGATGGAATTGGATCCATACATAGGCCTGCAGTCATGGGTGAAGAGGGAGTAGAGGAATGGGATGAGCACACAGCCCTGTGATACACCAGTGTTGAGTGTGATGACGGAAGAACGGTTGAGGCCTGACCTAACATGCTGGGGTCTGTTGGTCAGAAAATCCATGATCCAGTTGCAGGTGGAGGTACTGATTCCCAGGTCCCCAAGTTTAGTGATCGACTTGGAGGGGATAACTGTGTTGAATACTGAGCTGAAGTCAACAAACAGCATTCTTGCGTAGGTGTTCTTGTCATCCAGGTGTGAGAGTACATAGTGCAGCGCTGTAGAAACCGCATCCTCTGTACTCCTGTTGCTCCGGTAGGCAAACTGGTGAGGGTCCAGTGTAGGGGGCAGGCATTTTTTGAGCTGTGCCAAGACCAGTCGCTCAAAGCACTTCATGACTATGGGCGTCAGTGCCACAGGGCGATAGTCATTTAGGCACGATGGTGTTGAATGTTTCGGCACTGGTACTATAGAAGTGGTCTTGAAGCACGCTGGTACCATGGCCTGGGCCAGGGACAGGTTGAAGATGTCTGTGAAGACCCCTGCCAGCTGCTCAGCGCATGCCCTCAGCACACGCCCAGGAATGCCGTCAGGGCCAGCAGCCTTACGTACGTTGACATGACTCAGTGCGTTACGGATGTCGGTGTGGGTGAGTGTGAGGTGGTGGAGGTCGTCAGAGGGTGGGAAATTGATGCTCTTTTCGTTATTGTCCTTGTCAAAACGAGCATAGAAGTCATTTAGCTCATTGAGAAAGGACACAGTCATGGCTATAGGTATGGAGTTGCTGGGCTTATAATCAGAGATAGCTTGAATGCCCTGCCACATGCGTCGGGGGTCAGAGTCCCCAAAATGTTCCTCCACCTTCAGCTTGTAGCTGTACTTGGCCTTCTTGATGCCCGTCTTCAGATCTGCCCTGGATGAACTGTAGGCCTGTGCGTCACCAGATCTAAAGGAATTGTTACGTGCCTTTAGCAGAAGCCGCACTTCTCTGTTCATCTACGGCTTCTGATTTGGGTACGTGGTGATCTGTCTTTCCGTGGTGACACTGTCAATAGTGGTGTTGATATGGTCCAGAACTGAGTGGGTGTAAGAGTCGATGTTTATGTGGGAGCCACAGGTAGCCTGAGAGGTGAACATACTCCAGTCTGTGTTCCTAGGGCACCAGCAGTTCAGTTGGGGACGAGGTCCAGGTTAGGCCTGTGGTTAGCGTTTGTTTCGTGGATAAATAATTGGTAATGGATTCACAGCCTCCGACAAAGCCGTGGGAGAGGCGGATTCCTGGCTCCATGAGTGCTCCTGTGAACTACAGAGCAGCTGACTTGGGACCTGCTGCGGGCCCCTCCAACCCTGCTGGCCTTGCTGGTCCTCCTGTCCTGACCAGGGTGGCTCCCCCAGTACCACCTCGCCCCATCCAACAGTCCTACCATCCATCCTACACCTCCTTTGCCCCATCTTATGGCACCTATAGGAGCTCCATCTATGGCGGCTACAACCCCTACACCTATGGTGGTAGCTATGGCGGTGGCTATGGTCTTGGAGGGTATAGACACTTTCCTCCGGTGGATGATGTTGCCCCCAGCAGGTTTGTGCAGCAAGCCGAAGAAAGCAGCCGCAGCGCCTTCCAGTCCATTGAGAGCATTGTGCAGACTTTCGCTTCAGTTAGCATGATGATGGACGCCACTTTTTCAGCACTGCACAATGGTTTCCGTGCCGTGCTGGATGTAGTCAACCACATGACACGGCTGCGTGTGCAACTCAGCAGAGTTTTGTCAACGTTTGCTCTGGTGCGCACATTGAGGTACCTTTACCAATGGCTGCAGAGACTACTCGGGCGGCGGTTAGACCCTGAGGTTGAAGCCTTGTGGGGAAACACAAGTGAGAGTGTTGCTCCAGATGGTTCCAAAGGAGTGGAGGAGCAGCCAGTTAAGTCCTGGCCGATCTTACTGTTTTTTGCTGTAGTCCTGGGTGTACCCTATCTTATCTGGAAGCTGAGCTCCAGCTCCGTCTCCGAAGAAACTGGCACCAACTGGGCCAGCGGAGAGGATGACCATGTCGTGGCCCGAGCGGAGTATGACTTCACAGCTGCATCTCAGGAGGAAATTTCAGTGCGGGCTGGGGCCATGCTCAACCTTGCTCCCAGAGGTGAGAGCTCTTCAGTGACAGCTGGTTAGGATTTTAAGTCTATATTATTTTTTTCCGGTTCCGGTTCCGCCGGACCGGCGGCGCCACACGAGTCGGCTGCCTGTTGCAACAGCCTTTTTTTTTATCTTCCTTCTTCTTTCTACACCTTTCACTCTGTACATATATATCACGGACGCACGGATCGCCCCGGGGGTCTCCCGGGTCGGCGGACGGAGCCACGGTTTGCAGCGGGAGACGTTACAGCGGGGAGGAGCTAGTGCTAGCTAGCACTTGGCCGCCGCCCGGTGCTAATGGGAAACTCGACATACCGGGAGCTGTAGCGAAAACGAAGCGGGTGCCGGGCTGGAGTTTAGGCGGCGTGAAAGAAATATAAGACAGAATAATAAAGAGCGATGGCAAGAACCAAGCAGACCGCCCGTAAAATCTACTGGAGGAAGAAGCCCCCCAGGAGACAGCTAGCCACCAGGGCTGCTCGGAGAGGCGCTCCGGCCACCGGCAGAGTGAAGAGGCCTCGCCGTCACAGGTCCGTGGCTCTGAGAGAGATCCGTCGCTACCAGAAATCCACGGAGCTGCTCATCCGTAAGCTGCCCGTCCAGCGCCTGGTGAGGGAGATCGCTCAGGACTTCAAGACCGTCCTGCGTTTCCTGAGTTTCGCCGTCATGGCTCTGCAGGAGACCAGCGAGACCCACCTGGTGGTCTCTTCTTTGCTAAGGGGGTCACCATCATGCCCAAAGACTTCCAGCTGGCCCGCTGCATCCGCGGAGAGAGAGCTTAGACTTTCTGCTGCACATTCACCAGCCATAATGCTCTGCACTGTGTGTCTATATATATACATTTATAGTAATATGGACATATGTTTACTAGATGTTGTTTTTTCTTGCCTTCTGATTGTTGCTCTGAGTGTTGCTGTCCCTATGCTGTTGCAATCCTGGAATTTCCCCATTGTGGGACTAATAAAGGCTTATCTTATCTTATCTTATCTTATCTTAAACTTTTCCTGGAGTACAGAGTCAACCCCCTCTGGCTTTGATGGTCCTCACTGATGGCTTCACCCGGTCGATGAGCGGTACATACTTGGGGGTAAGGAACAAAGATAAGTGATCAGCCTGACCTAGGTGGGGGAGGGGAGTTGCTGTGTAGGCTCCCACAATATTGGTGTAAACATGGTCCAATGTTTTGTCCCCTCTTGTGTGACAGGAGACATGCTGGTAGAATTTAGGAAGCACTGTCTTGAGGTTAGAATGGTTAAAATCACCCGCCACAATAAATGCTGCCTCTGGGTGTGCAGTTTGTTGTTTGCTAATAGCTGCATGCAGTTCTTTCATAGCAAGCTTAGCCTTAGCATCCGGAGAAATGTAAGCAGCTGTTATGATGGTACAAGTGAACTCGTGTGGCAGATAGAAAAGTCTACATTTAACCATGAGAAACTCCAGGTTAGCTGAGCAGTGTCTCTCAACAGTGACAGAGTTCGTGCACCAAGCCTTGTTAATATAAATGCACACTCTCCCACCTCTGGTCTTACCGGAGTCATCAGCTGCTCTGTCTGCCCAGAGAGTGTGTAGGCCGGCAAGCTCGATAGAATTGTCGGGTATTCCACTGTGTAGCCATGTTTCCGTGAAAATCATGATATTGCAGTTCATAAGTCTCTTATTGTTGGTGATCCGAAGCCGTAGCTCATCCATTTTGTTCACCAGTGACCGTACATTAGCGAGGAAAATACTGGATAGAGAAAGCCGGTGCGGTGTTAGCTTTAGCTTAGCTCTTAGCCCACCGCGCTTCCCCCACCTTTGTTTACGGTCTCTACGCCGCCTGCGAGCACTTCCGGTCGGCCGGAAGCTTGCCGAGCATCGGGTGTTCTCCGGAGCTCAGGGATGAGACGTAGGTTGCTGATAAAAAGATCGTTATCGTTATTTTGTAATCCAATGTCCAAAAGCTCATTTCGGGTGTAAGATGTGAAAGCGAAGCTGTTCTGAATGAACAGACCCGAAATGAGCAGAAATTACACTGCTAATCCACAAAATCTGAAGAGACGCTGAGCCTCGCGTTGTGCACGCGCCGCCATCTTGTTAACAGTGTGTCATGAGACACACTGTAGCGCTGTGCGCTGTGTTGTGCTGTGTGTCTTGTGTGCCGCTATGTTTCCTGTGTGCTGTGTGGGTGTGCGTCACTGAGGCATGTATAGCAAGCTCTTAAATACATGTCACACAAAGAGAGAGAATGCATGGCACATTTGCATATTGATATACATATCAGTCAATACATATCAATCGTGTGACCAACTGGCGCCCGGACTTCCTCTCCTTAATCCAGGGATGTATAACAATAGTCCATTGTTCTGATTGTCTCATAGGGGCTCTCTGTCCGTATGCAATCCCTGTTGAGCGTGAATAGTATCAGTCTGCGTTGTGCTGGGTCACCACAACTCTTTATTTATAATTCCAGACATAATCAAGAAGTTGAATATTCCTCTTAAAAGCTTTTTATTGCTAATCTTCATCGTCATGCCGTCCCTCCTCCCTGCAGTCCACCCATCCATCAGCTCACTAAGTCCTCTGTGCAGTGTCTCCAGAGGGCCTACTGTGTGGCAGCAGTCAGTGGTAAAGTTTCATAAACACAGGCGCACATGGAGTGACAGATTTAAACTTAAAGCATTCTTTCTTTGCCTGACATGTTCAGACACATGTGGCTAATCACCACAGGGATAAATATATGGATGAGTAGATATAGTATATGATTGCAGATTTGGGTTTAAGGTCTTTGAGGGGTACTCTTACAGTCTCTCCCTCGTGTTTTTTCCCCTTCTCTGGCTTTTGGGCTGCAGCAGCTGCCTCATGCACATAAAATCTTTGCCTCTATCTTCAAATGGACAGGTAGTGCCACATGTGTGGAACAAAAAGCCTCTCGGAGAACCTTGTCTCGGGTTACCAGCTGCACGCGACAGCTGCTTGAAAAAGGATCTGGTTTCTTGTGGTTTTTTACAGTTGGTGATAGATGCAGAGCAAAACAAGGAATTGTTTACCCTCATCCAAAGCCCCAATATTGAATAAAGGGCAGTTTGACTGTCAGGGACAGGAGTATTAGCTCTATGCACTATAACATATTCTTCAAAGATAGAGAGAAAAAAGCTTCAATGAAAAATGATCATTATAGTGTAATACAATTGCAATGCATGCTATTTTTATGTATCTTCTTCCCTTCAGAACACTCCAAATCTGCTTTTGCCTTTGCAAAGAATTAAACCTTTCGATTGGAAAACAGAAGTGCTGCAATGAAGGTATCATACGAGGACTTCTTGTCTGATATGAACACAATACACACACAACTTAATCTCTTCTGCTCAAGACAGAGTGTCTGTACAGACTGTGGCTGCCTGGTATTTCCTTTAAAGACAAGGCAGTTGTAAGATGCATGGAGAATAGGCTCTTGTCTGAAAGTACGTGTTGGATTTGAGATAATGGCCAATTCATTTGGGGAGATGATGCGCTGTGAACTGCTGTCCTTGTCTGCTGTACTTTAGCTATCTCTGCAGCAGGACCTGTCTGTGCACTCTATATCATAAGTTAACTATTCAGGGAGATCATGGATACTGCCAGCAGAAAATGAGGTCATCTTTGCACTTATGAATAAGATACTATTCTCTTTATCTTGTATATTGCCAAAGGAAAACAGTCTCTTGTCTTCAGGAGAGTGTCTTAAAGAGTGAGACAAAGCAGGATTTATTTTTCTGAGACATGTATCACCTGCATGTCTTGTCTATCTGATGACTGGGGATAATGTTTACCTGTAGGTAAATTATTTTCATTAGATGAATCAGAGGAAAGGCTTCAGGTCATCTTTATCCGTCAAAGGTGTTGACTAGTCATCATACAGGAATGTGTTTTCAGTATGTGAATCATTGTTTATCACCTTGTTCAATGATGAGAATAGGGATGAACATATCTGCTATGGCTGACCTTTTAACATTTTGTACTATAAGGATTTGACATGTTTTTACTAGAATGAACCCAATATGCAGACACAGAGAGAACAGTTTTGCAAAAGCAAAATGATTTTATTCAGAAATAACAAACAAGAATCTGCTGGTGCTGGCAACCCTGGGGAGACTGAAAGGAAAATGGTGAGCATGGGAACTGGCAACCGGGATTGAACTTGAATGATAAGTTCTTACCTTTACAGGTGCAGTAACAGATGGTGAGTATTTTGCAGGCCCAGCCTTCTTGCAGCAGGGATGTTCACTTGAGTGTTGGAGGGAAACTGCAGGTGAGGAGATGTTGCCCCAGGCCAGGGGACTTAAGGTGAGTTTAATGTTTAATTGTGCTCAAGACTTGCAAGAGATGGGGTTATGGATCCAGGTGAAAATGGTGGTTTGCCAGACTAAGTCTACTGTCTGCCCATAGAAGTCCTTGGCACCACCTCAAGGGAAATCCAGGTAGAGAAAGTCCTGGGAGAAATGAGGAGGTAAGGAAATTGTGCAGGTTTAGGTTTACTTGGCATCCACAAAGGGAGAAGGTGAGAAGGAGCATAGCACCAGGGGAGCACACTGAGGATTTGTTTCACCACGGACAACACAGAATGAAGTCCAACAGTCCCACGATCAGAATGAGTAATGAGCTCCTTCTTATAGGCAGGGGCTAATGAGGTGCAGGTACAGTAATTGACACAACTGGAGAGAATCAGATCGATAACACAGGGTTACAAAAATAACTTTTTTGTAAGTTGTCTGTGTTTTTTCAACAGATTTATGACAATTTTGCACCGCTGAATCTGAAAATGACATCCGCTTCTCTCAATCAGGTGCTAAGTAAAAACCTGTACTTACTTAGTACTGTGCATGCACTTACCTTTACATAAAGGTAAGTACATGTAAGTTGAATGTTATGTCATCATTGTTCAACATTCAGAGAATTTCAAGACATAAAAAAGAATTTTGCATCATATAAAGCGAAGATACCCGTACAAGTAAACAAAAACTTATAAAACAACATGTGGCCATAATTCAAAAAGTTGACCTTATTGAGCAAAACCAATGTGATTTTTGGATTCAGCACATCAAAATTGTCCTAAATCAGCTAAAAAAACTTACACAATAAATTTGGTGTTGACCAGTGTAATCAACACTGAAGTGAGATGAGCGAGTATGCATGTCTGAAATACTACAGGATTACACCACACAGTGTTTACAAAGTATAACCCCTCTTTGTGTTTTTTGTCTAATCATCTCGAGATCAAATGACTTGCTCATCATAGTACAACAAGTTCATAGATTGTGACATTTCTACCCTATTATTGCTTAAGTTCAGTCTTCCACTGGTGTAATGTCCATAAGTTGTCTGTTAAAGCACCAGTTTGGGTGCACTCATTTCTGGGTGCTGATGACAGTGTCCAGCCAGTTGCATATGCCTTAAGGTGCGTTCACACCGAACGCAAACGGGTGAATTTTTTGCGCGGCACAATTACATTATAACTCAATGTAAACACATGAACAGACATAAATCCCCCTTCTGAGTGAGATGCAGACAGGCAAAGTTTCCTTTAAAATTTCTGCAGCTGTGTTCAACCTGCTGTGGAAATTCCCAAAATAACGTCATGCTTATGTTTACATTATCTGACCGGGGGCTCACCTGAAAATGTTGTCTCAAGCCTCCAAAAGTTCACAAGATGATGGGTGTTTACTTTGCTAGCTTGCCAGCTTGCTAGCTTGTCCGTGATAGGAAACCTTGGGTAAATAATGACACCCTGATTCAGCTGTGGGACGCAAATGGGCACTGTGCAAATTCGCGTGTACTCGCGTCTTCCCATTCACTTTGTATGGATTTGCACCGCCTGTTCGCATTTGGTCTGAACACACCTTTACTGCTGTCTTGTTGCTCCTACAGGCAGATCAGCACACAACTCAGTGTTGGTTGTGTGTGATCAACAATTTATGTCGAGCACTTTCATCATCACTAAGTATAGGTCCCATTCTAGGAGCATTCACTCTTGAAAGTTACTCTCCTCACATCTATGTAGCAAGAGAGATCAACAGAATCTGGCCTTGATTCCGCGACATTCAGGATTACCATACGGAGCTTGTTGTGTTTCGATTCTTCCATGCTTGTTGTCAGTCATAAAACCTACACATTTAAAGTTCTCTTTTTGCTCAACCTCAATCTTTGAGTGATTCTGGATCAGAGATGCTGTCAGATACTTTTGGTTTCTTTATATTCAAGCCAACTTTTGCCTTCTTACTTTCAGCTTGGATCTGGAGAAACAATTCCTGTGCCTGTAATATTTGACTTGGAGACTTGAAGGTGACTTGGAGGTACTACCATTGTGAGTGTGTTTTTATTCCAGTATGTACACCTATTTTTCTGAGTTGTAAATGTTTTAACTGATTTTAACTGCAATGTATAGTGCATATATATCCAGTGCATATATCCTTGATAACAAGGATATATGCACTGGCTCATTTTTATTTATAGATGTATTCAAGGTCTGCTCCCATCACATTTACAGGTTTTTATTATTCAAAAACCAAGTTTGTATGGTCTTAGGTCACAGGATTTATTTATATCATCAGCTCCATTAGACAGAACTGAAAGTGAAAAATGCTTTTAAGTTTGACGCTCCCTTTGACTGGAACACTTTGGAAAATGACCTTAAACTGAAGGAGGTGGTCTCACTGAAGACTGTTAAAGGGCTACTGAATGACTTGGAGGTTCTACCATTGTGAGTTTGTTTTTATTCCAGTATGTACACCTATTTTTCCCCAGGGTTCTGTGCTTGGCCCTCTCCTCTTCATCATCTATATACTCCCGCTTGGTAACATCTGCCGACATGGCCTTAACTTCCACTGTTATGCCGACAACATTCAGATCTATTTTTCCACTAAGTGTATAACCACAGTAACATACTCCATACTGGAAAACTGTCTTTCTGAAATAAAATCCTGGATGCAAAAGAGCTTTATACAACTCTACTATGACGAGTCTAATATGATGATTATCGGTCCGGAATCCCTCATCAAAACCACCCAAAACTTCAACCTTATTGTTGCCAACTCCACACTTTCCCCATTCCCGCAGCTCGGAGTCATCTTTGACAGCCACCTCACTTTTGAACCGCACATCAATCATGTCACCAAAACTGCCTTCTTCCACCTAAAAAACATAGCAGGACTCCGTCCCTCACTCACCTTCTCCACCGCAGAAACCTCCATACACGCATTTATCACATCCAGACTCGACTACTGTAATAGCATTCTTTACCAAAGACCATATAAAAATGGTATGTTCCACCTTTTAGCTTGGTGCTCAGCATAATAGAATGGGGAAAGGAAAGTTAACACACAGAGCTACCAGATGACTGACCCCACTACTGTAGCTTTCACTACTTACAGTAGCTGTGTGGCCTAGGGTCAGAGAAAAGGTCGGCGATAGGTGCCGCCCCACATGTTGTGGAAGGGAATTAACTAACATGGATGATAGGCTTATTATAATTTGGTTCTGCCCCAATAATTATATGGAAAAGTTCAGTGACATATTGGGGTCTTCAAAGAAAATGGAGGCGGGGAATATTGCACTTGCCTCAGAGTGCTCGTGTAATGCTGCTAATACCCCCTCTTTAAACAGGGGTGGAGATCATTGAGAGACCAAAATTTGTGCCAGTTCTCTCTCAACGATGTCACAGTGATCTCCATGGTTGCCACAATCTCCTCAAAATTTTGACTGAGTCCAAACAAACAAGGAACTTTCAAAATATTTACATGGAAATGGCTTTTTTGAGGCTTTAGGAGATGGTTGAGAGATCGGTGAAAAAAAAAATGGCATATTGTATGATATAATGTAGTTAGAAATGTACTTTAAGTCAGTTAACATTATTCTTAAAATGATGTTTTAAAAACTCAAAGCAATCAGAAAGTGGCCATAAGGACTGGAAGAGAAGCGGAAAAAAAAAAAAAAAGAAAAATCAGCAAAATTTAAAACAATGTGTCATGGGTTTAAGTTTCCCCTCAAGTTTATGTTTCCTGAAATTGTGACTTAGATTGATCATTATAATTCAACAAGTGACTCCGTGAAACACTCATGGCTGCTCTGTTCATTCACAGACCAAAAAATTCACGCTGTTATCCTGTTAAATCAAAGGGAATCTTCATTCTTTTGCCTGTTCTTTTGTTGTTAAAATTGTGTCAACAGGTGTGAGGAGTTGTTAGTTCCTGCCCAGCAGGTCAGTTGAGGGTGGTGGTGGTGGGGGGAATCAGTGCTGCTGATAAAGCCATGTCACCCTTTAACCCTTTGGTTTCCATCTCAGCAGCAGTTCTGTTTGAATTGTCCTCAGAAGGGAACATGTAAATCTTTATTTTATTTATTTATTTATTTATTTCAGATAGATTAAAAGTAAAGATTAAAAAAAGAAACAGAATAATATAACAAAGGGGGAAAGAAAATCCAACAAGGTCAAATTAGACAATAACTCCTCTGATTATACAGTTCAACATAAGTTATTCGAAATGGGTGATGGCTGAAGCCGCAGCTTATATTGCCCACCCATATTCCATCCAAGAATTCAAAAGAAAAACAAAACAAGAGCGATTACAATTCAGAACATAGCTAAGACAAAATGTGACAAAAAAACTAAGCAACAACACAACACAGACTGGATATGACAATCCTTATGTGATTTTACATGTCATCTTCTATATATGTTTGGAGTATTTCTTCCTTTAGTTTTTGTTTAAATTGTCCAAGCGTTGTACACGATTTTAATTCAGGTCCAAAATCGTTCCATAATCTGACTCCTTGCACTGAAACACAGTGTTGTTTGGTGGTAGTTCTCACTGAAGGTTTTTGAAATATACATGTTCCTCTGAAATGAAATTGTTTCTTCCTTATTTGGAACAACTTTTGGATATTTGCGGGCAGTGATAGATTCCTCACTTTAAACATTATTACTGCAGTTTTAAAGTCAACCAGATCTTTCAACTTGAGAGCTTTTAATTTAAGAAAAAGTGGGTTTGTTGGTTCCCTGTAAGCAGCTTTGTTTATTATTCTAATAGCTCTCTTCTGAAGCATAAAGACTGGATATATGTTTGTTTTATATGTATTTCCCCATACTTCAGTACAATATGTCATGTATGGGAGTATTAATGAATGATACAAGGTACATAGTGTGGGTTGATTCAGCAAATATTTCACTCTGTGTAGTATTGCAATTGATTTGGATATTTTACCGTTAATATAATTAATATGTGACTTCCAACACAGTTTATTATCAATTATTACTCCAAGAAATTTAGTTTTGGATATCATTTCAATCTCTACACCATTTACACTGAGTTTAGATACTAAGTTGTTGTGATGGTTGTTAAAAACTATAAATTTTGTCTTACTTAAATTGAGCATTAATTTGTTTGAATCAAACCACAGTTTAAGCTTTCCTAATTCCACCAAATTCCACCCTAATTCCACCAAATCGACAGAGATGTAAAGTTTGGCCCAGCTGTTCCCACTGATGTCATGGGGGGGGGTGATCTGTTGGGTGTCATGGGGTGTCATGTGTTTACTCTTCCTGGGTTAACTGGATATTTCTGCTGCTGGGGATCACCTATTCCTCTTCTTCTCCTTTTCCCTGCTGATTAATGCAGATCTGCAGAATTTAACACCTCCGAACATCACCGCTTAGTTCCTCCTCACTGCTGTCTTTTTTTTCCCACAATATCTTTATTGAACCTTTTTTTTTTAACAAACATAACACAAACAATCAAACACTAACTCTAAAGTACTACAAAAAAAATGCACTAAAAACACCTACAACCACCAACAAAATCAAGTCTTCAACAATGCTCCTCTGTTTAGTCTAGACCAGTGGTTCTCAACTGGTCTGGCTTTGGGACCCACCATCACCCCTCAATGACAAGCCACGACCCAAATCAAAGATTTTCAAATTCTCAAATTTATTGACTGTAAAGATTGTGCATTTTGAACCTGAGGTAGAAGAACAGAATATCACAGTATACAAACACAAAACAAATTTAATGATTAACCAAAATGACCAGTAAGTGGCAATACAACAGAGGGAACAATTCCCTTTAATGCTGAATTAGCTGCATTTTAAATTAAACAAAAAGTGCAATTCAAAAGAATTCAAGTCTCAAAATTGACTTTTCTTCTGATTGTTTTTTCAGTATTTACCTACTGATAAGGTTATGTGCTTTGAAGAAAATGAAGGAACACTCACTAAAACCTGTAACAGTGACATCATAGACCTGAGTCTGGAGGAATTAATGGGAGAACTGAGGATGTTTTTTGCTCTTGACAAGAGTCTCAATGTCTGGAGTTATATTAGACAAAGCGACTCTGAAGTCATGCTCAATGTCCAGTCTGTTTCTCTGTTTTGTCTTCAACTGAACCAGAGCTGAGAAGCCACACTCAAAGAGATAGGTAGTGCTGAAAGGTAGGAGTGTTTTTACTGCTCGAATGGCAAGAGAAGGATACTCGCTCATCACAGTGCTGCACCAGAACTGCGAGAGGCTTACCTCCGTGAACCTCTTTTTCAGCGTGCGGTCACATGATAGCTCCACCAGCTGACTCTCTTCATTGCTTGGCAACGTAACGCTTTCCATGTCGATTCCAAAGGGATCGCGTATCCAGTCCGTTTCGCCATGCTCAATTAGCATATACAAACGGTGCGAGTCTTCTTCTATGGTGCGAAATATGGTGTTGCCCGCCACCTACTGCCATCTACTGTTAAGGAGTGTGAATGACACTATGTTGATTTATTTCTTGACATTTTATTTGCCCAGGCAAAGGCCCGCGACCCACTGAAAACAGGTCCGTGACCCACTTTTGGGTCGCGACCCACCAGTTGAGAATCACTGGTCTAGACAATCCATTACATAAGTATACATATTATGTTCACCAGTTTGAAATTTACAAGGTCCACACACATCATTCACCTTCTTCTTCAAGAGTTATGTTTAAATTTTTTACATAATCAATAAAAGGTCTCCATATATTCTCAAACACACTTTCCTTTGATTTCAGTATATATGTTATTCTTTCTAATGGAAGGTTTGTTAACATCTGTCTTAACCACTGAGTCACATCTGGTCTATGAGTCTTTTTCCACAGTAATGCAATACATTTTTTGGCATTAAGCAAACTGAGGTCTATGAATGTTCTTTCACTTTTATTAAAGTTATGCTTTTTTGGGTACAGACCCAACAAAAACAGTTTAGGATTCAATATGATTTGTTTTGAAATTATTTTTTCAATTGTTACCCTCACCTCTTCCCAAAACATTCTAATTATTCTACATTCCCATAAACAATGAAATAGGGTTCCTTTACTTTCCATGCATTTTGTGCATGTATCTGGTATGTTTTTGTTATATCTATTTAACTCCACCGGTGTAACATACATCTGCATTAACCATTTAAAATGTATCAATTTAAGACGTACATTTATTGATTTGGTTTGAGCTTCTGTACAAGCCAATTCCAATTGTTCCTCTGAAATTTCAGTTTGCAGATCTTCTTTCCAGTAGTTTAATCTTTTCTGTGAGTTTTCACTTGAGGATAGTGTCAATGAGTTATAAAACTCTGAAATAATACCCTTTCTTTTACTGTCTTTCATCAACATTTTTTCCAAGGATGAATAAATAGGTCGAGTGAGAGCATTATTTTGGTTTGATCGAATAAAGTTCCTAAGTTGAAGATATTTAAAAAAATGTGTTCTATTAAGATTAAATTTGATCCTCAGCTCTTCAAAAGACATTATGTTATCTGAACATGACAAATATAAATCTTGAATTTTTTGGATCCCTTTTAAACTCCATACTTTAAACACAGCATCCGCTCTCCCTGGTTTAAAATATTGATTACCCCATATTGGACTAAATTGTGACAGTAAGTGTGGTTCTTTTAAATATTTTTTAGTTTCACACCATATTTTAATCATATGTTTTACAAATGGGTTTTTAACTTGTTTCTGTAATTTTTTTGCCAAGTCTGAATATATGAATATGGGAAGAGGTAAAGGCAAATTGTATGATTCCATTTCAGTCCAGTGAGGGAGATCATTTGATGAAAAATAATATGTCATAGACCTCAGTTGTGCCGACCAATAATACAACATAAAATTTGGACATTTCAGACCTCCACGATCAAATGGTAAATATAATAAAGACAAACGTAATCTAGCCCTCCTGTTGTTCCATATAAATTCCACTAACTTTTTTTTAATTCTTGAGAATAAATCTAAAGGTGGTGGTAAGGGAATGTATTGAAATAAATAAAGTATTTTAGGTAAGATATTACTTTTAAGTATATTGATTCTCCCGATCATCGACATTGGTAGTGACATCCACCTCTGAAGTAACTCATTAATATCTGTCATTAAGGCTTCATAATTGACACTGGCGACTGATTCTAGCTTAGGCACAATTTGGATTCCTAAATATTTAAACTGATTTACAACATTGAATTGATTTACCTCAGGGGCTGAGTAATTTCTCTGGGTCTTATTTAGCATTAATATTGAAGATTTAGTTTTATTTATTTTATATCCTGATATTTCCCCAAAATTCTTTATTAAATTCAACAAGGTCGGAATTGATTTTTTAAGATTCGACATAAACAAAATTATGTCATCG
The DNA here is from genome assembly GCA_020510985.1 of Pholidichthys leucotaenia. Classification (NCBI taxonomy): domain Eukaryota; kingdom Metazoa; phylum Chordata; class Actinopteri; order Cichliformes; family Pholidichthyidae; genus Pholidichthys; species Pholidichthys leucotaenia. The sequence continues at coordinate 59,671,515 of CM035838.1, read as the reverse complement.
GCATACAGGGAGATTTTATGTTCTGTTGGTCCAACTTTAATTCCATATATTTGTGACTGTAGACGTATCGCCATCGCTAAAGGTTCAATTGCCATAGTAAACAGTAAAGGTGAAAGTGGACAGCCTTGTCGACATCCTCTATTGATTTTTATTGATTTTGAAATATTGTTATTTGTTAGGATTTCTGCTGTAGCATTATTATATATTATCTGAACCCATTTTATGAAATTATTTCCAAGTCCAAACCTTTGTAAGACTTCAAAAAGAAAGGGCAATTCGACTCTATCAAAGGCCTTTTCGGCGTCCAGTGATAGGACAGCTGTATCCGATGCTTCTTTATTAGAATAAATAATATTAAATAGTCTTCTTACATTATGGAAGCCTTGTCTTCCCTTTATAAAGCCATTCTGATCTCGATTAATAATATTTGGTAAAATTTCTTGTATTCGTCTTGCTAAAATTTTACAGATTATCTTAAGGTCGGCATTTAATAGGCTTATTGGTCTCATATTTTCCCATTTATTAGAGGGTTTACCTGGTTTTGGCAACAGTACAATTAAGGCATTATTCATGTATGATGGTAAATTACTATTTTGAAATGCTTCTAAAACCATTTCCAAAAAAGGCTTTATTAATTTATTCTTAAATTTTTTATAAAGGTCAACTGGAAGACCATCTGGTCCTGCACTTTTTCTTGATTTTATATTATCAATGGCTAGCCCAACTTCTTCTTGACTAATTATAGACTCCATTATCTCCCTGTTTTCATTTGAAATACACGGTATAGATAGTTCGTTCAAAAACCCATTTAGTTTTGTTAAGTCAGATTCATTTTTGGTATCATATAATTTTTCATAGTAATCTCTAAAGGCTCTATTAATTTCTAAAGGATCTATAACTACCTGTCCGTTACTTATAATATTGGTAATTGGTGTTTTAAATTCTAATTGTTTAATCTGCCATGCCAATAATTTTCCTGATTTTTCACCTTGTTCATAAAAAGATTGTTTCAATCTTAGAAGACTCGAGGCAGCTCTATTCGCTGATTTTTTGTCATATTCAGCTCTCAAAATCAGTAATTCGTTCTCCAACCTTGGATCACTTCCTGCATATACTTTTTCTTGAAGAATTTTTATTTTATGTTCCAATTGAACTCTCTCCTCTCGAGTCTTCTTAGATTTTGAACCTGTATAACTAATAATATGTCCCCTAATAAAAGCTTTGAAAGCCTCCCACTTTACACATGCTGATGTTTGTGTAGTATTGATATCAAAGAACTCATCTATCTGTTTTTCTACGTACTTAACAAATTCCTCATCCTGAAGCCATTTATGCTGAAATTGCCATCTACCTGGTTCCTTTGTCAATTTCTTATCTACATATATTAGACAGCAGGGTGCATGATCAGAGATCACGATGTTGTCATAAAAGCAGTTTTGAATCTTGGACCTTAATTCTACGGAGATCAAAAAATAATCAATACGTGAGAAAGTCTTGTAGGTATTGGAATAACAAGAGTAGGCTTTAACTTGTGGATTCATTTCTCTCCATATATCTAGCAATCTCAATTCTTTCATAAAATGAATAATGGTCATCCTACATCCATTGTGCGTACAGTCCAGTCCTGTTGATCTATCTATACCGGGATTCAATGTACAATTAAAATCCCCTGCTATTATATGTTGCCCTGTAAGTGATGATAAGATAAGAAATAAATTAGCAAAGAACTTTTGATCATCTATATTGGGACCATATAGGTTTACCAAATTTATATTTTCTAATAACAAAGATCCTTGAATGATTAAATATCTTCCAAATTTGTCTCCAATTACATTTTTCACTTGAAATGGGACTGATTTATGTATGAGAGTCATAACTCCCCTGGCTCGGGATGAAAATGATGAGGTGAAAACACTTCCTTGCCATCTACTCCTAATTCTTTTTACATCCTCCTCTATTAGATGAGTTTCTTGTAAAAACACAATTTTTGAACCCATATCTTTTATTTTATTCATAACTTGTTTAAGTTTTTTTAATTTTTGTAGACCTCTGCAATTCCATGAAGTTAAATTAAGATTAACGCTTTGGTTTATGATCAATAGGGAGTTTAGGATTACCTTGCAGTATAAACATGCTCATACAGAGAAGCAAAAACATGAGTGGTTGAACATTCATCCTACAAACTACACACAAACAAATTCCCCCTTCCCACATTTGTGGTAATCCCCCCAAAATCAAAAAAAAAATTCCGTCTCCCGATATAGCCATCGACCGTTCCACACCCACGAGGATCAGCCAAAGCCACTCCTTCTTCATCCTCCCAATCACCCTAACTCTGCTACTTTTAATGACATAACATTAACTCTCTTCTGTAGTTTTCCAACTTAACTCCAAAATTTTTAGCAGCTTTGTACATCATAGTTTTTTTTGTTTTGTTTTTTTTTATTTTTTTTTTAATATATAATACAATTTATATTTTGTAAACTTGCTATTTGCTTCAAGTCAGTCAGATGCCTGTGCAAATGCTTAAATATTCTACCTTATATTTTGTTTATGCTTAGCTCCCACCAGTCTCTTCTTGGATCTTCTTGATGAACTCCTGCGCCTCCTCTGGGGTCTTGAAGATGTGGGTTCTGCCCTCATACGTGGTCAACAGTCTCGCAGGATAAATTACACCATGACGAATCCCAAGGTTGCGCAGCTCTTTACGTACGGGATCAAACTGCTTCCTCAATTGTTGGATTCCTGTGGCCAAATCTGGGTAGAACCGCACCTGCTGGTCCTGGTGTTTAATCTGGTCTTTAGCTCGCGCAGCGTTGAAGATCTTCATCCTGTCTCTGTTGCTGATAAACTTCATAATAATCGTCCTCGGTGGTCCCTTATCTCTCCGTGGGCCGATACGATATGCACTTTCCAGAACGACTGCTGATTGCAGCTCCGCGCTGCCCAGCGCCTCCGGAATCCACTTTTCCAAAAAGGAACATGTGTCCCGACTTTTGGATTCCTCCGGTAGACCCACCAGCCTCAAGTTGTTCCATCTCGACCGGGATTCCAAGTCCAAGACATTATTTTCCAGACTTTTATTTTTTTTTTCCAAAGTGCGCACCTTTAATTGAAGACAGGTGACGTCATCTTCAGCACTAGTGACACGAAGCTCTACCTGCGCCATTCGTTCTACACAGTCACCCAATTCTTTTCTCATTCCTTCCAACGCTGCTCACTGCTGTCTTTTAAAAAAAAAAATGGCCAACACATGCCAGTTTATCACATCCTTTTTCCATGTAAATTAGAAACATTCTTTTGTAAATGTGAGGATTTTTCTCATAAATTTGCAGGATTTTCCTGCAGAGTTAGAGCCATTTTACTCAGAAATGTGCAGCTTCTTACTTGGAAATTTACAGCTTTTTTATTATTCATAATTTTGCAGCTTTTTCCTCATGAATTTAGAACTTTTCTTACTCTTGAATTTGCAGTTTAAAAAAAAAGCTTAAACTTGCAGCATTTTACTCAAATCTTATATCTACAGCGTTTTTAGGTTGTAAACAGCTGGAAATTTACACCTTTTTTTGACTTTTTGCTAAAGTTGCAGCTTTTTACCCATGAAATTCCACTTTTTTTGGTCAGAAATTGGCAGCTTTTAACTGAGACTTACATCCCCCTTTTTTTGTGTCAGGTCAGGCATTGGCTTGCTTGCTACCGGATAACCATGAAAACCGGTACTACCTGTCTCATGGGTCGGGCCGTCGGCGACTCAACTGGCATCCCCGCCCTTCCGAGGGCGTGGAGGGTGATACAGGGCATCCTGGCAGAACTAAAAACAATATCTGCCACAGGTCTGTGGTGGACCACTCCCAGTTACACAGGGTGAGACTGGACATCCTGGCAGATAAACACATCTGTCGCAAGGTCTGTGGTGGACTGTGCCAGTCAGTGCATTGTGACATGCACTACACAAAGAGCAGAGACAAACAAACCTATCATCTGGTCAGTCACTGCAACAGATACTGGAGTCAGTTTGTCTTGGCTTGTCCTTGTCACTGATAATACCTTTATCTGCCAAGAATGTGCTGCTAGTCCAGCAAAAGCTAGCAGTACTCAAATACAAGCAGTTTCATGAAATGGTCAATCAGAAAGCAACTCATACTGGCTCGGACATCACCCGGGTTAACAAGGTCTGCGCTGATCTGTTCACACTCTGACAGGCAGCGAAAAGTAAGCTAGAAGCAGGAAGACAAAAGGAGAGGAAAACAGCAACCTTGTGTGTAGCAGAATGGAATGTACGCACTCTGTTGGACAGAACAACATCACAGCGCCCAGAAAGACAGACAGCACTTGTGGCCCTGGAAATGAACAGGTACAATGTAGACATAGTTGCATTTAGTGAAACAAGATTGCCTGGATATGACAACTTGGAAGACCATAGGTACATCTTCTTTTGGAGTGGGAGATCAACTCAAGAAAGGAGAGAAGCAGGAGTGGGCTTTGCAGTTAGAAAGGAGATAGCAGCAATGCTTGATGAGGAACTGGTGCCAATCAACGACAGGATAATGACTATGAGACTCCCACTACAGCGGAAGATGTATGCCACACTCATCAGTGTATATGCCCCAACAATGACCAACACAGAGGAGGTGAAGGAAGAGTTCTACAATGATTTACGTGAGACTATCAGGCGTGTACCAACTGATGACAGGCTGATACTCGTTGGAGATTTTAATGCCAGAGTTGGTTCGGACACCGAGAAATGGAAAGGAGTGCTAGGCAGTCATGGAGTAGGCAAGTCCAATGCTAATGGAGAACTTCTACTTGCACTATGTTCAGAGTACAACCTTGTGATAACCAACACTCTATTTAAGCACAAGGACACACACAAGAAGACATGGGTGCCCCCAAGATCCAAGCACTGGCACTTATTAGACTACATCATAGTCAGGCAGAGAGACATAAGGGATGTATTGGACACCAGAGCAATGAGAGGCAGGGACTGTGGTACTGATCATGTTATGCTGAGATCTAGATTAAGGATTTGGAGATGAAAACAGCACTGCAGGACGGGTGCGAAGCCACCACGGAAGCTAAACACTAGTGCACTGAAAGGCCAAAAGAAGCAGGGAGAACTTACACAGGAAATGGATGAAAACTTGAAAGACTGGGACAGCAACAACTCAGAGAATGACATAGAAGAGAAATGGGCAACACTGAAGGATACGGTGCATCAGACTGCGAGTGATGTACTAGGCTACCCTGAGAGGAAACATCAAGATTGGTTTGATGAGCATGATGAACACCTGAAGAAACTACTAGAAGCAAGGAATACAGCTAGGCAGGAAAACCTACAGTGTAACACAAGGTCAAAGAAGAAGAAATACTCAAAGGCTCAGAGTGAGCTACAGAAGTACTCCAGAGAGATGAAGTCCAACTGGTGGGATGAAAAAACGGAGAAACTTCAAACTGCAGCAGACAGGAAGGACATGAAAACATTCTTCACAGGTTTGAGAGAACTCTACGGCCCTAAACCAAGAGGATTGATCCAACTAAAGGCTATGGATGGTGAAACGGTTTTGCAGGAGAAAGACAAGATCCTGGACAGATTTGCAGACCACTTTGACCAACTACTAAACAACCCTAGAGATCTCACTGAAGAGGCTAAAGAAGCTCTAGTGCAGCGACCAGCTATATTAAGTCTGGATGAACCACCAAATTTTGATGAACTAATGGCAGCTATCAGGACAACACAGGATGGTAAAGCTTCAGGAAGGGATGGAATTCCAGCAGAAGTGTAGAAATTTGGTGGTGTTCAGCTGACCAACTGCCTGCACAAGCTCATCCAAGAGATATGGGATGGCCAGAAAGTACCTCAAGACTGGAAGGATGCAAGTATTGTGCCTTTGTTCAAGAAAGGTGACAGGAAAGATTGTGGAAATTACTGAGGTAGATCACTGCTAGCCACTGTTGGTAAGATTCTCTCACGTGTACTACTTAACAGACTCAGTGAACACATCTCGCAGAATGTACTACAGGAAACCCAGTGCAGCTTTAGAAGTGGAAGAAGTACAATGGACATGACTTTCTGCTTGAAACAGGTTCAAGAAAAGTGTATTGAACAGAACATGCCGCTTTATGTAGTCTTCATAGACTTCAGTAAAGCCTTCGATACTGTTTCGCGACAAGGACTTTGGCAGGTACTCAAGAAATATGGTTGTACAGAGAAGTTTGTCAGCCTGATTGAGGCACTCTATACAGGTATGCAAGCAAACGTGGCAATGAGTGGTTCAGTATCTAAAGACTTTTCAGTAAGCAACGGGGTGAAACAAGGGTGTGTGCTGGCACCTACACTCTTCTCGCTATATCTGGCAGCCATGCTTGAGGTGGCCTTCAAAGACACTTCAGAAGGAGTATACATTCAAACAAGGAAAGAAGCAGACTTGTTCAATGTGGCACAGTTTAAAGCCAAGAGTAAGACATCGATAAAGGTAGAAAGAGAAATGCTCTTTGCCGATGACAGTGCTCTAGTTGCACACAGCGTGGAAGATATGCAATCTTTAGTGGAGAAATTTGCAAGAGCAGCTAGCCAATTCAGCCTCCAAATCAACATCAAGAAGACAGAGTGCCTTTATCAACCATCAAAGTTCCAATTATCAACATCACTACCAGAAAAGATCAGCATTGGTACAGACCCACTAGTCAAGTGCAAGACTTTCAAGTACCTGGGGAGTACTGCTTCAGAGAATGCTAGGCTGGAGGATGAACTATCTCTCAGAATGGGAAGAGCGAGCGCTGTGTTTGGAAACTTGAGGGAGAGACTGTGGAACAGTCGACATGTGTCTATCCGTGTGAAATGCAAAGTGTACAGAGCGACAGTATTGACTACTCTATTGTATGGTGCTGAAACTTGGACTGTCTACAGAGTGCAGGTGAAAAAACTCCACGTGTACGGGATGAGACACCTTTGAGCCATAATGAACATCTCATGGAAAGACAAGATAACCAACATAGAAGTGTTGAAACGAGCTGGCCTACCATCAATGGAGGACATGCTAATACAGATGAACCTGAGATGGCTTGGACATGTTGAGAGGATGGACCACCAGCATCTCCCTCGGCAGTTACTCTACTCACAGTTATGTGAGGGCAAACGCAATCAGGGTAGACCAAGGCTCAGATTTAAAGACACTGTAAAAAGAAACTTGAAGAAGTTGGACATAGACAGGAGTTCCTGGCAGCAGAAGGCTAAGGACAGAGCTGTGTAGAGGAATCTGATCAGACCTAAATGAAACAGTCATTGTCGCCCACGACAGACTGCTATGATGATGATGAAGATGACACCTATTTTTCTGAGTTGTAAATGTTTTAACTGATTTTAACTGTAATGTATATGTTTATAATGTCACAAAGTCATTGAGATGTGTTAATGAGCTGTTGTTATTGTCTGTAACTTGTAAATCATGCTGCTTCCTGACTTGGCCAGGACATTCTTGTTGAAGAGATTCTTAATCTCAATGAGTCTTATCCTGGTTAATTGAAGGTTAAATAAAAAATATGCTATTGCCAAAGTCTAGGTTGGTCATTGCATCTTTGGGGTGTTTTGAGGATCTTCTTGGATTGACGATGAATCCCAGCTCTTCTTTTTTACCGTCCAAAGCTCTTCTTAATGCAAAGTCAAGCATTACAGGAATGAAGCTAAGGTGTGTCCCTGCATTACACCTGCTCTAATGTCAAAGCATTCATTCTCACCATCAGTGGCAGTTTTTGATATGGGCCACATGGGTGGTTGCCCAGGGTGGCATTCTCTAGGGGGCACAGAGAGAACGAAAAAAAAAATCATATTTATTGTGCTCAACTCATTTATGGCAAATGGTCTCCCTCTACAGGTGGAACACTCCTCTCCCTGTCTGCAGCACAATCTCACCCTTCTCCATCCTCCTCCCTTCTCTCCCTCCAAACACAGAATAGCCCCTCCCACACCTGCTTTAACCAGTGTGCTGCTGAAAGACTTCATTTTATAGAGCAGTCCCCAACCATTTTTGCTTCACAGATTGGTAACAAGTTAAAAAAAAAATCACGTGTGCTTGTGTGTGTACATGTGCACTTTTTATTTGGTGGGGCTGTGCATTTTTGTGTTGCATTTTCTGTTCAGCACCACACAAAGTGGGACACTTTTTTTTTTCAGAGGGGCTCTCATTGAAAAGAGGAGCACGGCATCACAGGGTAATGCGGGACCATGATGCATGAACGAGCAGAATGGCACTGAAGGGAGACCCGAACCAGGACCAGCTCCACAGCTGCCGGAGAAGGTCATGCTGCATGTCCACCTCATCATCATCATCATCATCATCATCATCATCATCATCATAGCAGTCTGTCAGGGCGACAATGACTGTTTCATTTAGATCTGATCAGATTCCTCCACGCAGCTATGTCCTTTGCCCTCCGCTGCCAGGAACTCCTGACCTTGTTAACCCAAGCAACGTCCAAGTCAGTATCAGTTGCTTTCTGACTGACCATTTCATGAAACTGTTTGCAAAGTATTTAAGTACCGCTACCTTTTGCTGGACTAGCGGCCTAGGCTTCTGTTAATGGGAAATTCCCACACCTCCTCTGCATTAGGGATCCTCTGGGAGCGTGAATGGGGCAAGTGTCACAGAGTTCTGCTGGCCCATCCGTCTGTCAGCCCCTGGTAAGTTTCTTTTGCAAACGTAATTTATTATCCAGGTGACTGTGGAATATCAATGCTGATTTGTACGTAGTCAGGCTGCATATGAAATAAATAGAAATGTGTAATCTTATGCAGCGAACACTGACTAAAATTAAAGTTAGTTTGGTAAACTATCAGACCTACTAATGTGTATGTGAGAGATGATATGTGTGCTACCTACTGTGTAAATTTGAATTACATATGTATACAACTGTTTTAAAATGGCGTGAAAAAGTGTTTGCCCCCTTCCTGATTTCTCATTTTTTTGTATGTTTGTCACACTTAAATGTTTCAGGTCATCAAGAAAATTTAAATATTAGATAAAGATAACACAAGTAAACACAAAATGCAGTTTTTAAATTAAAGTGTTTATTATTAAGGGAAAAAAATCCAAACCTACATGGCCCTGTGTGAAAAAATGATTGCCCCCTTACACCTAATAACTGGTTGGGCCACACTTAGCAGCAACAACTGCAATCAAGCATTTGCAATAACTGGCAATGAGCCTTTTACAGTGCTGTGGAGGAATTTTGGCCCACTCATCTTTGCAGAATTGTTGTAATTCAGCCACATTGGAGGGTTTTCGAGCATGAACCTCCTTTTAAAGGTCATGCCACAGCATCTCAATCAGATTCAGGTCAGGACTTTGACTAGGCCACACAAAGTCTTCATTTTGTTTTTTCTTAAGCCATTCAGAGGTGTTCTTGCTGGTGTGTTTTGGATCATTGTCCTGCTGCAGAACCCAAGTGCGCTTCAGCTTGAGGTCATGAACAGATGGCTGGACATTGTCCTTCAGGTGACATAACGCACGGCTCAGGAGACGCACACACACAGGCTTAGAGTAGTTCAAAGAGTTTATTAACAGCAGGAGTGAGTGAGTGCGTGTCTGCGGGATGTAAATGTGTTGGTGATGGTGTCTGCTCCAGGCACAGAGGCAGGTGACCGTACAGCCGAGCAACCCTATGGAGAGAGCACAGGGAGAGGGTGACGGGCATACACCAACACAGGAGGGATTTATGGCGAGAGGAGGACTTACTTGGTGGGTCAGGACAGCTGGCACAACAAGGGGGCGAAGCCCGGAAGACAGCCACCTGGAGAGCTCTGTACAGCAGCGAGGATTGGGCGATGGAGTGGAGATGTCCGCCGCTGGGGAATCCACCTGTGCACAGGGGAGAAGACTGAAGAAAAGAGGTAAGCGATCTTCTTACCAAAATGGTGACGCTGAAGGGAAGTATGCTCACAACGGTGAGGGACGAAGTCTGACGGCTTCAGGCCGAGCCTCCGGGCGAGACGGCCTTTATCCCTCGCCGCTGATGATTGTCAGGTGCGTGAGCAGGTGGCGCCGCTGATGAATGGCGCGGCGTGACAGTACTCCCCCCTCTAGCAGCGCCTCCTGGCGATGGCTTATCCGGGTGCGCTCGGTGGAAGTCCGCGATGAGCGATGGGTCCAACACAAACGACGGGGGCACCCATTGTCGATGCTCGGGCCCATAGCCCTCCCAGTCCACCAGGTATTGCAACCCACGACCTCGGCGCCGGGAGTCCAGGATGGAGGAGACGGACCAGGCCGGATGGCCACCAATCATCCGGGGCGCGGGTTGCGCCGCAGGAGGAGGGCAAAGGGGGTCAGTGACTGCCAGTTTCACCTTCGACACATGGAAAGTGGAATGGATGCGGAGGGAGGGGGGAATAGCCACGCGCACAGCCACCGGGTTGATGATCCGGGTGATGGGAAAGGGACCCATGAATCGCTGTGCCAGCTTCCTCCTCTCGCCTTTTAATGTGACGTCCTGGGTAGACACATACACGAGTTGCCCAACTCTGTACGCCGGGGCAGGTCTTCTGTGCCGGTCCGCCACGGTCCTGTTGCGCTCCGCCGTGCGTAAAAGCGCATGACGCGCGGCAGCCCAGGTGGAGCGGAACTGCCTAAGGTGCGCCCTAACAGAGGGGACAGTCACCTCGTTCTCCTGCGCTGGAAACAGCGGGGGGTCGTAACCCAGGGACGCCTTGAAGGGGGACATCCCCGTTGCAGAAGAGCGGGCGGTGTTGTGGGCATACTCCACCCAGGCGAGATGGTTGCTCCAGGACGTCGGCTTGGATCTAGTAACACAGCGGAGCGCAGCCTCCAGCTCCTGATTGGTCCTCTCACACTGCCCGTTAGACTGGGGGTGATGGCCGGAGGAGAGGCTCACCTTGGCTCCGATGGCGTTACAAAAGGATCTCCAAACCTCGGATGAAAATTGGGGACCCCGGTCCGAGACCACGTCCACCGGAATCCCGTGCAGCCTGACCACGTGTTGGACGAGGAGGCCCGCCGTCTCCAGGGCAGTAGGGAGACCTCGCAGGGGAATGAAGTGTGCAGCCTTGGAGAAACGGTCCACAATGGTCAGGACGGTGTCAAAGGAGTTGGAAACGGGGAGTCCGGTGACGAAGTCCAGTGCGATGTGCGACCAGGGCCTGCCGGGGACGGGCAGAGGCTGGAGCAGACCCGCTGGGGGGGCATTTCCCGACTTGCTGGTGGCACAGATTGGGCAAGCCCGGGCGTAGCGGGCTGCATCCCTCCGCAGGCCTGGCCACCAAAAGGACCGTTGGAGGAGGCTGATCATCCGAGAGGTGCCGGGATGACAGGTGAGCCGGGAGGTGTGGAGCCAGTGGATGACCTCTCCTCGGACCGCAGATGGGACGAACAGTCTTCCCTCCGGTCCGCCGCCAGGATCAGGTTCCACCTCCTGCGCCTTCCGGATCTTGTCTTCAATGTCCCAAGAGATGGCACCGAGGACGCACGACCTGGGCAGGATAGTGTGGGGCGTCTCCTCAGCCTCCACGGGGGTGAACTGCCTAGAGAGGGCGTCAGGCAGGCCGTTTTTGGAGCCCGGCCTGAAGGTGATCGAGAAGCGGAACCTGGCGAAGAACAAAGACCAGCGCGCCTGGCGGGCATTCAGGCGCTTGGCAGATCGTAAATACTCTAAGTTCTTGTGGTCCGTCAGGACCACAAACGGCAGGTCCGCCCCCTCTAGCCAGTGGCGCCACTCCTGTAAGGCGAGTTTAATGGCCAGGAGCTCTCTGTCCCCCACATCGTAGTTCCTCTCCGCCGGGGACAGGCGCCGGGAGAAGAAGGCGCACGGCCGTTTGGCGCCATCGTCAGGTGACCGCTGGGATAACACTGCTCCCACTCCCGTGTCCGATGCGTCCACCTCCACAATGCACTGCAGCGCGGGGTCGACCTGGCGAAGGACCCGGGAGGAGGAGAACTCCGCCTTCAGCGCCCTAAAGGCAGCAGCGACCTCTTCAGTCCACCGGAACGGGACCTTCGGGGACGTGAGGCGGGTCAGCGGTCCGACGATCGAGCTGAAATTTGGGACAAAGCGGCGGTAAAAATTGGCGAAGCCAACAAACTGTTGCACCTGCTTCCGGGATGCGGGAGTAGGCCACTCCACCACCGCCTTCACCTTCTCTGGGTCTGGGAGCACCTGATCTTGAGCGATGATGAATCCCAGGAAGGATGTGGTCCTAGCGTAGAATTCGCATTTCTCAGCCTTCACGTACAGACGATTCTCCAGCAGTCTTTGGAGGACCCGCCTCACATGGACCTGGTGCTCGTCCCTGGACCTGGAGAAGATAAGGATGTCATCCAGGTAGACGAACACAAAAAGGCCGATGAAATCCCGGAGGACGTCATTAATGAGGCGCTGAAAGACGGCAGGAGCGTTGGTCAGCCCGAACGGCATGACGAGATACTCAAAGTGGCCGTTCGGGGTACGGAAGGCTGTCTTCCATTCATCTCCCTCCCGGATCCGGACGAGGTGGTAAGCGCTGCGTAAATCCAGCTTGGTAAACCAGGTCGCCCCCTGGAGGGAGTGAAAGGCAGTGTCCATGAGGGGCAGGGTGTAACGGTCCCTCTCAGTGATGTCATTCAGCGCTCGGTAGTCTATGCAGGGGCGGAGGGATCCGTCCTTTTTCCCGACAAAGAAAAACCCTGCCCCCACGGGTGACGACGATGGGCGAATAATCCCAGCGCTCAGAGATTCCTTCAGGTATGTATTCATGGTCTCCTTCTCCGGCGCCGACAGGCTGTAGAGCCGACCAGATGGCAGGGGAGCCCCCTGGCGGAGGTTGATGGCACAGTCATATGGTCGATGCGGGGGAAGAGACATAGCTTTCGATTTGCTAAATACCATACCCAGGTCGTGAAATTCTGGAGGCACCAGTGACAGGTCCGGAGGTGCTGTATCCGCCACAGGGGGAGCCGCGGATGGGGAGCAGGCAGCGGACTGAAGGCAGGTGCCCATACAGAAGGTACTCCATGCCGATACCCCAGCGGACCTCCAGTCCAGGACAGGGTTGTGGAGGCGTAGCCAGGGATACCCCAGGATGACGGGCGACACAGAGTTGGGCAGGACGTAAAATACCATCTCCTCCCGGTGGTTCCCTGAGATGATGACTGGGACAGGCATGGTTTGGTGAGAAACTCTCCCAAGGGAGGCACGGGAGAGATGGACCAGGGAGATGGGGTGTTTTAATGCCTGACAGCGGATGCCCAATCGGGTTGCCAGGCCTTGTGAAATGAAGCTGCCCTCTGCGCCCGAATCCACCAGTGCGTGGGTGAGGTGCCCAGTGGGATTGTGGCAAAAACGGATGGGCAGCTTTAATTGAGTGAGAGAGTCTAACCGGTTGGGATCCGCGAGGCTCCCTACAGCGATTCGCGGACCCCGCCGACTGGCTTTCCGCGGGCAACGCTCCACAGTGTGTTGGTCACCTCCGCAATACATGCAGAGGCCCAACTCACGGCGGCGTTGTTTCTCCGCAGGGGAAAGCTTGGTCCAGCCCGTCACCATCGGCTCCGACTCCTCGGGGCACAATGCTGGCGGCGCCGCCAGGGGGCGAGCTTGGAACAGGTGCGGCGAGACTCCATGAGGGCGAGAAGAAGAAGACTTCCGCCCCGAGGAGCGCTCGCGCAGCCTGTTATCCAAACTTATCGCTAAGGATGTCAGCTCCGCTAGCGTCCCAGGGATATCCCGTCCAGCCAGTTCATCCCTCAGATCACTATTGAGGCTGCGGAGGAACAGGCCACAGAGGGAGCGTTCCTCCCAGCCCAATTCCTCCGCCGCTACCCGGAAGTCGACCGAGTAGTCCGCTGCCGACCGGCCTCCCTGCTGGAGAGCGAGGAGCCGATCGACCTGGACTGTCTCGGTTTGAGAATGGTCAAAGACCTCCAGAAAGCGCCTCACGAACTGGTCATAGGTGAGGGTGGCATAACTGGGCCTCGCCATTACGGCGTAGGTCCAAGTTAACGCACGCCCCTCCAGAAGATTCCCTATGTAACCAATCCGACTGTGATCCGAGGGAAAATCTCCGGGCACACTGTGGAACACGGACTCACACTGCATAATGAACCCCCGCGCTCCGCCGAGCTTACCGCTAAAGCGGGCGGGGGTCGGAATCGGTGTGAGCCGAACCGGTGCCACCGGAGCCGGCTGGACGGCCGCTGGAACAGCAGGAGCCGCGCCACCCTGACGAGCCGGGGGGAACGGCTGTTGAGGATCCAAGCGGCCCAACCGGTTAGTTAAATTCAATAATTGATTAAAGATCACCTGTTGTTGATAAGCTATTTGATCCACTCTAGCCTCGAGAGTGGAAAACCGGTGTGCGAGCCCGCCGTCCGCCGAGCCGCTCTGCTAAAGCCGTACTGACATAACGCACGGCTCAGGAGACGCACACACACAGGCTTAGAGTAGTTCAAAGAGTTTATTAACAGCAGGAGTGAGTGAGTGCGTGTCTGCGGGATGTAAATGTGTTGGTGATGGTGTCTGCTCCAGGCACAGAGGCAGGTGACCGTACAGCCGAGCAACCCTATGGAGAGAGCACAGGGAGAGGGTGACGGGCATACACCAACACAGGAGGGATTTATGGCGAGAGGAGGACTTACTTGGTGGGTCAGGACAGCTGGCACAACAAGGGGGCGAAGCCCGGAAGACAGCCACCTGGAGAGCTCTGTACAGCAGCGAGGATTGGGCGATGGAGTGGAGATGTCCGCCGCTGGGGAATCCACCTGTGCACAGGGGAGAAGACTGAAGAAAAGAGGTAAGCGATCTTCTTACCAAAATGGTGACGCTGAAGGGAAGTATGCTCACAACGGTGAGGGACGAAGTCTGACGGCTTCAGGCCGAGTCTCCGGGCGAGACGGCCTTTATCCCTCGCCGCTGATGATTGTCAGGTGCGTGAGCAGGTGGCGCCGCTGATGAATGGCGCGGCGTGACATCAGGACTTTCTGGTAGACAGCAGAATTCATGGTTCCATTTACCACAGCAAGTCTTCCAGGTCCTGAAGCAGCAAAACAGCCCCAGACCATCACACTACCACCACCACCATATTTTACTGTTGGTATGATGTTCCTTTTCCGAAATGCGGTGTTACTTTTTCGCCAGATGTAATGAGACACACACCTTCCAAAAAGTTCAACTTTTGCCTCATCCGTCCACAGGGTATTTTCTCAAAAGTCTTGGGGATCCTCAAGATGTTTTCTGGCAAAAACTGAGACAAGCTTTTATGTTCTTTTTGCTCAACAGTGGTTTTCATCTTGGAACTCTGCCATGCAGGCCATTTTTGCTCAGTCTCTTTCTTATGGTGGAGTCATGAACACTGACCTTAACTGAGGCAAGTGAGGCCTGCAGTTCTTTGGATGTTGTTGTGGGGTCTTTTGTCACCTCTTGCATGAGTTGTCGCTGTGCTCATGGGGTAATTTTGGTCAGCAGGCCACTCCTGGGAAGGTTCACCACTGTTCCATGTTTCCACCATTTGTGGATAATGGCTCTCACTGTGGTCTGCTGGAGTTCCAAAGCTTTAGAAATGGGTTTATAACCTTTTCCAGACTGCTAGATCTCAATTACTTTGTTTCTCATTTGTTCTTGAATTTCTTTGGATCGCAGCATGATGTCTAGCTTTTGAGTATCTTTTGGTCTATTTCACTTTGTCAGGCAAGTCCTATTTAAGTGATTTCTTGATTGAGAACAGGTGTAGCAGTCATCAGGCCTGGGTGTGGCTTGAGAAATTGAACTCAGCTTTCTAAAGATGTGATAAACAACAGTTAATTTATGTTTTAACAGGAAGGGGGGGATCACTTTTTCACACAGAGCCATGTAAGGTTGGATTTTCTTTTACCCTTAATAATAAGCACTGTGGCTTATATTAATCATATATTCCATACCTACATATGTATAGACATATTGGAATGTTTAGTGATTACATATGTGGAATGACCTCACACCTATGAACAGGACAAAGAGGTCTCAACCGCCAGCGAGGATCAAAGAGCAGACAGAGTCGCAGCGGTGGAGACCGGATCGATCTCCCTGACCACCCAGGGTCAGGTGGAGGAGACGGAGGACAATGGAGGGGGGATTACGTTAATGCGGGATGTCAGCTTTGATATGCAATGTCTTTTGTTGAGTGTGGGTATAAGTATGAAGGTCTGACTGCGCTCGACCTCTTATTCTGCTTCTGCACCGAGATGAGACATGTTAGGGAGGTGAAGCTGATATTAAACTTTGATTTATAAAGTCACATCGCTTCTTCATTTCTAACTCTCTACACTGGTGACCAGACGTGAGGATGGAACAGAGACGTTCTCCCGCGATTAACTCATCAGAGGCGACCCAGACAAGCGCCGGCGCCCATGCAGACAGGGGAACGGATGGAAGACGTTCCCCCACGGCAGAAGCTACAGAGAGGGCTCAACCGAGCACCATCCACAGCCCCGCCGTGAGAGCAGAAGAAAGGCGCTCTCACCCGGCGGACACATCAGGGACGGCCCACACAAGCGCCGTCACCATCAAGCTGCCAGAATTCTGGCAAGAAGACCCGAGCTCGTGGTTCCAGCAAGCTGAGGCTCAGTTTGCACTGGCGGGCATAACGGCGGACGAGACGAAGTTTTATCACATCATCGCCAAACTCGACGCTGCCACGTCAAGATGCGCACGGAGCATAATCCAACAGCCGCCCGCCCATGACAAATACAGAGAACTTAAGGCGACCATCGTCGAGAACTTCGTCCCCTCAGCCGAGGAGAGAGCAGAGAAGATCCTGGCGATCTACGGCCACAGAGGATGCAGACCCAAGGCCCTCATGGAGGACATGCCGCAGCTCAAGGAAGAGGACAACGACAACTTCCTCTTCCAACACATCTTCCTCAGCACTCTGCCGCTACACATGAGAGGGACGCTGGTCAACATGCGGTGCAGCACCCAGCAGGACTTCCGCGCGCTGGCCCGAGAAGCGCAGCGGCTCATCAACGCCTGCGGGGAACAGATGGCCACAGCAGCATCCGCAGATCTCAGCGCGGAAGCCCAGAGCAGCGGAGAACCACAGACAACCGAGCAGAGCCCGCCCACCATGGCGGCAACATGATCAAGGCGCAGCAAGCGGAACGACATCTTCTATTACCACCACCGTTTCGCCGAGAGGGCATACAAATGCGTGCCCCCCTGCAAATTCAAAAGTTCGGGAAACGCCAAAGCCGAGAACCGTTAACAGCTGCGGCTCTTGGCGAAAAAAATAAGCTGCTTTATGTGACTGACGGACACACCGGGAGACAGTTCCTGATCGATACCGGAGCTCAGCTGAGTTTTATCACCCCTTCCCACGCAGATCGGGCCATGGGTCCCCGGGGAAATGGAGCGATGGCAGCCAATGGCTCGATCATTGACACCTTTGGTGAAAGGAACCTGCCTCTTTGCATCCACGGCCGCAACTATAGATGGACATTTATTGTAGCGGCGGTGAGTTTTAACTTGTTGGGCGCTGATTTTTTGTGTGCACATGGGTTGTTAGTCGATCTAGCAAATAGGCGCTTGGTCATTTTCTTCTATCCCCTGCTCAGCTCGAGTTTCTCCACCACCCGTGCAGGCCAGTGTCACAACAGCAGGAGGTAAGTTTGACCAACTCCTCACCCAATTTCCAGCACTCACAGTTCCAAAATTTTCAGCGACAGTAGCGAAACACGGGGTTGAACACTTCATCCCCACTACAGGCCCACCCGTGTTCGCCAAAGCTCGGTGCTTAGACGCGACCAAGCTCGCCATAGCACGGGACGAGTTTGCCACCCTTGAAAAATTAGGCATTATTAGACGCTCGAAGAGCCCCTGGGCATCGCCACTCCACATGGTCCCGAAAACCAACGGTTCTTGGAGACCTTGCGGCGATTACCGCAGACTAAACAATGCGACGGCGCATGACCGCTACCCAATTCTCCACATCCAGGATTTTTCACTACATCTGGCGGGTGCGCGCATTTTTTCTAAAATAGACCTGGTCCGCAGCTACCACCAAGTCCCCGTTCGAGCGGAAGACATTCCTAAAACGGCTGTAATAACCCCTTTCGGTCTTTTTGAATTTTTGCGGATGCTGTTCGGCCTCAAAGGCGCTGCCCAAACCTTTCAGCGTATGATGGACGCGGTATTACATGACCTCCCCTTCGTGTTCGTCTACCTCGACGATATGCTGGTAGCCAGTCCGTCAGAGGAAGAGCACGAACAACACCTTACTACAGTTTTTCAGAGACTAGAAGAGCAAGGGTTAATAATCAACCCAGCCAAATGCAAATTCGACGTGTCACAAATTGATTTTTTGGGACACAGAGTTTCACCAAAGGGGGCAGTCCCATTGCCAGACAAAGTCCGTGCGGTAAAAAATTTTCCACGACCACAAACGGTCAAATTGCTGCAAGAATTTTTGGGAATGGTGAATTTTTACAACCGTTTCCTCCCCCGCGCAGCTCAACTCATGCAGCCCCTGTATGCAGCGCTCAGAAAACAAAAGCCTTCCAACGCGGTCGAATGGACCCCAGAGCGCGAACACGCCTTCGCGGAAGTAAAAAGTGCTCTAGCGAATGCCACATTGTTGGTTCACCCCGATCCCTCGGCCCGCATAGCGTTAACCACAGACGCTTCAGACCTGGCCATAGGGGCAGTCGTGGAGCAACATGTTGGCGGAACCTGGCAACCTTTAGCATTTTTTAGCAAATCTTTAAACCAAACCGAGCGTAAATACAGCACTTTTGACAGGGAGCTGCTAGCACTTCATTTATCCATCCGCCACTTCCAGTTCTGGTTAGAAGGGCGGCGCTTCACGGCTTTTGTAGACCACAAACCGCTCACTTTTGTGATGGCTAAAATTTCAGAACCATGGTCAGGCAGGCAACAAAGACAGCTAGCTGCAATTTCAGAGTTCACCACAGACATTCGACATGTGGCAGGCAAACTTAACGTGGTAGCAGACTGCCTCTCTCACGCTGTGACATCGCCAGAGCACGAGGAGACAGATTATACTACCTCAGCCGCAGAACTCTTCGCCAACGCGGACGCGTACGCGGCCCCAATTCACATAGGGATAGATTACGCAGCCATGGCAGAGGAACAAAGCAGCGACGCGGACGTGCGCGCGCTCCTGTCTGGACCAACAGGGTTAAGACTGGAGGAAAGGGGTTTACGGGACGGTGTACCCCCCCCCCCCAATCTGCGACGTTTCAACCGGCCGACCTCGCCCGGTAGTCCCAGCTGCATGGCGCCGCCGCATTTTCGACTCGGTTCACTCCCTCGCGCACCCAGGTGTGCGCGCCTCAGTTAAAATGGTCGCAGAAAAGTTTGTTTGGCCAGGCCTGCGCAAAAATGTAAAGGAATGGGCAAAAACTTGCATGTCTTGTCAGCGCGCCAAAATACACAAACACACAAAAGCTCCTCTAGAGCCCTTTCGAATCCCAGCCAGAAGGTTTGACCACGTTCATGTCGACCTCGTGGGACCACTACCTTCGTCTCAGGGTTTCACACACCTGTTAACGATGATAGACCGTACTACGCGCTGGCCTGAGGCGGTCCCTTTGGCGTCAACCACAGCTGCGGTAGTCGCTCGCGTTTTTTTTAACAAACTGGGTGGCACGTTTTGGCGTCCCATCGGACATCACGTTCGATAGGGGACCTCAATTTGTCTCAGAGCTTTGGTCAGCCTTGGCTAGCAGCTTAGGGGCGACAATTCACCGCACCACCGCATATCACCCTCAGGCTAATGGGTTATGCGAGCGTTTTCACAGATCTTTAAAGGCCGCCCTCAGGGCCTCACTAACGGATACAGATTGGGTGAATAAACTTCCCTGGGTTTTATTAGGGTTGCGTTCTGCACCTAAGGAGGATCTAGATGCCTCCCCAGCAGAATTAGTTTTTGCACAACCTCTCAGACTCCCAGGTGAGTTTTTACCAGAAAATCCAGAGCCTGGGCATCTTCCAGCCCTGAGGCCTTTAGGCAGCACCGGACCGGACACTCTCCCCGGTCCGGCACATCACTCTTTTCCACGGGTTTTTGTCCCCCAAGCTTTAAAAAACGCCGAGTTCGTTTTTGTTAGACACGAAGCTTTAAAATCAACCCTCCGTCCACCATACGACGGACCATTCAGAGTGCTGGAACCTGGTGATAAGCATTTTGTGCTTGATTTAGGGGACAGAAAAGAAACAGTCAGCATTGACAGGCTTAAACCTGCCTTCTTGTTGAGAGACGAACCTGCACGGGTGGCGAGAGCAGCTCGGCGGGGTAGACCCTCCAAGAAAAAAAACTCAGCCCCCCTGCAGGGAACAAATAACCACTCTCCTCCCCAAGCTGCAGATTCCTTACAGGAGGGTCCCACCACGACGCCAAAGCGGACCCACAGCAGATTCGGGAGAAGATTAAAACCCAGACGGCACAGGGACTGATACAAATTGACCAAGAGTTGTTAACTGTGTTATCAGATTGTGCTGTGACAGTTCTAAGGATGATTTGTGATATTACTATACTGTTGTTGTTACCACTGAATTCTCTACAGGAGCATGACTGCTGGAAAGATTTTTCCTCGTTTTCCCTGTCAAGAGGTTAACAGTATAATATGTCATAGAGATTATCTTAAACTGTAAACTTAATTTGATTGTCCTTTTCTTAGTCGTTTGGGGGGGCTGTGGCTTATATTAATCATATATTCCATACCTACATATGTATAGACATATTGGAATGTTTAGTGATTACATATGTGGAATGACCTCACGCCTATGAACAGGACAAAGAGGTCTCAACCGCCAGCGAGGATCAAAGAGCAGACAGAGTCGCAGCGGTGGAGACCGGATCGATCTCCCTGACCACCCAGGGTCAGGTGGAGGAGACGGAGGACAATGGAGGGGGGATTACGTTAATGCGGGATGTCGGCTTTGATATGCAATGTCTTTTGTTGAGTGTGGGTATAAGTATGAAGGTCTGACTGCGCTCGACCTCTTATTCTGCTTCTGCACCAAGATGAGACATGTTAGGGAGGTGAAGCTGATATTAAACTTTGATTTATAAAGTCACATCGCTTCTTCATTTCTAACTCCCTACAAGCACCTTCATTTAAAAACTGCATTTTATATTTACTTGTGTTATCTTTGTCTAATATTTAAATTTGTTTGATGATCTGAAACATTTAAGTGTGACAAACATACAGAAAAATGAGAAATCTGGAAGGGGGCAAACACTTTTTTCACACCACTGTATATATATTTTTAAGAGCAGATGAAAACATTTGTGTTTAATCGGGCTTTCTATTGTTTTAAATCAACTGTTTTTTAACGGTCTAATTTTTTAAAAACTTATTTTAATCTTTTGGTTTAACTTGGTTTTTGAATTTTTGCAAACTTTGTTTTTATTTTCTATTTTTATTGTGTCTTTACCTAGTTTTTTTTTATTCTATTTTGTTATACAGTGCTTGTGAATATGTCTATGAAAAGCATTTGCATTTAAAGAGTTGCAGTTTACTCCACCCTCCCTTTTGCAGGTTTAAACTTTATTTACTTTAATGCTGATGTATTCCTTGAATTTAAAAAAGTGTATATATTCATAACTTGATTCACAATGCAATTAGGTGTTTTTCCTTTTCTAAATTACAATAATAAATGCTGAAATCTAAAAATAAACAATTACATCCAAATTTTTTTAAATGAAGATGTAATGTAGAGATGCATGAAGATGCATCGTGAATTGTTTTTTATGCAAATCTTTAATGCCTGAAGTGTAATCAGTTGTGTGACCACTGAAGATTTGCACCTCTAGAACCTGGAGGTACTGAGGGTCAGCACTCATGTGGACAGAACAGGGCTGGACTCCAAATTAAAAAAACAAAAACTGATATTTGACTGAAATAACAATAAGAAAAATGAGCGGATGAATTGTTTTATTGATTTTGTTTTTTTTTTAACAGTTTACTGTTAGAGGAGACAGTCGGCCTAGGGCAGGGGTGGGCAATCATGTGCCATGGAGGGCCATTCTACTGCAGGTTTTCGGTTCCACCCAGTCTCTTCAGCAGGTGTTTTCAATGATTAGCAATCCTTGAAGCTGATCAGAGCATACACCTGCTGAAGAGACTGGGTGGAACAAAAAACCTGCAGTGGAATGGCCCTCACTGCCCACCCCTGGCCTAGGGTGTCATACAAGCCAGAACCTCCTCGTCACCGCTCACCATTGTCATGGTCTGGGGGATGACCGTAGGGTCATGCCCACTCTTTGAGTTTATTTCTGTGTTTCTTTGTGTTTATTGTTATTTGTATCTTCGCGTTATTATTCCTGCCATCATTGGTTTGGGATTTAATTTGACAGTGTTTTCTGTTCATGTTCTGGTTTCAGTTGTGGGTTTATTTTGTATTATTTATCCTCGCTTTGTCCTTAGTCCTATTGTCATGTTCTATGTATCCTCTGTCTGATTGTGTGTGTATCCCCGCTCCGTCCTATCATCTCAGTTTTCCTCATGTGTCAACCATTGTCATGATTGCTCTCTCCACCTGTGCTGTATTGCCATGATTATCCCCTCTGTCTATATATACCAGTGCCAGTCTGTGTCCTGCGTGGCGTCATTAATGTCTTCTTGTCAGTCTGGTCTGTGAGTATCTCCTGTCAGTGTATATTCTAGTTTAGTCCAGTTTTGTCAGTTGGTCTGTTTGCCTTTTGTTTTCATTTGCAGCCTATGCACTGCCATTCCTTTGTGTTTAAGCCTTTATTAATAAGTCATTGTTTCTGCACCATATCTCTGCCTGCGTCTGAGTCCTGTGCCCGCAAACCCTTGACAACCATTAGGAGTAATGATCTTGGCACTTGTGGTTCTGTACCTTGTCTTGATGACTTGCAATCTAAGTTGTTATTCACAAAGTCTTCTTCTTCTTCTTTTGGCTGCTACCTTTTGGGGCTGCAACAGTGAATCATCTGCCTCCATCTACCCCTGTCTTTTGCATCTTCCTCTGTCACACCAACCCTCTCCATGTCCTCCTTCACTACATCCATGAATCTTCTCTGTGGTCTTCTTCTTTTCCTCCTGCCTGGCAGCTCCATCTTCAACATCCTTTGTCCAATATATCCACTATCCCTCCTCTGCACATGTCCAAACCATCTCAGACTTGCCTCTCTTACTTTGTCTCTACACCGCTCAATTTGAGCTGCCCCTCTGATATACTCATTTCTAATCCTGTCTCTCCTAGTCACTCCCAGTGAGAGTCTTAGCATCTTCAACTCTCCCACCTCCAGCGGCACCTCCTGTCTTTTCATCAGTGCCCCCATCTCCAAACCATGCATCATAGCAGGTCTCACTACCATCTTGTAAATCTTCCCTTTCACTCTAGCAGCTCTCCTTCTGTCACAAATCACCCCTGACACTCATCTCCACCCACTCCAACCTGCCCGTACTCTCTTCTTCACCCCTCTTATGCATTAACCATTTCTTTCAATGGCTGACTCCAGGTATTAAAACTCATCTACCTTCACTACCGCCACTCCTTCTATCTTCACCGTTGCACCTGGCTCTACAGTACCTCATTCACACTCATGTATTCTGTCTTGCGTCTACTGACATTCATTGCTCTTCTCAAGAGTGCATACCTCTACCTCTCCAGGTTCTCTCCACCTGCTCCTTACTATTCACAAAGTACTTACGCATTACATTTTGCACAAGATCTTCCACAGGATTTAAATAGCATGCTAGTATAAGTTAATGTTTAGTCAGACTGGATGCAATTTTGTCTCTTGCAGTTAGATTGCATGCACTGTCACTAATGATTTATGTCACTTTGAAGCTTTAATCATTATTATAAGGCATTAAGAAAATTATACAGGGCAGCATAATACATCATGACTTGCAATGTTTGCTTCTATTGATTTTAAATTCACTGATGGTAATTTGGGCGGCGTGGTGACGGAGTGGTTAGCACTGCGGCAGCACAGCAACTCACCCTTGGCCGGGGGATCCTGGGTTCGATCCCACCCCCGACCAACAGTGATCTGTGGTGTGGAGTTTGCATGTTCTCCCCGTGTCTGCGTGGGTTTACTCCGGGATTTCTCCGGTTTCCTCCCACATGCCAAAAACATGCAAGTTAGGTTAACTGGCATCAAAACTGGGGATTCTAAATTGTCCTTAGGTATGACTGTGAGAGTGAATGGTTGTCTGTCTCTCTGTGTTGGCCCTGCTATGGACTGGCGATCTGTCCAGGGTGTACCCTGCCTCTCACCCAAAGATGCTGGGATAGGCTCCAGCCCCCCGCGACCCGAAAAGGATTAAGCGGAAGAAGATGAATGAATGATGGTAATTTTAAATCTGTGAGAAATCTAAAAAGTAGTGGAAGAACAACACAAGCCAAGACTCATTTGTGTTTTACCTTAACATGTTTCAGCTGACTCCTGCAGTCATCTTCAGAAGCATCAGCTGATCACTGTGAGGTGTGTTTGTTAGCTGTTTTTCTTAGGCATGGCCAACCTGATGGACCTGACAGACCTGACTGTAAATAAATTATGACAAAAGAAGACAAAATGAACACACTTGAGTGTTAACTGTCATGTTCAGGTGAGCGCACTCTCCCCCTCCCGTCCTGCTCAACTTTCCCCAACTCCACAGGCAATCACCACACCTGCATGATGAGACACATCTGCTGCATCTGCCTCACCAGCACTTAAAAGGGCCTTCATGTCAATGCTTCAGCGCTGGCTTGTTGGGTATACTACCTACTAACAAGCGAGTTTATATTCTCTCTCTCAGAGGAAATTAGTAATTCCTCTTGTCCTCTCTCCTACAGGTTGCTACCATCTTCGTGGTGTGTCTCCGGGGTTGTTGTACGCTCACCTGCCTCATCATCATCACCACTTCAGCAGCCATATCCACCCAGTCAGACACCTCACCCAACTCTACTCCTACCTTCCAGTATCTACTCCTGGTTTGCCATTTGTGCTGGGTTTTGCTGCCGGGTTCTCTGTTTCTCCCACGTGAGTGCAGTCCTATTTTCCCCTTTTCAGTCTCCCTCCTTATCTAACCTGCTCTCGTCTCTCCCTCCAGGCTGGGTCTTCCTCTGGCGAGTGACGTCTTTTATTAACGAAGCTTTCCCTTTTGAATTGATAAAATCCAAATTAATTTACTTCTCTGTGTCATCGTGTGTTTTCTCTGGTGTCACTCCCTGCACGTGAGCTGTCAGTTATTACCAATCATGACATTAACAGAATATCAGCTGTGGCTATACCATTGCTGTACTTGCACGTTTTTTTTTTGTAACTTTGATTTTTATTCATTTTTCATCATACATATTACATTCAGATCACAGTCTCTATATTTAAAAAAAGGACCTAGAGGAAGGAAAAAAAAAAAAAAGAAAAAGGGGGGGGACAAATGTTGGAGCATCAAGTTTTTAGTTTCCATCTCTTAATTCTTCTGGTTTTTCCAGTGTCTTCTGTTATTCTTTCAATTTCTAGTCTCGTTGTTGCACTTTGTAGTGTGTCCATTTCCACCATTTTTTCATATTGTCTTTCTTGCATTCTTTGTCGATATGTTAGTTGTTCCATTAAACGTATATCCTCAACAATGTCTGTCCATTGCTCTTGGTCAGGAAGAACTTCTGATCGCTATTTTGTTGTGATTGTTTTTTTACATGCAATCAGCAAGATTTTAACTAGATATCTGTCCTCAGCCTGCATTACATTGTCTCTTTTAAGATCACATAAATACATCAAGTTACAGTTCATTGGTATATTATATCCTAATATCCTCTGTATTGTTACATGTGTAGATTTCCAGAATGATGAGATTTTGCAGCATTTCCAAAACATATGTGAGTGGTCTGCATTTTGAGCCCCACAGCCCCTCCAGCATATAGATTGGGTATTTGTATATTTTCTTTGGATCTGTGGTGTAATGAAATAGCGAATCAGGTTTTTCCATCCAAATTCCCTCCATGTCCTTGAACTTGTTGTGTGTTGTGTTTTCCATATTTCTTGCCAGTTTTCTTCTGTTTACAGGGTTGTACAACGTTATGAAAGCATGAGGACACATCACGCTGCTTGTTTGGCAGAAGGCTCAGTCTGTCTGCTCTCCTGCTTGCTTTCATATATGGGCACAGAAAGGAAATCCAAACTGTCACATGGCCTCTGCATGTTCCTTTGATGCACGTAACCGCTTCCCTGGGGTGCCCATTCTCATGTCAAATGGACGGAAAAGACACAGAAATACAGAATGAGCATTAGGTTTTCATGCAGATGTGTTTGTTTATTAAACTATGACCATCCATTAGGCACAGCATGATAATCACAGGTCTGGAATTGCTTTCGTACATCAGTATCTCCTAACGTGGAATTAAATCAGTGTAAGAAAAAAAAAAACAGTTCCTTTTGTGCTGACTCTCCTGCATGCAACATGTGCTGAAAAATCCCCTGCTGATAAAGATCTGAATCAGCTGCTCATAGGATGAGCTTTTTAAATACTTTTTTTCTTTAGCTTACTGCAGTAATACCACTCATGCAAACAATGATAAGAAAACTATTGTTTAGAAGAAATGTCATCATACAGGTGGATTGTAACTAGTTACTGTACATTTACTCATTTACATGAACTCAACCACCTTCTTCCACAAAACTGCACTTTTGTAGTTCTATTGCGGGATATATTTTACATTTACTCAAAGTGCATTCATGAATGAAATGCACTTCTAATCAAATACAGTTTGTGTTAATTTTCTAATAATTCAAGATAAATGAAAAGTTGAAAATTCACATAAAAAGTAATAAATTTACCAAGCTGCATATTTACAAGAAAAAATGACTGAATTTATTAGGAAAAAATAGTAAATTTACAAGAAAGAAGTTGCAAATTTACAAACAAAAACATTTCAAATATATATATATATGTATATATATATGATATATATATGATATATATATATATATATATATATATACTGTATATACATATACACACACTGTATATATATATATATATACACACACACACACACATATATATATATATATGATATATATACAGTATATATATGTATATATATATATATATGATTTTTTTTTTAGGAGAGTAAAGGCTGAAATGTACTGTAAAAGAAAAAAATCATAAATTTAAGAGGAATAAACTGTATTTACAAGAAAAAGTTGCAGATTTACTTGAAAAAGATGATTTCAAAAAAAAAATCAAATTTATGTAGAAAAATAATTTCACAAATAAAACGATTATATGATGTGGGTTTATGATTAAGTTAATGAGTCTGTCTATGATTAAGGAATCACAAATTAGCAGTTGCTACTCAATAGTAACTTTGTTAACTTAAAGGCCAAATGTCACGTAATTTTTTTTTCTAAATGACAACGAATTTAGATAAAATACACATAGCTTAAACCAAATATTCATACCGGAGACCATATCACCCACCTGTATTTACATAATTGCACAAAATACACCAGGTGAAGGCCCCACCTTGCTTGCTGGCTTGTGACAGCCAGTCCAGACCACGCCCATGTTTTTGACATCACCAGTTGTACCCTGGCTGCCCTGCCTATCCACATTCACACTTATCAACATTGGACAATCATGACGGAAAGTGACAGCGATTGTGAACAAATTAGTTTAGTTTTGTCTTTTTTTTTGTCTTTTTTTTTTGTCAGTGGTTCAGACAGTGACAGAGGCATAGAACCTTACTGGTTCGAGCCGTCCGAGACGGAATCAGATGCTTTGTCTGATGACAACAGTTCCAATGATGACCAGAGAGCAGAACCAGTGGAAAATGTCATTGAACTGGACATTAATCGCCTCCAGAATTGTGAAGCCGGAGGGGGTCTGTCGAGGGCACCCCATAAATATTGATTTTTCGGAAGCCATTATTATTACAGTGGAGGAGAGCCGCTGCTGTCAAGAAATTGACCAGATCAATATGAAAATGGAGGCGCATACCTGTCAAGGGAGACGTTTTCGCCGTATTTTGGTGCCAAGCGCGGCTGTGGGAGACGGCAGAATGGTTTGGGACACTTTTCTGGGAAATGTTTTAAATGTAGTTCGTGTTGTTATTGTCAAATATTTTAAGGAAAATACGGGGAAAATGCAATTTTAGCAAAAACGGGCGTATTGCCATTTCTGTACGCCCAAAAGAAAAAATATACTGGAAAAAAAAACTGAGTGTCTTGAGGACCACTCCTGTGTGTGATCACTCACAGCTGGGGCGGGCTGATCGCTCAGCGGGAGCTATTCTCACTACTGTTTGAAGTGTGGAGTCACTCATTAGTTTAATTGTCGGGGCGGGCTGATCGCTCAGCGTCAGCTATTCTCACTACCATGAGAAGTCATTAGGACAATGGTTTAACACGTTGAGCTGTGCAGCGGTTGCGGAACAGACAGAGATCCCAGAGAGGTGTGCCTTGTTGCTCCGCCGTTGCTTATAGCCGCTTTTTACGGTGTTGAAGTACGGCGAAAACGTCTCACTTGACAGGTAAGAAAACATTTCCCAGAGAAGTGTCCCTTATTACCCAGCTGTCCCTGATAGTCCCGTTTTAAGGTATGGGTGAAATATCCAATTTTTTCTTTCTTGTTGCTCACTTCAACCTTCCAGTCTCCATATAAACAATCAATTGAAATACCCCAAGCATCAAACGAGGGTACAATCGATTTCGTCACTTCCGCCTTCTTCCCCAGGCGATTCCAGGGGCCGTGTCAGGCCAAGCGCGGCAGTTTTAAATTAACGAATATTCCGTTGTTACTGAAGCATATGCACCAAGACCCGAACGGATCGGTTCCCTTTTATATCTAGTTTCAAGATATTTAAAGTACCCTGTTACGTGACATTTGGCCTTTAAGTAATCATTATCATAATTTTCTTGGGTACAATTCCTGGTCACATTCCTTGGTCTTGTGGATCTTCCCTTTTACTCCCGCTGCCATCCTTCTGTCACAGATTACCTTGACATTCGTTTCCACCCACTTCACAATTCCTGCACTGTCTTCTTTGCCTCTCTTATGCACTGTCCATTGCTTTGGATGGTTGATCCCAGATATTTAAACTCATCTACCTTCACTGCCTCGACTCCTCGCATCTTCACCATTAGACCTGCCTCCCTGTCATTCACACAAGCATCTTGCTTTTGCTGACTTTCATTATTCTTCTTCAAGTTCTACATGCTCACTACTCTTACATATCACCATGTTGTCTGTGACAATCATAGCCCACAAAGACTCCATTTATTAGCCTGCTCAAACATTCCTGTACCTCCTCATTCCACCACCAAGTCTCCTTGTCTTCTTTGCTCTGTCCAGAGGATACACCAAATACAGTGGTGTGAAAAAGTGGTGTGGAAAAGTATTTGCCTCCTTCTTGATTTCTCATTTTTTTGTATGTTTGTCACACTTAAACGTTTCAGATCATCAAATAAATTTAAATATGAGACAAAGATAACACAAGTAAACATAAAAATGCAGTTTTTAAATGAAGGTGTTTATTATTAAGGGGGAAAAAAATCCAAACATACATGGCCCTGTGTGAAAAAGTGATTGCCCCCTAAACCTAATAAATGGTTGGGCCACCCTTAGCAGCAACAACTGCAATCAAGCGTTTGCGATAATTGGCAATGAATATTTTACCGCACTGTGGAGGAATTTTGGCCCACTCATCTTTGCAGAATTGTTGTAATTCAGCTACATTGGAGGGTTTTCGAGCATGAACCGCCTTTTAAAGGTCATGCCACAGCATCTCAATCAGATTCAGGTCAGGACTTTGATTAGGCCACTCCAAAGTCTTCATTTTGTTTTTCTTAAGCCATTCAGAGGTGGACTTGCTGGTGTGTTTTGGCTTATTGTCCACCACCATATTTTACTGTTGGCATGATGTTCCTTTTCTGAAATGCTGTTTTACTTTTACACCAGATGTAATGGGTCACACACCTTCCAAAACGTTCAGCTTGTGTCTCGTCAGTCCACAGAATATTTTCCCAAAAGTCTTGGGGATCATCAAGATGTTTTCTGGCAAAAACTGAGATGAGCTTTTATGTTCTTTTTGCTCAGCAGTGGTTTTCGTCTTATAACTTGGCCATGCAGGCCATTTTTGGACAGTCTCTTTGTTATGGTGGAGTCATGAACACTGACCTTAACTGAGGCAAGTGAGGCCGGCAGTTCTTTGGATGTTGTTGTGGGGTCTTTTGTGGGCTCTTGAATGAGTCGTCACCGCGTTCTTGGGGTAATACTGGTTGACCGGCCACTCCTGGGAAGGTTCACCGCTGTTCTATGTTTTCGCCATTTGTGGATAATGGCTCTCAGTGTGGTTTGCTGGAGTCCCAAAGCTTTAGAAATGGTTTTATAACCTTTTCCAGACTGATAGGTCTCAATTACTTTTTCTCATTTGTTCCTGAATTTCTTTGGATCGCAGCATGATGTCTAGCTTTTGAGTATCTTTTGGTCTATTTCACTTTGTCAGGCAAGTCCTATTTAAGTGATTCCTTGATTGACAACAGGTGTGGCAGTAATCAGCCCTGGGTGTGGCTAGAGAAACTGAACTCAGCTTTCCAAAGACGTGATAAACAACAGTTCATTTATGTTTTAACAGGGGAGGGGCAATCGCTTTTTCACACAGGGCCATGTAGGTTTGGATTTTTTTTTTTACTCTTAATAATAAGCACCTACATTTAAAAACTGCATTTTGTATTTACTTGTGCTATCTTTGTCTAATATTTAAATTTGTTTGATGATCTGAAACATTTAAGTGTGACAAACATACAAAAAATGAGAAATCAGGAAGAGGGCAAACACTTTTTCACTCCACTGTACCTTATTTCCTTACCACATTGACTGAGGATATTTTGCTATAGTGCAAACAAGTAGATCTTATCGTGTTTAACGCACACTAATACTGATAATAAGTTGTCTGATAGTTTTTGTTGGTATTCAAAACAAAAATCCTTATGGCCTCTTGACAAACCTTTGTTACATAATACAGTATTTTTCTTCTCTTTTCTTACAAACAACGAAAAAGCAACAAAAGTGTCTTTGAGTTCAACCAGATTAGTGAATGAAATGGAATCCTTTTCCCCCCTAAAAAGGGGAACAAACAAGGGGATGTAACAGGTTCATGTGAAGTTCCATTGACTCATCAGCATTCAGAACAGTGTGTCTATTTGTGAACACGATGGCTATGAATAAATGCAGCAGAGGGAAACAACTGTAAAAATAAAAATAACAGATTTAGGAAATGTGCTATTATTTTTCTTCTTATGACAATTCAGCATTGATCCATTCATGTAATAGAAAACAATCTAAAATTAAAATTGAATAAAAATAAATTTAAATCAGTTTCACTACAGGTTGTCAAAGATGTTTGCTTGGTTGGTTTCAGTTGACTCTGTGATGGGGAAGATGCTGCGTGCTTTAAGTAATAAAATATGCAGAATTAATTAAATGATTAATTAATCCAAGTATCCCCCCTTCCTTCAGCATCGCCATGGCGTTTTCTTCACATTTTCATTATTTTCTCTGAGAATTTTGCATGGAACTTGATGAAAAAAGTCAGGTGTTAATGCAAGCTGTGTAGAACATAGAAAGAAATCTGATTTTTCACTAAATGTTGGTGGAGGTGTGTGCTCTCTCATGACTCTACTGTTTTATGCATTCATTGTAATTGTTCATTTAAATGTCACAGAAGATGCTGGGATAGGCTCCAGCCCCCCCGTGACACAAAAAGGATTAAGTGGAAGAAGATGGAAGATGGATAGTATAAAGACGTCCAATGCTGAAGAAAAATTTCTTCTTGTTCAAGTCCTGTTTCCCTCCTCTGCGAACCTCCCACTTCCCTCCTCCTGTCCATGGCCCACTCAGTGCTGCCTCATCCTGCTGTCATACTGAACCACAGAATCAATAACACTGGACAGCTCAACCTCTATCAATATCCCAAACTACCTGAATAACATGTTTTTATTAGTCTGTTGTGGTCTTTGATGACAGAATTGCTAAGAATTTTGTGGGTTGGGGGAGGGGGAAAAAGAAAAGAGTCGGCAGGGCTGTGATATCCTTGAGAGCAAAGGTTTTTGTTCATTCTCACCATTGTGGCTGTGTGTGCGTGTGTGTTAGTGGGGGTGTTGGTTTGTAGGTTGTGTTCACAAACAAGATTTCAGTGGGACCAGTTCTGGGTCAAGAGTTCCTCCTGATGCAAAACTGGGCAGCTTCAGCTGGACAAAGTTTATGTTGTTCCACTCCATATCAAGATGGCACTATCTGCTCATCCAGAGAGAACAAGCAAACCCACAGTTGGGCCCCACTTTGGGACGCTGGGTCCAGCACTGAACTGCACAATACGTGTGATAAAGTCACGAACGAACAGATGCATACATACACACATAAACAGATACAGTATGTACACAAACCAACACGCTCATGCTGAGTGTGCGTGTGGGGGTCTGCCTCTGGCCTACAGTGGGGGTGCTCCTTCTACAGATGTGTTTGATTTTCTCTATTGCCTTTTGTTGCATCAGTACAAGACCGTCTTTGTGTGCCTGGTGTGCAGCACCACATAGCACCAACAAAGTCTAGAGTGTAGCAGCAGCAGTTTCTGTGACCACAGAGCAATGCAGGGTAATGTGATCTGGGCCACATGAAAAAATTACGGTAGGTGAGTTGAGGACGCAGAAGCTCACTCTAATACTCTGATGCTTTCTACACAACAGGCAGATATTAGGCCTTGTGAATGAGTGTGTGGATGTTTACATACATGCATATGACACAAAGAAAAATGTATATCTATCTATAAATGCACGGAATCTCTGTCTGTGTGTGTGTGTCTGTGTGTCTGTGTATCTGTGTGATTGTTCCACGCATATCTCTTCAAACGTTGGTCAGACTGGCCTAAGATTTTATACGTGTTTTGTTGAGGTTACAAGGGTGTGCATCCCCGAGTATGGAGTCACTCAGTCAAAACATATAATTTTTATCAATAAAAGTTTAGCCATCGCTCTGTCTCTTCATGCTCTGGCTTCAGGAAGCGTGGGCGGGGTTTTGGATTGACTCCTTGTTGATTGGATAATACGCGGCATCACAACCAGTCAGTCACCACAGTGTTCACTGAACAAAACAAAAGTGAAAAATTACAAATCTGACTAGAAAAAAAATAACACTGAAGATTAAATGCTTAAAAATATTATACCATAAAGCTGCCGTGATTGCGTAAGTCTAATGGATAATTCAGCATATGCGGAGAACACGAGGCGTGTGAGCAGACTGGGCGGAGCGTCAGTGGGGACCCAGTCTGACAAAGAACACTGGTGTATCCAACACAGAACATGCTGGGAGAAGCAGTGGCCTGACACGACCTGGTTCAAAGGCACGCTAACTGATGGTGATAAAAAAAGTTTATTTTCAATAAAGTGAAAAAAAACAAAACAAGATAATGCATGAAGTGTGCTTTTGCCGGGAGGCGCAGCCAACAGTAAAGTGTGATTTATCATGGAAAACAGTTGAGCTCTTTGCTTCGAACAATCAGCTGATTGAAGCCTCCTCCTCCGGTGTTCTGACATTTTGGCATATCTATCAGAACAGCACTGGACAGCTGATGGTACATATTGCAGTTTAATGCAGTGATGGGTGAGTTACTAAAAATAGTAACTAGTTACAGTTACTAGTTACTTTTTTCAAAAGTAACTGAGTTACTTATGAGTTACTGCATGATTAAAGCAACTAGTTACTTGGAAAAGTAACTTTCACGTTACTTTTAAATGCATACTTAAATCATCTTGCACACACAGCAAGATCAAGGACCCCTTGTTCTCATCAGAAAGTAGAAGAAAAAGAAAACTGATGAGAAAAAAAAAGTCTCATCTTACAGAGAAAAAAATGTCTATTATTTACATAAACTATTGTAATCAGTAGAAAGTCAGAAATGTACTAGAACTAAAGCTGTAAATTCACAGAAAAATTTTGGACTCCCTGGCGGGCCGTTTTTGGCCCACAAGCTATATGTTTGACACCCTTGGGCCAGCCCATTAAAATGCATATTTAGAGGATTTACTTCCATGAAATAGTTCCATATCACAACAGCATGTAAATGAATAAGATAAAATAAAACAGAAAGCACAGATAAATGAAAGATCACCACTTACAAGAAGTTGTTCTTTACTGCAACGAATCACAGTCACTTTTTGTCTGTGCGTAAGAAAACTTTAAATACATTTAATGAGGACACTAAATGCAAGCTTCTTGCTCAACAACTACTCATGTTTAACCACAGAGGTAGGAACTGTTGGAGGCTACTCACTGCTCGGACAACAGGCGATCAGGGCTCAATATGAGAAGTCGCCACCGCCACGGCATTTCTTCCTACTGGACTCCGGCATAAAATTCAATTCAATTCAATTCAATTCAATTCAATTCAACTTTATTTATATAGCGCCATTTCACAACAACAGTCATCTCATAGCACTATCAACTGTAGGGAGGACCCCCACAGTTGCAGAAAGACCCCAGCAATCAGGCGATCCCCTGTGAGCAAGCACTTGGCGACGGTGGAGAGGAAAAACTCCCTTTTAACAGGAAGAAACCTCCAGCAGAACCAGGCTCAGGGAGGGGCAGTCATCTGCTGCGACTGGCTGGGGGGTGAGGGGATAGAGAAGAAGAAAAGAACAGACATGTAGAGAGCAAACAGCACGATGGGGACTCAATCTATGGGAGAGAACAAACAAATGTTAATGACCAGCAAAAAAAAAAAAAAAATATTTCATAGAGAGTGAGGAAAGGAGTGAGGCCCAGTGCATTACTGGAGGTCCCCCGGCTGACTAAACCTATTAGCAGCATAACTAAGGGAGGGTTCAGAAAACACATGATCCCTCCCTAATTGTAGGCTAGATCAAAAAGGTAGGTTTTAGCCCTATTCTTAAAAACAGAGATCGAGTCTGACTCCCGAATCCAGATTGGCAGCTGATTCCACAGGAGAGGAGCTTGATAACTGAAGGCTCTGCCTCCCATTGTACTTTTGGAGATTCTAGGTATTACAAGTAAACCTGCATTTTGGGAGCGTAGTGCTCTGTTAGGATGATACGGTAGTATCAGATCTTTTAAATAAAAAGGAGCCTGATTGTTTAGAGCTTTGTAAGTAAGAAGAAGGATTTTAAACTTAATTCTAAACTCTATGGGAAGCCAATGAAGGGAGGCCAGAACCGGAGAGATATGATCTCTCTTTCTAGTACCTGTTAAAACTCTTGCTGCAGCATTTTGGATCAGCTGAAGACTTTTTAAAGATGTTTTAGGACAACCTGATAATAAAGAATTACAATAATCTAATCTCGAGCTAACAAAAGCGTGGATCAGCTTCTCAGCATCACTCTGAGACAAGATGCTCCTAATCTTGGCAATATTACGCAAATGATAGAAGGCAGTCTTAGAAACAAATTTAATATGTGAATTGAAGGACAAATCCTGATCAAAAATAACTCCAAGGTTCCTCACAGAGCTATTAAGAGAAAGAGTAACTGCATCCAAACTGAAAGTTTGATTTGGAAAGGAATTTCTAAGGTTTTTTGGACCAACAAGAATGACTTCAGTCTTATCTGAATTTAATAGCAGGAAATTACAAGTCATCCAAACTTTGATTTCCTTAAGACAGGCTTCTAACTTGGCTAATTGATTAGTATCATCTGGCTTCATTGACAGGTATAATTGTGTGTCATCTGCATAACAGTGAAAATGTATACAGTGCTTTCTAATAATGTTGCCTAACGGAAGCATATATAAACTAAAAAGAGTAGGGCCAAGCACAGATCCCTGTGGAACTCCATGACTAAGCTTTGAGCTGAGAGAAAACTCATCATTTACATGAACAAACTGGAACCTATCAGATAAATAAGATCTAAACCACTGCAACGAAGTTCCATTAAGTCCAACATAGTGTTCTAATCTATCAAGTAGAATATTATGATCAATAGTATCAAAAGCTGCACTAAGATCTAAAAGGACAAGTACAGAAACTAGTCCATTATCAGATGCAATGAGGAGGTCGTTAGTGACCTTCGCTAAGGCTGTTTCAGTGCTATGATGGATTCTAAACCCAGATTGAAACTCCTCAAATAAACCATTTCCCTGCAGGTGGTCAAATAATTGCGTAGCAACAACTCTTTCTAAGATTTTTGAAATGAAAGGGAGATTAGAGATTGGTCTATAGTTAGCTAAAGCTCCTGGATCTAGCGTTGGCTTTTTGAGTAAGGGTTTAATTACAGCCGTTTTAAAAGCCTGCGGTACATGGCCTAAAGTTAATGAAGAATTGATTATATGAAGAATAAAGCTACCAATAAGTGGGAAGACTTCTTTAAATAACCTGGTAGGAATAGGGTCTAAAAGACAAGTTGAAGGTTTGGATGAGGAAACTATTTTGTCTAACTCACAAAGGTCGATTGGAGTAAACTCATCAAGACAGACATCAATAGAAGGAGTTGTAGTAGTTACAGTATTTAAGTTAACTGTGGGAAGAATCTGATTGATTTTATCTCTGATGGATGAAATTTTATTATTGAAAAAGTTCATAAAGTCCTGACTAGTAAGCTCTAAGGGGATGCTAGGATTGACAGAGTCCTGACTCTTTGTCAACCTGGCTACAGTACTGAAAAGAAACCTGGGATTATTCTTGTTCTCTTCTATTAATGCAGAGTAATAACTCGTTCTAGCTTTTCTAAGAGATTTTTTATAAATTAAAAGATGATTTCTCCAAGCTAAATAGATTTCATCTAAATTAGTAGAGCGCCATTTTCTTTCTAATTGACGAGTCTTCTGTTTTAAGCTACGAGTTTCTGTGTTGAACCAAGGAGTTAAAAATCTCTGATTAGACTTTTTCTTTTTTAAGGGGGCCACCAAGTCTAGAGCCTGATGCAGAGAAGCTGAAACACTATCCACCATGTTATCAATTACAGAAGGAGCAAGCTGTCTATAGCTTATTTCCGTTGTGTTGACACATGGCATAGAGGAAACAATCTGCATAAATTTGGAAACAGCATCATCTGAGAGGCATCTACTGTGATAATATTTTTCTTTAGGAGCCAAATAGTCAGAAATAGTAAAATCAAAGGTTAACAGACAATGGTCTGACAGTACAGGGTTATGAGGAGACACTACAAGATTTTCTATTTCTATGCCATATGTCAGAACAAGGTCCAATGTATGGTGGAGGTAATGAGTAGAATTTCCTACTTTCTGAGAAAACCCAATCGAGTCTAATATTGAATTAAAAGCCACATTAAGGCAGTCACTATCTACATCCACATGTATATTAAAGTCCCCTACTATAATTATTCTATCAGATTTCAGCACTAAATCAGCTAAGAAATCAGGAAATTTGGATACAAATTCTGAATAGGTTGATGGGGGACGATAAACTATGGCAAATAAAATTGGGTTTAACCTGGAATTGCTAAAGTGCCCAATACTGAGGACCAGGCCCTCAAAGGAATTATAACATGTTTTTTGCTTTACATTAACTAGTAATTTGGAATGGTAAATTGCTGCTACTCCTCCTCCACGACCAGAACTTCTGGGATTTTGACAGTTTAAATAACCAGAGGGAGTTGATTCATTTAAACCAACATAATCCTCTTGCCCTAACCAAGTCTCTGTAAGGGAAATTAAATCAATCTGATGATCAATTAACAGATCATGGACTAACAGAGACTTGGGAGTTAGAGACCTAATATTTAATAAACCACATTTAATTTTTAAATTATGAGGAGGAACAGAGGCCAAATCATTCAATTTAGAGGCTTTATGTTTAATTTGAGTTTTACCAATATTTTGCTTTATCACTTTGGGATGCTTATACATTATATTTTTATTTACTTTGGAGGGAGCAGACAACGATTCTCTGATGGGGAAGACAGGGGCTAAGTTGAGGGGTGGCGGATGAAGAGGAGCTGCAGAGAGGCGTGTAAGACTGTGACTCTGCTTCCTGGTCCCAACTCTGAGTAGTCATGGTTTTGGAAATTTGGATAAAAAAGATGCCAGATTGTTAGATAAATGAGAAGCACCATCCAAAGTGGGATGAATGCTGTCTCGTCTCATAAGACCAGGTTTTCCCCAAAAAGAGCTCCAATTGTCAATGTAGCCCACGTCATTTTTAGGACACCACACAGACAGCCAGCGGTTCAAGGATGACGAGCGACTAAACATGTCATCACTGGTCAGATTGGGGAGGGGCCCAGAGAATACTACAGTGGCTGACATCGTTTTTGCAAAGTCACACACCGATTCTACATTAAGTTTCGTGACTTCCGACTGCCGGAGACGGATGTCATTAATGCCGGCGTGAATAACAATTGTGGAATATTTACAGTTACTTTTAGCCAGCATTTTCAAATTTGACTCGATGTCGCCTGCTCTGGCCCCAGGAATGCATTTGACTATGGCCGCTGGAGTCTCTAGGTTCACGTTTCTGACTACAGAGTCGCCAATGATCAGAGTTTTTTCCTCAGCGGGTGTGTCGCTGAGCGGGGAAAAACGATTAGAAACGTGAACAGGTTGGTGGTGAACCGGGGCTTTGCGACTAGGCTTCCTTCTCACCGTCACCCACCCAGTCTCCTCGCTGCTGAGGAGAGCCGAGGGACCGCTGACAGTGGGACCTAAGCTAGCTAGCTCCGCTGCAGCTAATGGGCGTCCGTCGAGATTAACTGGCGCAGACGGTGTTTCAATGCAGCGGAGCCGGGATTCCAAATCAGACAACCTCGCCTCGAGCGCCTCAAAAAGACAACATTTATTACATTTACCGTTATCACTAAAAGAGGCAGAGGTGTAGCTAAACATCTGACAGAGAGAGCACACCAGAGGAGGAGAGGAAAGAGAGCTAGTAGCCATAGCTAGTGGCTCGAGAGCTGGAGAGCAAACCACACAGGCAGACAGCAAAACAGGAAGTGACGATACGTTACCACAAGGAAGTGACGATCTGTTCCCACAAATGGGCAAAATGGCCAATGACAAAATGGGGCAGGACAGGAAACTGACTGACGGAGGAGACTGACAGTTGCGCCAGCTTTGGTAGGGCCAGTTTATTTGCGCTAAAAATATCTATCCATATTAATAAAACGAGTAATGCAAGTAACACATCTGATCAAATTTCAGTAAGTGTAATGCATTACTGAATTTTTAAACAGTAATTTCGTTGCACAGCACATCACTGCAAAAGTAGTGGTGCTACAAATTAATGTGTTACTCCCAACACTGGTCAAAGGTAAAAAAAAAAAACAAAACGTGGGGGGAGGGCTTAACAGTGATTTGGATCTTTATCCTGTAGCTTGAAAGCCCTCAGACACATCCCTGACAGGTCCCATTATACATACAAGTACATGTGTTTAGCTCTGTGTGTGTCTGTGTATGTACTGCAGGCAACAGCTGAGCAGAGCTCTGTACAGGTTTTTCCTGTGAACCAACGCTGCAAATATGTCATTATAGGGTAGCTCCAAGTTAAAAAACCATTCAGTAAGTTAAACATAGGTTCAAAGAGTATTACTCATATGTTTAAAATAATTTTAGGGTATGCTAGACATTAATCTCGATGTATTTTGACTTTTGAGTAACTATGAGTCACTGACAATTAATGTGTGTAAACGAACGCACAACTTCCCTACAACCTTTGCTTCACGAATGCGGGACATATCAACCATACACTGGATATGGCTGAAAATTTTCAGAGGAGCTTGGTGAACTACGCTGTATACCAACATGCTTCAGGGTGCTTCAGCGTTCTTCAGCGTGCTCTTAACTTAGACAAAACTTAGCCATAATTGATTCGACGTAAGCCAGTGTATTCTCTAAATTTTTCATACGTTTTGCAAACGCTGCCTAAATCTTCTAAGTGTGACAGGGTCTAAACGCAGGACACAAAAACACCCAAATAATGAAATAAATAATTTTTAGTTAAATATTTAATGACAAATGGACAACACTGATGCAACTGTTGCAGTCAAACAGGTCCTTCTGCTGTGTATAATAATATTGGGTGTTTTGTAGTTAATTCAGTTGAATACAGTTTTAAACTAGAAAAGCACTCGGAGAGCACAGACCTCCGCCAAGTGCCACAGTTCCCCCAGTGATCCGGATCACCACCAAAATCTAATCATCTGTAGGATACCCCATTTGTGACAATCTCTGAAAATTTCATGAAAATCCGTCCATAACTTTTTGAGTTATCTTGCTAACAAACAGACAGACAGACAGACAAACCAACGCTGATGAAAACAACCTCCTTGGCGGAGGTAAAAAACTTTTAATAATAAAATATTAGTAAAGTATAAAATGATGCACTACAGTGGGTCTCAAATATTTATATTTGTACAGCTGTGGACAAAATTGTTGGTACCCCTCTGTTATTGAAAGAAAAACCCACAATGGTCACAGAAATAACTTGAATCTGACAAAAGTGGTAATAAATAAAAATTCTATGAAAATTAACCAATGAAAATCAGACAATGCTTTTGAATTGTGGTTCAACAGAATTACTTTAAAAAACAAACTCATGAAACAGGCCTGGACAAAAATGATGGTACCCCTAGAAAAGATTGAAAACTAGAAAAGCACTCGGAGAGCGCAGACCTCCGCCAAGCGCCACAGTTCCCCCCATACAGTATTTGTGTGTACGTTGTCAGATTCCTTGACCATGAAAACATCTGAGTAGCAATTGGATTCACAATGATAGGATTAGTGGTTCAGTAGTAAAAGCATTACCTCCTCGGCGGAGGTAATAAACTGAAGTGTTGGTGTTGTGTCCATGTCCTGCATCTGCAAACTCCCAGGCTGGGGGCGTTGCAATTGAATGAATGAATGAATTAATCTTTATTTTGAATAGATTAAGAGTACAGGTTAAAAGTAAGTGAATAATATAACAAAGGGGGTAATAAAATCCAACAAGGTCAAATTAGACAATAGCTCCTCTGATTATACAATTCAACATAAGTTATCCGAAATATGTGATGGCTGAATCCGCAGCTTATATTGCCCACCCATGTTCCATCCAAGAATTCAAAAGAAAAAACAAAAGAAGTCATGACACAACTGCGTACAACCCACAGGCCAATGG
This sequence comes from Pholidichthys leucotaenia, assembly GCA_020510985.1. Classification (NCBI taxonomy): domain Eukaryota; kingdom Metazoa; phylum Chordata; class Actinopteri; order Cichliformes; family Pholidichthyidae; genus Pholidichthys; species Pholidichthys leucotaenia. The sequence continues at coordinate 59,630,460 of CM035838.1, read as the reverse complement.
GTTATGCGAGCGTTTTAGATCACTGAAAGCAGCACTGAGGGCTTCACTGACGGATGCCAATTAGGTAGACGGGTTGGCGTGGGTTTTATTCAAAATTCAAACGTTTATTTCAAACTCAGGGTTCATATTAAATGCAGAACTAAAAGGAGTAGAAAATAAATAAATAAAAGTATATACAGATCAGCAGACAGTCGGCGGTCTTGTAACAACAATAACATACAATATTGGACTCAGTATAAAATGGAACGCCACCACTTCCAAATGCTGGAGTGAAGTGTGAGTGACGAGTTGACAATTGCTGATATAAGATGATTGTTACATGGCAGCAACCTTCTCATCAAACTGTAAACATTGTTACGTATCAACTCGCTCAAAAGACGGAATGTTCACAGACACAAACATCTTGCTTGCACTCGACCTTCGTGGTACATGTAATCTTTATCTTTATTGGGGTTGCGCTCCGCGGCCAAAGATGATTTGGAAACTTCCCCGGCAGAGAGCTTCTTTTTGCGGAGCTACTATGGCTGACCGGGGAATTTCTGCCAAATAATCCAGCGGTGGACAGCTGGCCGTCTGAGCTTTTGCAGCGTTGCGCAAACACAGGCACACAGCACGCTGCCGAGCAGCTCGTTTTTGCGCAGCGCCTATGGCTGGCCGGTGAATTTCTGCCAAATGCGCAGCTCCTATGGCTGGCCGGGGAATTTCTGCCAAAGAATCCGTCGGCGGACAGCTGCCCGTGTGAGGTTTTGCAGTTGCGCGCAAACACAGGCACGCTGGCGGGCCCAGGCCAGCAGTGTTTTCCGCGTGCTTTTGTGCCTAAAACGTTGAAGAACGCAGAGTTTGTGTTGCAGACACGACGACCAGCGCCCTCCATTGCGCCTGCGCACATGTTGAAAATGGCCGTATGTCACAGTGTTGAAAAATGCTTTAAAAAATTCCTGTATCCAGACGGTGAACCGGATCACCCCCAAAATTTAATCAGTTCTTCCTTGTACCATTTCCAACAACGCCTGAAAGTTTCATGGAAATCCGTCCAAGACTTTTTGAGTTATCTTGCTAACCAACAGACAAACAGACAGACAGACAGACAGACAGACAGACAAACACACAAATCCCGGCAAAAACATAACCTCCTCCTGGCCTTTTCGGCCTGGCGGAGGTAATAATAATAATACATCAGTCTTATATAGCGCTTTTCTAAATACTCAAAGACGCTTTACAAAGCAGCATAGGGACAAACATACAGAGAACGGGTAAACAGACAAGGTAGGTACACATAGGTAGAAGAGGCAGTCAGTTTTCGTAGGTAGATTAGAAGAGATGGGTTTTGAATTGACTTTTGAAGGAAGCAAGTGTGTTGGCGGACCGGATGTGAAGGGGCAAGGAATTCCAGAGGGTTGGTGCGGCGATGGCGAATGATCTATCACCCAGGGTGCAGAGTTTTGTCTTGGTGATGGGGGTGAGAAGGTGAGTGTCAGCAGAGCGGAGGAGGCGAGTGGGGGAATGACGAGACAGAAGGTCAGTTAGGTATGAGGGTGCCAGGTTATGAAGAGCTTTATAATACGAATGGTAACAAAAGAGCCCAGAACAACCTCTAAACACATTCATGGTGAACTCCAAGGTCAAGGTGCATCAGTGTCAGATCGCACCATCTGTCGTTGTTTGAACCAAAGTGGACTTCATGGGAGACGACCAAGGAGGACACCACTTTTGAAAACAAATCATAAAAAAGCCAGACTGGAATTTGCCAAACTGCATGTCCTAGTTTGTGTACTACATGAACAATGGCAATAAACCTGATTCTGATTCTGATTCTGATTCTGATTCTGACAAGCCACAAAGCTTCTGGAAGAATGTCCTATGGACAAACGAGACAAAACTGGAACTTTTTGGCAAGGCACATCAGCTCTATGTTGACAGACACAAAAATGAAGCATACCAAGAAAAGAACACTGTCCCTACTGTGAAACATAGAGGAGGTTCTGTTATGTTCTAGGGCTGCTTTGCTGCATCTGGCACAGGGTGTCTTGAATCTGTGCAGGGTACAATGAAATCTCAAGACTATCACGGTATTCTAGAGAGAAATGTGCTGCCCAGTGTCAGACAGCTTGGTCACAGTCGCAGGTCACGGGTCTTGCAACAGGATAATGACCCAAAACACACAGCTAAAAACAGCCAAGAATGGCTAAGAGCCAAACATTGGACTATTCTAAAGTGGCTTTCTATGAGCCCTGATCTAAATGCTATTGAACATCTGTGGAAGGAGCTGAAACATGCCGTCTGGAGAAGGCACCCTTCAAACCTGAGACAACTGGAGCAGTTTGCTCATGAGGAGTGGGCCAAAATACCTGCTGAGAGGTGCAGAAGTCTCACTGACAGTTACAGAAATCGTTTGATTGCAGTGATTGCCTCACAAGGTTGTGCATCAAAATATTTAGTTAAGGGTACCATCATTTTTCTCCAGGCCTGTTTCATGAGTTTGTTTTTTAAAATAATTCTGCTGAACCACAATTCAAAAGCACTGTCTGATTTTCATTGGTTAATTTTCATAGACTTTTTATTTATTACCACTTTTGTCAGATTCAAGTTATTTCTGTGACCATTGTGGGTTTTTCTTTCATTAACAGAGGGGTACCAACAATTTTGTCCATGTGTGTATATTTGAGTTTATTGACAATACACAGAAGAAATTCAATATTACACTGAACTCCATCACTGAACAGTGATATAAACTAAAATAATTATACTGACTGATAACTGAACAACTCTCATTCCCTAAAGTGCAATCAAATAAATCTTAGTGCCATTTAGTCCCTTTTATATTTGTCAAAGTCTAACATGTGATTGCCTACCTATAGCCTATAGGGATACCTGTTTCAGACAGGAATACTTGCATTCTATGGGCAATGCACTAGTATGGTTAAATCACCTTAACCTGTTTATGTTTGTTTTTTTCTCAAGAAGTGTGAGTTACAAACAAGCAAACAAATTACAGGTTTTTAAAAACCTCCTTTGTTTGAGTCACTAGTCAGAATAAAAGGTTTTGTGCACTTGTCAAATAAATAAATGAATAAAAAAATAAACAAGCAAACAGACAACACAAAACCATTCAGAAAGTACAACCTCTACCAAGGCAGCTATTTTTCACCATCATTAATTTCTTCTGTTTGAGTTATGCGGTTAACACACACATGCACGCACAGAGTGCATGAGTGTACTGCATGTTCCAATCCTCCAGTCAGACTGATTCAGATAATGAGGGAACATCCTGGGGACATGGAAGGATCCTGAGGAACTGATGGTGTGAACGTTCACCTTTTGGCAGCAGTTTAGCGTGGTTGTAACCATGACGTTGCTTCATTGATGATGGATGGGTCTGATGTTCATCTGTCTTAAGACAACAAAGGTGGAGATTTCACTGGAATCTGCAGCATGTCAGTGACAGGTTTCTGTTTCAGTTATTGAGAAACCAGTTGAGGTGTGTCCTCTTGATGGGAACATTAACTAATGCTCAATGTTGTCGCCTCTGTGTACCAGAGTTCTGTTATTTCATGGCATTGAGCAAAAAAGGTCACAGTTAGTGAGATAAAGCAAATATTTTTAGTCAAAGCACAAAACACTGAGCAGACTTTATAAAGTAGTGAATAAAATATTTATATAACAAAGTGAGTCTGTATATGAGTCATGAAGAGATGGATGATGAACTTCATTATTTTACCCAGATAAACCTGTGGATGGAAAGACAGTCGGTCAGGATTAAACAGCAGCTGATCTGGTATTTTTTAACATGGAAAGCAGGCCTGAGTAGTGAAGACTCACTAATTTTTACACTGATGCAACAAAAATGCATAAATTTCCAAAATATGATAAAAGATTCTCAAAATACAGTTAAACTCACATATTTCCTGTAAGCAAATCACAAATTTACAATGAAAACGTTACAAATTCGAAGAGGAAAAGACTCATTAATAAGGAAAAAAAATCATGTTTTCAAAAACATAAGATTTTTAAAAAATGCTCGATTGTTGTATACATTTTTTTACTTTTTTCCTTATAAATTCTTAATTTTTTCAACAATTTGTGATGTTTTTCTTGTAAAAATTGTAATATTGATAAATTTGTGACTTTTCTAATAAATGCAGCACTCTTTTTCCACTTTTGTGATAAATGTGTTACCCTTTTTTTCCCACAAATTTCCAAAAATATATGCATAAATATTTTACATTAAATTTGCAACCTTTTTCTGATGTAATTAAGATAAGATAAGATAAGCCTTTATTAGTCCCACAACGGGGAAATTCCAGGATTGCAACAGCACAGGGATAGCAACACTCAGAGCAACAATCAGAAGGCAAGAAAAAAAAACAAGCAAGCAAGAGCAGCTAATAAACATATGTACGTATTACTATAAAATATATATATATACACACACACACAGACACACAGTGCAGAGCATTGTAGCTGGATGGAATAAATATATGAATATGTGAACACACAGTGCAGAGCATTGTAGCTAGATGGAATAAATATGTAAATATATAAACACCCACAGTACGGAGCATTGCAGCTAGGTGGAATAAATATGCAAGTATATAAACACACACAGTGCGGAGCAATGTAGCTAGATGGAATAATATGTAGATATATAAATATATAAACACCCACAGTACGGAGCATTGTAGCTAGATGGAATAAATATGCAAATATATAAACACACACAGTGCAGAGCATTGTTGCTAGATGGAATGAAACAGCATAACCGTCTACTTAGTTATCCTACATGGTATGATTATGTGCCCATACATATTCTCACCCTCCATAGCGACCGGTATGTTCCTAGTTGTATGCCGGAGAGGACCATTGTGTAAGTCTATTGCATCTTTTGCATTCAAAAAACTATTAGTTTGTTACGTCTTTTTGCTATCTCTGCGAGCAGCCCTGCTTAGGTTGTACAGTCTGACAGCCGTTGGTAGGAAGGACCTACGAAACCTCTCGGTTGTGCACCTGGGATGATGTAGTCTGCTGCTAAATGAGCTCCTCAGTGCATTCAGTATGTCCTGCATAGGGTGGAACTCGGACTCCAGCAGAGATGACAGTTTAGCCACCGTCCTTCTCTCTCCTATCTCCTCCATCGGATCAAGGCGTTGCCCCAGGACAGAGCTAGCTTTCTTAATCAGTTTGTTCAGTCTCTTCCTATCTGCTGCAGTAATGCCACTGCCCCAGCAGACCACTCCAAAAGTGATGGCTGATGCCACCACCGTGTCATAGAATGACTTCAGCAGCGCCCCTTGTACACCAAAAGACCTGAGTCTCCTCAGCAGGAACAGCCTGCGCTGTCCCTTCTTGTAGAGTGCATCAGTATTGTGTGACCAGTCTAGTTTATTGTTCAGATGAATACCCAGGTACTTATAGGATGTCACCATCTCGATGTCTGTTCCCTGTATATTTACTGGTACTGTGAGGGGCTGCCCATGCCTGCGGCAGTCCACCACCAGCTCCTTAGTTTTCCTCGCGTTGATCTGGAGGCAGTTCCGATGGCACCAGTCCACGAAGTCCTGGATAAGCCCTCTGTACTCAGCTTCATCTCCATTGGAGATGAGGCCAACGATCGCAGAGTCATCAGAGAACTTCTGTAGATGGCAGTGTGTTGTGTTGTGTGAGAAGTCCGCAGTATAAAGAGTGAACAGGAAGGGAGCCAGCACCGTTCCCTGGGGGGCCCCCGTGCTACTGATGATCGTGTCGGACACACAGTCCCGGGTTCTCACAAACTGAGGCCGGTTCGTGAGGTAGTCCAGGATCCATGATGACAGGTGCTGGTCCACCCCTGCGCGCAGCAGCTTGTCCTTCAGGATCATCGGTTGGATGGTGTTGAAAGCACTGGAGAAGTCAAAGAACATGATCCTCACCATATTCCCGGGCTTCTCCAGGTGGGACAGAGAACGGTGAAGGAGGAAGATCACCGCATCCTCCACCCCAATGCCATGCTGGTAGGCGAACTGGAGTGGATCCATCGCTGGTTCCACCAGGGGGCGGAGGTGAGCAAGGAGCAGTCTCTCCAGGGTCTTCATCAAGTGGGACGTCAAGGCCACCGGTCTGTAGCTGTTCAGGTCTTTGGGGTGGGAAGTTTTTGGTACAGGTACCACACAAGATGTTTTCCACAGCTGTGGTACCCTCCCCAGTTTCAGGCTCATGTTGAAGATATACGTCACAATCCCACACAGCTGGTCTGCACAGGACTTGAGGAGCTTTGCGCTGATGCCGTCCGGTCCCGGCGCCTTCCTCGCCTTGATCTTCCTCAGCTCCGTCCTCACCTGGGTCCTGGTCAGGGTCAGGATGGGGGGCTGTGTGTTGGGAGTGGGGGGGTGTTGGTAGAGTGGGGAGTGGGCAGCAGGACTTGATTTCTTTAGAGGCAGCAGTGGTTGTTGTGCAGTCAGGGGGGAGGGCGGTTGGTCAAATCTATTGAAAAACAGATTCAGGTTGTTCGCCCACTCCCTGCCCCCTGTGGCCTGGGGGGAGGTATTCTGGAGCCCCGAGATGGTTTTGAGGTTTCTCCAGAAATTAACACCTTAGCATTCCAGCCAATTTCCCTAAATTTAACATATACTAAGAAAATCTAATTCTTTCTTCAGTGAATGCAACAGAAAATTTAATGTAAAATTTCAAGAGGTTAATATTTTTCTTGTACTGTAATAAACAGATGGCAGCATCTTTAGTCCTTTTATCCATCCATCCATCCATCCATCCATCCATCCATCCATCCATCAGCAGTCAGAGTAGCTCCCTTCCTGTCCTATAAACTGGGTCCAGTTTCTGTAAATGTGACCTAGAGATATAAAGTCATACCAGAGACTATCCAGTTGTTGACTGCTCATTAACTGGCTCTTGTGTGGCGTTTGTCTGTGTTTATTATGTTTATTCATCTAACCCCCAGGGTAACAATGAGCTCTGGAGTTGGGAGAGTGGATTGGGAACACTGTACTGACCTTTTCCTCAGATTCAGAACAGTGTAATGGTCCAACAAGTCATGTATCAATCAGTCAAGCAAAGCTTCATTTATACAGCACTTTTCATACAAAAAGATGCAACGCAAAGTGCTTCACACATTGAAATAAAACACAGTTTACCCCCCCCCCCCCACACACACACACATACACATAGACACAAACACACACACAAATAAACTTTCATTAGTGTAAAACTTATGCCTTAAGGCTTATGGTTGGGCACCGAGAATCCGAGTGTGGAAGCACCATCACTAGGGAACCATCACCAGCAGGGAAAGTGCCAAGTTCACGGCTACAGGAACACCAACTCTGAGACCGCCAAAGTCCAACTCAAGGGGTTGACGCCACACAACCCCCTCAGCCAGACAGACCAGGATGATCACAAGCCAGCTCCCCACAACCAGAAAACAGGCACAACCCCCACGGGAGGGCCCCCTATGAGGAAATGCTGGAGTTTGGACAGAGTGATAAAAAGTCACTGATAAATAATTTGCTGATAAAAAAAAAACTAGGCAATTAAGATGACTGGATGAATACAACAATATCTAAATACAGTCAAACAGACATATGTTCATAAATATTAATTCACAGTAAAATAAGTGATTGTGACATAAAATAGATTAAAAATCCAAAATTAAGAGAATAAATATAAGACGCTAATCAAAAGCAAGGTTAAAATAGTAGGTTTTGAGCCTGCTTTTAAAAACATGGAGATTCTTGGTAGCCCTGATGTTCTTCGGCAGGCTATTCCACAGACTGTAGGCTGTAGTAACTAAAAGCCGCCTCACCGTGGGTGCATGTTCTGACAGTAGGAATAGTTAAAAGGCCAGTGCCGGAGGATCTCAGGGACCGTGGTGGCTCATATGCCAAAAGCAATTTTGATAACTAAGAAGGCCCAAGACCATGCAGACATTTATAAACCAATAAAAGAACGTTAAAATTGATCCTGAAGGACACAGGGAGCCAAAGCAGTGATTTTAAAACCGGCATGGTGTGAGCCTGCCATCTAGTCCTCATCAGAACACGTGCAGCTGAATTCAGTAATAACTGCAGATTTGAAATTGTCTTTTTAGGAAGACCAGAAAGCAGGGTGTTACAGTAATCAATACAACTGATGACAAAAGCATACATCAGTATCTCCGTGTTTGCTCAAGAGAAGTGGGCGGACTCTGGCTATATTCTTTAGATGGTAAAATCCTGTTTGTGTTACATTTTTAATGTGTGGAGTAAAACCAAGCTAAGAGTCTAAAATGATGCCCAAATTTTTAACATGTTGCAATGGGGTAAAGGACAGACTATGTAATTTTGGTAAAAAATTTCTCTTTCTGAGCTTCAGGACCAATAAGTAAAACATCAGTTTTGTCCTGGTTGAGCTGAAGAAAGTTTGCTGCCATCCATGACTTAATGTCTAAAATACAGTTTAAAAGGGTCTTAATTGGTTCCATGTCATCAGGAGACACAGGGACATACAGTTGGGTGTTGTCAGCATAACTGTGGTAATTAATGCTGTGTCTTCTGATAACATCCCCCAGGGGCAGAATGTACAGATTAAAAAGTATTGGACCTAAAAGTGAACCTTGGGGCACACCACAATTTATTTTGTAGACTTTGGAAGAACACGTGTTCATACTTACAAAAACGTTTCTGTCTGTGAGGTAGGACTTGAACCAATTAAGAACAGTACCAGAGGGGCCAACCAGATCCTTTAGTTTAGTTTAAAGAATATGGTGGTCTACTGTATCAAAGGCAGCACTTAGGTCCAGTAGAACCAGGACTGAAATTCTGTGTGAGTCTGTATTGTGCCTTAGGTCATTAACAATCCTGACCAGGGCTGTCTCGGTACTGTGGTTCATCCTAAAACCAGACTGGTTTTCTTCAAATATGTTATTTGATATTAAAAAATAATTTAACTGAGTAAAAACAAGTTTTTCTAAAATTTTGCTACAAAATGGTAGGTTGGATACCCGTCTGTAGTTATTAAGGATTTCAGGATCTAAATTACTCTTCTTCAGGAGGGGTCTCACCACTGCCGTTTTAAAGACAACAGGGAAAACACTCGTCTGGAGGGAGTAATTCATTATGAAGTTCCTCCTGGAAAAGTCCACAAAATGTTTTGAAAAGTGATGTGGGAATGGGATCTACACACGTGGACAAAATTTTTGGTACCCTTCTGATAATGAAAGAAAAACCCACAATGATCACAGAAATAACTTGAATCTGACAAAAGTGGTAATAAATAAAAATTCTATGAAAATTAACCAATGAAAATCAGACAATGCTTTTGAATTGTGGTTCAACAGAATTATTTTAAAAAACAAACTCATGAAACAGGCCTAGAGAAAAATGATGGTACCTGTGGAGGAGCTTGAAATAACGAGGCGATGTGATTCATAAACCAAAGTTTATTATCAGCTCCTCTAACAAGTCTCATCTAGGTGCAGCAGCAGAAGAAGTAAGAGAGCGAACACCTTCGGCTCTACGAACTTATACTCGCACATAACAAAAGACATGCATATCAAAAGCTGACATCCCTCACTATCTTAATCCCCTCTTTTGTCTTCGTACTCCTCCACCTGGCCCTGGGGGGTCAGGGCAACCCATCCGGTCTCCACTGCAGTGCCTCGGATGCTCTTTGATCTTCACTGGCGGTTGAGACCCTTTGTCCTGTTCTGAGGTGTGAAGTCGCTTTACATATGTAATCACTAAACACTCTCACATGCTTAAACATATGTAGGTTATGGGATATATATAGACCACAGTACCCTTAATTTAATATTTTGTTGCACAGCCTTTTGAGGCAATCACTGCAATCAAACAATTTCTGTAACTGTCAATGAGACTTCTGCACCTCTCAGCAGGTATTTTGGCCCACTCCTCATGAGCAAACTGCTCCAGTTGTCTCAGGTTTGAAGGGTGCCTTCTCCAGATGGCATGTTTCAGCTCCTTCCACAGCTGTTCAATAGCATTTAGATCAGGGCTCATAGAAGGCCACTTTAGAATAGTCCAATGTTTCACTCTTAGTCATTCTTGGGTGTTTTTAGCTGTGTGTTTTGGGTCATTATCCTGTTGCAGGACCCATGACCTGCGACTGAGACCAAGCTGTCTGACACTGGGCAGCACATTTCTCTCTAGAATACCTTGATAGTCTTGAGATTTCATTGTACCCTGCACAGATTCAAGACACCCTTGGTATACTTCATTTTTGCGTCTGTGAACATAGAGCTGATGTGCCTTGCCAAAAAAGTTCCAGTTTTGTCTCGTCTGTCCATAGGACATTCTCCCAGAAGCTTTGTGGCTTGTCAACATGCAGTTTGGCAAATTCCAGTCTGGCTTTTTTATGATTTGTTTTCAACAGTGGTGTCCTCCTTGGTCGTTTCCCATGAAGTCCACTTTGGCTCAAACGGCAACGGATGGTGCGATCTGACACTGATGTACCTTGACCTTGGAGTTCACCATGAATGTGTTTAGAGGTTGTTCTGGGCTCTTTTGTTGCCATTCGTATTATCTGTCTCCTCCTGTGGCCACGTCCAGGGAGGTTGGCTACAGTCCCGTGGATCTTAAATTTCTGAATAATATGAGCAACTGTAGTCACAGGAACATCAAGCTGCTTGGAGATGGTCTTATAGGCTTTACCTTTAACATGCTTGCCTATAATTTTCTTTCTAATCTCCTGAGACAACTCTCTCCTTTGCTTCCTCTGGTTCATGTTTAGTGTGGTACACACCAAGTCACCAAACAGCACAGTGACTATTTGTCACTCTTTAAATAGGCCGACTGACTGATTACAAGTTTGTAGACACCTGTGATGTTAATTAGAGGACACATCTTGGTTGAACATGTCCCTATGGTCACATTATTTTCAATCTTTTTTAGGGGTACCATCATTTTTGTCCAGGCCTGTTTCATGAGTTTGTTTTTTAAAGTAATTCTGATGAACCACAATTCAAAAGCATTGTCTGATTTTCATTGGTCAATTTTCATAGAATTTTTATTTATTACCACTTTTGTCAGATTCAAGTTATTTCTGTGACCATTGTGGGTTTTTCTTTCATTAACAGAGGGGTTCCAACAATTTTGTCCATGGCTGTAAAAGACAGGTTGTTGGATTTACTTGGGGGAAAACTCGACCAAGAGTTTCAGTATCAACCAAGGCAAAACTCTCAAGTGTTTCTGTAGATAAAAGCAGAGGTTCCACAGTACTAAAAATAGTTAAAGTCATCATCCTGAAACCACCATTTGGCTCCTCCCTTCCTCCTTCCCTACAAAATCATGACACAATATTATTAATAAATGAACAAATAATGATAAAAGATTAACAATCTTCTGTTTTTTATATAAATGTGTGTGACCCTGTTGGGGGGCGGGGGGGGGGGTGTCACACACATTTATAAAAAAAAACCTGTTATACCTGCCTCTCTCTCCCTCTCCCTCTCCTTCTTGGAACCCAGTCACAGGGGGTGCACAAGCCAGTGTACTCCTAGTGCCGGTCCCAATTCCCGGGTAAATGGGGAGGGTTGTGTCAGGAAGGGGATCCGATATAAAACCTTTGCCAAATCAAACATCATGACGAATGAGACTTTCATACCGGATCGGTCAAGGCCCGGGTTAACAACGACCGTCACCGATGCTGTTAACCAACAGGGTGCCGGTGGAAATTGGGCTGCTGTTGGTCGAAGATCGAGGAGGAGGAGAGGGGGAAGGCGTGTTAGGAGGGAGAGAGAGAAAAGGAAAGGTAGAAGTGTGGACGTGAGAGTAGGACTGTTAAATGTAGGGACTGTGACTGGTAAAGGTAAAGAGTTAGCTGATAGAGAGAAGAATGGTAGATATACTTTTTTCCCCCCAAGAAATCAGATTGAAGGGAAGCAAGGCTAGGAGCACTGGAGGGGGATTTAAACTGTTCTACTATGGTGTAGATAGGAAGAGAAATGGAGTAGGAGTAATCTTGAATGAAGAGTATGTGAAGAATGTTCAGGTGGTAAAGAGGGAGTCAGACAGAATCATGAGTTTGACGCTAGAAGTCAAAGGTGTGATGTTGAATGTTGTTAGTGCATATACCCTACAAGTTGGATGTCAGGTAGAAGAGAAAGAGGAATTCTGGAGCAGGCTGGATGAAGTGGTAGAGAGTGTTCCCAGGAGGAAGACAGTGGTGATTGGAGTGGACTTTAATGGACGTGTAGGTGAAGGGAACAGAGGTGATGAGGAGGTCCTGGGTAGGTATAGTCTCAAGGAGAGAAATGTGGAAGGATAGATGGTTGTGGATTTTGCTAAAAGGATAGAAATGGCTGTGATGAACACATCAAGAAGAGAGAGGAACACAGGGTGACTTACAAGAGTGGAGGAAGGTGCACACAGGTGGACTATATGTTATGCAGTAGGAGAAATCTGAGAGACAGGAGACTGCAAGGTGGTGGCAGGGGAGAATGTAGCTAGACAACATTGGATGGCAGTCAGTAGGATGACTCTGGAGAGCAAAAAGAGGAAAATAGTGAAGGCAGAGCCAAAGATCAAGTGGGGAAAGTTACAGAAGGAAGAAGGTTGCACAGAGTTCAGGAAGAAATTGATAAAGACTGGGTGGTAGGGAAGAATTATCAGATGACTGGAAAGTACAGCAAAAGTACTGAGGGAAATGGGTAGAAAGGTATGTGGTATATCCAGTGGACAGAGGAAGGAAAACAGGGAGACTTCTTGGTGGAATGAGGAGGTACAGGAAAGTATTCAAAGGAAGAGGCTGGCAAAGAAAAAGTGGGATAGTCAGGGAGATGAAGAAAGTAGACAGGAGTATTTGGAATCTAGGTGCATGGCAAACAAGGAGGTGGCAAAGGCAAAGGAAAAGGCATATAGTGAGTTGTATGACAGGCTAAACACTAAGGAAGGAGAAAAGGACTTGTATTGACTGCTAGACAGAGAGATCGAGCTGGAAAAGATGTGCAGCAAGTTAGGCTGATTAAGGACAGAAATGGTAATGTACTAACAAGTGATGAGAGTGTGTTGAGAAGGTGGAAGGAGTACTTTGAAGACTTGATGAATAAAGAAAATGAGAGAGAGGAAGGTGGATGAAGAAAAGATGGTGAACAAAGAAGTCCTGAGGATTAGCAAGGCAGAAGTGAGGGCAGCTTTGAAGAGGATGAAGAATGGAAAGGCAGTTGGTCCAGATGACATACCTGTGGCGACGTTTAGAAGAGATGGCAGTGGACTTTTTAACTAGATTGTTTAACTAAATCTTGGAGAGTGAGAGGATGCCCAAGGAGTGGAGCAGAAGTGTTTTGGTACCAATTTTCAAGAACAAAGGTGATGTTCAGAGCTCTAGTAACTACAGAGGCATAAAGTTGATCAGCCACACTATGAAGATATAGGAAAGAGCTGCTGAAGCCAGGTTAAGAGGAGAGGTAACAATCAGTGAGCAGCAGTACTGTCTCATGCCAAGAAAGAGTACTACAGATGCAATGTTTGCTCTAAGAGTGCCGATGGAGAAGTATAGAGAAGCTTGGAATGAGCTGCACTGTATCTTTGTAGATCTAGAGAAAGCATATGATAAGGTGCCAAGAGAGGAAGTGTGGTACTGTATAAGAAAGTCAGGAGTGGCAGAGAAGTATGTGGGGATGGTGCAGGACATGTATGAGGACCGCGAGATGGTGGTGAGATGTGCTGTAGTAGTGACAGATGGGTTCAAAGTGGGGGTGGGGTTACATCAGGGATCGGCTCTGAGCCCCTTATTGTTTGCCATGGTGATGGACAGGCTGACAGATGAGGTCAGGCTGGAGTCTCTGTGGACCATGATGTTTGCAGACCACATTGTGATCTGTAGTGAGAGTAGGGAGCAGATGGAAGAGAACCTGGAGGTGGAGGTATGCTCTGGAGAGAAGAGGAATGAAAGTCAGTAGAAGCAAGACAGAATACATGAGTGTGAATGAGAGGAAGGCAGGTGTAATGGTGAAGATGCAAGGAGTAGAGGTAATAAAAGTAGATGAGCTTAAATACCTGGGGTCAACCATCCAAAGCAATGGAAAGTGGACAAGAGAGGTGAAGAAGAGAGTGTGGGCAGGGTGGAGTGGGTGGAGATGAGTGTCAGGGGTGATTTGTGACAGAAGGGTAGCAGCTAGAGTGAAAGGAAAGATTTACAAGACGGTAGTGAGACCTGCTATGATGTATGGTCTGAAGATGGTGGCACTGACAAAAAGACAGGAGGTGGCAAAGTTGAAGATGCTAAGATTTTCATTGGGAGTGACTAGGAGGGATAAGATTAGAAATGAGTATATCAGAGGGACAGCTCAGGTTGAGCGGTCTGGAGACAAAGTAAGAGAGGCAAGGCTGAGATGGTTTGTGTTATGTCTGGAAACCTGGAGTAATGCACAGAGAGTGGTGCTGTTGTGAACACGAACTTTATTACATCAAATGGTATAACATACATGCAGGTCTGTTTCCTATTGTTGAGCCAGCCGGGGAAGATGCCCTATGATGGCTGCTCTCTCCTTACATGGAGTGGTGTGATGATGGCACCAGCCGGCTGTGTCATCACGCTGCTCCCTAGCATTAATCCCTTCACTACAGTTTGGACATGTGCAGAGGAGGAATAGTGAATATACTGGACAAAAGACGTTGGAGATGGAGCTGCCAGGCATGAGGAAAAGAGGAAGACCACAGAGAAGATTCATGGATGTAGTGAAGGAGGGCATGGAGAGGGTTGGTATTGCAGAGGAAGATGCAAGGGACAGGGTGAGATGGAAGCAAATGATCTGCTGTGGTGACCCCTGAAAGGAACAGCCAAAAGAAGAAGAAGAAGAAGAAAAAGAAGAAGAAGAAGAAGAAGAAGAAGAAGAAGAAGAAGAAGAGAAGAAGAAGTGTGTGACCCTGCTGGGATATCAAACATTTTCTGTGCCGTTAACTTTGCAACTTCTCACTATTTGTCAGTTTTCTGCTCCTTGGAGGCAGGCACACATCTGTGATGATGTTGGACTGAAACCATCTATTAAAAGGTAGTGGAAGTAAAGTGATGAGTCATTGGAAAGACTTTCAGGTTCAGGTTCAGGTTCAGGTTACTTTTTTGTACCCGTAGGTAGATTTGTTTTGCAGTCTGGTGACATCCATATTTACAAGCCACTAATTACATTCAACATAGACACAAACACAGGCACACATCATACAAAATAAGTAAATATAAAATATGTACAATATATTTTTATAGCTTGTTCAACTCTTTGACAGCAGCAGGGACAAAGCTGTTTTTGTAGCGCTGGGTTTTACTTTTTGGGACAGCAAACCTCCGTCTGGAGGGAAGAAGCTGAAAGTTGCAGTGCAAAGGGTGGGAGTCATCATTTAAAATGGAGGTAGCCATCTTCTGTACTTGTCTGGTGTACAGGGATGTCAGGCTCAGCTGTGACTCACCAAGCAAACGACTGTACCATCTAACTACCTGATCCAAGGATTTCCTCTGTTTCAGTTTTATCTGACCAAACCATGACATTAAAGAAAAGGATAAAACAGATTCAATAAAAGCCCGATAAAACATAGTCATTATGGTTCGGTCAACTTGGAAGCGTGCCAGTTTCCTCAAACAATGCAAATTTTGCTGACCCTTTTTGCACACCCTTTCACAGTTCACTTTAAAGTTTAAATTACTATCAATAATCGTCCCAAGATATTTGTACGATTGTACACATTTGGTGGTCTGGCCTTTTAGCATGGTGACTTTGTGCTTGGGAGTTTTCCTCCTAAAGTCAATAATCATATCTTTCGTTTTTGTTGTATTCAGCTGCAGGTAGGAATCCTCACACCAGTGAACAAAGTCATCAACTACTGGGCCGTGGCCACTCTCACCATCCTGGAGGAGACTGACAATGACTGAGTCATCAGCATACTTTATAATGTGTCTGTTGTCATGTCTGCTCTGACACATGTTTGTGTACAGGATGAAGAGTAGTGGTGACAACACACACCCCTGAGGAGAGCCAGTAGAAGAGCACTTTAGGTCAGACAATGTACCATTGACCCTTACTCTCTGCGTCCTGTTGGTTAAGAAATCCAGAATCCAACCCACCAGATTATTGCTCAAATCAAATTGTTGCAGGAGCCTGTCAACTAAAATATGAGGTTGGATTGTATTAAAGGCAGAAGAAAAGTCCACAAATAAAAGCCTGGCATGTGTCCCCTTAAAATCCAGATGTTTAAAAAGCATGTTAAACATAGTGACAGTGGCATCCTCCACTCCTCTGTGAGGGCCTATAGGCAAACTGCAGAGGATCCAATGCATGTTCAGTCTGCCTTAGGACCTCACATCTGACCAGTTTTTCAAAAATTTTCATTAAAATTGAAGTCAAAGCAACTGGTCTAAAGTCGTTTACCGTTTTAGGACAGCTGGATTTTGGAACGGGAACAACCACGGCTTCTTTCCAGATCTTGGGCACATGTTGTGTCTGTAAGGACTTATTGAAAATGTAATGAAATATAGGACTCAGTTCATGTGCACAGGACTTTATCAAGCGCCCACATATATTATCAGGGCCCTGACTTTTGTTCACTTTTACAGCACAGAACTCTCTTTTAACATCCTGCACCTCAATATTAAAGTGCTGATTGTCTTTGAGTTTCTGTTTCAAATCTTGGATTTCTGTGCTGAAATCAAAGGAGTCAAAACGACCATAAAAACAATTAAGAGCATTAGCCAGCTCTGTGTCTGAATTAAAACCATCTAACAACACACGATTACTGCACTCTGTGCTCTGAAGGCCTGCAATAGTTTTCATACTGGCCCAGGCTGAACCAAGTTTCTTTGTTGCCATCTTGCTTTCCAATTCTGATTTATAATTCTGTTTCGCTCTTAAAATTTCGGCCTTCAGCTCCTTAGTGGCAACCTGTAGCTCAGAAACAGACCCTTGTTTAAAGGCAAGTGCTTTCCTCTGCAAGCAGGATTTAACTGATTTAGTAACCCATGGTTTGTTGTTGGGATATATTTCGACACGTTTATGTGGAACAATCTTATTTTGACAGAAAGCCATGTATGAGCATGTGAGCTCAGCCAGAGAGTCCAAATCATCCCCGCAGGCCATTATGAACATCTCCCAGTCTGTACATTCAAAGCATTCCTGGAGGCTGTGCTCTGAATCTTCTGTCCACACATCAATGTCTCTCATCTCCACCTTGCCTCTTCTGAGAGCAGTTTTATATGTGGGCAGCAAATGTACACAGTTGTGATCTGAGGATCCTAAAGGAGGAAGGGGGAGTGATTTATAGGCCCTCTCTATGGATCCATATCACAGGTCCAATGCCTTTTTTCACCTGGTTGGGCAGGAGACATACTGATAAAAGTTTTTAAGTGTCTTCTTTAAAGAAACATGGTTAAAATCCCCAAGAATGAAGTTTGGCGCCTCTGGAGAAATTGATTGCAGCTGCTGGATCACATCAAAGATGGTTCTGGAGGCGGAGTCAGCGTCTGCCCTCGGATGAATGTACACAGTTGTGATGAAAATTTGGGGAAACTCGCGAGGCAAATAAAAGGGGCGTAGTGACACAGACAGCAGCTCCACATCGGGTGTACAGATGCGGTCTCTGACCGTGACAGATGTGCAGTACTGCTTATTAATGTATAAACATACTCCGCCCCCCTGACGCTTCCCCGTTACCTCTTCCTGCCGATCCGAGCGCAGCGGGGCTCCAAAGCCGTCAATCCACAGGTCTGCATCTCGGTCATGCGCAGTAAGCCAAGATTCAGTGAAAGCCATGACGCAGCAGTTCTTAAAATCCTTCTGGTAGCGTACATTCCCTTGAATTTCATCCACCTTGTTTCTCACAGACTGTGCATTCCCAAAAATTATCGAAGGAAGAGGAATGTTACCAAACTGACGTCTCCTAAGGCACAATTTCACACCTCCATGCCTTCCGCGCTTCCTTCTGCCGCCTCTCTTTTCACCGCTGTGTCCATCTCTCAAAATAAAGTCCGGCAGTTGCAGCTTAGGCTCAATCACAGCCGCTGCATCAGCTGTGTTTAAGTGTAGCAACACGTCCCTGGAATATTGTATTCTGCCCGCTATTCTGCCCGCCATGGAGCCGAACGCGTTTACTTCAGAGACAAAGAGCCACAGCACAGAAAGCAGCAGTGCAAGAAAGGAGAGGAAATCCATGTTGTAGATACCAGGGAGCTCTTCGCCTTATATTCCACAAACGCTCCAAGGCAGAAACGACACAGAGGATTTTCTAAAAACGTAAAAAAGTACAAAAAACACACACACGCACACACGCACTATATCACCAGCTGCCGGTCGCTGCGTGCGCATGCGCCCCATGCGCCCCTTTGCTTTAAAAATACTAAGTTGACACACAGAGAGAGGAAAAAGAGCCAGAACAGAAACAAAAAGATGTATTGAGAATCATTTTAGAATGGATTCAGTGCCCCTGAATCATAACCAGATCTAATGGTGGGGTTCCTAGAGGTTCCCCCCATGATAAAGACCAAGGTCTCTGTGTGAGGACAAATCTGTGAAGTATTAATTATCTACACGCTTGTAAAGGTGTTACAATATAATAGATATACCAAGTTCAATTCAATTCAATTCAGTTCAATTATTTATTCTTCAAATAATCAATTCTTCATTAGCTTTAAGCCATGTACCGCTGGCTTTTAAAACTGCTGTAATTAAACCCTTACTCAAAAAGCCAGTGCTGGATCCAGAAGTTTTAGCTAACTATAGACCAATCTCTAATCTCCCTTTCATTTCAAAAATCTTAGAAAGAGTTGTTGCTACGCAATTATTTGACCACTTGCAGGGAAATGGTTTATTTGAAGAGTTTCAGTCTGGGTTTAGAATCCATCATAGTACTGAAACAGCCTTAGTGAAGGTCACTAATGACCTCCTTATCACATCTGATAATGGACTTGTTTCTGTACTTCTCCTTTTAGACTTTAGTGTAGCTTTTGACACTATCGATCATAATATTCTACTTGATAGATTAGAACACTATGTTGGACTTAATGGAACTTCGTTCCAGTGGTTTAGATCTTATTTATCTGATAGTTTCCAGTTTGTCCATGTCAATAATGATTTTTCTTTTAACTCAAAGCTCAGTCATGGAGTTCCACAGGGATCTGTGCTAGGCCCTACTCTTTTTAGTTTATATATGCTTCCGTTAGGCAACATTATTAGGAAGCACTGTATACATTTTCATTGTTATGCAGATGACACACAATTATACCTGTCAATGAAGCCAGATGATAGTAATCAATTAGCCACGTTAGAAGCTTGTCTTAAGAAAATTAAAGCTTGGATGACTTGTAATTTCCTGCTATTAAATTCAGATAAGACTGAAGTCATTCTTGTTGGTCCAAAAAGCCTTAGAAATACCTTTCCAAATCAAACTTTTAGTTTGGATGCAGTTACTCTTTCTCTTAATAGCTCTGTGAGGAACCTTGGAGTTATTTTTGATCAAGATCTGTTTTCAATTCACATATTAAATTCGTTTCAAAGACTAACGTCTATCATTTGCGTAATGTTGCCAAGATTAGGAGCATCTTGTCTCAGAGTGATGCTGAGAAACTGATCCACACTTTTGTTAGCTCTAGATTAGATTATTGTAACTCTTTATTATCAGGTTGTCCGAAAACATCTCTAAAAAGTCTTCAGTTGATCCAAAATGCTGCTGCAAGAGTTTTAACAGGTACTAGAAAGAGAGATCATATCTCTCCGGTTCTGGCCTCCCTTCATTGGCTTCCCATAGAGTTTAGAATTAAGTTTAAAATCCTTCTTCTCACTTTTAAAGCTCTAAACAATCAGGCCCCTTTTTATTTAAAAGTTCTGATATTACCCTATTATCCTAACAGAGCACTATGCTCCCAAAATGTTGGATTACTTGTAATACCTAGAATCTCCAAAAGTACAATGGGGGGCAGAGCCTTAACCAGTTGCCAATCTGGATTCGGGAGTCAGACTCGATCTCTGTTTTTAAGAATAGGGTTAAAACCTTCCTTTTTGATATAGCCTACAATTGGGGAGGGATCATGTGTTTCTGAATCCTCCCTTAGTTATGCTGCTATTAGGTTCAGACAGCCGGGGGACCTCCAATAATTGCACTGGGCTTCACTCCTTTCTTCACTCTCAATGAAATATTTTTTTTTTTGCTGGTCATTAACCTCTGTATGTTCTCTCCCATGGATTGAGTCCCCATCGTGCTGTTTGCTCTCTACATGTCTGTTCTTTTCGTCTTCTCTATCCCCTCACCCCCCAGCCAGTCGCAGCAGATGACTACTCCTCCCTGAGCCTGGTTCTGCTGGAGGTTTCTTCCTGTTAAAAGGAAGTTTTCCTCTCCACTGTCGCCAAGCGCTTGCTCATAGGGGATCGCCTGATTGCTGGGGTCTTTCTGCATTTGTTGGGGTTTCCCCTACAGTTGAAAGTGCTATGAGATGACTGTTGTTGTGAAATGGCGCTATATAAATAAAGTTGAATTGAAAATTGAATTGAATATACCAAGTCAGTACACACACACACACACACACACACACACACACACACACACACACACCATAACCTCCTTGGTGGGAGAAAACAACCGTGGCAGAGCAGAGAATAAGTTCAGTTCTTTCCAGATAAAAACAATTCATCTCAACTTTGAGACTGGCTTCCTACAGTTTTTATGCAATAGTTGGGGGACTTCTGCAGTGGTGTGGTCTGAGCAGAGATGTTAATGGGACCGCGGGGGGCAGTGAAGCCCAACTGGTGGCATCTAAGCAGGAGATCAAACTTATAACCTCCCACACAGGAGTCCAGCACTGTAATTTTCACCAAGAGGGTCAACCCACCAGCCAAGAAGAAATGTTTTTATTGGCACCATCACATTAGGTAAAATCACTCTCTCTTTATCTTAAAGGGGTCACTGACTGCAATTTATCCACATTTTAATAACTCACAGGTGTCTTAATAAAATGTTTGTGCCATATTTTGCTCAAATTTTCTTTAATTATTTAATTATTGCAGCATAATTTGTGAATCATCCTTTGCAGTCTTTCTCAGAATGCCTAGTTTCACTGCATGTTTCTTTAAAGCTCCCAGAATGCATTCAGCTGCGCCCTCCCTCTTACTTCACTATTGCTGACATTAACTGGCTAGCTTGGATCTAGCTTGAGCCAACTAACACAAATTTTTCTCAAAGAATGAACGAAATAACGCATCACTGGAGGGCAGGGGTGTGTGGTTTCCATGGTTGAAAGGTTATGACCGGTCTCTGGAGTACAATATGCAGAGAAAAATTTGTGAATGAGCCAATACTAGTGGCTAAACTGTGAGCTTCAGCTTCCCACCTTGGTGGTGCCAACAGTTCAGTTTGCATCATGGCAAAAATATATAATAAAATGACATGCGATAGATTAGTGAACCAGGTGGAAACGGGGATATTTATTAGTGTGACTGAAATCTAAAGAAAATAATATAAACACAAGCTTCCTACTGTCACTGTTAGCTCTTAAGCTAATGCCTTTTGCTCCCTAATCATCTACATGACAGACCAGCTATGCTGGCCAATAATAGGAAAACAGGCAGGTATCATGGCAAGTGACACATACCTTTTAGTGATGTTTCCCATTTCTTGATGTACAGAAAAACACCTAGAAGAGGCTTAAAAAACTATATAAAGGCGATGTTGTGGAGAGTGCAAATAACGGAGGCAAACTCTTGCAGCAGACTACTTTATTCACTCTCACATCAGTCATAACAGAAAAAGCATTTATTCAATAAACCAGGGTCTCTCCTTTTATATCCTCCACCCATCTCACATCTGCATGACATCTCGTATCACAATACATTCAACCCTTCTCCCCCCACTGTCTCCCAGCTCTCCTTCCTGCTACATCACCATAATCTCTCCCATCTCAATAACTATTGTCCTCATCTGTTTACCCTCTGCATCCAGTCTGAGATGATTAACCCCGCGTCTACACCGCCCCCACCCAGAATCTCAGACCGAGTTTCAGTCCTCATGTCCTTTTGGCTTCAGTCTCCTCCCGTATCTGCTGTAACGGGGGTTCTCCGCCTCCGTGGCGCTGCTGTGCCGGTGGGGGGCTCCTGGGGGTGTGTCTGTCTGCGGGTGGGCAATGACGAGGGGGGGGGGGACCTTCGACTTGCCCGTGTGGCTGCTCTGATGAATCGTTTACCTGGGGAGTTCTCCGTGGGGGTCTTCCCCGCTGAGGGGCCGGAGCCAACATCACTTGCTCGTCCGCCACCACAAAGGCGGGCTTAAGTCTGTCTATACATATTTTCTCCCGATGACCCCCTAAGTCTAACAAAAAATGTTTGTCCCCTGGTTCCAGAACTCTGAACGGGCCATCGTAGGATGGGCGCAATGGGGAGCGGTGGGCATCATGCCTGACAAACACGAACACCACGTTCTTCAAAGTTTTTGGCACAAAAGCGCGTGGAAAACAGTGGTGGGCCGGGCCCGGCAACGTGCCTGTGTCTGCGCTATGCTGCAAACGCTGAGACGGGCAGTTGTCCGGTGCGGGATTATCTGGCAAAAATTCCCTGGGGAGCCACAGTGGCTGAGAAAAAACAAGCTCCGCCGGGGAAGCCTCCAAATCCTCTTTTGGTGTGGAACGCAACCCCAACAAAACCCACGGCAACCGGTCTACCCGATCTGCATCCGTCAGCGAAGCCCTGAGTGCTGCTTTCAGTGACCTATGGAAACGCTCACATAACCCATTGGCCTATGGGTTGTACTCGGTTGTGCGATGAATTGCAACACCCAGGCTACGGGCCATCGCGGACCAGAGGTCGGAAACAAACTGAGGGCCCCTATCAGACGTGATGTACGACGGGATGCCAAAACGTGCCACCCATGTTGTCAAAAAAGCGCGCGCCACGTCCGCGGACGTGGTTGCCGCCAGCTGGACTGCTTCTGGCCAGCATGTGGTGCGGTCCACCACTGTCAGAAGGTGCGTGAACCCCTGCGATGGCGGGAGGGGGCCCACGAGGTCCACATGAACATGGTCGAACCTGTTAGCCAGTATACGAAACGGTATACTGGCTGCGCTGCGGCCCACTCTTTCACTTGTTTGTGCAGGCCTGGCCATACGAACTTTGCTCCCACCATTTTGACTGACGCGCGCACTCCTGGGTGCGCCAGAGCGTGAACTGACTCAAACACTCGGCGGCGCCAAGCAACTGGGACCACTGGGCACCGGCGTCCCGTGGAGACATCGCAGATTAGGGGGAGGGCTGCCGTCTTGCAGTACTCTGCTCTCTAGCCTTAACCCTGTTGGTCCAGACTGGAGCGCGCACACATCCGCATCGCCAATCTGCTCTGTGGCCATGGCTGTATAATCTATCCCCACGCAGACCGGGGCCACTACTGTGCGCGAAAGGCAGTCCGCCACCACATTCAGTTTACCCGACACATGCTGAATATCAGTCGTAAACTCCAAGATCGCGGCCAGCTGTCTCTGCTGCCGGCTTGATCATGGTTCCGAAACCTTGGCCATCGCGAACGTTAGCGGCTTGTGGTCCACGAACGTGGTGAAGCTGTGCCCTTCCAGCCAGAACTGGAAGTGGCGTATGGCCAGGTGGAGAGCCAGCAACTCTCTGTCGAACGCGCTGTATTTATGCTCACTGTCTCGCAAAGCCCTGCTGAAAAATGCAAGCGGCTGTCAAGAACCGGCGACGCATTGCTCCACGACGGCCCCTATGGCCACGTCCAAGGCGTCGGTAGTGAGCGCTATCCGGGCCGCCGGGTCTGGGTGCGCCAACAGTGCGGCGTTTGCCAGGGTTGTTTTAACCTCAGAGAACGCCTGCTCTCGCTCCGGAGTCCATTCGACTTTGTCCGCCGGTTTCCATTTCTTGAGCGTGGCGTACAATGACTGCATGAGCTGAGCTGCGTGGGGGAGGAACCGGTTATAAAAGTTAACCATCCCCAAAAACTCTTGCAGCGCCCTGACTGTCTGAGGCCCGGGAAAATTCGCCACGGCGTGCACCTTGTCGGGCAAGGGTATCGCTCCCTCCGGTGAGACGCGGTGCCCCAAAAAGTCAATCCCCATCACGCTGAACTGGCATTTCACTGGGTTGATTATTAACCCGTGCTCCTCCAACCTCCGGAAAACCGTCCTGAGGTGGGTTACGTGTTCGTCCTCGGACGCGCTGGCCACCAGGATCATCCTGGTGGCCAGGATGATATCCTGATATCATGGATATCAGGATGATATCCTGATATCCTCATCCGTCCACCTGAGCACCCATCTGACTTGGGTGGAGTATGCTCACAACTCTGCAGTCATCTCATCCACTGGATTAACGCCCTTTGAGGCCTCCATGGGGTATACCCCCCTCCACCCCCATTGCCCATGGTGGAGAGGGAAGTGGCCGTACCATCTGTGGGGACCCACACTCGCCGCTGCTGTTATCTTTGGAGGGCCACCCGGGCTGCTCTTCTCCACTCTACTGAACGGAATCGTCAGTACGCAGACTGCAGGCGGGTTCCAGTGCCCAAATAGACAGTTGGGCAGAGCGTGTGGCTGTTGGTGGACCAGGTTCCCCTAAAAACGGAGTCCTGGAAATTATCACCTCACTTCCTGGGCCCGTTTACCATCTCCAGGATTATCAACGACGTGACGGTCCGCCTGAGCTTCCGCAGACACTCTGCATTCACCCCATATTCCACATCTCGAAAATCAAGCCCCTCTCCGCCAGTCCTCCCTGCCCCCACCTCCCGAAGCCGCCTCCTCCTCCTCGTATCCTCGACGGCCAGACCACCTACACCGTCCAGAGCTTTCTGGACGTTTGCCGTCAGGGCCGGGGGTTGCAATACCTGGTCCACTGGAAGGGCTACGGGCCTGAAGAGAGGTCATGGATCCCCAGCTCCTACTTCCATGACAGGGAGATGGTCCGGGCCTTTCACCAAACTCATCCCAACAAGCCCAGTGGGCAACCAGGAGGCACCCCTTGGGGGGGGGGGCACTGTCATGATCACGTGAGTGTGTGCCCCCTCCCTTTCTGTGGGAGGTTCCTAATCTAGACTCCGGCTCCACAGGTGACCAGCACACCTGCGTGAGTGGATGCACCTCCTGCCTCTGCCTTGCCAGCACTTATGAGGAGCAATTCGTGAATGCTCCAGCGCTGGCTTGTTGGGTATAGCTGCCATTCAAGTAAAGTAAGTTGTCACACAAATTGCTAAGTATCTCAATCGTAATTCCTTTTCTCCTCCTCTCTGCCAGGTTGCTGCCATCTCCGTGATGCATCTCCAGGGGTTGTTGTGTGCTCACCTGCTCCATCGTCATCATCATCGCTCCAGACTGCCTTCTCCACCCGGTCAGACACTTTTCCCAGCTCCACACCTTCTCTCCTCCCTGCTAGTGTTGCTCCCCTGGGTAGCGGCCCAGGAGGAGGCAATGTGTATGTAGAAGTCAACTCTCCTGTGATAGAAGAATAGACAGGGAACATGTTTCGTGCCGTTACTTCACACAGAGGAATTTATTCTTCGTCCAAATCATTCACATGACCAGCATCAACTGACTAGTATTTACTATCAAAGTCCATAGTTTCTCTCTTATTATCTGATCACATCACCATTAAACAAAACACAATCATGTCCATTTATCACAATTTTCAATGTGACATTAACTGTATACTTAACATTTTTAACAAATTATCTTAACATGAAATGAATTATTGTTTTTATCTCCTTCCCATGTATATAGCGTTTAACTTGTTCAAATATTTATATTTCAAACAATAACCCATGAATTTACATTTAAATTAATCATTTTAAGCACTGTCATAAATGTACGGTATGTGGCGTTATTCTTAACAATGTACTAACCTGGCCACTGTGTATCTAATACAGTTTTACAATAGTATTCCTGGTATTCGGTAATACACCCGAAATATGCACACTTGGTGACAAATAAAATCAGTAAATGTCATACTGTATGAAAACCGTTTCATAAATGTCTTTAAATAAAGTATTCAAATGGTTTCTAACGTGTGGGCGGACTTCACCCTTGCTGCACGTCCCATCCACTCGATCATTGGCATTAGCAGGTTAGCTTACACAACACCACATCAACTTTAACAGAAATACCCTTACAAACCTGTTTTTCGTCTCACACTTATCACAATATAATCTCGGACATCTTAGGACTCTTACAGTTTATATTGCACTCTTGAATTATTAGTGTTTACCAACCTGTGATAGAAGAATAGACAGGGAACATGTTTCGTGCCGTTACTTCACACAGAGGAGTTTATTCTTCGTCCTCCAGTGCGCAAGTCTACTCTCTATCATTGTGTGACATGCACCATCTATTGGTCGGCGTACGGAACTGCACTCAAGTCACATGAGTTATAACGGAACCAGATGAATTACAAATGCATTGTAGAAAAATAAAACAATTAAAGAATAAAATAAAAATTGTAGGGGTGCCTGTTTTTTTTTCTTTTTTTTTCCAAATGTCTTTTTGGCACCTTTTACATAACTATTAACTATTTCCAAGCCTCTACACCAGCTCCACCTTGCTAATTCACCTGTTTCCTGCTGGGTTCCTCTGCTGGGTTCTCTGCTCTCCATTTGTAAAATACATCCCTGTAATTCCCTGTTCCCGGTTTCCCTCCTCTTTGCTAACCAGCTCTCATCTCCCTCTTTACAGGTTGGGTTCTCCTCTGACGAGCGGTGTCTTTCTCTAACTTTGTGGTTACTTTGTTCAATAAAATTGTGTTTAAACGTTGCTTCTCTGTGTTGTGTGCGTTCACTGGTGTAGCATCCTGCACGTGAGCTGATCATTCTCTCAAACATGACAGTGCTTGGCTGTCATGGTATATACAGACAGCTGCAGCCGTTCGTTTTACACCAAAATTAAAATGCTCATGCTGCTGTCATGCCATAAATGCTTGTTATTTAACTTAGCATGTACAGACATTTTCTGACAATTGTTCAGAATTTTATTGACCTATATTTTGTGATAAATTAAAAATTAATGCATGCTGAAGCATGCTGAGGTCCATACTGTTCCAAGGCAGTGCGACGAATGCAACCCCCCCCAAAACTGTTTGATATCTTTCTTAAATCATTAAGCCTTAGGAAGCAAATTGTTACTATTTTTATTTAATATTTTACTTCATGCAGCCTTCATTCTGGTGACATATATAATGTAGAGAGAGAGGAATAATCAAGTGAGGCGGTCCGGAGCAGAGCAGACTTTATTAATCTCTCTCTAACATTACCAAGAATCAGAAGCCTAAAAACCAGGTCACGGGCCCCTCTCTTTTTATACCATGCAACTCGTCCTGCGACCTGTGGTGTTTGCATTAACATGAATACATTTACCATGACAATTCCCTTTGTCACTGTTTGCATTAACACTCATACATCCCCCATGACAATTCCCTTTGCCACCCAGCCTGTCGGCGCATTAAAATGCAGACTGGAGGAGAATGCATATTCTCATGCGAAAACCATAGACTGCCTTGCATATCTGTTTCTCCTCTCTTATGCATCTCCTCCTGCCATGCCATTCAGTCTGAGTGGAGAACTTACTGACTGGGTCCCCCACAATAACACATAAACGTCAGATCTGTGACATTCATATAAGTGAAAACATACCTGGTGCTGCTGTGTCTGTCCTGTGTCTGTACCACCGATCACACCAACAGTCCTTTTTCATTCAATGCATTGCCGGTGAGAAGCCTCCATTTGTCCAGTCTATGGCAAAACCACGAACACCAGCAACAAGTACCAGAACTACGCTAAAACATTCAAAAAATACAAAAACTACAAGTGCTGCCACTTGAGTTGGCAGCACTTGAGCTGCCACTTGAGTGCAAGACACATACTGTATGTGGACTATGCATTAAAATGAATTTGAAAAACTTTTAAAAACACTATTTTAAATGCCCCTGCTACTCCACTCTTACTGACTGATTTAATACTACTGCAGCTGAAACCGGAAGCTCCACCCACAATTGTTCTAATTGTAATTGGTTTATGAAAAGGTAAATGCTAGAAAGCAACTGGCCAACAATGCATGCTTCTTTTTTCTTCATTTTTAAAATTTTGTAATAAAAAAATTTGTTCTAGGTTCCAGGGATGTGCTGTGATAACAGAGTAAGTGCTCTTTTTGCAGCAAAGCTCCTAAAATCAAGTAAATGAAATCTTTGATCATCACCTCCAAAATATACTCAGGGTGTTGTATTGTAAATAGTACCTTTATTTGTGAAGTGCGGTGTAGTGGCAGCCACTTCCCCTTCCACCACTGCACCGCCCATAAAATACCAGGCGGGCATCTCCATCCGGCCTCTTTTGCTGATGCCCCTGCCTGGTGGCTGTAATGTGTGTGACTGACCGCAAATAAAGCTGAGTTCTATCGTGCACCTGGCCTCATCATTCCAGAGGTAATTTCATACATAACATTTTAGCGACAAGAATAAAAAATGGAGGTGTTTGCTTCGCCGCTTTGGCCCTTCCTGGAGCACCTGGGCAAGCCACCTGTGCCTTGGTCAAGATGGTTTGTCGCCTTTCAAAACTATATCGCAGCACTTGACCTGGGTGAGATAGAGAGAAGGAAGGCATGTGTGCTTCTGGTGCATAATTTGGGGTTCGAGGGCCAGCGTATCCTATGTACACTCGGGGCTTCCGACTCGTATAAGGATGTAGTCGAGTTGCTAGTGCGCCATTTCCACACTCTGGACAACGTCACTGTCCGGAGGATTCGGTTCCGACAATGACACCGGTGAGTGGGTGAGCCTGTCCGCCAGTTTGTCGCCGGCCTACGGCAGCTGGCTAGTGAATGTTGTTTCGGGACATTGGAGGAGGGAATGGTACGTGATCAGCTGGTGGAACACACCACCAGCAATGCTTTGCGAGCTAGGCTGCTTTTGGCGCCAAGTGACCTGACGTTAGCCAAGGCTGTTGAGCTAGCTCTCCAGGTGGAGACTGCAGACAAGCTAGCTTCGGCACTATTTATTTATTTAGCGAATGCAAAGTCCTTAAGCCAAGCAGTTGCCTCCTGGTTTGCTGTATGGAGGGTGTGTAATCCTCCTTCCAGTCTTTGGAGCGGGCAAGCCTCTATGATGTGTTCCATTGTTTGCTCCTCTCCACATGCGCACAGTGGGCTAGGGCTACTGCCCCATCTGTAAAGGCTGGCCAAGCAGGGGCCATGTCCAGTCCTGAAGCGATTGAGTGTAGACCACTGTCTCCTTGGGAGGTTGGTGCCCGGGACCTGTTGGTTGGGGTTTATCACCAGCTGTTTGTTTGGGACCTCCTTGGTCTCCCATTCCTCTTGCCAAGCTGTCTGGATGGTAAAGTCAGCTGGGGGAGGGTTTTTCCAAATCGGCCGTCTGGATGAAAGTCGGGCAGTGGGTGGAGTGTAGATATCTGCATGGATTGGTAAGTGAGGAGAATCTTTAACTTTTTGGAGCATCCTTTGAGTTAATGCTGCTCGCCGGATGTGTGGAGGGGCTATGTTTGACAGTACAGAGAGCCAGGGGAGTGGTGTTGAGCGGATTGTTCCAGTTATAGTTCTCATGGTTGTGTTGAGCTGGGTGTCTACATGGTGTGTGTAAGATGACCTGGACCAGACAGGGGCACAATATTCTGCTACAGAGTATGAAAGGGCCAGTGCTGAGGTGCGCAGGGTGGAGACTGCCGCCCCCCATTTTGCACCAGCGAGCTTGCAGAGCAGGTTGTTTCGTACCTTCACCTTAGCAGCCGTCCCCTTTAGATGTTCCTTGAAGGATAAGGTCCTATCAAGGGTCACTCCAAGATAAGTTGGATTTGGGGCATGCTTAAGCTTGAGTCCGCTCAGGTGGATGTTTAGTTCTCTGGCAGCTTTTGCATTGTGGAGATGGAATACACTGGAGACGGTTTTTGCTGGGCTTGGTTTTAGGCGCCAGATTTTGCAGAACTGGTCCAGTTTGGCAAGATCTTCCGTGAGCACCCGTTCCAGTGGTTCAAAGTCTGGTGCTTGGAATGCCAAACAGATGTCGTCTGCATAGGTGAATTTGCGGGATTTTGTAGTAGGCAGGTCGTTTATGTAGAGGTTGAACAGAGTTGGAGCTAGAACTGAGCCTTGTGGGAGTCCGTTTTTCTGCATTCTCCATGCACTTGTCTTCTGACTGAGGTGGACTCTGAACCTTCGGTTGGTCAGCAGGGTTTTTATAATTTCTGTTGCCCAAGCAGGGATCGCCTTTATAAGTTTCAGGAGGAGGCCTTTGTGCCAGACCGTATCATAGGCGGCTGTAAGGTCGAGAAACACAGCCCCTGTCTTCAGTCTGCTCTCGAAGCCATTTTCGATGAAGGTGGTTAGGGCCAGTACTTGTTCTCCTGTACTGCGGTCCTTGCGGAAACCTGCTTGATCCACACTTAGAATATCCTCTACCTCTGGGGAAATGCGTTGCAGAATTAGGCGCTCCATGATTTTGTAAGGAACGCTGAGTAGGGAGATTGGGCGGTAGCTTGCTGGTAATTTGTGGTCTTTGCCAGGTTTTGGGATGGCAATGACCTTTGCTGTCCGCCATTTCTTTGGGATCGAGTTTGTTTGTGTGATCCTTGTGTAGAATTGTGTCAACCAGGTTAGGGCTCGGGGGCCGAGATTTTTCATGAATTCTGGGAAGATGTTATCGTATCCTGCTGCCTTTCCACATTTCAGGCTCTGTAGGACTTTCTCCAGTTCAGCAGCCTCGAAGGGTTCAGGGTTCGTTTCCTCTACAGGCATTTTTTGGTGTTTTTTTAGCTCAGTTGTAACTGCTCTTTTGGTGTCTTTGTCTTGGGGTGCTTTGGCGATAGTCAGTAGGTGGGATGCAACTTGGTTGGGTGTGACGGATGCTCGGCTTTGGCTAGGGGGCTTCTGTGCAGCTCCTAGGCGACGGATGAGGCTCCAACATTTCCTGCTAGAGTGGGTAAAGCTCCGGTCAGCAACTGTCTCCTCCCATTTCTTTCGCCGAGCTGTATTTAGCGATTCAATGAGATGGTCTGCTATCTCTGGGTCCCCTGATGTTTGATAGGATTGTAGGAGGGCAGCATTTTCTCCGTCCAAACATGGGACATAGAGGGGTCGGTAGCCTCGTGGGATTGCAGTATGGGCAGCCTTGAAGATTGCGCTGCAGAAGCGGTTGTATGCTTCATCTACAGTGATGGTGTGGAGTGGGATGGTAACAACGCTCCGGTCCAGAGTTTCACTGAATTTCTTCCAGTTGGCTTTGCGGAAGTTCCAGCGCATCTTCCTTGGGCATTGGGGGGCAATGGATCAGCGTTCTGGGGGGCAATGGATCAGCGTTCTGGGGGGCAATGGATCAGCGTTCTCGTCGCGCCCTCCGCCAGTACCCGGGCTCGCCTGGGGAAGCTAATGATCCTACCAGCAGACTAAATTCGAAGAGACGACGCCTCTGTGCCAAGTCAAAGAAGAATCCTAGTCACAGTCCTAAAGCCGAAAGCTTCGGCACTAAAGTGGCGCCAATCACTACGGCAGCTGTGACCTGCCGCCGCAGCATTAGTAGTGGACCTTGACAGCGAGGATAGCTCGGCTGACAACAACATGGAAACCTACGTCACCAACCTGAGGTCTGCCCCGAGAAAGCCCGTGAGGCACCAATACAAGGCTAGGGAATGCCCGGCTACAGGGAAGCGCTGTGGCATGTGTGGACGCTTGAACCACTATGCCAGGGTGTGTCGTGTGTCCGAGCTGGAAAACCTACGGAGAATAACACCTGCGCCCACCCCGACAGCTATCCATGCAGTGTCCTCGAGTACCAACAGGTTCAAGTACTGTTGGGTGACACTGGATGGTGAGGAGGTACTGCTGCTGGTTGACACGGAGGCAGAGGTATTGTTATTAAATTTGGCCACGGTGATGAAATTTTCCCCCCACAACAGAATTAGAGGTAACCCAGCGCCGCTCTATGGTTATGGAGGTGGCAGACTGCGCATGGTTGGAATGCTGGCCTTAACGGCTCGTTACAAGTCGACGGTGATGACTGACTGCACGTTCCATGTGACAACCCGATGCGACAACATCATGGGCTGTGACCTCTTTTATGGCCTGGGGTTCACCATTAGAGACGGCGCTCGGAAAGTGTGGACTGGTTGTGGCTGGCGGAACCGTCTGGTTCCGGTGGCGGAGGACGACATGGTGTGGGGGGAAAGATTTATCTAGCACCACGGCGGTCAAGCAGGACCAGCCTCACTCAGGTTCGACGCAGGAGGGTCTCAGTGCCGGCGCTTGGGATACCTTGGACGTGGGTAGTGAGCGTGACAGCGAGGCACCCCCGTTGATGAGTGACGCCTATGAGTGAGCCTGAGTTTCCTTCGGAGCTCAGCCACAGCGGGCTGGAGGATCTGGAGCTTCAACGGCAACCGCTGCAGCAGCTTTACAAAGAGTTGGGGCCAGACTGATAGGCACTGAGGGACCGAGTGCCAATCAGCAACACTATAGGCCAAGCAAAGCTCCCCTGAGAGTTACGGAGAGGGCCCAGGTTTGTGGTGACACATGTACACGGCGGATGTGGCCAAACGACAGTCAGAGGGTCACCTGCGCATCATGGCTAAGCGGGGCGCAGCCTACTTCCAGGTGTCGGACAGCTCATGGAGACATGCCAATGAGCTGCGGCATGCTCGGGAGGAGGCTTCAGATGGCAGGTCCGGACGAGAGAGGGGGTCGATGGCGAAGAGAAGAGGCGCTCTCGTCTATGAGGTCAGCTGCAATCCTGGAGGCATGCCGCTTCCAGGGGCGGGTCTACCGAGGGGCTGCTCAGAGGCCCCCCACAAGCAAGTTCTACCCCTTTCTGCCAAATGGACACTAATGTGAGTTTGTGAGAAACAAACAAAAAAACCCCCCAAACAAACAAAAAAAGAAGTTCTAATGTTCTGGTGTTCATGTGTTTGTATGTTGTAAAAAAAAAAAAAAATCAAATTGAGAGCTCCATTGTTGAGATGTTTGTTTGTGTATGTTTTAAAAGAAAAAAAGAAAAGAAAAGCATAATGGCTGTATTTGAAAGCACTTACTGTGTCTTAAGGCAGTGATTACTATAGATTTAGCAAACAAACCCTAGGTGTGTGTAGTACATACATACAGTGGATCCAGAAAGTATTCACAGCGCTTCACTTTTTCCACATTTTGTTATGTTACAGCCTTATTCCAAAAGGGATTAAATTCATTTTTTTTCTCAAAATTCTACACACAATACCCCATAATGACAACGTGAAAAAAGTTTTTTTGAGATTTTTGCAAATTTATTAAAAATAAACTAAGAAATCACATGTACATAAGTATTCCCAACCTTTGCTCAATACTTTGTTGATGCACCTTTGGCACCAATTACAGCCTCAAGTCTTTTTGAATATGATGCCACAAGCTTGGCAAACCTATCTTTGGGCAGTTTCGCCCATTCCTCTTTGCAGCACCTTTCAATCTCCATCAGGTTGGATGGGAAGCGTCGGTGCACAGCCATTTTCAGATCTCTCCAGAGATGTTCAATTGTTCAATTGTTGACCCAGTCTGAGGTCAAAAGTGCTCTGGAGCAGGTTTTCATCCAGGATGTCTCTGTCCATTGCTGCATTCATCTTTCCCTCTATCCTGACTAGTCTCCCAGTTCCTGCCGCTGATAAACATCCCCACAGCATGATGCTGCCACCACCATTGGCATGCTTATGAACGTTGCCTGGTTTCCTCCAAACATGACGCCTGGCATTCACGCCAAAGAGTTCAATCTTTGTCTCATGAGACTAGAGAATTTTGTTTCTCATGGTCTGAGAATCCTTCAGGTGCCTTTTGGCAAACTCCAGGTGGGCTGCCATGTGCCTTTTATGAAGGAATGGCTTCCGTCTGGCCACTCTACCATACAGGCCTGACTGGTGGATTGCTGCAGAGATGGTTGTCCTTCTGGAAGGTTCTCCTCTCTCCACAGAGGAACCCTGGAGCTCTGACAGAGTGACTATTGGGTTCTTGGTCACCTCCCTGACTAAGTAAGGCCCTTCACCCCTGATCGATCAGTTTGGACGGACGGCCAGCTCTAGGAAGAGTCCTGGTGGTTCCAAACTTCTTTCATTTACAGATGATGGAGGCCACAGTGCTCATTTGGACCTTCAAAGCAGCAGAAATTTTTCTATACCCTTCCCCAGATTTGTGCCTCGAGACAATCCTGTCTTGGAGGTCTACAGACAATTCTTTTGACTTCATGCTTGGTTTGTTCTCTGACATGCACTGTCAACTGTGGGACCTTATACAAACAGGTGTGTGCCTTTCCAGATCATGTCCAATCAACTAAATTTACCACAGGTGGACTCCAATTAAGCTGTAGAAACATCTCAAGGATGATCAGTGGAAACAGGATACACCTGAGCTCAATTTTGAGCTTCATGAGGAAAAAATTAATTTAATCCCTTTTGGAATAAGGCTGTAACAACAAAATGTGGAAAAAGTGAAGCGCTGTGAATACTTTCCGGATGCCCCACGAGGTCGACATGAACGTGGTCGAACCTTCTAGCAGGGATTGGAAAAGGCTCCAGAGGGGCTTTTGTGTGTCTGTGTATTTTGGCGCGTTGACAAGAAATGCAAGTTTTTGCCCATTCTTTTACGTTTTTGCGCAGGCCAGGCCACACAAACTTTTCGGCGACCATTTTAACCGAGGTGCGCACACCTGGGTGCGCGAGGGAGTGAATTGTGTCGAAAATACGGCGGCGCCATGTAGCTGGTACTAATGGGCGAGGTCGGCCGGTTGAAACATCGCATATTAGGGGGGGTACGCCGTCGCGTAAACCCCTTTTCTCCAGCCTTAACCCTGTTGGTCCAGACAGGAGTGCGCGCACGTCCGCGTCACCGCTTTGTTCCTCCGCCATGGCTGCATAATCTATCCCTGCATGGATAGGTGCTGCGTATGTGTCTGCGTTAGTGAAGAGTTCTGCTGCTGAGGCAGTATAATCTGTCTCCCCACGCTCTGGTGGTGTCACAGTGCGAGAGAGACAGTCTGCTACTACATTAAGTTTGCCTGCCACGTGTCGAATGTCTGTGGTGAACTCTGAAATTGCAGCTAGCTGTCTTTGTTGCCTGCCTGACCATGGTTCTGAAATTTTAGCCATAGCAAAGGTGAGCGGTTTATGGTCTACAAAAGCCGTGAAACTCCGCCCTTCTAACCAGAACTGGAAGTGGCGGATGGATAAATGAAGCGCTAGCAGCTCCCTGTCAAAAGTGCTGTATTTACGCTCAGTTTGGTTTAGCGATTTGCTAAAGAATGCTAAAGGTTGCCAGACCCCGCTGACAAGTTGTTCTACAACTGCTCCTATAGCTAGGTCCGAAGCGTATGTAGTTAGCGCGATGCAGGCCAAGGGATCTGGGTGAACTTACAATGTGGCGTTAGCTAGGGCGCTTTTTACTTCTGCGAAAGCGTGTTCGCGCTCCGGGGTCCATTCGACCGCGTGGGAAGCTTTCTTTTTTTTTGAGCGCGTCATATAGGGGCTGCATGAGCTGAGCTGCGTGGGGGAGGAAGCGGTTGTAAAAATTAACCATCCCTAAAAATTCCTGTAGCGATTTGACCGTTTGTGGCCGTGGGAAACTTTCTATCGCGTGAACTTTGTCTGGAAGTGGAACTGCCCCCTTCGGAGAGACTTTGTGTCCTAAAAAATCAATTTGTGACACGCCGAATTTGCATTTGGCTAGATTGATTATTAGCCCGTGCTCTTCTAGCCTCTGAAAAACCGTAGTGAGGTGCTGCTCGTATTCTTCCTCAGACGAGGTGGCTACCAGCATGTCGTCGAGGTAGACGAAGACAAAAGGAAGGTCGCGTAGGACCGCGTCCATCATTCGTTGAAAAGTTTGAGCAGCGCCTTTGAGGCCGAAAGGCATTCGCAGAAATTCAAAAAGGCCGAAAGGGGTTATTACTGCTGTTTTAGGAATGTCTTCTGCTCGGACTGGGACTTGGTGATAACCGCGGACTAAGTCTATTTTAGAGAAAATGCGCGCACCCGGCAGATGTAGTGAAAAATCTTGAATGTGAGGAATTGGGTAACGGTCATGCGCTGTAGCGTTGTTTAATCTGCGGTAATCTCCGCACGGTCTCCAAGAACCGTCGGATTTCGGAACCATGTGAAGCGGTGAGGCCCAGGGGCTCTTCGAGCGTCTAACAATGCCCAATTTTTCAAGGGTTGTAAACTCGTCCCGTGCTATGTTGAGCTTGGCCGCGTCTAAGCGGCGAGCTTTGGCAAAAATGGGTGGTCCCGTTGTGGGAATAAAGTGTTCAACCCCGTGTTTAGCCACAGTGGCTGAGAATTTGGGAATTGTGAGTGCTGGAAATTGGGTGAGGAGTTGCTCAAACTTACCTCCTGCCGTGGTGACGTTGGTCTGCACAGGTGGTGGAGAAACTCGGGCTGAGCATGGAATAGAAGCAAAGGACAGTGCATTAACCAGGCGCCTATTTGCTAGATCCACTAATAACCCATGTGCACACAAAAAATCTGCGCCTAATAAGTTAAAACTCACCGCCGCTACAACAAATGTCCATCTGTAGCTACGGCCGTGGATGAGGAGGTGCAGGCTCTTTTCGCCGAACGTGTCGATGTTAGAGCCGTTGGATGCCACGGCTCCGTTGCCCCGGGTGCCCGTGGCTCGATCTGCGTGGGAGGTCATGACGAAACTCAGCTGAGCTCCTGTGTCGATGAGGAACTGCTTGCCTGTGTGACCATCCGTCACATACAACAGCTTATTCTTCTCGCCGAGAACTGCTGCCGTTAACGGCTCTCGGCTTTGGCGTTTCCCGAAATCGCGAATTTGCAGGGGGGAACGCATTTGCGGGCCTTCTCGGCGAAGCGGTGGTGATAATAACAGACGTCGCTCTGTCTGTTACGTTTTGGCCGTGTCGCTGTCACCGTGGGCTGGGTCTGCTCAGTAGGTTGTGGCTCCTCGTGGCTCGGGGCGTCAGCTTTGAGGTCTGCGGATGCTGCTGTGGGTGTCAGCTCCTTGCAGGCGTTGACGAGCCGATGAGCTTCGTTGGCCAGTGCGCGGAAGTCTTGGTGGTTGTTGCATTTCATGCTGGCGAGTGTCCCTCTCATGTGTGGCGGCAGCGTGCTGAGGAATATAAACTGGAAGAGGAAGTTGTCATTGTCCTCTTCTTTGAGCTGTAGCAAATCCTCCATGAGGGCCTTCGGTTTGCACCCTCTGTGGCCGTAGACCGCCAGGATCTTCTCGGCTCTCTCTTCCGCTGATGGGACGTAGTTCGCCACGATGGTTGCTTTGAGCGTCTCATATTTGTCCCGGGCCGGTGGCCGCCGGATCATGCTCCGCACACACTTCGAAGTGGCGGCGTTGAGTTTGGAGACGATATGGTAGAATTTGGTATCGTCAGCCGTGATGCCCGCCAGCGTAAACTGGGCTTCAGCCTGCTGAAACCACGAGGCGGGGTCTTCTTGCCAGAAGTCTGGCAGCTTGACAGCGACGGCATTCGTGTATACCATCACTGCTGTGTCTGCCGGGTGAGGGTGCCTTGCCTCGGCTCTCACGGCGGTGCTGGTGCTCGGTTGAGCCCTCTCAATCTCTTCTGCCGGGGGGAACAGTTGTCCATCTGTTCCCCCGTCTGCGTGGTCGCTGGCGTCTGCCTGGGTCGCCACGGATGAGTCGATTGCGGGGGTATGCCTCAGGACCATACTCGCGTCAGGGGTCACCAGTGTAGAAGAGCTTGGAAATGATGAGGCGATTTGAGTTATAAACAAAGTTTAATAATCAGCTCTCCTAACAAGTCTCATCTGGTGCAGAGTGGCAGAAGGAAAAAAGAGATAGAATGTCTCCGGCTCACTGGCTTTATACTTGCACACAACAAAAGACATGCATAACAAAGGCTGACATCCCTCATTATCTTAATCCCCCCATTGTCTTGGTATTTCCTCTCCTCGCCTTAGGGGGTGAGGGTGGCTCCTCCGGTCTCCTCCGCCGTGTCTGGGAACGTCTTTGTTCTTCACTCGGCGGTTGAGAGCCTTTGTCCTTTCAGAGGTGTGAAGTCCTTTACATATGTAATTACTAAACATTTCCACATGCTTCAACATATGTAGGTTATGGAATATATGATTAATATAGACCACACCAAAGTGATTAAACAAAAAGTTGGTAAAATGCAAATTAAACATGAATCCTCTAAATTTAATGATTTGGCCTCTCTTCCTCCTCATAATTTAAAAATTAAATGTGATTTGTTAACTATTAGGTCTCTAACTCCCAAGTCTCTGCTAGTCCATGATCTGTTAATCGATCATCAGATTGATTTAATATCCCTTACAGAGACTTGGTTAGGGCTAGAGGATTATGTTGGTTTAAATGAATCAACTCCCTCTGGTTATTTAAACTGTCAAAATCCCAGAAGTTCTGGTCGTGGAGGAGGAGTAGCAACAATTTACCATTCCAAATTACTAGTTAATGGAAAGCAAAAAACACGTTATAATTCCTTTGAGGGCCTGGTCCTCAGTATTGGGCATTTTAGCAATTTTAGGTTAAACCCTATTTTATTTGCCATAGTTTATCGTCCTCCCTCAGCCTACTCAGAGTTTTTATCCAAATTTGCCAAATTCTTAGCTGATTTATTGCTGAAATCAGATAGAATAATTATAGTAGGGGACTTTAATATATATGTAGATGTAGATAGTGATTGCCTTAATATGGCATTTAATTCACATTTAGACTCTACTGGGTTTTCTCAGAAAGTAGGAAATTCTACCCATTATCTCCACCACACGTTTGGCCTTGTTCTGACATATGGCATAGAAATAAAAAATCTGGTAGTGTCTCCTCATAACCCTGCACTGTCAGACCAATGTCTGCTAACCTTTGGTTTGACTATTTCTGACTATTCGGCTCCTAAAGAAAAATATTATTTCAGTAGATGCCTCTCAGATGATGTTGTTACCAAATTAATGCAGATTGTTTCCTCGATGCCATGTGTCAACACAACGGAAATTAGCTATAGAGAGCTTGCTCCTTCTGTAACTGATATCATGGTAGATAATGTTACAGCTTCTCTGTATCAGACTCTAGACATGTTGGCCCCTTTAAAAAAAGAAAAAGTCTAATTAGAAATTTTTAACTCCATGGTTCAACACAGAAACTCGTAGCTTAAAGCAGAAGACTCATCAATTAGAAAGAAAATGGCACTCCACTAATTTAGATAAAATCTATTTAGCTTGGAGAAATCATCTTTTAATTTATAAAAAAATCTCTTAGAAAAGCTAGAACAAGTTATTATTCTGCATTGATAGAAGAGAACAAGAATAATCCCAGGTTTCTTTTAAGCACTGTAGCCAGGCTGACAAAGAGTCAGGACTCTGTCAATCCTAGCATTCCCTTAGAGTTTACTAGTCAGGTCTTTATGAACTTTTTCAATAATAAAATTTCATCTATCACAGATAAAATCAGTCAGATTCTTCCTACCGTTAACTTAAATACAGTAACTACTATAATTCCTTCAATTGATATCTGTTTGGATGAGTTTACTCCAATTGACCTTTTAGAGTTAGATAAAATAATTTCCTTATCCAAGCCTTCAACTTGTCTTTTAGACCCTATTCCTACCAGGTTATTTAAAGTAGTCTTCCCATTTATTGGTAGCTCTAATCTTCAAATAATCAATTCTTTAGTAGTAGTAGATTAGTTTATTTGACAGGGACAGTGCAATAAACATAGACAATTAATCAAAGACAATCAATCTGATGTGTTGCACATAGAGTGTATAGCTATTAGCTAATTTGCAACTCTTGTCCCTGGATGGGCTTTAGAAAAAAGAATCAAGTAAAGATGGGGAAAAAAAATAAAAAATATACACAATAACCACATACATCAATGCAGAAAAATTATAAATACACAATTATAAATATTATAAATATTATAAATACACAAATATAACAGCCTGACTCACACTTAACATAAATATTATAAATATTATAAATACACAAATATAACAGCCTGACTCACATTTAACACATATAACATAACTCACATTTGCCTATTTCAGGCCTTCCTCCCTCCGTCACTCACTATAAACAAACACATTTATTCCTTCCCTTCATTCACTCTCACTTTGCAGACAATTAATTCATACATGAGTACATTCTTGTTTATTTTTCAGCCAGTTTTTAACATTTTTAGTGAATGTTTTAAAGTCC
Source organism: Pholidichthys leucotaenia (assembly GCA_020510985.1). Classification (NCBI taxonomy): domain Eukaryota; kingdom Metazoa; phylum Chordata; class Actinopteri; order Cichliformes; family Pholidichthyidae; genus Pholidichthys; species Pholidichthys leucotaenia. Next base: position 59,590,369 of record CM035838.1, on the reverse strand, counting down.
GTTATTATTTTAATTTCATTTGGCATTGTGTTCCAGATGTGACTGCCCTTTATAGAGAAAGCTGTTTGTCCAAATGTGGTTCTGCGGTGGAATATTTTACAGTTATTGTTAACAGAACTCCTGGTGGCTCTGCTGCTGTCCTGTCTTTGGACGAAACCAGCAAGTGGCTCGGGTGCTGATTTATGGAAACATTTGAACGTTAATTTCAGAAGACAGAGGTCAATGAAGCTCTCAAAACTCAATAGGTTGTATTTTTTTAAAACATTACAGTGATGCCACCTAATGGGCTTTTTGTCCAAGATTTTTAGGGTTTGATTATATAATGAACCTATATGTCTTATTGTGGAAGGGGCTGCTTGAGCCCAGACTGTCAAACAGTATGATATATGAGAAAAAACCATAGAATGCATATACAGTGCAGCTGCTTCGTAAGGTATGTAATATCTAATTAATTTAAAGCAGTTCAGATTTTTTTTTACTGTTTTTGAAATTTTCTTTATATGAAGATTAAATTTGAGTTGAGGATCTAGTACAATGCCAAGGTATTTGAATTCTGTAGCTAAACTGATGTCATGATCATGTATATTAACTTTAAAATGTTGCAGGTTACATTTTTTGATTGAAAAGCACATTGAGACTGTTTTCTGAAGGTTCAGCAATAGATGGTTCTTGAGGAGCCACTCTTGGACATCAACCATACTTGTAGACAGTACATCTGCAGCCTGTGCTGGAGTCTTGGCAGCTGTGTAAATAACTGCATCATCTGCATAAAGTTGGCATGTTGCAGCTGAGCAGTGTAACGGCAAGTCATTAATAAAAATGCTGAAAAGTAAAGGACCAAGAATGGACCCTTGTGGGATACCCATGCGGTTGTTTAAAAATGAGGATTTATCCTGGTGAACTTTTACACACTGTTCTCTATTCTGGAGATAAGATGCAAACCATTCTAATGTATTTGGGGAGAAGTTAAAAGATACCATTTTGGATAAAAGCAAACTGTGGTTTACAGTATCGAAAGCCTTTTTGAGATCTAGAAAAACAGCTCCTACCACATTACCCCTGTCCAAGGACTGTTTGACGTTTTCAATAAGGCATTTATTAACATTAGGCCATGTACCACAGGCTTTTAAAACTGCTGTAATTAAACACTTACTCAAAAAGCCAATGCTGGATCCAGAAGTTTTAGCTAACTATAGACCAATCTCTAATCTCCCCTTTCATTTCAAAAATCTTAGAAAGAATTGTTGCTACGCAATTATTTGACCACTTGCAGGAAAATTGTTTATTTGAAAAGTTTCAATCTGGGTTTAGAATCCATCATACTACTGAAACAGCCTTAGTGAAGGTCACTAATGACCTCCTTATCACATCTGATAGTGGACTTGTTTCTGTACTTGCCCTTTTAGACCTTAGTGTAGCTTTTGATACTATCAATCATAATATTCTACTTGATAGATTAGAACACAATGTTGGACTTAATGGAGCTTCTTTGCAGTGGGTTAGATCTTATTTATCTGATAGGTTCCAGTTTGTTCATGTCAGTAATGAGTTTGTTCCAACTCAAAGCTCAGTCATGGAGTTCCACAGGGATCTGTGTTAGGCCCTATTCTTTTTAGTTTATACAGTGGGGCAAAAAAGTATTTAGTCAGCCACCAATTGTGCAAGCTCTCCCACTTAAAAGATGAGAGAGGTCTCCAATTTTCATCATAGGTATACCTCAACTATGAGAGACAAAATGAGAAAAAAAAATCCAGAAAATCACATTGAAGGATTTTTAATGAATTAATTGGTAAATTCCTTAGTAAAATAAGTATTTGGTCACCTACAAACAAGCAAGATTTCTGGCTCTCACACACCTGTAACTTCTTCTTTAAGAGGCTCCTCTGTCCTCCACTTGTTACCTGTATTAATGGCACCTGTTTGAACTCGTTATCAGTATAAAAGACACATGTCCACACCCTCAAACAGTCAGACTCCAAACTCCACTATGGCCAAGACCAAAGAGCTGTCAAAGGACACCAGAAACAAAATTGTAGACCTGCACCAGGCTGGGAAGACTGAATCTGCAATAGGTAAGCAGCTTGGTGTGAAGAAATCAACTGTGAGAGCAATTATTAGAAAATGGAAGACATACAAGACCACTGATAATCTCCCTCAATCTGAGGCTCCACGCAAGATCTCACCCCGTGGGGTCAAAATTATCACGAGAACGGTGAGCAAAAATCCCAGAACCACATGGGGGGACCTAGTGAATGACCTGCAGATAGCTGGGACCAAAGTAACAAACGCTACATCAGAAACACACTACGCCGCCAGGGACTCAAATCCTGCAGTGCCAGACGTGTCCCCCTGCTTAAGCCAGTACATGTCCAGGCCCGTCTGAAGTTTGCTAGAGAGCATTTGGATGATCCAGAAGAGGACTGGGAGAATGTCATATGGTCAGATGAAAACAAAATAGAACTTTTTGGTAAAAACTCTACTTGTCGTGTTTGGAGGAGAAAGAACACCATACCTACTGTGAAGCATGGGGGTGGAAACATCATACTTTGGGGCTGTTTTTCTGCAAAGGCACCAGGATGACTGATCTGTGTAAAGATAGAATGAATGGGGCCATGTATCGTGAGAATTTGAGTGAAAACCTCCTTCCACCAGCAAGGGCATTGAAGATTAAATGTGGCTGGGTCTTTCAGCATGAAAATGATCCCAAACACACCACCCGGGCAACAAAGGAGTGACTTCGTAAGAAGCATTTCAAGGTCCTGGAGTGACCTATCCAGTCTCCAGATCTCAACCCCATAGAAAATCTTTGGAGGGAGTTGAAAGTCTGTGTTGCCAGCGACAGCCCCAAAACATCACTGCTCTAGAGGAGATCTGCATGGAGGAATGGGCCAAAATACCAGCAACAGTGTGTAAAAACCTTGTGAAAACTTACAGAAAACATTTGACCTCTGTCATTGCCAGCAAAGGGTATATAACAAAGTATTGAGATGAACTTTTGTTATTGACCAAATACTTATTTTACAGAGGAATTTACCAATTAATTCATTAAAAATCCTTCAATATGATTTTGTGGATTTTTTTTTTTCTTATTTTGTCTCTCATAGTTGAGGTATACCTATGATGAAAATTGGACACCTCTCTCATCTTTTAAGTGGGAGAACTTGCACAATTGGTGGCTGACTAAATACTTTTTTACCCCACTGTATATGCTTCCGTTAGGCAATATTATTAGAAAGCACTGCATGTATTTTCATTGTTATGCAGATGACACACAATTATATCTGTCAATGAAGCCAGATAATAGTAATCAATTAGCCAAGTTAGAAGCCTGTCTTAAGGAAATCAAAGCTTGCATGACTTGTAATTTCCTGCTATTAAATTCAGATAAGACTGAAGTCATTCTAGTTGGTCCAAAAAACCTTAGAAATACCTTTCCAAATCAAACTCTTAGTTTGCACGCGATTATTCTTTCTCTGAATAGTTCTGTGAGGAACCTTGGAGTTATTTTTGATCAAGATCTGTTTTTCAATTCACATATTAAATTCATCTCTAAGACTGCCTTCTATCATTTGTGTAATATTGCCAAGATTAGGAGCATCTTGTCTCAGAGTGATGCTGAGAAACTGATCCACACTTTTGTTAGCTCTAGATTAGATTATTTTAACTCTTTATTATCAGGTACTAGAAAGAGAGGGCGGCGTGGTGGCGGAGTGGTTAGCACTGCGGCAGCACAGCAACTCATCCTTGGCCGAGGAATCATGGGTTTGATCTCAGCCCCCAACCAACAGTGATCTGTGTGGAGTTTGCATGTTCTCCCCATGTCTACATGGGTTTACTCCGGGATTTCTCCGGTTTCCTCCAACATGCCAAAAACATGCAAGTTCGGTCAATTGGCATCAAACTGGGGATTCTACATTGTCCTTAGGTATGGATGTGAGAGTGAATGGTTGTCTGTCTCTCTGTGTTGGCCCTGCGATGGACTGGCAATCTATCCAGGGTGTACCCTGCCTCTCACCCAAAGATGCTGGGATAGGCTCCAGCCCCCTGCGACCTGAAAAGGATTAAGCGGAAGAAGATGGATGGACTAGAAAGAGAGATCATATCTCTCCGGTTCTGGCCTCCCTTCTTTGGCTTTTCATTGAGTTTAGAATTAAGTTTAAAATCTTTCTTCTCACTTACAAAGCTCTAAACAATCAGGCCCCTTTTTATTTAAACAATCTGATACTACCCTATTATCCTAACAGAGCATTACGCTCCTAAAATGCAGGATTACTTGTAATACCTAGAATCTCCAAAAGTACAATGGGGGGGCAGAGCCTTCAGTTATCAAGCTCCTCTCCTGTGGAACCAGCTGCCAATCTGGATTCGGGAGTCAGACTCGATCTCTATTTTTAAGAATAGGGTTAAAACCTTCCTTTTTGATATAGCCTACAATTAGGGAGGGATCATGTGGCTCTGAACCCTCCTTTAGTTATGCTGATAATATGCTTAGACAGCCGGGGGACCTCCAGTAATGCACTGGGCTTCACTCCTTTCTTCACTCTCAATGAAATATTTTTGCTGGTCATTAACATCTGTTTGTTCTCTCCCATAGATTGAGTCCCCATCGTGCTGTTTGCTCTCTACATGTCTGTTCTTTTCGTCTTCTCTACCCCCTCACCCCCCCAGCCAGTCGCAGCAGATGACTGCTCCTCCCTGAGCCTGGTTCTGCTGGAGGTTTCTTCCTGTTAAAAGGGAGTTTTTCCTCTCCACCATTGCCAAGTGCTTGCTCACAGGGGATCGCCTGATTGCTGGGGTCTTTCTGCAATTGTGGGGGTTTCCCCTACAGTTGAAAGTGCTATGAGGTGACTGTTGTTGTGAAATAGCACTATAAAAATGAAGTTGAATTGAATTGAATTATGGCTGCTACCTCTGCCAATGGAGGGCACACTCAATACTGACAAGTGATTGTTTGCCTGTAACTTTGTGTTCTGTTTTCTTGAACGCTTTAACCTGTTGATTAATAATGTTTTCTGTTAAGCAGCTAAGCCTTCCATTAAAATAAATTCATATTGTGTTGATTTGAAATAAATTACAATGGAAAAAAAAATCTGAAAACAATTCCATGAGTATACAGCTCTGGAAGAAAATAACAGATCAAAGACACCACTGAAAAATGGCCACTTTATCTGGCTTTACTATTTATATGGATGAATTTAAGTTAAATGAACAATTTTCTTTTATTGTCTAACCTACTGAAAACAATTTACCCAAATTCCAAGTCAAATTTTTGTCATTTATAGGATTTATTTACAGAAAATTACAACTGGCCAAAACAACAACAAAAAAATTTGTTGCTTATAAAACAAATGCAAAACAAGTTCATGTTTATTGTACAACAGTTAAGTTTTAACTTAGGAAGAATTCAGAAATCTGAATTTATGTAATTGATTTTTATTCACAGGCTTCATGTGTCTTACCATGAAGCCTGATCTCCTAATCATTACCTCCTTCAGTAGATTGAGGTGTCCTTGTGTTGGACTTCAACAGATGCTCAGTCTGAAGGCTGCCATACATGCAGAGATGCTAATTACCTCCGCCAGGCCGAAAAGGCCAGGAGGAGGTTATGTTTTTGCCAGGGTTTGTGTGTTTGTTTGTCTATTTGTCTGTCTGTCTGTTTGTCTGTTGGTTAGCAAGATAACTCAAAAAGTCTTGGACGGATTTGCATGAAACTTTCAGGCGTTGTTGGAAATGGTACAAGGAAGAACTGATTAAATTTTGGGGGTGATCCGGTTCACCGTCTGGATACAGGAATTTTTTTAAAGCATTTTTCAACACTGTGACATAGGGCCATTTTCAACATGTGCGCAGGCGCAATGGAGGGCGCTGGGCGTTGTGTCTGACCAACACAAACTCCGCCTTCATCAACGTTTTAGCCACAAAAGCATGCGGAAAACACTGCTGGCCTCGGACCCCCAGCGTGCCTGTGCCAGCCATAGGCGCTGCGCACATTGCGCTGGTCGTCGTGTCTGACCAACACAAACTGCGCGTTCTTCAACGTTTTAGGCACAAAAGCACGCGGAAAACACTGCTGGCCTGGGCCCGCCAGCGTGCCTGCTTTTGCGCCACGCTGCAAAACCTGACACGGACACCTGTCCGCCGCCCCATTATTTGCCAAAAATTCCCCGCCCAGCTATAGGCGCTGCGTAAAAACGACCTCTCTGCCGGGGAAGACTGTAAATTCTGTTTTGCCGCGGACCGCAACCCCAATATAATATAAAACCCACGGCAACCTGTCTAACCAATCTGCATCTGTCAGTGGAGGAGATGGACACACCAACACTTCAGTTTATTACCTCCGCCAAGGAGGCAATGCTTTTACTACCGTAAAACGGGGCTATAAGGGACGGCGGGGTAATATGGGACACTTTTCTAAATGTAATTCTGCTTTTTTAATTTTGCTTCCGCCTAGATTTGATGAAGGATTCATGGATATTTGACAATAACAACACAACTCAGCGTCCTGCTCAAAATAAAAAAAGCCGAATTACATTTAAAACATTTCCCACAAAAGTGTCCCATATTAACCCGCCGTCCCTTATAGCCCCATTTTACACTACTGAACCACTAATCCTATCACTATCACATTGATTGTCATTCATTAATTGTCTGTTTATTGCACTGTCCATGTCAAATAAACAAATAATCATTGTGAATCCAAATGCTACTCATATCTTTTCATGCTCAGGGAATCTGAAAACGTACACACAAACACTCTACAGGGGGAACTGTGCCGCTTGGCGGAGGTCTGCGCTCTCCGAGTGCTTTTCTAGTTTGGAATGATTTTGCAGTGGTCTCTTATGTTTTTCCAGATCTGTATAATCAGTTGGTCCTTGGTGCATTCCATCATCTTCCACCACAATCCATCCATAACTTTTTGTGTTAACACACAGACACACACAAATGAATGGAGCCAAGAGCATTATCTTCCTAAGTGTAGGTTAAATGAATAAATAAACTTTTCTGGTGATGCCTTCAGTTTAAGAATTAATAAAATAGGGATTTGGTATTAAACTATTAGTTTAATCTCAAAACGTTTATTATTCATGCATACTCCATTTATACAGAGATTGTTGATTAATGAAAACTTGCCAGATCTCTCAGTGATCCTGACCCTGGTTACATGGTAACAATAAACTGATTACTGGGAATAAACTGACAATGGCAATAATCAGTTTTCTTGTGTTTACATGCACTGAATAAACAGATTACTAGAGCGTAAACCACTTAAGTTAATGACCTTGGTTACATGGCCTTTATCGGATTATTCTGTTTACATGGCCACTTGAATAATCAGACAGCTGCAGAAATCCAATCATAACCAGATGATTCATGTGCATGTAAACATGGTCAGTGATCTTCAGTGATCTCCATGGCTGCCACGATTTTAATTCAGTCCAAAGCAATTTCAATGATTACCAAAGACAAGTGATCTCTCAATGAAGTTTTAAGGAGTACTCAAGGAGCTCTCAACAATCTCATTGATCTCCCAGTGATCTCTCAGCAATTTTCACTGTAATCTTTCCATGAAGTCTGCTAATCAATGCTCAGCAATCCCTCATTGATCTCTCAGCCATCTTTACCTTCAAGGTGGAAAAATTTTTCATTCACTGAAAGATCACTGAGTGATCATTGAAAGATCAATGAAATTGTTGAGCTGTCAAGGAGCACTCAAGGAGTGTTCGATTAAAGACCAATAGAGTTCGCTGAAAGTCTGTGACATTGCTGAGAGATCATTGGGAGACTGATGAGATCATTAAGCGCTCCTCAAGATTTTGCTGAGAGATCGTTTCCTCCTTGGTTGCCCAAGGAACTCTCAATGATCCTTCAGCGATCTCTCATGGTCTCTCAGTGATATCACATACAATAATCTCCCAAATATTTACACAGAAATGGCTTTTTGAGGCTTTAGGAGATTGTTGAGAGACTGGGTCAATTTTTGATCTTTCAATGATCATCCAGCACTGTTGTTAGACTTTCATCTCGTTAACATCACAATCAAAGTTGTGAATTATTATCAAAGTGAACATCCATCTCTGCATTGAGGTTGAACAACTAAGAGACAAAACCATGACCAAAACACACTTCTTAAAGGAGGAGGGAGTTAATATTTGCCTTACACCAAACACCACACAGATGCTATAGCTGGCATGTCATGCTCGAGAGGAAAAAAACATCCTGTAAACATCCCTCTTATTATTGTATTCTCTTTCCTTTCTCCCCCTTTTTTTTTTTTTAAACAATTGGACTTAACATAATCCTCCTACAGGGCTCTGCATAGTCAAATGTGCTTGAATTAATTCAGCCCCAGAGAGAGCATGGTGTAACCATGCAGATGTCAACAACATGACTGGCCCATCAGAGTCCACACATTAGAATGTAGTACAGCCTTAAAAAACAAAAACAGAGCAACACAATCCAAATACACATGTTTATATAGTGACGCACACGGGGCCACTGATCAGTGGTGTCTGAAATCCCATCAGGATGTTTTTCACTGCACAAGCCGTGACTGACCCCCCCCCCCCCGCCCCCAACCGAGGATTTGTGCGTGTCTCTTGTGCATGTGTACAGATGTGTGACACTGACAAGGGAAATGTGCGTGCTTATAAGGATTAGTTAATGCATTAATATGGGTGACTATCAAACTAAATGATGCCAATTGTAGATGGTGTGAGGTATTTGAGTTTGTGATATTAGTGTTATGTCTGGAAAATAGAGACAGCGGAGACGGTAGCTTTATTAGCAAAGCGCTAGCAGCACATGGAACATACAGAGCTGTTAACAGATAGATAGATAGATAGATAGATAGATAGATAGATAGATAGATAGATAGAGATCCCAAACTGGGAAATTGCAGTGTAACAGCAGCATCACAGTAGACACAGCATAACAGACAGAGGGGCTATCCATGGAAAGTAAAACTACTACAAAACCTTATCTACATCAGAGATGAATAGACGGTGACCTGTATAGACACATGAATCATATCCACTGTACAATGCAGGACTATCAGGAGCACAGTGAGATGTGAGGTACAAATTACACTGTAAGCTGCAATATGACAGTATTGTTATGACCACAATACAACATCATAGTGAGTTATTGTACAGTGAAATGGCATGTGGCAGGAAAGATTTCCTGTACCTAACCGTTCGACGGCAAAGCTGCAGCAGTTTGCTGGAGAAAGTGCTCCGCTGTCTGTCCAATGTGCGGTGGAGGGGATGGTCCGGATTGTCCATGATGGATCACAGTTTATTTAATGTCCTCCTCTCCACCACAGCCTCAAAGGTCTCCAGCCTGACAGCAATTACAGAGCCAGCCCTCTTGATAATTTTGTCAAGTCTGCTGGTTTTGCTGGCTCTAATGCTGCTACTCCAACAGACAGCAGCAAAGAAGATGGCGTTGGCGACAATGGTCTGATAGAAAAGCTCCAGCATACTGCTGCACACACTGAAGGATCTCAGCTTCCTCAGGAAATAGAGTCTGTTCATTCCCTTCTTGTGTGCAGCATTGGTATTGGAGCTCCAGTCCAGCCCGTTGCTCATCATGACACCCAGGCATTTGTAGTCCTCAACCACCTCCACATCCTCCCCCCTAATCTGCAATGGCTGAGAAGGCGTCATCTTCTTCCTGAAGTCAACCACCATCTCTCTGGTCTTGCTGACGTCCAGCTTCAGATGATTCTGTTCTATCCACTCCACAAATCTGTCTACCAGTGCCCTGTACTCCCCCTCCTCTCCCCCTTTTATACACCCAACAACAGCTGAGTTGTTAGAGAATTTCTGCAGGTGGCATGACTCAGTGCTGTACTGAAAGTCAGAGGTGTATAAGGTGAAGAGAAAAGTCGAGAGTACAGTCCCCTGTGGAACTCCCGTATCACTAACCACCACGCCAGACAAAGACACTCCCCAGCCGGACAAACTGTGGCCTGCCTGTCAGGTAGTCAGTAATTCAGGAGATCACAGAGCTGTTGACCCCCATCACCTGCAGTTTCCCACCCAGCAGCAGTGGCTGGATGGTGTTAAAGGCACTGGAGAAATCAAAGAATGTGATTCTCACAGTGTCTCCTCCGCCATCCAGGTGCAGATGGGCTCGTTGCAGCAGGTAGATGACAGTGTCTTCAACTCCTAAATGGGGCTGGTATGCAAACTGCAGATGGTACAGCCATGTCTTCACCTGCGGGCTCAGGTGGGCTAAGACCAGTCTCTCTAGGACCTTCATCACATGAGATGTGAGGGCAACTGGTCGATAGTCATTCAGGTCTGATGGAGATGACTTCTTGGGGACAGGAAACTGGCAGGGTGTCTTCTACAGCACCGGTACTCTCTCCAGACTCAGGCTCAGGTTGTACAGGTGTTTCAGTACCGAAGCTAGCTGGTTGGCACAGGTCCTCAGGATCCTGGCGAAGATGCCATCAGGGCCCGCAGCCTTCCGTCTCTCCAGCTGTTTCTTAACCGTTTGAGAGTGGCTGTCACCAAACTGTGACATAACCACTGTTGACCATAAAGTGGTCAACAGTGGTAAAGATTTTTTCAAGAAACTAGTCAGATCAGATGTCAGAACTTTCCAAGGCTATAACTTTAAAGTGGTAAGAGATAATGGCTTACTTTCAATTAGAAAGATGTTGAATATGATCCAAAGTTTCAGATAGGAGTGAATTTATGTATCTAATTTGCATACAAACAAACAAAGACATTCGTCACTTACCTCTGGCAAAGCGGCATCCTTTAATGGCATTCTAGTGGTTATTTTGTCCTCTCCTGGTCATTTTAGCTTTCTGTCCTACATCCAGAAACTGTTATTGATTATTCCACCGTAATTTCGCTTTTATTCCTGGGCAATTTATCTTATATTGACGACATACAACCAGTGATTGTCCTCCAGTCACATGGCGCTCCGGGTACCGGCAGGTGAATTCAACGAGCCTAACGCTCACTGTGTTATAAGAACATGTAAATATCTACCTTCATAAGCTAAACAATCTCTTTTTAGACTCATAATTAGCAAATTCGGGACCAAATCCTCTGAATTTCCTCATCCATGGGCAATCGAGAATGTCCACAATGACGGTCCGCATCCATCTTGTGCTGTATTCTCCAAGACAACGAAGAAGAAGGAGGATTTCTTCTTCTCTGGTGTATTACGTGTCATCCATGAGTCCTCCAATGCGTGCCTGCCACCTTGTGAACTGGCATGATCAGTACAAATCCCCAGTAAAGGTGAACAGTGTTTAGGAAATTAAAATTAGTTGACAGGCGCAGCGCCACACTCTGCCTCTAGGGGCACGCGTACTTCTCACACTCAAAGGGTTAACCTGGTCTGTAGTCACAGTGATGGGGGAGGGGGGGTTGGTGTCCCCCGAGGAGGGTGAGGGGGGTGAGGGGGGAGATTGAGAGAGGTAATGCACAGGAGGGTGGGGGGGGGGGGGCGCTGGCTGTATTGTGGGGCGACAGGAGGGTGAGTTGAACTTATTAAAAAACAGATTCAGCTCATCAGCTCTCTCAAGGCTCCCAGATGTCTGTCTGTCTCTCCCCTTGCACCCAGTTATTTGTTTCATTCCCTTCCACACATCCTTGGTATTGTTTTTCCTGAGTTTATCCTCCAACTTCCTCCTGTAATTGTCTTTACACCTCCTCAGCATCTCTCTCAGTGTGTGCTGCACTCTCCTCAGTTTCTCCTTGTCTCCGGACCTAAAAGATCTCTTCTTCTTGTTCAGAAGTACTTTCAGGTCACTGGTGACCCATGGTTTGCTGTTGGGGAAACAGTGTATCGTCTGAGCTGACATGGTTGTGTCTTCACAGAATCTGATGTATTCTGTGATGCAGTCGGTCATATTGTCTATGTCCACCCTATGTGGTTCACAGAGTATGCTCCAGTCCGTCGTGTCGAAGCAGTCCTGTAGTGTATCAGCAGCCTCCTGTGTCCACTTCCTCACAGTCCGTGTATAAGCAGGCTGCCTTTGCACAAGGGGAACGTACTTGGGTGATAACATGACCATGCAGTGATCCGATTTTCCAATGAGGGGTAGAGCTGTGGCACTATATGCATCTCTGACATTGGCATACAGAAAATCCAGTGTTTTATTTTCTCTGGTGGGACAGTCAATAAACTGATGAAAGTTTGGCAGTATTTTTCCCAGTGAGAAATGATTAAAATCACCCGTGATGGCCATAAATGTGTCAGCGTGCTTCTCCAGTAATGTGGCAGTAGTGTGGCTGATGACGTCACAGGCCACCGGTGTGTCAGCTGACGGAGGGACGTAGACAATAATTACCAAGGCACACGTAAATTCTCACAGCATATAATAGGGTCTCATACTCACAGACAGCAGTTCAATGTCCGGGCTGCAGCGCTTTTCCTTCGCATAAATGTGTTCAGGATTACACCACCTTTCATTCACAAGAAGTGCCAGTCCTTCTCCCCTCTTCTTCCCGCTACTTATAACATCCCTGTTCCACCAGATAGTCTTAAAGCCAGGTATTGCTACGTTAATATCCGGGATCTGTGAGTGTAACCATGTCTCTGTAAAACACATGATACTACACTCATGATGTTTCTTTTGCTTCCTGACCAGCACTGTGAACTCATCTGTTCTGTTTCCCAGCAACCAAACGTTCCCGGTGATGAACATTGGTACAGCCAGTTTATGCTTCCTTCTCCTCATCCTTACTTTAGCTCCAGCCCTTCTTCCATGGCATTTCCTCCTGAGCTCATGCGGGATGAGGGGCTTCGCTCCCAGCAGTGGCGCCGGCCTCCTCATCGTGATCAGCTGGTCGCATGTGTAAACAATGCGTCCGCCTCCACTTCTGTTGTTCTCCATTGCCCCAAGGAAGAGAAAAAATAAGAGAAAGACCAGGGTTAAAATAGAAAAAACTTGGTCCAGTCATCAATCCGAGTCTTTCTACCGAGACCTGGTGAAAAAAGGACACACTATATACAAAAATAAGCAGATAAAAACACAAAGACATGAGAGAGTTGCTGCTGATATGGCTGCCTCTCCTCACGGCGCCTTAAAAAAAAAAAAAAAATGCTAGCTAACTGGGAATGCAGGCTGGTGTGTTTCTAGAAGTGGAGTGCCAAAGAGGCAGTCTCCCACTATCAGTCCTCTAATATAGGCACGGCGTGATGACGTCATCCGTGCCTGTGTCATCACGTCCGTGCTGCTCGTTGTTAATATGGGAATATCTAACATTCACCTCTACCCTGGGAAAGCCAAAAACATCATGAACATTTACAGTGTCACATTAAAACTCACAACAGTTGAGCTAGAACCTGGGCCACCGGGTGGACCACTGGTTGACCCTACACGACTGAGAGGGTTATTCTGCTACTGTGAACAGTCATGCTCTACTAAACAGTTTTAAAACAGAGTCACTGTTGTGGCTTGAGTTCAGGAACCCTCTGGTGAGCCCGCAGTGGGTGCGGCCCTGAAGGCGTTGGGTGGTGTGGATCTGGGTGTCCTGTTGCAAAGTCCCAGTCCGGGTCCCGCACTGGTTGGATCGGCTCCAGCATTGTGGCTTGGTCCGGGGCAGCTGCTCTCACCCTTTGCAGATGGCTGGCGTGCCATCTCGACCCATCTGCCATTGGAAGGTGGCTGGCCCCAAGTGCATGGTGATTCTCATCTGCGATGATGGAAACATTTGTAGGTCCAGGCGTTCGGATTGTTGGACTCAAACCCAGTCCTACATTGCGAACAGTAATCAGTTGCACTCGGCGCTGCTCTCTCGTTCCCGATGCTGGTTGTTGTTGTGGCTCTGTGCCTTTCATGCTGGTGGCAGGACGTGCCCTCGATTGGCATTGCTCTGCTGTGGCCTGCTGGGCCATGAACTCTTTCTTCTGCAGCACTGCAGCGGCTCCCTGAGGCTGATGCTGGGCGAGGAACCTAGACAAGTCCAGTTTTCGCTCCCTCTCTCCTGGTGCTGATTGTGATCATGGCAATGTGTCGTTTTTGCCGGTGATGGCACACGCGCCAGGCTGTCATTCTTCACTAGAGTCCCCTTTGGCCACGAACTCCCTCTTCTGCAGCTCTGCACCGGCTCCTTGAGGCTTATGCTGGGCAAGGATCAGAGGCGAGTCTGGTTTGTGCCCTCTCTCCATGCTGTGTTCTCTCTACGGTGTCAAGCTTGAAGTGGCTGTACCCTCGTCTGGGTGTGTTGCACTCCCATCATCAGCGGTCGAACAAAGTCCAAGATTGTCATGGATAGTTAAGCCCACTTCATAAAAGACATCACACCCCAGGATGGTGTCTCCATGTGTGGCTAGCGAACCGTCAGCATTATGGTCCCCATGAGGCTGATACAGGTGTGCCCATAGCCATACAGCATCGCTGCATTCTACCTGATAGTATGGTTGGGAAAGAATTTTTTAGCAGTGACCCAATTCATCATGGACCTCACAGTGGCAGTGTCCAGCAGCAACCGTAAGCTGATGTTGTCTAACCTCACCATGCACCACTTGTACGATGCCTTTCTGGAGCACACTATGTGGATGGTGGTTGTTAGTGGTTCTGCTGAACTGGATAGAAGGCTTGATGTTAGTCATGTTGAGCGGCACACCTTGGTGAAGTGATTAAGCTTGCCGCATTGTTGGCATTGCTGCCCCCTGGCCAGAGAGGAGCGTGCTCACTCTTGGTGCGTTGGGGAACCACAGTTACCACACATTTGGTGTCTCATGATGTTCCGTCCTGTAATGTTCACCTCAGCGTCCTCTGAGAAGGTCGCGGTGTAGTTGGGTTCTTCTGCTGGGGTAACTGCTTCTGTTAGTGGGGTCCGTTGTTGTGGGTTACCTAGTTGTGATGTTAGCTTGTCGCAGCCTCCAGCTAGAATGCTAATTCCACTGCCTTCACCAGGGGCAGGTCATCCAGTGCCATCAGCAGCTTTGCCTGCAGCCGTGGATTGTTGGTGTACTCTGCTAGCTGGTCCTGCATCATTTCATCCTCTTGTTGCCCAAACCTGCATGTGCTCGCCAGACAGTGAAGGTCTGCGACGTACTGCTGGGTCATCTCTCCCGCTCTCTGTCGGTGCTGGCGGAACCTTATCCTCCTCACCAGCATGCTTTCAGGCATTGTGGAATGTCCGACTAGCAGCGTGATACACTTCTCGTATGTGTCCGCTGGTCCCAATGAACTTAACACCGACTATCCCTCGGTACCCAGGCTATGAATCAGGAATGCCCTCAGCCACATCTTACTGACTCTAGCTAGGTCCATAGCCGATACATACGTACAGAATGAATAAAACCAGCGAGGCCATGAGATGGGCAGCTCACCTGGGGATGTGAGCTGCCCACAGGGGTGCCAAACACACTTTCATGTCGATATTATAAAGGTTTATCCTCATCGCCATTGTTATGTCTGGAAAATAGGGACAGCAGAGACGGTGGCTGTGCTGAACAGTAAGATAAGATAAAATAAGATAAGCCTTTATTAGTCCCACAACGGGGAAATTCCAGGATTGCAGTAGCTTTAAAAGCAAAAAGCTAGCAGCATATGGAACATACAGAGCTGTTATTATGCTAGTTAACTGGGAGTACAGGCTGGTGTGTTACTAGAGGCGGAGTGCCAAAGAGGCAGTCTCCCGCCATCAGTCCCCCAATATTGGCACGGTGTGATGACGTCATCTGTGCCTGCGCCATCACGTCCGTGCTGCTCATTGTTAATATGGGAATATCTAACATTCAGTCCATGACAGACAAGCTCCTTTGTCTAAATAATCTTCTCATTTCACTTTTTTCAGTCATGTCCCTAAATATATCACAGTAAATTAGAATTATTTTGCACTTGCAGTATCTGTTCTGCCAACTTGCATTCATACACCATGCATCGCCTTCTTGCTCAAAGGCTTAATAACAATATTTGTTGTGCTTTCTTCACTTTAGGACTTGGCTGCTATCTTTTATTTTTTACAATTTATTAGCACAGTTTTCCTTGTACAATTTTTCCCAATTTGCATTTGTCTTTGTTTTTAGCATCCACTGCCCATATTCCCTCTTAATCCTCTTTTTGCACATTTTGGATTTTGAGGAGTCACTAATCTGACACTGCGAGATTACACTCATTTGTCTTACAAAAGGAAATGCATTTTTTAAAATAATTAAATAATGGGTACAGATCATATCACTGCTCACAATATGGACAAAACAACTATTTTGTGTTAGTGCAGATGAGTTTTGTTTATAAAACACAGCAGCATTTGAGTAAGATTCAAGAATCAGATCATTGTGCATCCAGTCCCTTTGCATTGCAGAGATGTTGGTTTATCCTCCGGATTTTCTTTTGTCTTCCTAAATCATCCAGTTTGGTAACAGGGTGGGCTTGTAATACCAGCTCAGCTAACCCTTTGTTTTTTCAGAGTCGTAATCTCATGCCCAACCAAAGCGGCCGAGATAATGAATGTATGGAGATTAACATGCACAGAACCTTAAAATTAACGATTGACATAACGTTCGGCTCAGGAGACGCACACACACAGGCTCAGAGTAGTTCAAACTGTTTATTAACAACAGGGGTGTATGAGTGTGTGTCTGCGGAATGTTAATGTGTTGGTGGCGGCGTCTGCTTCAGGCACAGAGGCAGGAGACCGTACAGCCGGCAACCCTATGGGAGAGAACAGAGACACAGGGTGATGGGCACACACCAACACAGGAGGAGAATAGGCGAGGGAGAAGCTTACTTGCTTGGGACAGATGACTGGCACAACAAGGACGGGACCCCGGGAGACAGCCACCTGCAGGACTCGGTGCAGCAGCGAGGAAGGACGAGGGACGGAGTTGTCCGCCGCCGAGGAATCCACCTGTGCACAGGGGAGCAGACTGGAGAATATGAGGTAAGTGGTTCTTACCGCACAGCGTCGTGCTGGAGAAAGAGTTGCGTCACGTAGACGGGGAATGAAGTCTGACGGCTTCAGGCCGAAGCTCAGGGCGAGGCGGCTTATATTCCTCGCCGCTGATGATGAACAGGTGTGCGAGCAGGTAGCGCCGCTGACGAGCGGCGCGGCGTGACAGTACTCCCCCCTCTAGCAGCGCCTCCTGGCGATGGCTTCTCTGGGTGCGCTCGGTGGAAGTCAGCGATGAGCGATGGGTCCAACACGAACGACGGAGGCACCCACTGTCGATGCTCGGGCCCATAGCCCTCCCAGTCCACCAAGTACTGCAACCCATGACCCCGGCGCCGGGAGTCTAGGATGGAGGAGACGGGCCAGGCCGGATGGCCACCAATCATCCGGGGCGCGGGTTGCGCAGCAGGAGGAGGGCAAAGGGGGTCGGTGACTGCCAGCTTCACCTTAGACACGTGGAAGGTGGGATGGATGCGGAGGGAGGGGGGAATAGCCACGCGCACAGCCACCGGGTTGATGATCCGGGTGATGGGGTAGGGACCCATGAATCGCTGTGCCAGCTTCCTCCTCTCGCCTTTTAGAGTAACGTCCTGGGTAGATATGTAGACAAGTTGCCCAACTCTGTACGCCGGGGCAGGTCTTCTATGCCGGTCCGCCACAGTCCTGTTGCGCTCCGCTGTGCGTAAAAGCGCATTGCGCGCGGCAGCCCAGATGGAGTGGAACTGCCTGAGATGTGCCCTAACCGAGGGAACAGTTACCTCACTCTCCTGCACCGGGAACAGCGGGAGGTCATAACCCAGGGACGCCTTGAAGGGGGACATCCCTGTAGCAGAAGAGCGAGCGGTATTGTGGGCGTATTCAACCCAGGCAAGATGGTTGCTCCAGGACGTGGGTTTGGATGAGGTCACACAGCGGAGCGCAGCCTCCAGCTCCTGGTTGGTCCATTCACACTGCCCGTTGGATTGGGGGTGATGGCCAGAGGAGAGGCTCACCTTGGCTCCAATGGCATTGCAAAACGACCTCCAAACCTCAGATGAAAATTGGGGGCCCCGGTCCGAGACCACGTCCACCGGAATCCCGTGCAGCCTGACCACGTGTTGGACGAGGAGATCCGCCGTCTCCAGGGCAGTAGGGAGACCTCGCAGGGGGATGAAGTGCAGAGCCTTGGAGAAACGGTCCACAATGGTCAGGATGGTGTCATAGGAGTTGGAGACGGGGAGTCCGGTGACGAAATCCAACGCGATGTGCGACCAGGGCCTGCCAGGGACGGGCAGGGGCTGGAGCAGACCCACTGGAGGGGCATTTCCCGACTTGCAGGTGGCACAGATTGGGCAGGCCCGGGCGTAGCGGGCTGCGTCCCTCCGCAGGCCTGGCCACCAAAAGGACCGTTGGAGGAGGTCTATCATCCGGGAGGTGCCAGGGTGACAGGTGAGCTTGGAGGTGTGCAGCCAGTGGATGACCTCTCCTCGGACCGCGGATGGCACGAACAGCCGCCCCTCCGGTCCGCCGCCAGGGTCAGGTTCCACTTCCTGCACCTTCCGGATCTTGTTCTCAATGTCCCACGAGATGGCTCCCACGACGCACGACCTGGGCAGGATGGTGTGGGGCGTTTCCTCCGACTCCACGGGGGTGAACTGCCTAGAGAGGGCGTCAGGCAGGCCGTTCTTGGAGCCAGGCCTGAAGGTGATGGAGAACTGGAACCTGGCAAAGAACAAGGACCAGCGCGCCTGGCGGGCGTTCAGGCGCTTGGCAGATCATAGGTATTCCAAGTTCTTGTGGTCCATCAGGACCACGAACGGCAGGTTCGCCCCCTCTAGCCAGTGACGCCACTCCTGCAGGGCGAGTTTGATGGCCAAGAGCTCTCTGTCCCCCACATCGTAGTTCCTCTCCGCCGGGGACAAGCGCCGGGAGAAGAAGGCGCAGGGCCGTTTGGTGCCATCGTCCGGCGACCGCTGCGATAGCACTGCTCCCACTCCTGTGTCCGAGGCGTCTACCTCCACGATGCACTGCAGCGTGGGGTCGACCTGGCGAAGGACCCGGGAGGAGGAGAACTCCGCCTTCAGCGCCTGAAAGGCAGCAGCGACCTCTTCGGTCCACCGGAACGGGACCTTAGGGGACGTGAGGCGGGTCAGTGGTCCGACGATGGAGCTGAAGTTGGGGACAAAGCGGCGGTAGAAATTGGCGAAACCAACGAACTGTTGCACCTGCTTCCGGGACGCAGGTGTAGGCCATTCCACCACCGCCTTCACCTTCTCTGGGTCTGGGAGCACCTTGTCGTGGGCGATGATGAACCCCAGGAAGGATGTAGTCCTGGCGGAAAATTCACATTTTTCAGCCTTCACGTATAGCCGATTCTCCAGCAGTCTTTGGAGGACCCGCCTCACATGGACCTGGTGCTCGTCCCTGGACTTGGAAAAGATGAGAATATCGTCCAGGTAGACGAACACGAAAAGGCCGATGAAGTCCCGGAGGACGTCATTAATGAGGCGTTGAAAGACGGCAGGAGCGTTGGTCAACCCGAACGGCATTACCAGGTATTCAAAGTGGCCGTTCGGGGTACGGAAGGCTGTCTTCCACTCATCTCCCTCCCGGATCCGGACGAGGTGGTATGCGCTGCGTAGATCCAGCTTGGTGAACCAGGTCGCCCCCTGGAGGGAGTGGAAGGCAGTGTCCATGAGGGGCAGGGTGTAACGGTCCTTCTCAGTGATGTCGTTGAGGGCCCGATAGTCAATGCAAGGGCGGAGGGACCCATCCTTTTTTCCCACGAAGAAGAACCCTGCCCCCATGGATGACGATGATGGGCGGATTATCCCAGCGCTCAATGATTCTTTCAGGTAGGCGTTCATTGTCTCCTTCTCCGGCGCTGACAGGCTATAGAGCCGACCAGAAGGTAAGGGGGCCCCCTGGCGGAGGTTGATGGCACAGTCATAGGGCCGATGAGGGGGGAGAGACATAGCTTTACTCTTACTGAACACCATACCCAGGTCGTGAAATTCCGGGGGCACCAGAGACAGGTCCGGGGGTGCAGCGTCCGTCGCAGGGGAAGAAGCGGACGGAGAGCAGGCAGCGGACTGAAGGCAGGTGCCCATGCAGAACGTGCTCCATGCCGATACCCCAGCTGACTTCCAATCCAGGACAGGGTTGTGAAGGCGTAGCCAGGGATACCCCAGGATGACGGGCGACACAGAGTTGGGTAGGACATAAAAGGTCATCTCCTCCCGGTGGTTTCCCGAGATGATGACCGGGACGGGGATGGTCTGGTGTGATACTCTCCCAAGGGAGGCACGGGAGAGGTTGACAAGGGAGATGGGATTCTTCAGTGCCTGACAGCGGATGCCCAAACGGGTTGCCAGGCTCTGTGAAATGAAGCTGCCTTCTGTGCCCGAATCCACCAGTGCGTGGGTGAGATGCCCAGTGGGGTTGTGGCAGAAACGGATGGGCAGCATCAATTGAGTAAGGGGACTTAACCAATTGACGTCCGCGAGGCCCCCTACAGTGACTCGCGGACCCCGCTGTTTGGCTTTTGTGGACAAAGCTCCACCGTGTGTTGATTGTCTCCGCAATACATGCAGAGATTCAACTCACGGCGGCGTTGTCTCTCTGCCGGGGAGAGCTTTGTCCAGCCCGTCACCATCGGCTCCGACTCCTCAGGGCGCGATGGCGGCGGCGCCGCCAGGGGGTGAGCTTGGGGCAGGCGTAGCGAGGCTCCCCGAGGGCGAGAAGTAGACGACTTCCGTCCTGAGGAGTGCTCGCGCAGCCTGTTATCCAAGCTGATGGCTAGGGAAGTTAGCTCCGCCAGCGTTCCAGGGATATCCCGCCCAGCCAGTTCATCCCTCAGATCATCATTGAGGCTGCGGAGGAACAGGCCACAGAGGGAGCGCTCTTCCCAGCCCAATTCCTCCGCCGCTACCCGGTAGTCGACCGCATAGTCCGCTGCCGACCGGCTTCCCTGCTGGAGAGCGAGAAGCCGATCGACTTGGACCGTCTCGGTTCGAGAATGGTCTAAGACTTCCAGGAAGCGCCCCATGAATTGGTCGTAGGTGAGGGTGGCGTAACTGGGCTTCGCCATTATGGCGTAGGTCCAAGTTAACGCGCGCCCCTCCAGGAGATTCCCTGTGTAACCAATTCGACTGTGATCCGAGGGGAAATCTCCGGGCACACGGTGGAACACGGACTCACACTGCATAATGAACCCCCGCGCTCCGCCGAGCTTTCCGCTAAAGCGGGCGGGGGTCGGAATTGGTGTGAGCCGAGCCGGTGCCACTGGAGCCGGCTGGACGGCCGCTGGAACAGCAGGAGCCGCGCCACCCTGGCGAGCCGGGGGGAACGGCTGCTGGGGGTCCAGGCGGTCCAATCGGTTAGTGATGTTAACTAATTGATTAAGGATCACCTGTTGCTGATAAACAACTTGATCCACTCGAGCCTCAAGAGTGGTAAGCCGGTGTGCGAGCCCGCAGTCTGCCGAGCCGCTCTGCTGAAGCCATGCTGACATAACGTTCGGCTCAGGAGACGCACACACACAGGCTCAGAGTAGTTCAAACTGTTTATTAACAACAGGGGTGTATGAGTGTGTGTCTGCGGAATGTTAATGTGTTGGCGGCGGCGTCTGCTTCAGGCACAGAGGCAGGAGACCGTACAGCCGGCAACCCTATGGGAGAGAACAGAGACACAGGGTGATGGGCACACACCAACACAGGAGGAGAATAGGCGAGGGAGAAGCTTACTTGCTTGGGACAGATGACTGGCACAACAAGGACGGGACCCCGGGAGACAGCCACCTGCAGGACTCGGTGCAGCAGCGAGGAAGGACGAGGGACGGAGTTGTCCGCCGCCGAGGAATCCACCTGTGCACAGGGGAGCAGACTGGAGAATATGAGGTAAGTGGTTCTTACCGCACAGCGTCGTGCTGGAGAAAGAGTTGCGTCACGTAGACGGGGAATGAAGTCTGACGGCTTCAGGCCGAAGCTCAGGGCGAGGCGGCTTATATTCCTCGCCGCTGATGATGAACAGGTGTGCGAGCAGATAGCGCAGCTGATGAGCGGCGCGGCGTGACAACGATGGTTTCCCACCACAATCTTGCAGGCGGATGAGCCTGATGTGTCCTTTTTTGGTATATTTGCTGTGTAAAGTATAGCATACAATAAGATATATGTAGCTCCTTTCAGAACAACAGACACAAGGCGGTTCCTTGAAATGAATGTTTACTGTTTCTTACATGCCATAATTTCACCAAGCCATCATGCCATGAAGCTGAAACACTGTGAGAACTGTACATGCAAATAAACAAATACACAGCACTTTAGAAACTTAGGATAGCATCTCACTGGGCTGCAACAGATAACGACTAGTTGGAGATTAAAAAACGTGTGACAAATGCACAATTTTCACTTGGAATCACACTGAATTGTCACGTATGACACATTTGCGTATGTCTCACAAATGTTGCAATAAACTCCCAGCAAATTTTGGACCAAAGTTTGCTGGGAGTTAACATACAGGTCTTAAGAGTGTTGCAAGACATTCCCACAACATGCACGAGACAAAATTGAGATTTTATTTTTTTTTGCACTTACGGCAGTCCTGCAATAGCTGCCAAACACTCGTGTGACAGATATCTGTGCCAATTGCGCAATCGGAATTTTATAATGCACCTGTCCCACAGGTACATTATACAACAAAAAAATGTCAATGTCTCAATAACTTGTCATGTGCCCTTGAGCATCAATTACAGCTTGACAACGACATCTCATGCTGTTCACAAGTCGACTTATTGTCTGCTGAGGCATGGCATTCCACTCTTCTTGAAGGGTAGCCCTCAGGTCATTGAGGTTGTGGGGTGAAGGGTTATGAGCCTCTACACGGCTACTTAGCTGATCCCATAGGTTTTCTATGAGATTCAGGTCTGGAGAAAGTGCAGGCCACTCCATTTGAGGCACCCCAGCCCCCAGCAGCCGTTGCCCAATCATGCAACCTCGATGAGCTGGAGCATTGTCATCTATGAAGATGAAATTAGGCCTGTGTTGTTCATGCAGGGGCACAATGACTGGATTAATGATGTTATTCAGGTAGTATTGGCTTGTCACTGTACCATTCACAAGGTGTAGGGCAGTTCTGTATTGACTAGACACACCTGCCCAAACTGTAACACCACCACCACCACCAAAGGCTTGTCTGGTGAGAACAATGGCTCTCCTTGACGTCTCCAACATTGTTGGCGGCCATCATTTCTGCTCAGCGTGAATTGACTTTCATCAGAGAACAACACTGAGGCACACTGGTCCCTTGTCCAGCGAAAATGCTCCATGACCCATGCAAATGATGATGCCTGTGCCTGGTGGTGTGGTCAGGTACCCTTGCAGGTCATCTAGCACGCAGACCATGCTGATGTAAATGGTTTTGAATGGTGTGACTTTACACTTGGGTGCCTCTCACCTACCTTAAATGTGCTTGGAGTTGAGTGGCATTCATTATCCGGTTCCGTGGGGCACTGTTCACAGTGAAGCGGTCATCAGCGTGGGATGTGGCCAAAGGACGTCCACTTCTATGGCTTTCTGTGACTCTTCCAGTCTCTCTGTATCTCTGTTACAACCTGCTGATGACACTCTGTGACACTCTAAGCTCAGTGGCCACTTCCCTCAGAGAACATCCTCTTTGAAGCCTCACAGTGGCGAGGTACTGTTGATCAATTGTTAGGTGTCATCTTGGTCTCATGATGTCAAAATGAAAACAGCATGATGAAGAGGACTGTTTAAATACAAATTCTAATTGAACCAGAAAATTTATTGGTCGATTCGTGGATTAAGCACCTATTATGAATTTTGCAGTTAAGCGTTTTGTTAGAGAACAGCAAGTTATGCAAAAAGTACAGAAACATTGAACAGTTGGACATGTGCATTCTAAAGGTTATAGAAGGTCAAATTAAGTTCACCTGTAAAGGTTTTAGTGAATTTTAGGTGCATCCTGAAATTTCACCCGAAAGCCAAATATCCCTAACTTTTTGTGAGTAGTGTACTGTATACAGTACAATTACACATGCCTGGGAACCACAACAAACAATAGAATAACGTTTTCACTGCTTTCCCAATGCAGCTTCTGCACAGAAGCTAGTATTGCACAGAAGTAAACACATAAAATGACTTTTACAAACCCATAGTACAATTTTTTTTTTGTGTGTACTTTATTGATCCCCAGAAGGGAAATTGAGGGCATCCACCTGAATGGATGAAGCTGCCATGGTACGGCGCTAATCCTTAACCATTCACACACACATTCACACCTAGGGCCACTTTAGAGTCTCCAATTAATCTAACCTGCATGTTTTTGGCCTGTGGGAGGAAACCAGAGAAATCCCGGAATAAACCCAGGCAGGTACGGGGAGAAACATGCAAACTCCACATAGATCACTGTTGGTCAGGGGCTGGAATCGAACCAGGGATCCCATGGCCAAGGGTGAGTTGCTGTGCTGGCGCAGTGCTAACCACTGCACCACCGCACCGCACCGCCCAAATCCAAATCCATGTATACAATAAAATTACACATGCCTGGCAATTACTAGAAACAATAGTAAAACCATCTTTTCACTGCTAGCCCGTTGCAGCTCCTAGTCAGAAAGGGAAAAGACCAGAAATTAGCCCTGTCGTGATCGGGGGCATGGTTAGGATGGTGCCCATGCTTTATGTTCATTTATTGGTTGATGTCCACTGCATTATT
The DNA here is from genome assembly GCA_020510985.1 of Pholidichthys leucotaenia. Lineage (NCBI taxonomy): Eukaryota > Metazoa > Chordata > Actinopteri > Cichliformes > Pholidichthyidae > Pholidichthys > Pholidichthys leucotaenia. Next base: position 59,565,785 of record CM035838.1, on the reverse strand, counting down.
GTTATTATGATTATGAGTTTGATTATGATTTAGTTCCCTGTGGTTTGTTTTCACTGTATTGTTATTATGACTATTAGTTTGATTATAAGTAAGTTCCCTGTTTATTGTTATCATGTCTTCCCTTGTCACGTGGTGTGTGTGTCTTATGTTCGTCCTTTTGTATTTTAGTATATTTTTGTATGGTGCCCTTCATGTTCTTTGTATGTCTGTGTCTTCCTGTCTGAGAGTGTACGTGTGCAGCCCCTCCCATCTTGTGAGTTCACCTGCTGCCCTGATTACCCTCCCAGCTGTTGTTTCCCATTTATGAGTTCCCCTATTTATGCTTGTCTCTGTTCAGTGTTCTCTGAGAAGTCATCGTGTCATTCTTGTGTCTCGTCCCATGCCAAGTTCTTTGTCTTATGCCACGTGAGTTTTCTATGCCACGTTAGGTTTATGCTATGTTTGCCAAGTTTTAGTGAGTTAAGTTCTGTTAATAAATCACTGTTTACACCTGACCCTGCCTGCACTTCTGAGTCCTCTTTTGCACCCAGATCTGATCGTGACAGAATGACTTCTCCAAAATTGGACTCAGCAGGCAGGAGGAGGCTGGTGGCTGGCGGGGCCAACGCAGACAAATTATGGGCAGTGGAGATGATCGAGGGGGGTATGCCTCGGATGCCTACTTCTGCCCCATGCCGGAGGAGGCTCTGAGCAGCTTTGATGCCGGGGCTGGGATTTTGGGGGCATTTCCTGGTCTGTGGTGCTTCCCTGACCTGTCCATGCTGCTTCAGTACGTCACGACCCTCTGGCAGATGTATCTAGCAATGAAGAGAGACTTACCGGCATCGTCGCTGTCGAGGAAGCGTTCCCGGGCCCTGCCGTCTTCTGCATTACACCATGCTTCAGTGTCGTCAGTATCATCTCTGTCCTCCAAGAAGCAGTATGCTGCCCTACGAGCTCCTTGGGAGATGTCCGCCACTGAGAAGGAACGGAACAGGGGATTCCGCTTGGCGTTTGGCGGTCCTGGATGGAAGGAGAGCTCTGGGAGACGTCATCGCTCTCAGCGCCCCGCCCCAGCTCCGGTTTGCCTCTCCCCAGCTCAGCAGCCACACCACGGGTTGGAGGAGAGCGCATCTCCCTGGTGTTCCTCAGTGTCCGCTCCTGTGCTGCAGGACACATCCATCTTGGAGTAAGCACCACCGACGCCGACTCCACACCACCTCGCCCCGCCCAAGCCAGCTCCACGGAGTCTCCCAGCTCCAGCACAGCCCGGAGTGCACACTCCTGTCCCAGCTCAGCCTGAAGTGCACATTCCTGTCCCAGTACAGCCTGAAGTGCACACCCCTGCTCCAGCTCAGCCCAAAGTGCATGTTCCTGCTGCTGATCCTGAGGCAGTCACCTCAGCAGCAGTGGACAAGGAGCTTAGAGGCAAGTACTGTTTTTTTTAATTTTTTGACATCAATATTAATAAAAACTTGCCTAGCTACTGGTAATTGTGGTGACGCTTCCCTCACCCCCTGCTCTTCTTCTCTGTCCGAGGTGGCCATTTTGGGGGAGGAGCTGCAGGAGGACTACACTCCACCTGCTATGTCCAAGGTCCCCGAGGGTGCTGCTCTCCTGCCGTCTATGGTCCCCACATGTGCAGCTGTGCCCCAGTCTGGGGCTGCTGTGGGTGCAGCTGTGCCCTAGTCCGGGGCCGCCGTGGGTGCCACTATGCCTCAGTCTGGGGCCTCCATGGGTGTGTTGCCTCCATCCAAGGGTCCGCTGATTGACCGCCTCCTTAGCCTGGTCCTGTCACGGGTTAGTCACCTCTTCGTGGGTGCTACGCCCCAGTTCAGGGCCACTGTGGGAGCTACGCCCCAGTCCGGGGTTGCCGCCCAGGAGCCACGCTCCACCAGCCACTCTGGAGGTTGTGGGACCTCCACCAGCCACGTTGGAGGTCGTGGGACCTTCATGAGCCACGCTGGAGATCAGGAGACCTCCACCCACCGTGCCTGAATTCCAGGAAGTTGGGAGACCTCCACCCGTCATTCCACCCTGCTCCCCAGTTCGGTAGCCTAGGGACAGTGGTAAGCCACCGGATCGGCCCTGGATTTTGGTCCAGGGATCTTTGGACCGAGGAAGGCCTCCTGACTTGCCTGGGTGGTCGGTTCAGTGGTCCACGGACTTGGGTAGACCACCCGACCCATTTTTGCTTATTTGCTTTGGTGTCTTGGACTTTGTGTCGCCCCAAACTATTGTTTTTGGTCTGTGAGTGTGTGTATGTGGGGGGGATCTTTGTTTCGGCCCACCTGGCCTTGGACCCCCACCGACTCCCAGGGGGGGGTGCTTCTTTTGTTTGTGTTTTTGGTTTTGATGGTTCTTTGGGGTGTTTGGAATCCACCCCTTTGAGGGGGGATTCTGTCGTGATCGGGAGCAAGGTTAGGACCATGCCCACGCTTTATGTTCATTTATTGGTCGGTGTCCACTGCATTATTGTTATTATGATTATGAGTTTGTTTATGATTTAGTTCCCTGTGGTTTGTTTTCACTATATTGTCATTATGACAATTAGTTTGATTATGAGTAAGTTCCCTGTTTATTGTTATCATGTCTTCCCTTGTCACGTGATGTGTGTGTCTTATGTTTGTCCTTTTGTATTTTAGTATATTTTTGTATGGTGCCCTTCATGTTCTTAGTATGTCTGTGTCTCCCTGTCTGAGTGTGTATGTGTGCAGCCCCTCCCATCTTGTGAGTTCACCTGCTGCTCTGATTACCCTCCCAGCTGTTCTGTGTTTCCCATTTATGAGTTCCCCTATTTATGCTTGTCTCTGTTCAGTGTTCTCTGAGAAGTCATCATGTCATTCTTGTGTCTCGTCCCATGCCATTTTCTTTGTCTTATGCCACGTGAGTTTTCCTTGCCATGTTAGGTTTATGCTATGTTTGCCAAGTTTTAGTGAGTTAAGTTCTGTTAATAAATCACTGTTCACACCTGACCCTGCCTGCACTTCTGAGTCCTCTTTTGCACCCGGATCTGCCCGGAGGGCAGCCTCAGAAGTTTTACAGCTAGCAGATATACTTGTAATAACACCTCTACATTTTCCACCACATGAGTAAGTGACAACCATATATGTAAACAACATAAGGATTATATTGTAAACTAAAATTATGCTAGAAAATATGCATTTTCTACTCACCAAGTGGCAGAGGCCTGTGGCTCTACACTCAATATTCACAGTTTTGCTGAATCAAGACCCACATTAAGTTTTATCTTCATTTGTTTATTCTTATAATGCTGGCTGTAAACCAGGCTGACAAATTCTCCTTGCTGTTTCTGCTGCTGTGGCCAAGCAACATCCTGACCACACTGCTGTTGACAGGTAGCAGGCTGCTGGAACGTTGGAGGCTGCTATCGCTACCGTAAAGCACCACTCTGGTGCAGGAATATCCCTCCCTACTACAGCTGCTTTTTGTCTTCAGTCAATCACAGTTTAGTTTCATAGACCCCGTCCCCTTGTAAAGTTGTCTAACTTTTCTCACACTTTCTGACTCGTGGAAACTAAATTGAGGAGGATTCTGTAAAAGTTCGAGATACCTGCGACGACTCTGTGACTATTTTGAGAAAAAAGCTGTTGCACAAATTTTTTGAACGTGTTGAAAACTCTTGGAGACAGGACAGCGAGGCCCTGCAACTCATGAGAGGAAATTGCAAAACCCCGCGAATGTTTGGAGAGATTTTGGAAACTCCTCGCTAATACAGTTCTTCAACCAACCACAAGCTGTTGCAGCCCAGTGATTCAAAGATTCAAAGATTTTTATTTGTCAATTCTTCTATATGTACAAGACATACAGTAGAATTGAAATGCTGTTTCTGTCTCTCTCTTAGTGGTGTGCACAATATGTAAGACAAGAAGGAATAAGGATGGGAAACAACAACAACAGTCTATGTACAGTAATGCTATCCATAGTGCAAATAACGGTAAAACACAGCAATCCTATGTACAGTAAACTGTAATACCAGTAAATTGTGAGTTCAAAGCGGTAACGGGGGTGCAGACAGTGGCAGATTGGTCTGTACATGATCAGTATTTTAATGACAGACAGCAGCAAGTATGACATTTGTGCAAAATGATTGCAGTAAGGTGCAAGACATATAGCAGCAGATGTGATACTGTTGGTGTGCCAAGTCTTTCTGTGCAAACAGCTGAGGTAGAGTTATTGTGTGGGTAAGTGTGTTACGATCCAGGGGCGGGGGGCGGGGGGAGAGGCAGAGTTCAGGGTCCTGATAGCCTGGTGAATAAAGCAATTTAGCAGTCTTGTGGAGCAGGCCCATAGGCTCCGGTACCTTCTCCCTGAGGGCAGGGGGCTGAAGAGGGAGTGTGAGGGGTGGGAGGTGTTGCATGCAATGTTGATGGTTCTGCAGGTGAAGCAGGTATGGTAGATGTCCAAGAGGGAGAGCAGAGGGGCACTGATGATCTTGCTGGTTGCTTTCAGTGTACGTTGTAGAGTTTTCTGGCAGGAGGTGGTGCAGCTTCCATACCACACAATGATGCAGCTGATGAGGATGCTCTAAATGGTGCTCCAGCAGAATGAGCACATGATGGTGGGTGGGACTCATGCTCTCCTCAGTTTGCGGAGGAAAGAGAGGTGAGTTTCAGCCTTCTTGGACAGGGATGTAGTGTTGTTGGACCAGGAGAGGTCCTCGGAGATGTGGATCCCCAGGAACTTGGTCCTGCTCACCCTCTCCACAGCTGCTCCATGGATGATCAGAGGGGGATGCTGTGTGTGCCCTCTCCTGAAGTCGACCACAATCTCCTTGGTTTTTCCCAAGTTCAGGAAGAGATTATTGTCATTACACCACTGGACCAGTTGGCTCATTCATTTCTGTAGTTGGCCTCTTCATTGTTTGTGATGAGGCCCACTGCCGCTGTGTCGTCTGCAAATTTGATGATGTGGTTGATGCTGTAGGCTGGTACGCAGTCATGGGTCAGCAGGGTAAAGAGCAGCAGGCTGAGCACACACCCTTGTGGGGCCCCATGTGCTCAGTGTGATGGCCTTGGAGGTGTTGCTAGCGACCTACATGATCTGTGGCCTCTCTGTGAGAAAGTCCAGCACCCAGTTACAGAGAGAGGTTTTGAGTCCCAAGTGTCTGAGTTTTTGTATTAGGTGCTGGGGGATGATTGTGTTGAATGCTGAGCAGAAGTCCAACAACAGCATTCACACATAGAAGTTCTTTGAGTCGAGGTGGGCGAGGGCTGGATGGAGAGCAGCAGCGATGGCATCTTCTGTTTGACCTGTATGTGAACTGAGATGGATTGTGGGAGGGAGGCAGGGTGGACTTGATGTTCTGCATGACCAGCATGCATGACCTACATGAAGCATTTCATTATGATAAAGGTCAGTGCTGCTGGCCGGTAAACGTTGTAGCTGGTTGGGACAGGCTTCTTTGGGACTGGTATCATGGTAGCAGGTTTGAAACACGTGGGGACAACAATTTGACTCAGGGAGATGTTGAAGATGTCAGTCAGGACATTCATGAACTCCTACACACAGTCCTTCAGAACGCAACCTGGTATATTGTCTGGTCCAGCTGCCTTGTGTGCGCTGATCTTGGAGAGGGTCCTCTTCAGGCTAGCCAGATCAAGGCTTATAGCCTGCTCATCTGGGGAAGGTGTGGTCTTCTGTGCTGATGTGCTATTTTGTGTTTCAAAGCGGCCAAAAAAGTCATTTAAGCTGTTAAGCAGTGTGATGTCATTCGCACAGGTCTGAGGTGGAGGTTTGCAGTTAGTGAGGGTCTGTATGCCACGCCAGAGAGACTGTGCATCTCTGGTGTTGCTGAAGTGTCTGGATATTTTCTTTATGTACTGTCATTTTGCTTTTCGTTTTTCTCCTTAGATTTCAGCAGTCTTTAGAGTGACTTAATGTCTGATATAGAAGAGCCTCGTGATCTCCAGAGGCATCTGCTAACCCACAGTCAAAGGTCACACTTTGCTCTCCTTAGTTCACTGACCTGTGTTCTTATGAGCATCCTTTACCCGAACAATTAAAAAAGTGGATTTACTGTACACATACTGTATGTCATATAAATTTTATCCTTATAAATCATATAAATTTTATATTACATCAGTTTTTATATTATGAACATAAATTATGTATGCAACAGCACATACAGTGGTGTGAAAAAGTGTTTGCCCCTTTCCTGATTTCTTTGTTTTTTGTATGTTTGTTACACCTAAATGTTTCAGACCATCAAACAAATTTAAATATTAGACTAAGATAACACAAGTAAACACAAAATGCAGTTTTTAAATGAAAGTGTTTATTATTAAGGGTAAAAAACCCCCCAAAACAAATCTACATGGCCCTGTGTGAAAAAGTGATTGCGCCCCCTCTCCTGTTAAAACATAAATTAACTGTGGTTTATCACATCTTTGGAAAGCTGAGTTCAATTTCTCTAGCCACACCCATACCTGATTACTGCCACACCTGTTCTCAATCAAGAAATCACTTAAATAGGACCTGCCTGACAAAGTGAAGTAGACTTAAAGATCCTCAAAAGCTAGACATGGGGCGGCGTGGTGGAGAAGTGGTTAGCACTGCGGCAGCACAGCAACTCAACCTTGGCCGGGGGATCCTGGGTTCGATCCCAGCCCCCGACCAACAGTGATCTGTGTGGAGTTTGCATGTTCTCCCTGTGTCTGTATGGGTTTACTCCGGGATTTCTCCGGTTTCCTCCCACATGCCAAAAACATGCAAGTTAGGTTAATTGGCATCAAAACTGGGGATTCTAAATTGTCCTTAGGTATGACTGTGAGAGTGAATGGTTGTCTGGCTCTCTGTGTTGGCCCTGCCAGGGTGTACCCTGCCTCTCGCCCAAAGATGCTGGGATAGGCTCCAGCACCCCCACGACCCGAGAAAGAATTAAGCGGAAGAAGATGAATGAATGAAAAGCTAGACATCATGCTGCAATCCAAAGAAATTCAGGAACAAATGAGAAACAAAGTAGTTGAGATCTATTAGTCTGGAAAGGGTTATAAAGCCATTTCTAAAGCTTTGGGACTCCAGCGAACCACAGTGAGAGCCATTATCCACAAATGCGGAAAACATGTAACAGTGGTGAACCTTTCCAGGAGTGGCCAGCCGACCAAAATTACCCCAAGAGCACAGTGACAACTCATCCAAGAGGTCAAAAAAACCCCCACAACAACATCCAAAGAACTGCAGGCCTCACATGCCTCAGTTAAGGTCAATGTTCATGACTCCACCATAAGAAAGAGACGGAGCAAAAATGGCCTGCATGGCAGAGTTCCAAGACGTAAACCACAGCTGAGCAAAAAGAACATAAAGGCTCGTCTCAGTTCCGCCAGAAAACCTCTTGATGATCCCCAAGACTTTTGGGAAAATACTCTGTGGGCTGACGAGACACAAGTTGAAATTTTTGGAAGGTGTGTGTCCCATTACATCTGGCGTAAAAGTAACACAGCATTTCAGAAAAGGAACATCATACCAACAGCAAAATATGATGGTGATGGTCTGGGGCTGTTTTGCTGCTTCAGGACCTGGAAGACTTGCTGTGGTAAATGGAACCATGAATTCTGCTGTCTACCAAAAAATCCTGAAGAACAATGTCCGGCCATCTGTTTGTGACCTCAAGCTGAAGCGCACTTGGTTTCTGCAGCAGGAATTTGATCCAAAACACACCAGCAAGTCCACCTCTGAATGGCTTAAGAAAAACAAAATGAAGACTTTAGAGTGGCCTAGTCAAAGTCCTGACCTGAATCCGACTGAGATGCTGTGGCATGACGTTAAAAAGGCGGTTCATGCTCAAAGACTTCCAATGTGGGTGAATTACAACAATTCTACAAAGATGAGTGGGCCAAAATTCTTCCACAGCGTCGTAAAAGACTCATTGCTAGTTAACACAAATGCTTGATTAAAGTTGTTGCTGCAAAGGGTGGCCCAACCAGTTATTAGGTTTAGGGGCAATCACTTTCTCACACAGGGCCATGCAGGTTTGGATTTTTATTTTTTTTTTTTTGCCCTTAATAATAAACACCTTCATTTAAAAACTGCATTTTGTGTTTACTTGGGTTATCTTTGTCTAATATTTAAATTAGTTTGATGATCTGAAACATTTAAGTCTGACAAACATACAAAAAATGAGAAATCAGGAAGAGAGCACGCACTTTTTCATACCACTGTGCAATATATATAAAGTATGAACGATCTCTGACTGGATAAATGCAATGTGTGAACTTTTTAAAAGAGCAGTTCAGGCCCATACTTTCTACTTTGGGGAGTGATGCAGGGAATTCACCCCACCTTGCTGAAATGCTGATCTCATGGGCTTTTGGGGAGGTTTGATGTTCAGCAGCAGGTTTTCCCAACATCACACACTTGTTTCTACAGCTGTTACTATGAGCAGCAAAAGAGGAGAAGGCCCCTGGGGATTCCCTCTCTCTGTCTCTCTCTCTGTCTCTCTCACTCGTTCTTTGACCATGTGTGCAGTGTAAAGTGAATGGCATCAGTGGTATGCATCTTAAACCCAAAAGCCTGACGTCTGCAGTGTGGAGTTTAGCATAACATTCCTGTGAAGACTCCTGCATAGTAAAAAAAAAAAAAACAACTTGTGTGAGAGTGACTGGTTGAAGCGATGTGCACATTAAATAGAGCATAATGAACACCTGAGGGCTTTGAAACATACCCTGTCTTATTAATGGGGTCAAAATTTCAGATTCACATTCAGTTTTTTTAAACAAGTTGCCTGCCAGCTAACTACAGTGACAGCTGTGTATCAGACTGAATCAAGTGTCAGGACAGAAAGTGCAGTGATTCAGATATGTCTGTCCTTTTCACTCTGTCTCTTTCCCCGTGCATATGAGTGTATGTGTGACTCTATTAATAATGCAGAGGCAAAGAGGCTTTTGGTACCGCTCACACAGTGTCAGACTTTAGAATAATTCCTGATACAGTCCTCTTGTTCAAGGGCATCCTAGTAGAAATCCCTCTGCCAGTAAATCTTCTCACTGAAAATTTTCTGTGCATTACAGGCGCAGTGTGGAGTCCCTCACATTGTTTAAGTGCATGTGCTCCATTTCGGTGTTCCCGCTCGCAGTAATGAGCTTCATAACAGCTTGATCTGCATTACAGTCAAGCTATTTGTGCAGCCAGCCCAAAGGGTGTCTTCAGGCTGTCATGTTTAAATAACAATGACTGGGCAATTAAACCCCAGACTTAACCATCTGATAAGTAGCTCATGATCTTTGACAATGCACACCCCAGAGTGTTAATGTGGAATATGACTATATATTTGCATTTATTTATTTATTTGCAGAATCTAAAGCCTTGTAAGGTGTCATAACTACAAGAATTGACAAAATAATCAGTGCAGAAATAAATATCCCCACATTCTAAAGAAGTAGGCGGTTGACTCATCATCACCCTCAGTATTGTTAACATTGCAGTACTTTTGTCATCTGGTCTCTTTGCCATTTTTACTAATATACTGCAGCCCTGAAGTTTTTGAGACATCATCCAAAATGTGTGAATGCCAATGACAGTTTCAGTCTGGAAAGCTGTTAATTGGTCTTTCTTTTGTAGGCGGCCTGGTGGTGGAGTGGTTTATCAAAATCACCACACACCTAAAAGTTTCCCCATTTGAATCTCCTTGTTTGTGCATACATGACACCAAATTTATGACATGCTTTTATCGAGTTTTTGCATATGACGTCAGGGGGCGTGCCGCACTGGCCCGTTAGAGTGTGCCGCCATATTGGATGGCAAGAAACGGCAGCACCAGGGTGAAACAAACCACATAGCTCACGTGTATCTACAAACTCCGCAAAATGGTGTACTCCTGTTGTTCCCCCTGATAAGGGGATAAGCGGGGAATTAAATGGCCAGTGTGAAATGCAAAAAAAAAAAAAAAAAGTTGGATTTTTTAATAATTACCTTCACTGACAGTTTTACCCTCGGCCGGGGGATCGCGGGGATCATGAGACCGTGGGCTCGATCCCAGCCCCCGACCAACAGTGAGCTGTGTGGAGTTTGCATGTTCTCCCCGTGTTGCGTGGGTTTACTCCGGGATTTCTCCGGTTTCCTCCCGCATACCAAAAACATGTAGGTTTAGGGCGCTCGCGCACGCAGCGGCCGGTGGCTTGTCACCAGACTGCAAACCAAATCTACCTACAGGTACAAATACGTAACAAAAAAAAAAAAAAAAAAAAAAAAAAATTGTGGTTTGGGGGCGCCTCTCTGCTTGCTACGATGCACACATGAAAGGGGAGAAAACTATTGTACATATGCATAAAATCAGGCACGTTTTAACGCGGCGTGCCGTGGAGAGCCTTTAAAAAAAAAAAAAGAAAACACGCAGCGCGCTTCACTCACCTCCGAGTGAGGAGCTGCTGTTTTCCGACTCGTTCACCAGCCAAGACTTCACATCATCCACATCCCTTTCCGCTGACACGTTTTCCGATATTTTTTCCTCCTGCTCCCCTTCGTCTTTGAAAGATATCATCTCATCGTTTGCCCCCAAATCATCCCCGCTGAGCAGATTACTGGCAGTCATTGTTCTGTTAATTGCTCCAGCTGTTACCCCACACCCACCACCTCCGTTCAACTGAGGCATTTTGGCACACCAGAGGAGCGCACGGGAGCAAGATTAAAAACACTTGTCTGCTGTTATGGCTGCTGACAATGACTCCACTGAATATGACACAGACATCGCAGACACAGTGTCAGAGGCCATAGTGTCAGTTGTTGAAGAGGATGATAGGATGTTATTATGTCAGATTGTGACTGTGTGTTCTCCTCACTCATTCTGATCGCTAAACAGTACAAGTTACGCCTGGGTTGTCACAGTGCAACTGCTGCTCTTGCCATCCAAGATGGCGGCACCTACGGCGTGTTTATGTTTACCCCAGGGAGTCACGTGAATTTTATGAGCCTACGCAAAAACTCCATAGGCTAATTGGTGATTCTATATGTCATATACCATATATACCATAGGTATATGTGTCTCTGTTCACAAGAATTTAAATACAACAATGAATCTGCCTGGATGCAGCTTTGAGTTAAAAAGAATAAAGCTTATGTGAATCATTCAGTCACTGTATTGCCTGCTATTAGAGACTCATGTCCTCCAACAGAAAACAACCTTTTATAGCAGCGGTCACCAACTAAAACTGCAAGAGGTTCAATAAGTCAATCCTCCTCCTCAGCTGAGGTCTGAAGTAGGGATGGGAATCTTTAGGCATCTCATGATTTGATTATGATTCAGGGCTCCAATTTGATTCTAAAATGATTCTCGATGCATCTTGATGCATTTTTTTTCTGTTCAGGATTTTGGTTTCCAATGTGACAACTTGGTACTTTTAAAAAGTATTTGCAATGACCAATGAATTTACTTCCAACATCCTTTAATAAAACAAATGGAAGAGAAATGTAATAAGTCACACGGACAAATTAATCTCAAAATGTGCTTTTAAGAACTGCCATCCTTTCGTGGACATTCTTTCAGAAGACCACAGCTGTCTCCAGGCAGGCCAGTATCATTTAACTTGCTTTTAGACATTGTTTTATTAAGCTCATGTTTCAGCTGCTTTTAGTTCTGTATTAATTTTTAAACCAAAAAAATGCTCAATTTCAAACAAAAAATGTAATGTAATTAGAGCGGTGCGGAGGCACAGTGGTTAGCACTGTGGCAGCACAGCAATTCAGCCTTGGCCATGGGATCCCGGGTTCAATCCCAGCCCCTGACCAACAGTGATCTGTGTGGAGTTTGCATGTTCTCCCCGTGTCTGCATGGGTTTCCTCCCACAGGCCAAAAACATGCAGGTTAGGTTAACTGGAGACTCTAAAGTGGCCCTAGGTGTGAATGTGTGTGTGAATGGTGAAGGGATAGTGCTGTACCGTGGCTGCTTCATCCATCCAGGTGGATGCCCTGAATTTCCCCTCTGGGGATCAATAAAGTATACAAAATCAAAAAATTAATATAAAATTTTACAATACAGGAGGATGCTATATATGTTAGACTCCAGTCAAATCGCTATAAAATTCTAAAATTTACAGATAAAAATGATAAAAATGTAAAGTTTTACAGGAGAACATAAACTAAATAGCATTGCATTTAAAAGGATTAATATCTAAAAAGCAAAATTTCACAAAAGTCCATGTCTATGTATATTTTCAGTACAGAAAAACTCTTTTAAATATTAAACATAAAATAACAAACAAAAATATAATTCCTTTCTGCAGAATTACACAGACATTAAAAAAAAAATCAACAGTAACACTCAGTTCCAGCACGGATGGAGTTAGAACTCCATGGTTACAGGAAAAGGGGAGGTGGAACTTTTCATGTTCAGTAACACACATGATATCGTAGGCTACCAAAAAGACCTCTATATAACCAGCATCAAACGGGCCCAACCTGACCGTGGTCCTGGACAACGCAACCTCACCCCTGTATGTTAGCACAGACAAGTCTCGGCAGACTCAGAGGCAGAAGTGCCGCCATAAATACACTCAAGTTTCACACCAGTGCTTCATTTCGTACGTAAAGACCTGGAACAAAGTGTCACAGTTGGTGCCTGGGCTGGGCAGAAAGCTGGACTCATGTGTGTGGCGTTTTCTCAGCATAATTTATTATTTACAAAACCACAAAATAAAACTCAGCTTGTGAGCTGGAAATAAACACAAAAGACTTGGCAAGACAGACAAGGCAGAACAGAAGTGTGGGTTCACGCCAGTATGACAAAGGAGGCCGCACCCAGGTAAGGGGAGGCGTTCCTTAAATAAAGCAGGTTTCATTAACACAAAATACACACAGTCGTGGATAATCAAGAAATCAACAGAACAAGAACCAAGCTAGACTAAGGCAGAAATAAACAACACACATAAACTTAAACCCAAGACCAAAATAAAGAGCACTAACATGACTGGGATAATAATAAGCAGAGCAATGAAGAACTAAGGCAAGAATAATAAAACATAACCATGACTATGATAATAATAATACTAAGGACAAGCAGGAAAAATCAGTTACACAAAACAGAGTCCATGAACCAAAAACACTGGTGAAATAGAACAGAGAATCTCACAAAAATAAACTCAAAGCGAAGACGTAGGCTGGAGCCCAGGTCCTGATGACAAGGAATATAAACTATCAATCAGAGTGAGGACATGGGGCCCAGTCCACGTCCTGACACAGAGCGTTTGTGTCCGGGTGGATATCCTGGCCTTATGTGTGTGTGTGATGCCCACAGTAAACCGTGTTTTTGCAAACTGCTGCATACCTGCTGGAGTGGTCGGACTCAGAGTTTCTGCAGAGAGTGGATTCTGTGGGACAGTGGAGAGTGGAATCTGAGCACCAAAGGGCTCACACCATAAGAGGTCCGAGAAGTCAGCATTTCAATTCCGCTTTTATGGTTTCACCAAAGCAAAACAGTATCCTTTTTTCCCAAATTCCATCAAAAGGCTTCCGAGTCCAGACGGTGGCCTCTCGGAATCCAGATCCAGACTGGAGTAGGCCAGTTGGTGACCCCTGTTTTAGAATGATTTTACTAGCAGGTCTTAAGCATTATAGATTACAAGTTTGCAAAGTGTGACCTCTAGTAGTTATGAAAAATGACTTCATGCAGTAAGACAGCAGGGGGTGAGAGGTGTAATCTGTTGAAAACAGTCCCTCACGCTCTCTTATTCATAACCTCTATATTTCCCCTACATTTAACTTGCCGTTTTAACACCAAACCCTATCTAGTAGTGATTTAAAACACCTATAAATATATATTTAATGGAAAAAAGAAGTGAATTGGCAACCTAGAAGTGTAGGAAAGCACAATTTTGAGTACCATCCCCTAGTGCTTGTCTTTATAAGTTCACGATGTGATTATCTACCTTGCCTCAACCAAACACACTTTTAAGTATGCATTTAGAAAATGCTACATATGGAAATAATAAAAATCGTCCCACGATTATGGAATATAAAAGGAAAGGATGTTCCCTGGTTCATATATTGTTAAATGTCAACAAGTTACACAATAATCTATCTGTAACTGCTGTTCTCAAATGAACTAGATGTCAAATAGGGTGTGATTTACTGAAATCTTCTTTATTATTCTCTTCAATTTATCACTAACAAAAGTTCATAATATGCTTTAAAATATGATTTATCAGGCTTGCTTTCAGATCTACAGTAGAATGACATATTTTTGGTGAAAGACTTGTTTGCCTGTACACAATGCATCTTAGTCCAACACTTTTAACACAAGCACTGCTTACACAGTGACAAGAATTCTTCTTCTTCTTCCGGTTCCGGCGCCACACGAGTTGGCTGCCTTTTGCAACAGCGGCTCAATTCTGAGTCTTTTTATCTTCCTTCTTCTTTCTGATCCGGTGATAACTTTCTGATCCGGCACACCTTTCACTCTATATATATCACGGACACACAGATCGCCCCAAAGGTCTCCTGAGACGGCGGACGGAGCCACTGTTTATAGCAGGAGACGATACAGCAGGGAAGAGCTAGCTAGCACTCAACCGCCACCCGGTGCTAACGGAGAAACTCGACATACCGGGAAACTGAAGTGAAAACGACACGGGTGCCGGCCTGGAGTTTAGGCGGCGTGCAAGAAATATAAGACAGAATAATAAAGAGCGATGGCAAGAACCAAGCAGACCGCCCGTAAATCTACTGGAGGAAAAGCCCCCCAGGAAGCAGCTGGTCATCAAGGCTGCTCGAAAAAGCGCCCCGGCCACCGGCGGAGTGAAGAAGCCTCACCGTTACAGGCCCGGTACCGTGGCTCTGAGAGAGATCCGTCGCTACCAGAAATCCACGGAGCTGCTCATCCGTAAGCTGCCCTTCCAGCGCCTGGTGAGGGAGATCGCTCAGGACTTCAAGACTGACCTGCGCTTCCAGAGCTCCGCCGTCATGGCTCTGCAGGAGGCCAGCGAGGCCTACCTGGTGGGTCTCTTCGAGGACACCAACCTGTGCGCCATCCACGCCAAGAGGGTCACCATCATGCCCAAAGACATCCAACCGGCCCGCCGCATCCGCGAAGAGAGAGCCTAGACTTTCTGCTGCACATCCCCCAACCACAATGCTCCGCACTGTGTGTGTGTGTATATATATATATATATATATATATATATATATATATATATATATATATATATATATAGTAATATGTACATATGTATACTAGCTGTTCTTGTTTTTTCTTGCCTTCTGATTGCTGCTCTGAGTGTTGCTATCCCTGTGCTGTTGCAATCCTGGAATTTCCCCATTGTGGGACTAATAAAGGCTTATCTTATCTTATCTTAATTAGATGTTCAAAAGTAAGATGTGCTTTATCCAATCAGGAGGACACTTGGCAGTTAATTTTTACAATACAGTGTTTATAGTCATTTTGTCTGTTGGATTAAAAAGTACATTTAGACAGAGGAACTTAGCTGAATGCAAACATTCTCATGAGCTCACCACACGAGTTCCAATGCAATGGCCTCCTTAACCTTCCACCTTCTGGTTAAACCCACTTCCTGAGTTTAAAGGGTGAGCGTTGTTAGAAAGGTGTCGCTTATGCTGTAATACTAACTGTATAGGCAGGGTTGACAAAGGTGCTTATCCTTACAGCTGTGGCATGTCTGTTATCTCAAATAAAAGCACCCAAATAGGCTTCTGTACAAACAATGACCATGATAAGATCCTGAGTGCTAGTACAAACTTGTTAAAGGAGTGGTCAGTTCTGTGCATGCTGTCCACCACTTCTGTTGCCATCCACAGTGGGCTAATACATGGCTGTAATAGACTCATGTTACATCTCAAAGCCTGCAGTCCTCCTCATGTTTACAGGAAGCTACTGCTCATCATGCTCAACTGAAACATCTGTTAGCCTGTTTTCCACCACTAGAACAAAGACAACCTTCACAGAATTTCCTGACCACTAACCCACATGTCAACATGCTCACCCAACCACACCGACACCCCATAAAGTAAACTGCTCCGGCAGGTGGTTATCTCTCTTGTTTTGACCCATGACCTGCGAGCTGAGCAGTGGTCCATCACAAGCCTAATAGTGACCCATTAATCATGAGAAAGGAGGAAGTGGAATGATCGGGCCTCACTTATCAGCCTAAACACCGGAGACCAAAAACACATTGTTGGTTTGAGGTGAGCAGTAGTCTGGGGGATTTTACTATGTGGACTCTGATGTTTGTGTATGCATGTTTTCTGTTTCTCTTTGTTTTTTTGTTTTTAAATGTGACTGCATGTGCATTTTATGGCTAATTCATAATAGCAGTGTTTTAGTTAAGTAATGAAGGTAAATTGAAATGCAAGAAAAACGAACAGAACATTTTCTTAAGAGTAAATATTGAGGGGGACAGTAAAAGTATTAAGTCAGGACTATTTCTAGCTTTTTGGGAAACCTAGGCAAGATTATGTTTGGGGGCCCATGTTTTGTACAAAAGGAAAGAGTTTTCTAATGTTCCATGAATTAATCTTAAGCTGCATTGTACCCAGTGTGGAATGTGAATGACCAGTTCCAACTCTTGTTTGTCCCTTTTGTCTTGTTTGCTTATGAAAAAAAAAATCAGTAAAAATGTTGGAAAAAATACATGAAAATGCCATGATCGTCAGCTAAAACTTAGGATATTTGATTGCCGGCATAGACAATCTTTGTCAGAGTTTGACTTTATGAAGATAAAATCAACTACAGGCTTGTCGACATGTATCAGTCACATGTGCACATCTTTTTTTATGTGTGTGGAACTGACCACTGTTAAGCATTGACAGCTGGTGCTTGGAACACTGTGCATTTTTTGGTATGTGGCCTCTAAAAGAAAGTTTGGACACCCCTGTGGGTAAGGGTACTTATGCACAAAAACATGGCGTATGTCCTTTTCCACGGAAAATTTCAGATGAATCAAGAATGAATTGACCGTGGAAATATGCACAGCCCCACGCCAACTTCATGGCTGGCGTACGTACGTTTCTACTCTTTTTGGTCCATTGGCAACACTTAGACAGGTGATGTTGGGAGACTGACAATGACATGAAAATTATTGTACACACCAGAGACACATGATGAACTAGAAAAGCACTCGGAGAGCGCAGACCTCCGCCAAGTACCTCAGTTCCCCCCAAATATTGGGATTTTCCCCAAATGTAATAGTCCTACATTATTTTTATCTATATTCAGATTCCTCGACCATCAAAACATACCTTTAGCAATTGGATTCACATTGATATCTTTATTAGTTCAGTAGTTATTGACAAAAATCACTTTTTCGGTAATGGCGGTTTTCTTGTGGATATAGCTCCATAGCTTTTGAAGATACAACAAATCCATTGGCACACTACTGATTCCTCAGTGTCTTGGCTATATTTTGGTGTTTGTTGTATGTTTATATCTCAATTTGTTACCTTACAGTGATGAAAATTCCAAAGATCCCCTATTATTTCTTGTTCTGGATCACAGTATCCGGATTTTTTGCAGGATCGGGATCAGTCTTTGATATTTCGTAGAACCTATTGGGATCTTATCCTGTATTTTTTTGGCAAGCGTCCTGACCATTTATTGTGGAGTTATATACACATATGCTAAAAATGGCCCTATCTCACAATGATAAAGAATCCTTTAAAAAATTCCTGGATCCAGATGGTGATCCGGATCACTCCCAAAATCTAATCATTTCTTCCTTGTCCCATTTGGGACTTGTCCAGAAAATTTCGTCAAAATCCGTTCATAACCTTTTGAGTTATGTTGGTAACAGACAGACAAACAAACAAATAAACCCTGGTAAAAACATTATCTCCTTGGCGGAGGTAGCAAACATCCAAGTGTGCACAATTAGATGAGTGGATATAAAAGCAAACACAAAGAAGTGCAGAAAATGCCTCTAACAACAATGGCATTAGCGTTATTAGAGGATATTGCAAATCGCGCAGTGAAAAGAGAAAGGGTATTTAGAGAGAGAAGATTTTCTGGCTCAGGATGATGACTGGCTTGTTAGCTGGTTTAGGTTTCCACGGCAGTCCTTGTGGAACTGTGCTCAGAGCTACAGCCGCTCTTGGAGTGCGACATGGCGAGAAGCCGTGTCCTGCCCGTCCCAGTGCAGGTACTGACAACTCTGGGGTTTCTGGAAACAGGGGCATGCCAGAGGGAGCTGGCAGACCAATCGGGAATTTCCCAGTCAACTCTGAGCTGAGCTATGCTAGCTGTGTGGGATGGCATTATCTGGCTGTTACCCAGGTATATCATATTCCCATACAATGCAGTTGAACAGCCCAACATCAAAGTGCAGTTTGCAGCGAGGTCCGGTTTTCCTAATGATTCTAATGAACAGCATTGTTGGGAACAAACTACAAGCTGGCACTGTGTGGATGGGTGGCTTCTTGGTGAGTAAATTCACGTAATTGTCCTAAATAACCCACCTTATGTGCAATGTGCCTGTGCACCCCAAATATCACCCCATCTTCAAATTTTCATTACAAGTCAGTGGGTTGAGTAAGTGACTTTCTTTTTTTGCTGATTAAACTACAGTTTCACAGCATTCTACCAAGCCCCCAATTGCCTCTGTATGTACAGTAGTTATGTCAATAAATACATGCGTACAGTTTGAAATGCAACAGTCTCACCCTTTCCCCGGAGCACTTCATTCATTTACAATAGTAGTGTCTGTAATCCATGTAAGCTGTGTATAACTGTAATGGATGAGATTTGCATTTTGGACATAAAATATGTACTTGTCGAGTCTAATATGATCTGCTTTCAACTGACAGGTGACCGTGGCTATCCACTAAATAGGTTCTTATTGTCTTCTTCTTCATGACTGTTTTCCTTTAATTCAACCAACTGATCCACGCTGCTGGTCACAAATTGATTGATTCATTGATTCATCATTAACAACAACATTGTATGAAAGATACAACATATTTTTAAAAACAATGGCATGATACAAGAAAGTGCACATACGTATTTCCATTGTGGTCCCTAAGAGAGATTGCAGCTGGTCTCATATCTGGAACCTTCTGCTTTGTAATCTGGCACTTAAACCACTGAGCTATACATGCTGCAAATCAAAGTGATCAGCTGATGTTTCTGAGGACGACTGCAGATGTCAGTTGAAACATGTCAAGGTTAAATAAACATCTCCTTCTCATCCCTGTCTGAATAAAAGACACAATAAACTAATCTTATAGGGCTGTGAGCAGGCTATTAAATTACCTGTATCCGGCACTAACGCTGGAGGACAGCATGCCAAACAAAACATTTTTACGTGCCTCTACCTCATTCAGGAGTGTCTCCAACTCAAAATTAAATTAAATCCATTATTTTTGATCATGGATTCAGGAGAATCAAATGTGCAGCACTTGGATATATCTAGTATTTTCATACCTATTTCTATCTAATTGCATAATCAAATGGAGGCATGTCAAGGGAGGAATCCGGTATTTCATCACATGCTTTCAAGCAGATTGGTATGTACAAAGGAAATGTACTTGGATTTCTGCGTACGGACTATTTCATACATCGGGATTTTTTTTTTGCTTACAGCATTTTCTTGATTTGAACGTACATCATCTTTCAGTAGAAAATCCACGCAAGTCTTTGTACATGAGGCCCCTGGTCTACATGAACAGAAAAAAATTAAGCCATTACATAGAATAATAAAAATTAAATCAGCAAGAATGTGGAAAATTTACAAGAAAAATGGCTGAAATTAAAGAGAAAAAGGTAGAAAATTTTCAATGGAACAAGAAGCAAATATACAAGAAGAAACTGTAAAATTACAAGAAAAAATTAACACATTTATTAAAAAAAGTTGCAAACCTGTGACAAAACAATTGCACATTTCATGGGAAAACCCCAGCAATTTCACAAGAAAAAAGTGTGAATTGATGATTAAAAAAAAGTCACAAATGAATGAAAAGTTGCAAATTTACGAGAAAAACATTGTGCATTTATCAGAAAAAGTGCAAATTTATGAGTAAAAGTCACACAATGAGGAAAAAAGGAATTTAACAAGCAAAAAGTTGCAAATTTCTGAATAAGAATTATTACATTTCAGAGAAAAAGTTGAAAATTTATATTGGGAAAAAATGCTAATTTACAAGAAAAAAAAATCCCTTATACATTTATGAGGAAAAGTTCCAAACTTACATGGAAAAAGTAACAAATGGAAAGGAAAAGTTGCACGTTAACAAGAAAACCATTCTTGCATTAATGCTTAGTATTGTTTCTTTTAATGCATTTTATTCAGTAATACTATGATATAAAAAAGTTTATGATGATATTGGATGTGTGTGGGTGTGTGTGTGTGGGGGGGGAGGATTCTCTCTTTTTTTCCAGGTAGGGTAGGACACTTTGATTTATGACTATATTCCACCCTTCAAAATGTGAACAGGTGATATGTAAAATTTAACTTTAACAAAATAGTTTAATATCTCATTCGAGCAGTTTTCCTATGCCAAATATTTCCAGTCAGTAGCCAGAAGCTGACAAATGCTAGACCCCTTGAAGTCTAATTTCTGATGTTATAAGTAAGTTCATATAAAGTGTACCATTTATTAGCATATAAATACAATCATGATTTCCCCACTTTCACATTCTAAAACATGTTTATTGTGAGAAATACAGTATGACCTCAGGGGCAGGCCATTCAACAAATTTCGGGCGACTGTGTTGGAAAATCTGGCTTAGGAATGCTCTATAAAGCTTGAATTAATTAACAGACACCCAAACCATTATTTCAATCAATAACTGAATCACTTTCATAAGTTAAAATTTGAATATGATTGAAACTGAATGTTTTTACAGTGGGAGTCCAGTGACAGACATGCTGAGCTAGTCTTGGATGGCGTTTTGCACAGGAGGTTACCATGAATCCACAGTATGTGCTCATGAGCACAGCTGCAACACTTACAAGTCCCTCCTGCTCTGCTTCTCTGCCTCTGACCACCACTTTGCTGTGACAGATGTGTACAGATTTGTGCAGCTGTGTTCTCACCTGTTATGTGAGAGTAAATGAGTCATGACGTGTCACCAGCCACAGGACTAAAGACAAGACCTTTTACAAAGAAGCCACAATAATTTTGGTGGCTCTGCACACATCAGAGCAGCATATTGCTTGTGTGTTGTTTAACATAGTAACCTATTTTCCACTGAATGTACAGTACATACAGTGTATAAAATTCTGTATTATTTATATTATAGTTGCAATCAAAATTATTCAACCCCGGGTTGAAAATTATTCAACCCTAACACCTGCAGGTGATCTCTTTTCAGATGAAAGTCAGTTTTGCATCTCATTTAGAAATCAAGGTCCAGAGTCTGGAGAAGGAGTAGAGAGGCACAGAATCCTAGTTGCTTGAGGTCCAATGGGACATTTCCACAGTCAGTGATGTTTTGGGGAGCTATGTCACCTGCTGGTGTTGGTCCACTGTGTTTTATCAAGTCCAAAGTCAGTGCAGCTGTCTACCAGGAAATTTTAGAGCACTTCATGCTTCCCTCTGCAAGCTTTATGGAGAAGCTGATTTCATTTTCCAGCAGGACTTGGTCCCTGCCCACACACCCAAAAATACCAAAACCTGGTTTATTGACCATGGTATCACTGTGCTTTATTGGCCAGCAAACTCTCCTGAACTAATCCGCATAGAGAATCTATGGGGTATCATTAAGAGGAAGATGAGACACCAGACCCAACAATGCAGATGAGCTGCCACGCTGCACTGATTGCAGTAATTCATGCAAAAGGAGCCCTAACCAAGTGTGAGACCAAGAGTGCTTACATGGTCGGCCAACATTTCTATTAAAATCAATTTTTGAAAAATTAGTTTTATGTAATATTCTATTTTTTTTTTTTTTGAGAAACTGAATTTGGGGTTTTCATGAACTATAAGACATAACTATCAAAATTAAAAGAAATAAACACTTGAAATCTATCACTCTGTGTGTAATGAATGTATACACTATAGGAGTTTAATTATGTGAATTGAATTAGTGAATAAATAAACTTTTCAATAACATTCTAATTTATTGAGATGTATTTGAGGTGTTCTATCTCAAACGCACCTGATGCAACAAAGGAAACCCATGATTGGTTGCATCAGGCACGCTTCAGACCACACCTGATTTGCAAACTTGTGCTTTTATGAGGAATTCTGTTCAGGGGTTAAATGATTTTGACATTGCAGTAGCCATTCGGAGCAGGTTTTAGTGATGAATTTGATAAAAATCCTTCTAATATTAGTTATATTTAACTATGTAAACTGTTCTTGAGTAATTTGTTCACTGTAAACACCTGAAAAAATTTTAAATGGTGCCAGTAAACCTAAAATGCAATGGGAGTTGAATAACTTTGATTGCAACTGTACATGTACGGAACTGTACTACTGTTGCTTGCAAACCTTTTAATTATAATGTAGACAATTCTATATATGCACACAGCCTTATATGTATGCATATTGTTGAGTAGCTCTCATGATATGACATTGACCACTATTAACACACAGTTAATTCTTTACAGACTGAGTCATAACCTTGAAAGCAAAGCAGACCTTTTGAAGAAGTTGCTTATTCTGTTAGACAACATAAAAATAGTCAGTACCACACAGCTGCTGAGTTGCCCTGCACGTTATACAAAGTAGCTCATGACAAGCTTTGTTCTTCAGAACAGCTCACCTGGTTGAGCCTAACACTCTTTCTTTCTTTCTTTCTTTCTTTCTTTCTTTCTTTCTTTCTTTCTTTCTTTCTTTCTTTCTTTCTTTCTTTCTTTTTGTTTGAAGTGCACACAGATTGATGCCCTTGGGTTGTATTACTTAAGAGGCATTAGCAAATTAACAAGACGAAATAAATAAATAAATAAATAAATAAATAAATATATGATGTAAAAATAGATTAAAAACTCAAGTCTAGGACAAGTTTTTCATGTGGTTTGGTTGTATTTGCAGTGATGAGACCACACTTGGTGAACTCACAATAGAGTTGAAACAAGAAGTTTACATACACTGTATAAAATGAAAGCACCAAGGTGCTGTGCCTCGGTGCCTGTGGCATGGTAGAATGGGGAGCTGTAAAAAAGTGGCACTCTAACCTTTACTGGCTCGGGATAGTTATTACTGTGTTACTCGCACAGAAACTGTGCAAGTAAATGTTGGTACTTACCCCCTGGAGCTATAACGTTAGCCAGTGTTGTCGACCCAGCTCCACGAGCTGTATAGGGCAAAGAGGTAAAAGAGACAGCATCCACTAATCTCCTATTAGCAACATCAACTAATAACCCATAAACACATAAAAAATCTGCACCTAAAATGGGGCCGGAACATGCAGCTATCACAAACTCCCTCTGAAAGCTGCGTCCATGTAAGCATATTGTCAGTGTCCATTCGCCAAATGTCCTGATGGTGGATCGGCTGGCGGCCTTGAGCTCGGGACCGCTGTGTCCTGCCACCCTGTCTGCATTGACCGGCAGGATGAGGCTCTTCTGGGAGCTGGAGTTCACCAAAAACCGTCTCCCCGAAAGTGTGTCTGTGACATAAAGCAGTCTGTTCCTGTCGCCATCGGTTGAAGCTGCCACCGAATTCCAAACGTGCCATCTTCCCAGCTTCTTGAATTAGCATGGCGACCAGCAGCGTTGGGCATTTGAGCTGAAGCGGCGATGATAAAAACAGATTGCCCCGTTCCTTCGTCTTCTGGTGTTTGTCCCAGCTACCACGAACAGCTCCTCGACCTCGCTGGAGTCCCTCATGGATGCTGGTGCCACTGTCTGCATGCTGAGAGTTCTGGTCGCCAAGATGATGCGGTCTGTTTCCTGCGCCAGGGCGTGGTAGTCTTTAGCAACCAGCCGCGGCGAGTTTGCCAGGATCGCCCTCACTGTAGCCGGTAGGTTCTTGAGGAACAAGTGGGCGAACAGGAAAGATTCATCGTCCTTCCCCCTCAGCACCAACATGCTCTCCATTAGCTCCACTGCTGACTTGTCCCCTAACTCCGAATGCGTTAGGAGCCCCTCTGCCCTCTCACTGTCCGAAAGGGTATAGCGCTGGAGAAGCATCCTCTTGAGCGCTTCATATTTTCCCTGGGCCGGCTGCTCCTGGAGTAGGCTCATCACCAGTTGCATGGTGCGCGCATCCAGCACAGTGTCCACGTAGTATTATCTGGTATTGTCCTTTATTATCCCGCGGAGTGGGAACTGGGCCTCTATGCGCAAGAACCACGCAGTCGGGTTGTGAAGCCAGAAGTCTGGGAGCTCAACTGAGACCATGCACGCAGCGCTGGTGCTCTCCCTCCAGGAAGTCTCCGGGGCGGTGCTTGGCTCACTTTCCATGGCACGTCTTTGGGTTACCAGTGTAGAAAGGGGGCAGGTGAGGCAACAAGCTGGACGACATAGAAGTTTTATTCCTTCTCCAATGTAATTTACAGCAAAAGAGAGAGTCTCCGGTGTCTGTGCATTCCTCTTTTATATCTTTATTCCCATGCATCGAGTCCCATGACTTCCAACCATACACATTGTTGTATGAACAAAGAATTGTATGGCAGATTAACGCAACATAATGCGGGCGCCGCTCCAACACCTTTCTTCTTTCCACGGCTCCGGCATCTCTTACTCTCCCTGGGGGGTGCATAAAATCAACAGTCCTGTCGGATATCCCCCAGTGACTCCTCCTTCTTCGGTCCATTGTCCTCCTCTTCCCTCTGCCCTCTCTGGGTGGAGAAACCCCCACCCCATGCCCCCACAGTTTTCCTGGGTGTTTTTACAAACATTTTAAACCCATAATAGTTCATACATTATTTTTAGCATTGAAGCAGCACAGAAAGAAGGTCACAGGTTTGATCCCACTCTCTAACCATTGGTGACCCTTCTGTGTTCTCCCTGTGTCACAATTTGAACACAGCAGAAACCCGTTTTGGCAAGGCAACACAAAGTGGTGTGAGAGGACACAAGCAGTTAGAGTGCACTCAATTTCATCACCAGCGTACACCTCAGCAAGGGTTATATGAGCAGATTAAAATAAACAAATGTGAATCTATAGTGGTGTGAAAAAGTGTTTGCCCCCTTCCTGATTTCTCATTTTTTTGTATGTCACTCTTAAATGTTTCAGCTCATCAAACACATTTGAATATTAAACAAAGATAACACAAGTAAACACAAAATGCATTTTTTGAATGAAGGTGTTTATTATTAAGGGAAAAAAAATCCAAACCTACATGGCCCTGCGTGAAAAAGTGATTGCCCCCTAAACCTAATAACTGGTTGGGCCACCCTTAGCAGCAACAACTGCAATGAAGTGTTTGTGATAACTGGCAATGAGTCTTTTACAGCACTGTGGAAGAATTTTGGTTCACTCATCTTTGCAGAATTGTTGTAATTCACCCACATTGGAGGTTTTCGAGCATGAACCGCCTTTTTAACGTCATGCCACAGCATCTCAATTGAATTCAGGTCAGGACTTTGACTAGGCCACTCCAAAGTCTTCATTTTGTTTTTCTTAAGCCATTCAGAGGTGGACTTGCTGGTGTGTTTTGGATCAAATTCCTGCTGCAGAACCCAAGTGCGCTTCAGCTTGAGGTCACAAACAGATGGCCAGACATTCTCCGTCAGCACTTTTTGGTAGACAGCAGAATTCATGCTTCCATTTACAGCAAGTCTTCCGGGTCCTGAAGCAGCAAAACAGCCCCAGACCATCACACTACCACCGCCATATTTTACTGTGGTATGATG
The DNA here is from genome assembly GCA_020510985.1 of Pholidichthys leucotaenia. Lineage (NCBI taxonomy): Eukaryota > Metazoa > Chordata > Actinopteri > Cichliformes > Pholidichthyidae > Pholidichthys > Pholidichthys leucotaenia. The sequence continues at coordinate 59,540,105 of CM035838.1, read as the reverse complement.
CTCCTTTTCTGAAACACTGTGTTATTTATATGTCGGATGTAATGGGACACACACCTTCCAAAAAGTTCAACTTTTGTCTCATCAGTCCGCAGAGTGTTCTTCCAAAAGTCTTGGGGATCATCAAGAGGTTTTCTGGCAAAACAGAGACAAGCCTTTGTTCTTTATGCTAAGCAGTGGTTTTCGTCTTGGAACTCTGCCATGCAGGCCATTTTTGTCCAGTGTCTTTTTTATGGTGGAGTCGTGAACACTAACCTTAACTGAGGCAAGTGAGGTCTGCAGTTCTTTGGATGTTTTTTTTTTTTTTTTTGACCTCTTGGATGAGTTGTTGCTGTGCTCTTGGGGTAATTTTGATGGGCTGGCCACTCTTGGAAAGGTTCACCATTGTTCCATGTTTTCGGCATTTGTGGATAATGGCTCTCACTGTGGTTTCCTGGAGTCCCAAAGCTTTAGAAATGCCTTTATAACCCTTTCCAGACTGATAGAGCTCAATTACTTTGTTTCGCATTTGTTCCTGAATTTCTTTGGATTGCAGCATCATGTCTAGCTTTTGAGGATCTTTTAGTGATTCTTGATTCTTTTCCTGGCGTACGCCTCCACTGGTAAAGGTCGGTTTAAAAAGGTGACCCTTGACCTCTTTTATGGTCAAGCGGTTAGTGAAACCATTTCAGGTGTACTCTTCAGGTACTGTATTGTTGTATCACCATGCAAGACACAAAAGCCCATGGTCAAGTGGCCTCTGAGTTAGTAGGGGAGCAAAGTTTCTCACAAATACATACAGCGGGGAAAATAAGTATTGAACACGTCAAGATTTTTCTCATTAAACAGATTTCTGATGGAACTATAAAACTGAGATTTTCACCAGATATCAGTAACAGCCCAAGTAATCCATGTGTTCATAAAATAAGTTATATTTAATAAAGTGGAATGACACAGGGAATAAGTATTGAACATGCTTGGTAAAATTCATTTAATATTTAGTAGAAAAGCCTTTGTTGGTAATAACAGCTTCCAGACGTCTCTTGTATCGAAAAACTAGCTGCAGGCATTGCTCAGCAGTGATTTTAGCCCATTCTTCCACACAAACTGTCTTCAAATCTTGAAGGTTCTGTGGGTGTCTTCTATGAACTCTGATCTTCAGTTCGTTCCAAAGATTTGCAATTGGATTTAGGTCAGTTGACTGACTGGGCCATTCTAGCAGCTTTGTTTACCTTCTCTGGAGCCAGTTGAGAGTTTCCTGGGCTGTGTGTGTGGGATTATTGTCTTGCTGAAATGTCCACCCTCGTTTCACCTTCAGCATCTTGGCAGATGGCAACAGGTTCTTATCAAGGATGTCTCTGTACATTTGTCCATTCATCTTTCCTTCAGTTATATGAAGTCTGCCTGTACCATGTGCTGAAAAACACCCCCAACACCACGATGGCTCCCACCTCCAAACTTCACTGTTGGTATGGTGTTTTTGGGCTGATGTGCAGTGCCATTTCTCCTCCAAACATGCTGTATGTTGTGGCATCCAAAAAGCTCAATTTTGGTCTCATGTGACCAGACTATATTCTCCCAGTATTTTGCTGGCTTGCCCAAATGTCATGCAGCAAACTTTAAACAAGCTTCAACATGCTTTTTCTTCAGCACTGGAGTTTTGTTACAGTAGGTGAGCGGGCATACAGCCCACACACTGGTTGAGTGCATTACTTATTGTTTTCTTTGAAACTGTCACAATCTGAGCACGGGGGGATCCCGCCGTGCTCTGTCTCTTTGCCTTTTTTCTATATTTGTATGGTGTAGTTTTGAATTCTTATTCCTCTTATTTTATCCTTGGTTGATTTTTCACATATTCTGTATTGTTTCTTAGTATGATTTATTGTCCTGTTTACGTTCATTATAGTTTTGTTATTTACATATTCAAGGTTACTTGTCTTTATTTGCAATTATACCATATTTGTATCCAGTTGTGTTCTCTCTCTCTCCCTCTCCGGGGCTGCAGCTGTCAGTGGCACTTCTGGGTTTTTTGCTCTGTTGTGTGGGGTGCTCCTGTCAGCTGTCAGTCCTGTCTTCTCCCTCTCATTACTCTCAGCTGATCTCTATTATAATCATTGTTACCCCTTGCCCGCTCATGTGACGCACACCTGCATCCAGTTGTGTTCATTGACTCCATGTCCTATTTAAGATCCTTGTTTCTGTTATTCATTGCTGGAGCCTCTGCTTTCTGTCGTTAAGCATCAGAACCCTTTTCTCGTCCTGGTGCAATTTCCTGAATCATCCTGCCTTCTCCGTTTCCCTCTCAGTTTGTGAATTATTTTTGCAGTATTTGGATTTTTGTGTTTTGTGCACTGTTTGGACTTTTTTGTTTTGTTCAATAAATATCACAACTACAGTTTAGCATTTGGGTCTTTGTTCCTGCCTCGATGGACAATTGCTGACAAAAGGCTCGAACCAGTTGAAGAGCCAGCTGCTGTAGGTTGTGGTATTTCTGTTTTTTCACTCACTTGTTTGTAGAGTCCCCATCATGTCCTCAGTACGCTGACCTCCACCAAGCAAAGGGAGATTGGCAACGGGAATCCCGAGTGTTGACAAGCAGTGGGCCGCTGAGTTCGTCCAGGGCTTCGTGGATGAAGCTCTCTCCTCCCACAGCCCAAAGAAGATCTGGGAGAGTGTGAAATCGGCAACCGTAATTGTCGAGGCGCATCCTGGGTTGCAGAGGTTCCCCCAGTTCATGGAGTTGCTGGCTACGCTCTCCGTACTACAGCAGTCTTTCCCTGGGCTGACGTGTGGGCCGCCTCCAGCAAGCCCGAAGCCGACGTGGAAGCATGCTCCACAGCAGACGCCCTGCTCCACCTCTAGGTGAGGTCATCGCGGGTGTTCTGTCCTAGTCTGGGACCTCCGTGGGTGCAGCTCCTCCTCTGTCCGGGTCTCCGTGGGTGTTGTGCTCCAGCTGTGGGTTGTCATGGGTGCTGTGCCCGAGCCTTAATCCAACGTGGGTGCTACGCTCCAGCTTGGGTCCACCATGGGTGTTACGCTCCAGCCCGGGGGCCACTGAGGGTGCAGCTCTGACCCAGTGTGGGCCCATCAAGGGTGCAGCTCTGACCCAGTCCAGGTCCATTGAGGGTGCAGCTCTGGCCCAGGCCGGGTCCACTGTGGGTGCAGCTATGACCCAGTCCAGGTCCACCGCGGGTACAGCGTTGCTCCAGCCCAGAGCTACCATGGATGCTGCTTTGCTCCAGCCCAGAGCCACCACGGGTGCAGCTTTGCTCCAAGCTGGAGCCACCACGGGTGCTACTATGTCCCAGTCCAGGGCCACCGAGGGTGCTGTGAGACAGTCTGAAAGCACTGGGGTCCCCTCTCCTCTGCCAGATGCCATCGGGGTCCCCTCTCTTCTGCCGGATGCCGTCGGGGCTCCCTCTCCTCTGCCCGGGGCCATCAGGACTCCCTCTCCTCTGCTTGAGGTTGTCGTGGTTCCCTGTCCTCCTTCTGAGGTCGTTGTGGTTCCCTGTCCTCCGCCCGAGACCGTCGGGGTTCCCACTCCTCCACCTGACGTCGTCGTGGTTTCCCCAACTCCACTGTCCCCTTCCTTGTTGGGATGGCTTCCTGAATTTTGATGGATTTCAGCTGGTTTCTTGGCTTTCTATGCCTTTTTGCTCCTCTTTTTCTTCATGTGTTCAATACTTCTTCCCTGTGTCATTCCACTTTATTAAATATAAATTGCTTTGTGAACACAGTTGCTTTGATTTCTTTGTATGTATGGATTACTTGGGTTGTTACTGATATCTGATGAAAATCTCAGGCCAGTGGCTCCATCAGAAATGTGTTTAATGAGAAAAATGTTGATGTGTTCAATACTTATTTCCCCCGCTGTACCCACACTGCAGAGTCCCTTTTATATATATATATATATATATATATATATATATATATATATATATATATATACATATATATATATATATAAACTTCTATTTTCAACTGTAAATATACAATGCTGTTTTAAAAGCAGTCATAAAGTGTTGTCACATGGAATGAAAAGTGCATATGTGACCAAGGGGATGGGCAAAGCCCAACTGCTGGCATCCAACGGGGATTTGAACTCACAACCTCCCGATTCAGAGTCCGGCACTCTACATGTGTCACCAAGAGGGTCAACGCACTCTGCAAGCCAACTAGGAATGGTTTTATTGACTTTTTTACATACCCCCCAGATTTTGACATTGTCCCAGTGCCAAAGGTGCACTTAGTGACATTAAGCTTTTCCACCTTCTGACTATGTCACAACCAGTGAGTCCTACTGGCTACATCTCTTATAGGTGGGACCACACACCACTACCAACTGGTGGCATAGGACTGATATGCCACCACCAAGTCCTGCCAACAACGCCAGTTGTGACCAAGGGGACGGGCCAAGCCCAACTGGTGGCATTCAGTAGGGGGTTTGAACTCACAACCTCCCGCTCCAGAGTCCAGCACTCTACCTGTGTCACCAAGAGGGTCGACCCACTTGGCAAGCCAAGTAGGAATGCTTTTATTGACTCTGTTACACATATAAATAAGCAAATAAATTAATGTAGAAGTTTGTACATGTTAACGAATAAAATGAGGTTGACCAGAAAAAAACATGAAATATTTTTGTTTCATGCAACCTGCAAAAAATAGAGTACATTCATTTATTCATTCATTTATTTATCTATTTTTATATACTGTCACAGCTTTTTCCAGTTTGGGGATTTAAGTAACAGATTAGTTTAACTGCAAAACTTAATGGTGCTTCACTTATTACTTTGAAAAAAGTAGCGTAAGTGCTCTAGCATCCCAGAAAGCAAAACCCTTTGGGCCAGAGCCTTCACAATTTGTGAAATATATGTCAAAGACCAGCACATATTATTTTAAAAATGTGGGGCAGCTCTGGACTGAAAGATGATTCATTGTGAGAACCACTGTGAAAACTCTAAAATAAACCTTCATTTTCAAAAGCTGTTACACCTGCGAAAGTGATCAAGCAATTTCTTTTCTTGTAGTAATGGGGCGGCGGTGGCGCAGGTGTAGTGTGACCGACTACTGATCGGAGTGTCATGGGTTTGATTCCTGCTCTGTCCGCTTGTCGAAGTGTCCTTGAGCAAGACACTGAACCCCCAGTTGCTCCTGGTGGCCTGGTTAGCGCCTGTGTGTATGGCAGCTCTGCCACCATCAGTGTGCGAATGGGTGGATTGCAGGATCTGTAAAGCGCTTTGGTCATCCTAGATGAGAAGAAAAGCGCTATATAGGTGAACGCCATTTACCATTTTAATATAATGTTTGTTTTCCCCTCATTCAGTGCATTTAAAACAAATGTTTTAGCAAAGTATTTAAGAACGCAGGAAGTTAAATGAACATTAGATGATACAGAACACCATATCTTCTTACACGGTATCCCAGGTCTGTTATATGTACTCCACATAGAGGGGGCATGATTGTTTTGTCAGATAATGTTCAGAACATCTGGAGGCTACTAATCATTTTGCAGGGTGTTACCCCATCAAATCCTCCTGGACACACGCTAACCCTGAAATCCTTCTAGAATTATGCTTTAATGAGCAATAATGCTGCCACAATGGCTCTTCCACCCTCTGTATTTTAATCCTGTCTTGTGTGTTTTGCTGTGTGTGGACAGCACTCGTTGATCTGAGCACCCATATGCTGGATCCTGTGAACTCATTAATCAAGGACTGGAGTAAAGAGAGAATGAAAGGAAAGAGAGGGGAAAACACGCAGGATTCAAAAGGATTATTCCAGCACAGTTGTTAAAAAATATTAATTTAGTGCCTCTTCAAAAGGTCATATTTGTGTGTGTGTGTGTGTGTGTGGGGAGCTAAGCTGAAAACAAAGAGGTGGGGTTTGGGAGTGTGCATGTTTCTGCTGAAAGAAAAACACAAGTATAGTTAAAAGAGAGACCAAGACAGCATGGGTGTGAAGCAGAATGAGGAAAGGCATTACATGGAGCAATAAATTCTCAGAGCATGATGCATTATAGGACTGCAGCTAGAGAATATTTTAGTAATCCAGTTATCTGCCAGTGTCATCAATCAAACAATTTAGCAACTGGATTTTTTTTTTTAAATTATCCCATTGTGCTTGTGCAGTGGAACAACATTGTGTCTTTCATCTCAGTCTTTATTTGTTTTATATAATGAAGAGAAGTTGCACATAAAATGTAGTTGTACAGCTGTGATTATCATATGCTATGCCACAAGGTAGGTTTTTAACCAGCCTTAATCTCAACTGGAATGGGCTCTTAGCAGTGGATAGCGTACATTCTTTACCAGCCATGGCGAAAACTCATCTGGGGTCCACTGCTCCTGCATGCAACTGTGTGTGCTTTCTCCTGAATGCTATCTAGCACTAGCATGCTAACAGATAAACAGCTGCATGGCAGTCACTGCTAATAGTAGTCCATAATGTCCCCATGCATGTTTTGGGTCCACTGCTTGTGTATGTGACCATGTGCTTTCCGTTGAAGCGCTGATGTGCTGGTGTGGTATGTCAGCTTGGATTTGCAATGCGTACACTGTGCAGAGTTTTTCTTTGATTTTAGTTCAGAAATTATTCCAGACTTAAGACTGTCCGAGCCTTTTTTTTTTTTTTTTTTTAAATTTCACTTGCCTTTCCTTTTGCCCATTGCAATTTTCCTTCTCTTTGTCTTGCTCCTTTGAACCCTTTCCACAGTGCCATCAATGGGGATGGATCATTATTCCAAAGGTCCATTGGTCCGAACATTAGGCCTAAGTCAGACTAAGTGTGTATTTATGTCTAAGCCATCATGGGGATACATTAGTTCATTAAACATGTTATTAGTGGCAGACATAACAAGACTCAAATTTAATTTTTATTGACCATATTAAGGATATACACATGAATACAGTAAATGCAAAGTGTGTACATATGTGGTGAGGTGGATGGGATGGGAGGATGTCATGTAGGATGGTTGGGTGGTAGTAAATTTCTTTATTTGAGGGGTGGTTTCAAATGCATATAACCATTTATAACAACTGGACTTTTGGACAAATGGACCTTCGGAATATTGACTAGTCAAACAAACCAGCAAAATTTTCCCATCACATGGTACATTTGTCCTGGCTAACCTGGTTGAATGCATCACATGATGGAAGGAAGACACAATATGATACACTTTGATACATTTTGAATCAATCACTTTAAAAAAAAAAAAAACAACAAACAATTTGTTTTACTAGTGTAATTATTTCAGCCCAAAGTAGTCACATAAGCAGACGCGACATTTCCTGAGGGGAAATTTCCCTGGTCTATAAAAAGAAAGGTCTTGGAATTGTACTTTTACTAAGATCAAGTAAAAAGAGGTGTCAGATAGCAAGTTCTGTGTCCTTTTGCTGTCTGACTATATTTAGAAAGATTTCCCTAACCCTGGCCTCCCACAAGCAACATTAAACCCCAGCTGTAGCGGGATTTCCTGCTGAACTAAAAGGTCAGTTGTGGATTGTTTCCTAGTCTTGTTTTCTGCACAGTCATTATGACAGCAAGCACCACGTCAGCACCAATAATGCCTCTCTCAGTCTCCCCGCGTCTTGAACTCCTGTAATCTTGGCAAAACTCAGGGAGAATGAGCTCTGTAATAACAGGCGTCTTACACCTATTGTTTATGGTTTACACTCTATTTTTAGAGCAGCAGCTCTTTTTTTAGCCACACTGACATAAATAGATGCAGTAAATCACAAAGCCTTTATTGTGCTTTTAGCAGTGGCCCATGAAGTCATAAATGAGGTTGGAGTGAGCAAACAGACCAGACTGCAGGTTATTTTGGAACCAGAGAAAGAAGAGAACTGGTGTTTTTACCCATACAATTAAGGCTCTTTGTTTTACCTCACTTAGATAAAGGGAAAAACAAAAGGTTTTCTTTAATAACAGGCAGATAGATGTTTTTCACTAACCAGTGGTGTTTGCAGTGTATACAAGGGACATGACATAAAGCCAGGCTTCTTTATTTGTGAAAGTGCTGACCTATGAAAGTAATGAGAAATGAGAAATACCTGCATGTTTTATACTACTAGTGCATGCCTGTGGAAAGCAAGTAATCCTGTCTGAAACAGGTAGCCCAATCATGCTTTACAGGCCCAAATGCTGGCTGTGTTTGAAAGTGGAATACAGAGGTGTAGCCTATATGTAGGCAATCACACATGTTAGACTTTGACAAATATAAAATGGACTGAACACCACTGAGATTTATTTGATTGTGTGAAAATTAATTACAGAATAATTGAAAATGAATGGGGCATCCAATATTAGCCATTGTTTAAGAACAGCTTGTATATTTTTTTTTTTGTCAGATCACTTATTCGTGTGATCTTTTATGACTTATATTCATAATGTATGTTGCACTTTGGGGAATGGGAGTTGTTCAGTCAACATTATATTTGTTTTAGTTTATAGTGTATCGTCAATAAACTCTTGCAGTACTATAACAGGACACGTTTACAAATATTTGAGACCCACTGTAGTGCATCCTTTTATATTTTAAGTACAAAACACCAAACATTATTATACACAGCAGAATGATCTGTTTGCCTGCAAATGTTGCATCAGTGTTGCCCATTTGGCTGTAAATACTAAAAAAAAAAAAGATATATTTCATTATTTGTGCATTTTTGTGTCTTGTTGTCATTTATTCAAAGCATGCATATGTGTCTGCATATGATATGCAATTGATTTGGCCATTCCGCTCCACAATCACGGTGGCATTATTATTAAGTTTTTAATTTTTAGATACTCATGCGGGAGAGGGGGGGATTCACGGGACTGCAAAGGACAGTGGTACCACACGGGTGAAGCAGCGGTCTACCACTGACCGGGCAGGCTGGCCATGCCTCCCCGCAAAGGATTGTGGTCCGCCCAGTCAGACACTGGTGTTGGAGAAGCAGTAGCTGAACGGGTGGATCACAATCAAGCCTGCCCGGTTAACGGGAGTTTCGGCTGCTGCTTTACCAGTGTGCCACCGCTGTCCTTTTGTGGCACCACAGGCCTCACCCACCCAGCGCACCTCGTGCTCTCCATGCTGAATTATCCATTAGACCTACGCAATCACAGCAACTTTAATGGTATAAAATTTTAAGCATTAAATCTCAGTATTATTTTTCTAGTCAAATTAGTCGCTTTTCGCTTCCTTGTTTTGCTCATGGGCGCTGTGGTTACTAATGCCATAATGCCGCATTTTATTTAATCAAAAAAATTACATATTTTGACTGAGCAACTTCATACTCGGGGATGCACACCCTCGTAACCTCAGCAAAGCACTTAAAATCTGAGGTCAGTCTGATGAATGGTTAGAGATATGTGAGGAACACACAGAAAGACAGTGAATCTTTGCGTTTATAGATCTCCGTCCCCTCACCCCCCCAGCCAGTCGCAGCAGATGACTGCCCCTCCCTGAGCCTGGTTCTGCTGGAGGTTTCTTCCTGTTAAAAGGGAGTTTTTCCTCTCCACCATCGCCAAGTGCTTGCTCACAGGGGATCGCCTGATTGCTGGGGTCTTTCTGCAACTGTGGGGGTCCCCCCTACAGTTGAAAGTGCTATGAGATGACTGTTGTTGTGAAATGGCGCTATATAAATAAAGTTGAATTGAATAGATAGTTTATGAATTTATTCTGCCCTTAATGTTATTTTAAAAACATGTTAACCAGTAGCAAACTTTTCTCACTGAACTGCTGCAACAGTTTTATAACTAATAGCAAACTTAGATGCAGGAAAAACAAGCAATGCAGAATATCTAGCTCTTGCAGTTTTTCAAATGATCACTTGACTGCATCCATTAGAATTAGGGGCGGGACAAAAATTAGATGCAGTCAAATAGCGCAGTACTTTGCGTTCATGATACTGTATTGACTCAGAAACCAGTATCGCAATACATAAGTATTAATAAATACTCCAAATACAAATTCAGCTTTTTGGGTACCAGAGTAATAAAAAAACTATTGACTTTTAGAAGTTGCTAAATGCTCACAGTCTGGTTACTTAGATCAGTATAGCAAAGGAGTGACTTATGAGATCTAGCCAGAAGTTGAACAAGACAGATGGGGATGGGAAAATCACAAAATATGACATTGCAATACACGGCGTATAGCAAGATTGTGATAATATTGCGTCGCAGCCCAAATATCGTGATAGCATTGTATCGTGGTGCCCTTGGTGATTCCCCTCACCAATAAGAATGTAACATTTACAAAGACAATATATCATGATTATGCACCCGTTTATACCCCTTTTACATGTAGCAGACAAAGATTCAAAGATGGTTGCTGTAACCAGTAGTGTGCTCCTGCAGAGGCCAAGGGAACCTTGAGTCCTCTGTTTTTCAGCCTCTGGCTGTCATTTAAAAAAAATATATTGAGAAGCATATCTACTTATGTATTTATCATAGACAAGGCAGTGCATTTAATGGCTTAATCAGATGCCACTGAATGGACTAATTGCACAACGACTTCCGTGCTTTACGAATTCTGGCTCCATCACATCCGGCCTCTGTTCTACACTGGCTGTTATTTAAGATCAGTAATTTTCTGTGAATTAGTAAAACAATAAATATTCACTGCTATAAAGGTGGGGATATGGCAGGTAACTGTTGGATGATTTTAAGCCAATAGCTTTTATTTTGTTATAGTCAACAAACTTAGCTTTTGTTGGCATTGCCATGGTAGCAGAGTCCCAATGAAGGACATGAAGCCTGCAGCAGGTTTGGACTTTAAATCATGTTCTAATTTTTAACTGTCGGGTATAATGGACGGATGGAAATAAAGGATTATTAGGTAAAAATGACTGGATTTCTCTCTGTTGACATAATATATTTAAATGAATGAATTTATTTGGTAATGAACATGCATACAATAACAAAAATATGCAGAACACAAAAGAACAACCGAAAGGGTGTAGGCTGAAGCTAGTGCTTATATAGCGCCTACCCCATTACAATTTTAAAATAAACATAAAAATTTAAGTCATACCCAAAACCAAAGAAAATCAAAAAGAACAAATAGACAAAAAACAAAAACCTTTAAGTTATTACAAGTTTATCTCCTAGCATTTACAGTGAGATACTGAGAGATTTTTTCATCTTTGTACAATTTTTTGAATTGCTTCAGAGTAGCAATTTTCAGAGCAACAGTTCCACAGTTTAACTCCAGTGACAGAAACAATGATACTTTGCATTTATTCTAACCTTTTGTTTATTAAAAACAGAGTTACCTCTTAGCTCATATTTGCTTTCGCTTTTTTAAACAGTCTGAATATTAACAGGTAATTGGTTATTTGCTTTGTACATGATTTGAATGACAATCTACTAGATCTCTAAATTTAAGAGTATGTAATTGAATGAATATTGGATTTGTTGGTTCATGGTAAGGTTTCTTTGATACAATGCGTACGGCTTTTTTCTGTAGTAAAAAGATTAAATTTGTTTTGTATGTGCTTCCCCAGATCTCCACACAGTATGCCATATAAGTAACTATCAGTGAATTATATAAAATGCAAAGATTTCTGACACAGAAGATCCTTAGCTTTGTACAGTACGGCAATGGATTTAAACATTTTAGTTTTGACATAATTTATGTGTCATTTCCAGTTTAGTTTGTTATCAACAATGACCCCTAGGAACTTGGTTCCCAAAACTGTCAATTTCGACATTGTATATTTTAATTTGTCTGTTGTGGGTCACCCCCACAGCCTACGGACAAGCAGAGCGCACAGCTGGAGCAATTAGCAGAACAATGACTGATATCAATAGGCAGCCTCTCTTTGTCTAGCTCCTTCCTGCCAGTAATCTGTTTTTGATATGTGTGACTCAAATGCAGGTGTTCGTGACTTCCTGCTCTGTTCTGTGATGCAAAAGTGCCTTTCATGTATTGTCTGTAACTGGGTATATAAGCTGACTGAAATTCACGTTCTCTCTCTCTGTCGACTGCTTCTGACTACACGCATTGCCTGAGAGCCTGAGAGCTCGCTCCGGCGCGCCTGCACGGCGCTGGAGTGAGTTCCGTGATGGCAGAATGAAATAAAACCCACTTTTAAACCTCAGTTCGCCGCTTATTATTTCATGCTGCCACACTGGTGACCCCGAGAAAGCACACGCTTTGTGCAACGCAATCTTCTGGTCTGGACAGCCACTCTGGTGACCCGACGACAACGAACGCAGCACCCGGCAGTGATTCTCCGACGACAAGCGAACGCAGCAGCCTGACGCAAATGGACTGCCCTCCCTTCTGCTACAGGGAGACCTCGACGCAGACCCACCACCAGGCGAACTCTCCGGAGATCACCCATGACCGGGAAAGCGGCAGAAAGCTTCATGGTGAGATCTGCACGCCTGAGATCTGCACATCCACGCTGGGACCGGCTGCTCTCACAGCTCCTCCACACGAGAGCGCACGCACCTCGTCCTCTCTCCACGACGGCGACCTCCAGGGCCGACGGAGAATGCAGCGCGTGGACCTGAACGCACCATGACCGAACTACAGCAACAACCTGAACAGGGATGACCATCGGCGCCGACTATGCTGATCTCCAGCAAGCTCCCTGACCCTGACCTTGCCTCTCAACAGCGGGACACCCACGCACCGAACCCCCGCGCGCACACCGGGGGGTTACGAGGATGGCGCACCATGCACGGGACAATAATGGCTCCACAGACCGCCATCGTCCTTCGCTGCTGCACACAGAACCTTCAGGGCTGCTCACACACCTGAAGCACGCACGCAGCTCGCTCACAGGATTTTGTACTGGTCTCAGCCACGGCGCACAAAGGGAATTCAGCCATCAGCTGTCCCCGAGGGCTTTAGGGCTGCGCCCGCACCTAAAGCCAACCCGCCAAGTCCCTCAGCTTTTGTTTTTCTCACAGCCGCTACGCAGCCTTGCAGCCACGGTTTTTCTTCATAGCCGCGAGAGGAGTCAGGGACAAATTTTTCTTCGCACAGCCGCTGTGGACCTCCGCCACGTTCAATGGGACAGCCCCTCAACATCGTGGATCCACATGCAATTTTTGCCCGGCCCAGACAACTTCGCCGTCTTGGGCTGGCACTTGCTACCCCCACCCCCCTCCCTCCACCTCCGCCTGCACAGAGCTTTCCCTGCTCGCTACCAAAGCTGGACTATCGAGGCCTCAGCTTCCTGCTGAGCCCTCTGGGGGGGAGTGTGTGGGTCACCCCCACAGCCTACGGACAAGCAGAACGCACAGCTGAAGCAATTAGCAGAACAATGACTGATATCAATAGGCAGCCTCTCTTTGTCTAGCTCCTTCCTGCCAGTAATCTGCTTTTGATATGTGTGACTCAAATGCAGGTGTTCGTGACTTCCTGCTCTGTTCTGTGATGCAAATGTGCCTTTCATGTATTGTCTGTAACTGGGTATATATAAGCTGACTGAAATTCACGTTCAATCTCTCTGTCGACTGCTTCTGACTACATGCATTGCCTGAGAGCCTGAGAGCTCGCTCCAGCGCGCCTGCACGGCGCTGGAGTGAGTTCCGTGATGGCGGAATGAAATAAAACCCACTTTTAAACCTCAGTTCGCCACTTATTATTTCATGCCGCCACACTGTGATTATATAGTTTGTGGTTTCTAAATATTATACATTTTGTTTTTCCCAAGGTGAATAGATAATTCATTGGCAGTGAACCATTGATTTAAGTTCATTTTCTACTGAATCTAGAAGCTGCTTAAGATTTTCTCCACTACAAAAAAAAGGTTGTCATCTGCAAATAAAATACACGAGCAATTTAGACACAGAACATAACTCATTAATATACAAAATAAACAGCAATGGACCAAGCACAGAACCCTGCAGTACCCCACACGTCATCTTCAGCAACTCAGTCTATTATTCACATGAAGATATTGATATGCCTTCTAAATAGCTGTGTAACCAGTCAAAAGCAATTCCTCTGATGCCATACTTATGTAATTTACTGAGGAGTAATTTATGGTCAACTGTATCAAATGCCTTTTGTAAGTCCAGAAATATTCCAACTGTGTATTCTCTTCTGTTGCATCCATGATCTGTTTAACAAAGTCCATGAGTGCCAGTGAGGTGGACCGGTTCTGCCTGAATCTATACTGTTGTTCGCAGAGTATATTGTGCTTATCAATGAAATAATTTAGTCTCAAATATTTTTTCCAGTATTTTGGAGACCCGAGGTAACAATGAAATGGGTCTGTAGTTTGACAATAAGTGTTTGTCACCAGTCTTATACAGAGGAACAACTCTTGCCATTTTCATTGGAAATTTACCAACAGTAAGTGACATGTTACATATGTATTAGACTACATCATAGTCAGGCAGAGAGACATAAGGGATGTATTGGACACCAGAACAATGAGAGCCATGGACTGTGGTACTGATCATGTTATGCTGAGATCTAGATTAAGGATTTGGAGACGAAAACAGCACTGCAGGACGGGTGCGAAGCCACCACGGAAGCTAAACACTCGTGCACTGAATGGCCAAAAGAAGCAGGAAGAACCTACACAGGAAATGGATGAAAACTTGATTGAAAGACTGGGACAGCAACAATTCAGAATGACAGAAGAGAAATGAGCAACACTGAAGGATACGGTGTATCAGACTGCGAGTGATGTATTAGGCCACCCTGAGAGGAAACATCAAGACTGGTTTGATGAGCATGATGAACACCTGAAGAAATTACTAGAAGTGAGGAATACAGCTAGGCAGGAAAACCTACAGTGTAACACAAGGTCGAAGAAGAAGAAATACTCAAAGGCTCAGAGTGAGCTACAGAAGTACACCAGAGAGATAAAGTCCAACTGGTGGGATGAAAAAGCAGAGGAACTTCAAACTGCAGCAGACAGAAAGGACATGAAAACATTCTTCACAGGTTTGAGAGAAATCTACGGCCTTAAACCAAGAGGATTTATCCAACTAAAGGCTATGGATGGTGAAACGGTTTTGCAGGAGAAAGACAAGATCCTGGACAGATTTGCAGACCACTTTGACCAACTACTAAACAACCATGGAGATCTCACTGCAGAGGCTAAAGAAGCTCTAGTGCAGCGACCAGCTGTATCAAGTCTGGATGAACCACCAAATTTTGATGAACTAATGGCAGCTATCAGGGCAACACAGGATGGTAAAGCTCCAGGAAGGGATCGAATTCCAGCAGAAGTGTGGAAATTTGGTGGTGTTCAGCGGACCAACTGCCTGCACAAGCTCATCCAAGAGATATGGGATGGCCAGAAAGTACCTCAAGACTGGAAGGATGCAAGTATTGTGCCTTTGTTCAAGAAAGGTGACAGGAAAGATTGTGGAAATTACTGAGGTAGATCACTGCTAGCCACTGTTGGTAAGATTCTCTCACGTGTACTACTGAACAGACTCAATGAACACATCTCGCAGAATGTACTATCAGAAACACAGTGCGGCTTTAGAAGTGGAAGAAGCACAATGGACATGATTTTCTGCTTGAAACAGGTTCAAGAAAAGTGTATTGAACAGAACATGCCACTTTATGTAGTCTTCATAGACTTCAGTAAAGCCTTTGATACCGTTTCACGACAAGGACTTTGGCAGGTACTCAAGAAATATGGTTGTACAGAGACGTTTGTCAGCCTGATCGAGGCACTCCATACAGGTATGCAAGCAAACGTGACAATGAGTGGTTCAGTATCTAAAGACTTTTCAGTAAGCAACTGAGTGAAACAAGGGTGTGTGCTGGCACCTACACTCTTCTCGCTATATCTGGCAGCCATGCTTGAGGTGGCCTTCAAAGACACTTCAGAAGGAGTATACATTCAAACAAGAAAAGAAGCAGACTTGCTCAATGTGGCATGGTTTAAAGCCAAGAGTAAGACATCGATAAAGGTAGTAAGAGAAATGCTCTTTGCCGACGACAGTGCTCTAGTTGCACACAGCGTGGAAGATATGCAATCTTTACTGGAGAAATTTGCAAGAGCAGCTAGCCAATTCAGCCTCCAAATCAACATCAAGAAGACAGAGCGCCTTTATCAACCACCAAAGTTCCAATTATCAACATCACTACCAGAAGAGATCAGCATTGGTACAGAGCCACTAGTCAAGTGCAAGACTTTCAAGTATCTAGGGAGTACTGTTTCAGAGAATGCTAGGCTGGAGGATGAACTCTCAGAATGGGAAGAGCGAGCGCTGTGTTTGGAAACTTGAGGGAGAGACTGTGGAACAATCGACATGTGTCTATCCATGTGAAATGCAAAGTGTACAGAGCGACAGTACTGGCTACTCTATTGTACGGTGCTGAAACTTGGACTGTCTACAGAGTGCAGGTGAAGAAACTCCATGCATACATGATGAGACACCTTCGAGCCATAATGAACATCTCATGGAAAGACAAGATAACCAACATAGAAGTGTTGAAACAAGCTGGTCTACCATCAATGGAGGACATGCTAATACAGAAGAACCTGAGATGGCTCGGACATGTTGAGAGGATGGACCATCAGCGTCTCCCTCGGCAGTTACTCTACTCACAATTATGTGAGAGCAAACGCAATCAGGGTAGACCAAGGCTCAGATTTAAAGACACTAAAAAGAAACTTGAGAAAGTTGGACATAGACATCAGTTCCTGGCAGCGGAAGGCTAAGGACAGAGCTATGTGGAGGAATTTGATCAGACCTAAATGAAACAATCATTGTCGCTCACGACAGACTGCTATGATGATGACGACAACATATGTATACATATACTTAAAGCTAATTCATGAGTAACTTCAGCCTTTTTATCTGCTGGTTTATTCACTCAATGTATATAAAAGTATTTTTATTGGTGAAATTTCTACACAGTATTATTTCCTCTGCCGATAGCTTTGCAGGAGCTGGAACCGTTTTCAATGATCAGTCTAGCTAAACAGGGATTTAAAAAAAATTCTTTTCAAAATAAAAATCCCTGTTCAAACAATTACCTTCTGCAATATGACAAGTTACAAGCTAAGGGGTCATTTTTGATTGTTTAATGCAAATATTTCTTTGTTGTCATTTATATATAATAACTTAGCTTTATTTAGCCTGTATAAGTAGGGTGACCAGGTTCCAATCAAATGTGGGACAAAGATCATGTTTGAGTGGGACAATGTCGAACATGTTATCAGCTCTCAAGGTGGTATCAAATTTTGATTTACCTGGATTTAAAAAAAAAAAAATGCATAAGCTATGCAAATGTTATCTCCATCTTTATTAACTCCCATCAATAGAGTAATTGCACTCATGAAAGAACTCTGAATTGCCCTCCACTGGCTTCACCCAGCTGTAGATAGTTTCCCCATTCTTGGTTGAAGCGGCACTTTTTTTTAATGTCGTTTCCATATTAGAGCAACATTAGCATAGCTCCAGTTATCGCACTCCCTCCAAACTTTCTCCATGAGGGGAGGATTGATACAGTGTGACGTGCGGTGCAGTTTGACTGACATCAATCACAGGCCCTGGAATGATAGCCTGCACCACTTTCCTCACAGCTACTGTATTTACATCTTGTATGTAAAGTGTCCACACAGCCTTTGAAAAGTCAAGGCTGCGGATCAACTTCTCAATTTGCGGGACGACTGAAAACAGGTCAAAATGCTGTGCAGTCCCGCACAAAAAAAGAGACCTGGTCACGCTATGTATGAGTGAAGCATGGACAGTCAGGATTTAATGATAGGAATGCATCCAATTAAAGCAGCGGCAAGCAGTGAAGACAGGGGGACAGAGCCAGAAAACCATGAACAAGTCATGGTGGCACAGAGAAGTTCTGATGGAGGCCAAGAGCAACCAATAACCAAAGAGAGCGTCCCACCACCACAAAAAAACAAAACAAAACCCACAAATGCTAGTAATAACAGCTGACCAACTGGGAAAGTGAATCCACACAGATACACAGCCATGTGTAAACAGTCCACAAACTGATAGGTAGTGACAGAGCAGTAGGTCTGATATGCAGTGAAAATAGGATCGATGGTATATTTTTGATTACAGACCAAGATGCAGAAATGGTGAGGAGACAAAAAGCAGGTGTGAGAGTGTTCTACAATATTTACAAGTGATTATATTGTGCGTGATGAAAACATGGCAACCCTACAGAGGACAAAGAAGAGAGAAAATGGTGAGGTTGCAGCCTGATGGATTTAGTGAATTACTAAACTAATTCTTTCTTACAGGTGCTATTGCAGCAGTTTATGGTAAACGTCTGCAGGTTGTTGCCAATTCCAGCCGCATGAGTATTGGCTGCTGCGTCCTGGTAGGAATCCTCCTGGTTGGAGGACACAGCAGCGTGAGACGATGGAGCCTTGAGGTAAGTGCAGTTTTAGTTGCAGTTAGTGACGGAGATGGAACTTACGGCTGGTGAGTGAAGATGATGGAGGTCCAGTATCTGCCAGGAAGGAATTAGTCCGTCTGTGCACAGACAGGATTTCCTGGAAGAGACTGAGGCAGAGTTTATGGTCAATGGAGATGAGTTTGGTGAATGCTTACAAGGTCCTGTGTTGCAGAAGAAGGAAGAGAGCGCGAGGAGCTGCTGGCTGCACGAAAACTAGAGGCATGCTCCTGACTGCAGGCTGTGAGGTCTGACATCTCCATGCAGAGGTGAGAGCAATTATGTGGCTGCAGGAGATGAATTAATCAGCTGGAGGAGAAGAAAAAACAACGTGCAGATCCAGAATACTACAACCAATGAGCATAGAAAAATAAATGTTATCATGAAGTGAGATGCTCTGACATACAGCATCCTCTAATGTCAGTGTAGTCAAAATAATATAATTAAAGTGTGATCCTGAGAACAAGATGCATCTTTACATTAGCACCTTCCCTTTTAGCATTGATCCCGGTCACCACAGTTTAAAACAACATTACAAGTTTTCTCCAAGGTAACCAGTAGCCCTGTATGAAAATAATAACAATTTAAACAAGGAGCTTGGTCCAAATCATCAATTGAAAACTGTGAAAACGTACATTTCTGTCATAAAACTGTGACGCTAAGCAAAGCAGGGCACAGACATTCTGGAAACTTTTTTTTCTCCTATCCTTGTAAGCACCCCGAATTATTATTATTTTTTTTATGTACACTTGTGATAAATCTTCCTAGATCTTCCGCAGTCATATATTGTAAATACAAACCGGATATGGAATAGGCAGATTATTTATAACCGGATATACATCACGCCGCTCAGTGCAAGCAGCACAGTTTACCCTTGGCCGGGGGATTGTGGGGATCGTGGGATCGTGGGTTCGATCCCAGCCCCCGACCAACAGTGATCTGTGTGGAGTTTGTGTGTTCTCCCCGTGTTGCGTGGGTTTACTCCGGGATTTCTCCGGTTTCCTCCCACATGCCAAAAACATGCATGTTAGGTTAATTGGCTGTTCTAAATTGTCCCTAGATATTTGTTTCCTATAGGCCCTTAGAATAGAGGGTTAGTATTAATGAAGGCGCTTTGAGTGGTCTTTGTGACTAGAAAAGCGCTATATAAGTGCAGGTTAGTTAGTTAGTTAGTTAGTCCATTACGAGAGCCTCTCATTTCTCATTAAGTATCCTAGAGTGGGAGAAACAGTGCCCCTCTAAATATGTGGTGAGATACGGTATTAGAATTCCTACTTTAAGATTTAGGAGGAGGCCAAGGTGAAGGGGCTTCTTTTGTGGAAAACAACAACAACAAAAAATCAAATAATTAACCAGTCAGATGAGGCTACATTTATACCACTCCTGTACCAATGGAAACCAACCATACATTGGCGACAGACCAATGAAATTCTGTGATGTTATCAAAGTCATTGTTGATGGCAGAATGCTGATCACAGCATCAGCAAATGCCAAGTATTGTTATGGAGGGTGATAATTTTGAGTTTTTATTCAGAAATACCTTTAGCAATCCATGGCTGACTTGGTTGTTGAGCACTTCAGCACCATGAAAACCAGGAGGATGGCCTTTCTCTTCCATTAGGAATGTACACGCTTCTCTCTGTGTCTTCATTGTAAACTGAACTGCCCACATACCTGTGTGCAGTTTTAATGCTTTTATATTTATTTCTATCTTTGCTTGGGTCAGTCCATTGAATTGGCAAGTTTATTGTGACTGTTCACATGCAGAAACTATCCATTGCTGTATCTGTGTTTTGTTTCATCAGGTGTGGAATTGCCTCATTAGTGTTTTCAGTCATGGTTAATGGTTGATATAGTTTTAAGCGATAAATAAGTGTGTAAGCATTGCTATATATAAGTGTAATACATTGCAGTTTGTAAGTCATGTTTTTGATGCACTCTGCTAACAGTGGTGTGACCTCCCCCACCACCCAGAAGTTTCTTTTTTTTTTTGCCTCCTTAAAAATTTCCATGCCAGGTGAGAGGCAACAGCATGTCTTCCAACCACACTTTTGAAAATGAAACAATAAAATCAAAACAAACTTAATCATGTCAGAGGTAATACATCTAAAATCAAAGATTTAGGATACAAACAAGCAAGAAACTTTGACTGAAAATGGCAACAGAAGCTTTCCATGTCCTCCAGCTATGATCATTTATCACACCTAGAAGTAGCTTGTAGTGGGTGATGAGTGATGTTTTATGCCAGGGGTGTCCAAAAATGTGTCATGGAGGGCCAAGACCCTGCAGGCTTTACCTCCAACCAGTGCCTTCAACAGCAGATTCCACTGAATTTCTTCCCACTGATTGCTGATCAGTGAAAACACCTGCTGAAGAGACTGGGTAGAAGAGAAAACCTGCAGGGTCTTGGCCCTCCATGGCACATGATTGGACACCCCTGTTTTACACCTTTATATTGTGTACATTGTCGCTGTGCAGCCTGGACACATCAACAGGTGATGTCTTACATTAGTTTTCATACTAACATACTACAAGTAACTTATAAGACTATTAAAGTTTCACAGAAGACACAACCGGCAGCCTTCCAATTATGCATTTCAAAAGCAATAACATCTTCATTTGCAAATAGTTTCAAGCAACTATAAGAGAATTGGCTATAGCTGAAAAGCAACCTCTACATACTGTAACATCCATCCATCCATCCATCCATCTTCTACCGCTTTTCCGGAGGTCCGGGTCGCGGAGGCAGCAGTTCAAGCAGAGAAGCCCAGACTTCCCTCTCCCCAGCCACCTGCTCCAGCTCTTCAGAGGGGATACCAAGGCGTTCCCAGACTAGCTGGGAGACATAGTCTCTCCACCGAGTCCTGGGTCTGCCCCGGGGTCTCCTCCCAGTGGGACGTGCCTGAAACACCTCAAGTGGGAGGCGTCCAGGAGGCATCCTAATCAGATGCCCATACCACCTCAACTGACTCCTTTCAATGTGGAGGAGCAGCGGTTCTACTCTGAGCCTCTCCCGGATGACTGAGCTCCTCACCCTATCTCTGAGGGTGAGTCCAGCAATCCTACGGAGAAAGCTCATTTCAGCCGCTTGTATCCGCGATCTCATTCTTTCGGTCATTACCCAAAGCTCGTGACCATAGGTGAGAGTAGGAACATAGATTGACTGGTAAATCGACAGCTTTGCCTTAGAACTAAGCTCCCTCTTCACCACAACAGACCGGTACAACATCCGCATCACTGCAGATGCTGCTCCAATCCGTCTGTCGATCTCTCGCTCCATTTTCCCCTCACTCGTGAACAAGACCCCAAGATACTTAAACTCCTCCACTTGGGGCAGGAGCCTGTCCCCAACCCGGAGAGGACAATCCACCTTTTTCCGGCTGAGGACCATGGACTCGGACTTGGAGGTGCTGATTCTCATCCCAGCCGCTTCACACTCAGCGGCAAACCGTCCCAGCAAGAGCTGTAGGTCATTGCTGGATGAAGCCAACAGGACAACATCATCTGCAAACAACAGAGATGAGATCCTGTGGTCACCAAGCATGACACCCTCCATTCCCTGGCTGCGCCTAGAAATCCTGTCCATAAAAATTATGAACAGGACCGGTGACAAAGGGCAGCCCTGGCGGAGTCCAACTCTCACTGGGAATGACTCCGACCGAGTGTTGGCAATGCGAACTAAACTCTCACAACGGTCGTACAGAGACCGAATAGCTCGTAACAACAAGCCCGATACCCCATACTCCCGAAGCACCCCCCACAAAAATCCACGAGGGACGCGGTCAAATGCCTTCTCCAAGTCCACAAAACACATGTAAACTGGTTGGGCAAACTCCCACGAACCCTCAAGAATTCTCGAGAGGGTAAAGAGCTGGTCCGATGTGCCACGGCCAGGACGAAAACCACATTGCTCCTCCTGAATCCGAGGTTCGACCAACGGCCGGACTCTCCTCTCCAGTACCTTGGCATAGACCTTCCCAGGGAGGCTGAGGAGTGTGATCCCTCTAAAGTTGGAGCACACCCTCCGGTCCCCTTTTTTGAAGAGAGGAACCACCACCCCGGTTTGCCATGCCAAAGGCACTGCCCCCGACCTCCACGCAATGTTGCAGAGGCGTGTCAACCATGACAACCCAACAACATCCAGGGCCTTGAGGTACTCGGGGCGAATCTCGTCCACCCCCGGGGCCCGGCCACCAAGGAGATTTTTAACCACCTTGGCGACCTCAGCCCCTGTGATAGGCGAGTCATCCCCCTCGTCCCCAAACCCTGCTTCCTCTGTGGAAGGCGTATCAGTGGGATTGAGGAGATCCTCGAAGTATTCCTTCCACCGCCCGACGATATCCCCAGTTGAAGTCAACAGTGTCCCATCCGCACCATACACAGTGTGGACGGGGAGCTGCTTTCCCCTCCTGAGCCGCCGAACAGTTTGCCAGAATCTCTTTGAAGCCGACCGAAAGTCTTGTTCCATGGCCTCACCGAACTCCTCCCATACCCGGGTTTTTGCTTCAGCAACCACCCGAGCTGCACTCCGCTTGGCCTGCCGGTACACCTCAGCTGCTTCGGGAGTCCCACAAGCCAACCAAGCTTGATAGGACTCCTTCTTCAGCTTAATGGCCCCCCTCACCACTGGTGTCCACCACTTGGTTCGGGGGTTGCCACCACGAGATGCACCAACCACCTTGCGGCCGCAGCTCTGGGCTGCCGCTTCAACAACAGAGGTGGAGAACATGGCCCATTCAGACTCCATGTCTCCAGACTCCCTCAGAATGTGGTTGAAGTTCTTCCGGAGGTGGGAGTTGAAGACCTCCCGGACAGGGGCCTCAGCCAGACGCTCCCAGCACACCCTCACTATACGTTTGGGTCTACCAGGTCTGAATGGCTTCCTCCCCTGCCATCGGATCCAACTCACCACCAGGTGGTGATCAGTTGACAGCTCTGCACCTCTCTTTACTCGGGTGTCCAAGACATACGGTCGCAGGTCTGATGATACGATAACAAAATCGATCATCGACCTGCGGCCTAGGGTGTCCTGGTGCCAGGTGCACATATGGACACCCTTATGCTTGAACATGGTGTTCGTTATAGACAGACTGTGGTTAGCACAGAAGTCCAATAACTGAACACCACTCGGGTTCAGATCGGGCAGGCCGTTCCTCCCAATCACCCCCCTCCAGGTTTCACTGTCATTGCCCACGTGCGCATTGAAGTCCCCCAGTAGGACAATGGAGTCTCCAGGAGGAGCACCCTCCAGCACCCCAGTCACAGACTCCAAAAAGGGTGGGTACTCTGAAACATCATTTGGTGCATAGGCACAAATGATGGTCAGGACCCGTTTCCCAACCCGAAGGCGCAGGGAAGCAACCCTTTCGTCCACCGGGGAAAACTCCAATATAGAGGCAGCAAGGTGGGGCGATACAAGAATACCTACCCCTGCTCGTCGCCTCTCGCCCGGGGCAACTCCAGAAAAGGCCAAGCTCCAGCCCCTCTCCAGGAGACTGGTTCCGGAACCGGAGCTGTGTGTTGAGGTGAGGCCGACTATATCTAGCCGGTATCGCTCAATCTCGTACACCAGCTCAGGCTCCTTCCCCACCAGAGAGGTGACATTCCACGTACCAAAAGCCAGTTTAGAAAGCTTGGGATCAGTCCGCCAAGGTCTCCGCCTTTGACTGCCACCTAATCCACATAGCACCGGACCTCCATGATCCCTCCTGCAGGTGGTGAACCTACTGGAGGGCGGACCCATGTAACTCCTTCGGGCTGAGCCCGGCCGGGTCCCATGGGTGGAAACCCGGCCACCAGACGCTAGCCTTCGAGCCCCTCCCCCAGGCCTGGCTCCAGGGTGGGGCCCCGGTAACCCCATACCGGGCGGGGTACACTGAATCCTTGATATACAATTTATCATGAGAGTCTGTTGGATCGTTCTTCGTCTGGCCCTTCACCCAGGACCAGTTTGTCTTGGGAGACCCTATCAGAGGCAAATTGCCCCGGACAACATAGCTCCTGGGATCACTGGGGCACGCAAACCCCCCCACCACGATAAGGTGACGATCCATGAGGGGGCATACTGTAACAGTGATTAATAAAGTGCATCAACAGTCACATCATACCATCTTGACTTTCAACTTCAGTAGAGAAATGAAAGCAAGAATTTCAAAGCAAAACACATAAATGCGACTTCACAAAAATACTTTCATAATGTGCTGTGTGTATGAATATTACTCAGTTCACAAACATGAAGAGTGTTGCGTCTCGAATTGAACAGGAGTCGAGGTGACGTTTTGTAGTTTTATTATTAACACGAGCCAAGAACACAGGAGTCACAGTTGCCAGTCTGAGAGTACCAACGAAGAGACAATATGTCTCTCGCACCAGGTTTATATATCCTAGGTGACTCCACCCCCCAGAGGCGGGGGGGGGGGGGGGGTCACCCCCTCTACCCTAGGGCACTGCCATAATAATATATATATGTAATATCCTATGCTACAAAGAGTCCTATCAGTCTAGCTTCAATAGCATCTAGACACATACAGAGAAACAGAGGGGTCTTGTGTAGTCCCCACTCTCTACTGCACTAAGCACCTCTGCTCCACACAAATGTCACGTTATCACACTGTGTTCTATAATTGTTATTTCTCTCTCAGTTAACCTAGTTTGTCCACAATGTTGGAGCTTAGATCAAAATATGAAAACTGCTGATCAGTCTGGATTTGCACTTGCACTGCTGGGAGCAGAATGGTTTCAGAACTGCTCAAGTAGCAACACAATTTTCACCTTTGAAGAGCAGGTCTTTCACAATGACACATGTCTCTGCTGCGTTTCTTCATTTCTTAAACATGCAAGAAACATAGAGCTTGTAGATCTGAAGCATACTGTAAGCAACAGTTATACACATGCTGGTGGTGCACGTGCACGCTCGATAAACAATGTGGTCAGGCAGGACATACACATGTCTGTGCATGACCTCCTTAGCAATCAAGTTTAGTCAAAGTTAGAATTCTGGTGTAAAAATAAAGTTCTCAAACATCTCTTTATGGGAATACATGGTAGTGGAATTTGTGTTGCTATTTCATCAGGATTATAAGGTATCCTGTAAGAGCCTTTTATAGTCTTTAATATCAACTCTAGTTTGTAAAATGATTCTTTAATTCAGCAACAATTTTATAACATACAGAGATACAGTAGCAGTTGAATTATCTAAACATGCAACCTAAATTTGAATTGTAAAGGGGTCACTTATTATTTTATTTAGCGAATGCAAAGTCCTTAAGCCAAGCAGTTGCCTCCTGGTTTGCTGTATGGAGGGTGTGTAATCCTCCTTCCAGTCTTTGGAGCGGGCAAGCCTCTATGATGTGTTCCATAGTTTGCCCCTCTCCACATGCGCACAGTGGGCTAGGGCTACTGCCCCATCTGTGAAGGCTGGCCAAGCAGGGGCCATGTCCAGTCCTGAAGCGATTGAGTGTAGACCACTGTCTCCTTGGGAGGTTGGTGCCCGGGACCTGTTGGTTGGGGTTTATCACCAGCTGTTTGTTTGGGACCTCCTTGGTTTCCCATTCCTCTTGCCAAGCTGTCTGGATGGTAAAGTCAGCTGGGGGAGGGTTTTTCCAAATCGGCCGTCTGGATGAAAGTCGGGCAGTGGGTGGGGTGTAGATATCTGCATGGATTGGTAAGTGAGGAAAATCTTTAACTTTTTGGAGCATCCTTTGAGTTAATGCTGCTCGCCGGATGTGTGGAGGGGCTATGTTTGACAGTACAGAGAGCCAGGGGAGTGGTGTTGAGCGGATTGTTCCAGTTATAGTTCTCATGGTTGAGTTGAGCTGGGTGTCTACATGGTGTGTGTAAGATGACCTGGACCAGACAGGGGCACAATATTCTGCTACAGAGTATGAAAGGGCCAGTGCTGAGGTGCACAGGGTGGAGACTGCCGCCCCCCATTTTGCACCAGCGAGCTTGCAGAGCAGGTTGTTTCGTACTTTCACCTTAGCAGCCGTCCCCTTTAGATGTTCCTTGAAGGATAAGGTCCTATCAAGGGTCACTCCAAGATAAGTTGGATTTGGGGCATGCTTAAGCTTGAGTCCGCTCAGGTGGATGTTTAGTTCTCTGGCAGCTTTTGCATTGTGGAGATGAAATACACTGGAGACGGTTTTTGCTGGGCTTGGTTTTAGGCGCCAGATTTTGCAGAACTGGTCCAGTTTAGCAAGATCTTCCGTGAGCACCCGTTCCAGTGGTTCAAAGTCTGGTGCTTGGAATGCCAAACAGATGTCGTCTGCATAGATGAATTTGCGGGATTTTGTAGTAGGCAGGTCGTTTATGTAGAGGTTGAACAGAGTTGGAGCTAGAACTGAGCCTTGTGGGAGTCCGTTTTTCTGCATTCTCCATGCACTTGTGTTCTGACTGAGGTGGACTCTGAACCTTCGGTTGGTCAGCAGGGTTTTTATAATTGCTGTTGCCCAAGCAGGGATCGCCTTTATAAGTTTCAGGAGGAGGCCTTTGTGCCAGACCGTATCATAGGCGGCTGTAAGCTCGAGAAACACAGCCCCTGTCTTCAGTCTGCTCTTGAAGCCATTTTCAATGAAGGTGGTTAGGGCCAGTACTTGTTCTCCTGTACTGCGGTCCTTGCGGAAACCTGCTTGATCCACACTTAGAATATCCTCTATTTCTGGGGAAATGCGTTGCAGTATTAGGCGCTCCATGATTTTGTAAGGAACGCTGAGTAGGGAGATTGGGCGGTAGCTTGCTGGTAGTTTGTGGTCTTTGCCAGGTTTTGGGATGGCAATGACCTTTGCTGTCCGCCATTTCTTTGGGATCGAGTTCGTTTGTGTGATCCTTGTGTAGAATTGTGTCAACCAGGTTAGGGCTCGGGGGCCAAGATTCTTCATGAATTCTGGGAAGATGTTATCGTATCCTGCTGCCTTTCCACATTTCAGGCCCTGTAGGACTTTCTCCAGTTCAGCAGCCTCGAAGGGTTCAGGGTTCGTTTCCTCTACAGGCATTTTTTGGTGTTTTTTTAGCTCAGTTGTAACTGCTCTTCTGGTGTCTTTGTCTTGGGGTGCTTTGGCGATAGTCAGTAGGTGGGATGCAACTTGGTTGGGTGTGACGGATGCTCGGCTTTGGCTAAGGGGCTTCTGTGCAGCTCCTAGGCGACGGATGAGGCTCCAACATTTCCTGCTAGAGTGGGTAAAGCTCCGGTCAGCAACTGTCTCCTCCCATTTCTTTCGCCGGGCTGTATTTAGCGATTCAATGAGATGGTCTGCTATCTCTGGGTCCCCTGATGTTTGATAGGATTGTAGGAGGGCAGCACTTTCTCCGTCCAAACATGGGACATAGAGGGGTCGGTAGCCTCGTGGGATTGCAGTATGGGCAGCCTTGAAGATTGCGCTGCAGAAGGGGTCACTGACTGCACTTTACAAATTTTAACAGCTCACTCATATCTTAATGAAGTGCTTGTGACATATTATTTCACATTTTCTTTAATTTTTTAATTATTGAAGCATCAAACGGGGGATTCTAAATTGTCCTTAGGTATGACTGTGAGAGCGAATGGTTGTCTGTCTCTCTGTGCTGGCCCTGCGATGGACTGGCAATCTGTCCAGGGTGTACCCTGCCTCTCGCCCAAAGACGCTGGGATAGCCTCCAGTCCCCCAGCGACCCGAAAAGGATTAAGCCGAAGAAGATGGATGGAAGCAAATTTGTTTGTTTTGTTTTTTTATTTTTCTTGGCTTTCTTCAAATGCTCTGATTCGAAGCCCGTCACTTTAAGAAACAGACTTCAGCTGTTCAACTCCACCCTCCCTTTTACGTCAGTTAGTCATTAGCCGAGTAACTTCTAGCCGGCTCCTTCCAGCTTGGGCAATGTCTCGCTCCGCGGTACTCCGCTCCTCTGTCACGGCCAGCTGGGGAATGCTCCGGCACAAAGCGGCTTTCAGCGACTCTCAGCGACTCTGTTGGCTGGAGAGCTGAGAATAGCAAAATTACAAGAAAAAAAAAGGCTTTCCAATTTACACGAAAATCTGCAAATTTATGAAAAAAGGTACAAATTTACATGAAAAAAATCTTTATAGCAAAAGCTATCTTCTGTCATGTACCACTGCTGGGGAGGCAGCAAAAATGGACCCAAAGCGGAGATGAAGTTCAGTATATTTGATAAATCCAGAGCGCAGCTCAAGGCTGGATAACCCAAAACAAAACACGCAGATGAAGATGATGAACTAGAACAGGATGAGGAGAAAGCACATAACACATGTTTACAATGTGACAAGGAACTACAGACTGAGAAGGATATATATATACACAGACACTGATGAGGGGAATTACAAACAGCTGAGGGGCATTAAGAGACATACGTAAATAGCAAATCATGACTGATGACAGGAAGGAGAACTATGACAATAAAACTAAGCAAAGCCACAAAAGAACTTCAAAATAAGGGCAACCGTTAAGAGAATTCAAGCGACAGCTACAACAGGATTTAGCGGCTCTTAAGGAGGAACTGAAAAAAGAAATTAAGGAGGAAATCATGGACCTCCGAAGAGAAATGGAGCGTAAATTAACGGAAAACATGGAGGAGCTGCGCTCCCAGCGGGCGTGTATGACAGAAGCGCAGACCCGAATTTCGGAACTAGAAGATTGGAAAAGCGAGGCAAACGAACAACTACAGACCCTGACGACGCAAACGCAGAGGATGCAGGAGAAAATAAACGACTTGGAGAGCAGATCCCGACGAAGCAATATGCGCATCTTTGGAATTCCGGAGGGCATTGAAGGCAACTCGATGACAAAATTCATGGATCAGTTCTTAAAAAAAGAACTGGAAATACCCGGAGAAACGGATCTGCAGATTCAACGGGCGCACAGAACACCGGCACAGAACCCGAAAACAAACGCTACACCCAGGTCAGTTGTGGTAAACTTTGTGAAATATGACATAAAGGAAAGAATCCTGACGCAAGCATGGAAAAAAAAGATACGAATCGGCGACAAACAGGTATTTTTTGACCATGACTACCCGACAGAAATCGTGCAGCAGCGGAAGAAATATGCCAATATTAAAAAAACGCTGAAAGAGAAAAAAAATTAGATTCCAAACGCCGCTAACGAAAATGAGGATTCATTGGGAGGACGGCGTAAGAACCTACAACACGGCCGAAGAGGCAGCGCGGGATATGATGGAGCGGGGCCTTGAGGTGAGCGTGCCGAAGGAGACGGCTGGAGCAGCGGCGGCCCTGAACGCACCACGACAGACGGAGTGGAGACGAGTGAACGGCGGAAGAAGGGGGAGAGACGTAGAGCAGCGGGCCCAGGACAAGCTACAAGGCTTTCAACTGAAAGCCTAGATCATAACAAAGATTAAGAAAGGCACAGAAGAAATGAAGGCCAAGAAGACAAGGTAAAAGAGAAACAGACGGCTAGGAGAGGTTTAAGTGATATTTGTTGGACATTTCTAGACTTATGACTATTACTTTGATAGTAATTAGAAGTCTAGGGAGGGCCCTTCACTCTGTGAAGACAAACCCCCCACCCACCAACAGGGACCAGTGGGCAGAAGAAAGGCCCAAAGTACGGAGGTCGAGTTTTTTTAATGTGTTTTTATATAAATATGTGTTATTTTTGTTGTTAAAGGGGCTAGGAGCACAAGTTAAAAAAAATGGAAAAACATGAATATGGGTAAAAATCTTAAGATAATGACACTAAACGTGAATGGTCTGAACTCACCTGTTAAAAGGGAAAGAATAATAAGAAAATTCAAGAAGGAAAAAGCTGAAATTATATTTATGCAAGAGACACATTTGAGCAAGGCAGAACATGTGAAACTAAAGAGATTTGGCTATAAGAACTCCTACTACAGTTCATTTAAGGGAGGAGCAAAAAGGGGGGTTATGATACTAATCTCAAACAAAATACAATTTGAAAGTGAACAGGAAATCCAGGATAAAGAAGGCAGGTATGTAATAATAAAGGGAAGAATAGATGGTATGCAGATTACATTAGTGAACATCTATGCCCCACCAGAAAGTGACAAGGGTTTTTTTCAACATCTGTTTGATCTCATAGCAACACACAGTGAAGGAGTCCTAATTTGTGGAGGAGACCTAAATGCTGTCATGGATCATGAAGTTGACACAACAAGTGTTAAGAAGACAAAAAAACATGTAACAAAGTTCATAAGAACCTCACTGGCAGAAATGGGTATAGTAGACATATGGAGAGACCTACACCCACTCGAAAAAGACTATACACATTATTCAGCAGTCCATAAAGTACACTCTAGAATAGATTACTTCCTTATGAATGAAGATGACAGACACAGGGTGAGAAATTGTTGGATTGGAGGGGCAGAAATATCAGATCATAATCCTATATACATGGAAATATATTTAAACAATAGAAAACGACAAACAACATGGAAACTTAACGTAGGACTGTTAAATGATGAGAAAATGAAAGAAAGAATAAAAATAAACATAAACGAATATATCCAAGAGAATGACAATGAAGAAGTGGACCCAACAATACTATGGGACGCACTAAAAGCCGTGTTAAGGGGTAAATTAATTGTTGAAACAGGAAAAGCAAATAAGACTAAACTGGAAGCGTATGAACAAAGATGTGAGAGACTGAGGGAATTAGAACGTAAACATCAAAGCACAAATGATCCAAAAATATATCAAGAAATTAAAGAAGAAAAAACAAAGATAAAAGAAACACAAATGGATGAAATTGAAAGGAAAAATAGATATCTAAAGCAAAAATATTATGAAACGGGGCCAAAAGCCACAAAACTGCTGGCAAAACGGTTAAGAAAACAACAAACAATGAATAATGTATACAAGATTAAAGACCCCACCACAAATAAAACCACAGTTAACCCAGAAAACATCGAAAAAATTTTCCATAATTTCTACCAAGAACTATACTCGCAACCTGAAGAAACAAATACTAAAGATATCAAAAAATTTCTAGACACATTGGACTTGCCATCAATAGGAAATCAACAAAATGAAAAACTAACAGCAGAAATAACAACACAAGAGATCAGAGATGTGATTAAGTCACTTAAAAACGGTAAATCACCAGGTAGTGATGGATACCCCTCTGAGTTTTATAAACTGTTTATAGAAGAACTCACGCCACAACTCCTAAAGTCATTTAATTGGACGCTGAACAACAACAAAATACCTCCATCATGGAACGAAGCAATCATTTCAGTTATTTTAAAACCAGGGAAAGATAAAGAACAATGCGGAAACTATAGACCAATCTCTTTATTAAATGTAGATTATAAAATATACACAACAATTATATGTAAACGAATAAAGACATTCTTGACGGAACTGATAGAAGATGATCAAACTGGATTCATAGAGGGACGCCAAACACATGACAATATCAGGAGAACAATACATATAATTAACCAAATACATAAAGAAAAGAAAAGCGCAGTAATAATGAGTTTAGACGCAGAAAAAGCATTTGACAGGGTTAACTGGAAATTCCTATATAGTGTACTGGAGCGCTTTGGATTTAACGAAAAATCAGTACAATGCATAAGGACGCTATATCAAGAACCTGTGGCAAGAATCAAGATAAACGGTAGCTTAACAGACAAAGTAAATATACAAAGATCAACTAGGCAGGGATGCTGCTTATCGCCCACCTTGTTTGCTCTGTTCATAGAACCATTGGCTCAAGCGATACGACAAAATAAGAAATTAAAAGGTGTAACAATAAAGGGGGCGGAACACAAGAGTGGGCTATTTGCAGACGATATTATAGTTTACCTTGAACAACCAGATAAATCAATAATGGAAATGATGAACTTGATAGAAAATTTTGGAAAATTATCAGGATACAAGATAAACATAACAAAAACACAAATACTGACATTCCACTATAACCCTCTAAACCAGATAACTGATAAGATCAAACTAAACTGGAACCAAAAAGAAATAAAATACCTTGGAGTGAACATACCTAAAGACCTAAGCAAAATATATAAAGCAAACTATGATAGGTTGGAACAAGAAATAAAAAAAGATATTGATAGATGGTCAATCTTAAATATGGATCTGAATTCAAAAATTGAGACAGTCAAAATCAGCATACAACCTAGATTACTTTACCTCTTCCAGGCTCTACCAACAGAGATTCCAGATGCCCAATTCTCAAAGTGGGACAGGATGATATCGAGATTTGTTTGGGGAGGTAAAAAACCAAGAGTGAAATATAAAACCCTCCAATTACCAAAAGAGAAAGGAGGCATGGGCCTACCGAGTCTAAAGGAATATTACTACTCAGCACAAATAAGATATATCATATGTTGGTGCGACGAGGGATATGAGGCAAAATGGAAAGAAATGGAAAAGGAAATTGAGGGACTCCCAGTACAAAGCATAATAGGGGATAAAGATGCATATAAGCAAATCAAACAAATAGACCCAATCACAAAATTTACTTTAGAACTGTGGTATAAAATAGTACAAAAATATAATATAAGGGAAGACATAAAACTATTGAAATGGGTAGCATTTGACAGTCAGTTTGAACCGGCAAAACAAGATAGGGGATACAAAAATCTGGTGAACAAGGGAATCACAGCATGGGGCAATATCGGAAAAAAAGATCTCGGGAGCTTTGTAAATATCAGGAGAAAATTTAAATTAGAAAGATCGGAATTTTTCAGATATCTGCAGATGAGAGATTACTATATGAAGAAGATTAGGCATAACCTCCAAACAGATGTGAACGAGATTATACAACTTATTTTAAGCTCATATGCAGGAAATAAAATAAGAATTATTTCAAAACTATATCAGAAACTTATGACAAACAATCATACAAGTAACTATATAAAGGAGAAATGGGAGAAAGAGCTCAATTTAAACATAACAGAAGAAAGCTGGCAGGAAATATGGAAAACACAACACACATCAACAAATTCAAGGGCATGGAGGGAATTTGGATGGAAAAACCTGATTCGCTTTTTCATTACACCACAGATTCAAGGAAAATATACAAATACCCAATCTTTATGCTGGAGGGGATGTGGGGCTCAAAATGCAGACCACTCACATATGTTTTGGAAATGCTACAAAATATCATCATTTTGGAAATCTATGCATGTGACAATACAGAGGATATTAGGATATAATATACCAATGAACTGTAACCTGATGTACTTATGTGATCTTAAAAAAGACAATGTTATACAGGCTGAGGACAGATATCTAGTTAAAATCTTGCTGATTGCATGTAAAAAAACTATCACAAAAAAATGGCGATCAGAAGTTCTTCCTGACCAAGAACAATGGACTGACATTGTTGAGGACATACGTATGATGGAAAAACTAACATATCGACGAAGAATGCAAGAAGGAATATGGGAGAAAAAATGGCGGAAATGGACACACTACAAAATGCAACAACGAGGCAGAAATTGAAAGAAGAACCAAAGACACTGAAAAAACCAGAAGAATTAAGAGATGGAAACTAAAAACTTGATGCTCTAACATTTGTCCCCCCCCCCTTTAATTTTTTATTTTTATTTTTTATTTTTTATTTATTTTTTTTTCTTTTTCCCTACCCTAACCCCTTTGTTTTTTAAATGTAGAATGTGATCTGAATGCATTATATATGATGAAAAATGAATAAAAATCTAAGTTACAAAAAAAAAATAAGGGCAACCAAGAGACTAAGAATAAACAGAGGATAATCACAGAACATCACACAATAACCAAAGACCGGGAAAACACAAAAACAATCACAGAGGACCCAGGGGAATACAGAAGGCAAATAATAATCAGGGAAAACACACGAGTGGCTATAGGTATGGAAAATAATAGGGGACACTAGAAAACGGGGCTGAAATAAGAAACTAAAAGGTAAACCAACAAACTAATGATAACAGAATAAAGGTGCAAACACTTCAAAAACAATGGAAAGCGTGGACATGGTTGACATCCATTTCCGGATATGACAGTGCCCCCCCCCCACCCCATAGGTGGAATCCAGATGCCCCAAAAAGAAAAACAAGGGATCCCAAACCAAAATGGGCAGTTGGAGGGGGACAAAGGATGGCAGGACAAAACAAGGACACAGACATTAAAGGAAATGTTCATCAGGTAGTTGGCCAAAGTCCCAAGACTACCAACAGGAGGAATATGGTGCATCTGGTGGCCTACCAAAGTCCATGGACCACCAGACGGAGAAACATGGTGCATCGGGTGGCCTACCAAAGGCCACCAGATGAATGAACACGGTGTGTCAGGTAGCCTACCAAAGCCCAAGGGCCGCCGGATGGGTGAATACTGCGTGTCAGGTGGCCTACCAAAGTCTGAGGGACACCAGATGGATGAACCAGGTGTTGCAGGGGCACAGAACTCCGGGACAAAAGGGGCCTGGAACTCAGGAGATAACACAGGGACCTTTCACCCTGGAGAAAACAACACAGGGTTCTAAACTCAGGATGTGACAACATGGACCCTTTAAACTCAGGAAGTAACAACATGGACACTTTAAGCTCAGGAGGTGACAATATAGAACCTGTAAACTTGACAGCAAGATGACAGCACAAAACCTTTAACCTCAGGAGATGACATGGGAGCTTTTCACTCTGGAGAAAACAACATGAAAATTTTTTGCTCTGGAGAAAATTAAGAGCCTCTTGCTCTGGAGATAACAAAGTAAGTGCCTCTTGTTCTGGCGATAACAACACAGGACTTCTTTGCGCTAGAGATAACAACATTGAAATTTTAAACTCAGGAGCTAACATAGGAACCTCTTGCTCAAAAGAAAACAACATGGGGGTTTTAAACTCAGGAGATAACGTTGGAGCCTTTTGCTCAGGGGAAAACAACATTGGAGTTTTAAACTCAGGAGAAAGCATGGGAGCTTTTTGCTCTGGAGACAACAAATGAGCTTTTTGCTCTGGGGACAACAACATAGTTTTTAGCTCTGGAGATACCAACATAGGAACTCTTAGCTCTGGAGATACCAACACAGGAATTCTTAGCTCTGGAGATACCAACACAGGAACTCTTAGCTTTGGAGACACCAACATAGGAACTCTTAGCTCCGGAAATAACCATATAGGAGCTTTCTGTTCAAGGAACAATAACTCAGAGGTTTCTAGTTCAGGAGATATCAACACAGGAGTTTCTAGTTCTGGAGATAGCACCTGAGGGGCCTTTGGCACAGGGGCTAACAGCAGCTGAGAAGTGGCAACCCCAGGTGGCCAAGGGGGAGTGGACTGCTTGGAGGGCCCAGGTAGAGCAGACTGCTCGGATGGTCACAGTGGAGTGGACTGCGTGGATGGACACGGTGGAGCGGACTGCTCGGACAAACCAGGTGGAGCAGACTGCTCGGAGACAGCTGGAGCTGTGGCGTGCACCTCGGAGACAGGTGGAGCTGTGGCGTGCACCTCCATCCCTGATGCAAGCACCTCGGACATGGAGGGAGAGATGGAGGACTGATCAATACAGGAATAGGCAGTGGAGCCCAGCGGAGGAAGGCCAGAAGCAGATGAGAGCTGCAACCGGGTTCCCCCGTCAGGAGTAAGGGAAGCCTTTTTAAGTACAGATGTTTAAAATACAAAATAAATTACTTGCCTTAACTCCTGCTCCACTGCTGATGAGAACTCCAGTGACTCTGCTGCTGGAAAGACGATGACCATCTCCGGAGATGCTGGAGGGGCTGCGGATGAGGCGCTCTGACATGCAGTAGCGGGCGAGGGCACCAGAGTTGGAGATGTGGAAGCTGGCACTGCAGGCGTGATGATGGGTGAAACAGCAGATGCCACAGTCAGAGACTCAGCAGCAGGCACCAACGCCGTTTAGGAGAGGAGGACAGAAGCAGCAGTAGATGATGGGGAGGAGGGAACTGACAGGACAGCCGATGAAGAGCTCTGGAGTGAAGAGGAAGCTGCTGCTGAAATTCTCTAAAGCAATGAAGAAGCTGCTGCCGGGGGAGTGGTGTGTGCTTCCTGCTCCACTGCCGCTGAGGGCGCTGCTGCCACTGGGGTTGCCGAAGAAGAGCCAGATGAAATGCTCCGTGTGGCGGCGGAGTTCATCTGGCGGGGAGCAGCAGGGAAGCAGCAAGGAGCTGGTGTTGGGGAATGGCGAGGAAAGGAGGCTGGCACTGACGAATGGTGGAGAGGAAGTGGTGGAGCTGAAAGTGAAGAGAGAGACAGCAGAACCAGGGAACGCTTCTCCATCAGCACAGGCTTCGGCGCTCCTGACAAATACTTTCTCAGCCCATGAAGTGGCTGCGGAGCTGGTGAGGATGGCATTGGACCTGGAGAGTGAGGAGCAGGGATGGTGTCGGAACAAGGGGATGCTGTCTCATTGGCACAGGCTTCAACTTACTTGGTAAGCTCCTCCCCAGCCCACGGAGTGAGCGCTGTAGCTCAGCAATGGAGGAGATTATCTCCGCTCCCTCCGGAAATGCTGCAGCATCCTCCAGGTAATCCAGCAAATATTTCGGGGCAGGAGCAATGCGAACCACATTCAGCAGCTTGTCTATTTGGATGGCCGCGAAACAAAGCTCCCACCCCACACACATACTGAAAGACTGCATCTCACTGAGTCCTCTTTTGGTCGTGTGGTACTGTCATGTACCACTGCCGGGGAGGCAGCAAAAATAGACCCAAAGCTGAGATGAAGTTCAGTATATTTAATAAATCTAGAGGGCAGCTTGAGGCTGGATAACCCAAAACAAAACACACTGATGAAGATGACGAACTAGAACAGGACGAAGAGAAGGCACATAACACATATTTACAACTTGACAAGGAACTACAGACTGGGAGGGATATATATACACAGACACTGATGAGGGTAACAGCTGAGGGGCATTAAGAGACAAACATAAACAGCAAATCATGACTGGTGACAGGAAAGAGGACTACAACAATAAAATTAAGCAAAACCCCAAAAGAACTTCAAAATAAGGGCAACCGTTGTCGTCGGCTCCTCCTCGCGTCCGAGCATAGGGTTGCTCCCGTTCCAGAAATCACTTGTGCTTGTGACGGATGTGGCTCTGTAGCCCGAGCCGGTGATGGAAGAGGCGTGGGCAGAGATTGCAGGGAAATGACGGTGGAGGCCGCGGCTGCTGCGAGCGCTCCTTCCTTCTTCTTCGCTTCTCCTCCTCAAATGCACATCTGTTTTTCTCAAAGGCTATAGTGCCATTGCGGATAGCTTCTCTCCATACCATTCTCTCCTTTGCTAGGTGTTCCCATCTGTGGATGTTGGTTTGGGCCAATGTGGACTTTAGTTGGTCTTTATAGCGCAGTTTTGGTCTGCCTAGTGGTCTTGTTCCTGAGGTGAGTTCTCCATAGAGCAGAATTTTCAGTAGACGATTTGAGTCCATTCGTTGGACATGGCCTGCCCAGTGGAGACGGTGCTGAATAATGGTAGCTTCAACACTAGGTAGTGCAGCGCGGGCGAGAACTTCGGTGTTTGTTACTTGGTCTGTCCATTTGGTTTTAAGGATTTGTCTAAGCTTCAGCTGTTGGAAGTGCTCAAGACGTTTGATTTAGCGACGGTAGAGAGTCCAGGTCTCGCAGGCGTAGAGAAGGGTAGACAGAACTACAGCCCTGAAAACCATGATCTTTGTTTCGATAGTCAGTGCGTGGTTGTTGAAGACTTGACGATTAAGACGTCCAAAAGCGGAATGAGCTGCCCTAACGCGATTCTCCACGTCCTGATCGCATGTAGGTGGGCAGCACGGTGGTGCAGTGGTTAGCACTGTTGCCTTACAGCTAGAAGGTTCCTGGTTCGAATCCCCAGGCTGGCAGGGGTTGGAACCTTTCTGTATGGAGTTTGCATGTTCTCCCTGTGCTGCGTGGGTTTACTCCGGGGGCTCCGGTTTCCTCCCACAATCCAAAGACATGCATGTTAGGTTAATTGGTTGTTCTAAATTGTCCCTAGATATCTGTTTCCTATAAGCCCTTAGAATAGAGGGTTAGTACTAGTGAAAGCGCTTTGAGTGGTCTTTGTGACTAGAAAAGCGCTATATAAGTGCAGGTTAGTTAGTTAGTTAGTTAGTGTCTTTGATAGAATGCTTCCTAGATAACAGAAATGGTCCGCTTTTTCCAGAGGCTTTTCATCAATAGTGATGATTGTGTCAGGGAGCATGTAGCCTGGGGGTGGTTGGATGAGGGCTTTGGTCTTGTCAGTATTCAGCATACTCTGCCCACCATTCCATCATGAAGTGAGCGGATCAGTATAATGAAGTCATCTGGGCAGCCAAATCTTGCCAAGACTGCCCACATAGCCGGCCGTGGGACCTTGTCGAAGGCTTTCTTTAGGTCCCAGAAGATGAGCATAAGTGGCTGTTGCTGTTGTTGACATTTCTCCTGCAGTTGTCGGGCACAGAAGATCATGTCTATTGTCCCGCGAGAAGGTCGGAAACCGCACTGTGATTCAGGAAGTATTTCTTCTGCGATGACAAGGAGGCGGTTGAGGAGGATGCGTGCAAAGATCTTACTTGCTATGCTTAGCAGTGAGATGCCACGGTAGTTTCCACAGTTTTCTTGATCTCCCTTTTTGAAGATGGTGATAATATTTGCATCGCTGAAGTCACTAGGGACTGTCTTTGTTTCCCAGAGTTTTAGGATGAGGTTCAGCAGTTGGTTCTTAAATTCCGGGCCACCATGAGTGATTAGTTCTAGTGGGATGTTGTCTGGTCCCGGTGCCTTGCCTGGTTTCATGTGCTCGATGGCTTTGTTCATTTCCTCAGAGGAGGGTGGAAGAGACATCCAGTAGCAAACAGGATGTTGTGGCGTTCTACAGAGAAGGCCGTCTGGTGTGTGCGAATGATCATTGAGAAGGCTTTCAAAGTGGGATCTCCATCTGCTTAAAATTCCCTGGGTGTCATTGACGACAGTGGAGCCATCTGCATCCTTCAGACTGCAGGCAGTTGACCTTGTAGGGCCAAAGATTTCCTTTGTTGCGGCATAAAAGCAGCGCATGTCACGTTGGTCTGCAGATCTTTGGATCTCCTCCAATTTCTGTTGCCACCAGTTGTTCTGAGCAGCGCAAATTTCTCTCTGACAGTTTGCAAGTGCTTGTTTACATTTTTGTTTGTTCTGTGTGGATGGCTGGTTTTGAAAAGTGAGCCTTGCCTGACGTTGAGCTTCAACAAGGTTTGTGATGACTTCGTCATTTTCATCAAACCAGTCTTGGGTCTTCTTCTGAGAGAAACCTATTGTCTTTTCTGGAGCATCAAGCACTGCGTCACGGAGGGTGGTCCAATTATCTTCCACCTGTGGTGGTTTTGGAAGATCCGCGATGTTCTTTTCTACGGCTTCCTTGAAGTCTTGAGATGTTTGTGGATTGCGTAGTTTTGCACAGTCAAAGCGATGATGAGGAGCACTTGATGAGGTCCGTTTTGGTGGACGACGGACTTTGATTTGGAGTCGTGAGATAAGCAATCTGTGGTCTGTCCAACAGTCATCTGCACCAGGCATGGAACGAGTGATGTCCACGTCTCTTTTGTCTCTGGCTCTAGTTAGAATGTAGTCAAGGATATGCCAGTGTTTGGATCTTGGGTGTTTCCAGGTTGTTTTTTGATGAGATGGTAGCTGGAAGAGGGAGTTGGTGATGACCAGTTCATGTTCAGCACAAAGATCAAGGAGGAGTTGACCATTGGAGTTGCAGTTTCCAATTCCATGATGTCCGAGGACGCCTTTCCACAGATTGTGATCTCTGCCTACTCTGGCATTAAAGTCGCCCAAGATGACAAGTTTGTCCTGTCTTGGGACACTTTGGATGGTACGGTTAAGCAGACCATAAAAGGAGGCTTTTTCATCATCCTCTGAGGTGAGTGTTGGAGCATACGCAGATATCAAGGTGAGAAATCTGTTTTGGACAAGAGGGATTCTGACTTTCATCATGCATTCACTGATGGCCGTAGGGACGAGGTTGTGTTGGTCAATGAGTTTCAATCTTATAGCAAAGCCAACTCCGTGAATACGTCGTTCTTCAGCACTTTTCCCTTTTCCAGAAAATGGTGTAATTTGACCCTGCTTCTTCGATGTTACCTTCATCTGGGAATCTTGACTCACTAAGAGCTGCCACGTCAATGTTGAATCGGTCGAGCTCCTTGCAGACGAGTGCTGTTCGGCGTTCTGGTCTTTCTGTGTTGCTTTTGTCGAGGAGTGTGCGAATATTCCAGGCCCCGAGAGTTTGAGGCCTCTTGAGAGAGCGGAGTGTTTTCTTTGATTTTTGACCGCAGAGATGGGAAGTCCGCCAGCTGCGGTGAACTGGCCAGACTGAAATACAAAGTGTCCGATGTTTACCCCACCTTTTCTAGGGGTCTCCCCAATTAGGGTGGGCTGTGGTGATCCTAAAAAGGCCAGCCCAGTCACAGATCGAGCTGCCGAAGCCCTGCCGTCACGGCTGTTCAGCAGGGAGCGACCATCTTAGATCTGCTGCCAATGTGGGGTGCGGACTAGGGGCTTCCAGCTTTCCAGGCCTGCCCCCGTCACCCACACTTCCATCGCCATTGGACTTTGGAAAAGGAACAAGCCATTCGCTGATGAAGTTGTTTTAGGTGGTCGTGGCTGCGCGAGGGGCCACGCACACTCACTTGACTGCCAGCCAATTCACTGCAGCTCAAGGGATTGAGACGCGCAGCTTCAGTAGAAGGCAGTTGCAGCAGGCTGCTGGGTGCTTGGTATGTCAAGGCCCACCTTTACCACCTGCCCGCTAAGTGTTGCACTCGTCCACCATGTCAAACAGGTGCAGTCTTACTTGACATCATCTGCCTGTTACACCGTTGGTGGTTGTACGTAACCCAGTATGGGAGGCTATTGGGTGCTACACCTTGCCCAAGGGTGACCCAGCACAGCAGCAATTAAGAGGTAGTGACATTCTCCTCAGAACCCCAGAACTCCCGGACTGGGGCCTTGCTGCCGGATGTAGTTTAACGTCGTGCCCAGGACGAATAAGGGCAACCAAGAAACTAAGAATAAACAGAAGATAATCACAGAACATCACACAATAACCAAAGGCCAGGGAAACACAAAAACAATCTCAGAGGACCCAGGGGTATACAGAAGGCAAATAATAATCAGGGAGAACACACATGAGTGGCTATAGGTACAGTGGTGTGAAAAAGTGTTTGCCCCTTTCCTGATTTCTCATTTTTGTGTGTGTTTGTCACACTTAAATGTTTCAGATCATCAAACAAATTAAAAAAATATAGACAATGATAACACAAGTAAACACAAAATGCAGTTTTTTAATTAAGGCATTTATTATGAAGGGTAAAAATAAATCCAAACCTACATGGCCCTGTGTGAAGAAGTGATCCCCCCACCCCCATTAAAACATAAATTAACTGCAGTTTAACACAAAACCTCTTGATGATTCCCAAGACTTTTGGGAAAAGACTCTGTGGACTGACGAGACAAAAGCTGAACTTTTTGGAAGGTATGTGTCCCATTAGATCTGGTATAAAAGTAACACAGCATTTCAGAAAAGGACCATCATACCAACAGTAAAATATGGTGGTGGCAATGTGATGGTCTGGGGCTGTTTTGCTGCTTCAGGACCTGGAAGACTTGTTGTGGTAAATGGAAGCATGAATTCTGCTGTCTACCAAAAAATCGTGAAGGAGATTGGGCAATCTGTTCGTGACCTCAAGCTGAAGCGCACTTGGGTCCTTCAGCAGGACAATGATCCAGAACACACCAGAAGGTCTACTTCTGAATGGCTTAAGAAAAACAAAAAGAAGACTTTGGAGTGTCCTAGTCAAAGTCCTGACCTGAATCCGATTGAGATGCTTTGGCATGACCTTAAAAAGGCGGTTCATGCTCAAAAACCGTCCAATGTGGCTGAATTATAACAATTATAATTATATACAATTATAATTATAGAATTATAACAATTCTGCAAAGATGAGTGGGACAAAATTCCTCCACAGTGCTGTAAAAGACTCACTGCCAGTTATCGCAAATGCTTGATTGCAGTTGTTGCTGCTCAGGGTGAACCAACCAGTTATTAGGTTTAGGGGACAATCACTTTTTCACACAGGACTATGTAGGTTTGGATTTTTGTTTCCCTGAGTAATAAACAAAGTCATTTAAAAACTACATTTTGTGTTTATTTGTGTTATCTTTGTCATGGTCTGAGTGCCGATTTCATCCACGCTCGGGTCATGCGGTATTTTCCTCCCATTCTGTGTTAATTCCCTGTGGCTCCGAGCTTTTATTCTGAAAGCGTCTCGTAGGGGCTTCCGGCTGTCAGAGCTGAGCTCCTCTGTGACATCTGAACTGCATTCAGCTGATGACTGCCTCATCAGCTGATTAATCCTTAGCCCTACTTAAGGGAGCAGCTGAGGTTACTCCAGGCTGAGACCTCACATACACATAACGCTGGTCTCCCCAACGTTCGGCTGAAGCTCCTAACCCTGGCTTCAGTCACTCCCTTGATTCTCCCAGTAAGTTTCTCCTTGTTCTCAGTGTATCGTTAGTGTGTTCTAGTCATAGCCTTTTTTTGTGTTTTGCCCCACGTGGCTCATTATTTTGTACCTCATTAGTGGTCCACGAGGACCGCACCATGACAGTCGGTCACAGCCAAAACGAGATTTTTTTTTTTTTTTTTTGTTACTTATTTGTACCCGTAGGTAGACTTGGTTTGCAGTCTGGTGACAAGCCACCGGCTGCTGGTTGCTGCGTGCACGAGCGCCCTAAACCTACATGTTTTTGGTGTGTGGGAGGAAACCGGAGAAATCCCGGAGAAAA
Source organism: Pholidichthys leucotaenia (assembly GCA_020510985.1). Classification (NCBI taxonomy): domain Eukaryota; kingdom Metazoa; phylum Chordata; class Actinopteri; order Cichliformes; family Pholidichthyidae; genus Pholidichthys; species Pholidichthys leucotaenia. The sequence continues at coordinate 59,497,057 of CM035838.1, read as the reverse complement.
CCCGCGCAACACGGGGAGAACATGCAAACTCCACACAGCTCACTGTTGGTCGGGGGCTGGGATCGAACCCACGATCTCATGATCCCCGCGGTCCCCCTGCCGAGGGTAAAACTGTGCTGCCACAGTGCTAAACCACTGCGCCACCGTGCAGCCATTGACCATGAGTTTGCTTAATTTGGGCTTGTAATTTTTCCCCCTTTTCTTGTACCAGTGTGCTGGCAGATGGCGCTGCCCAAGGCCTATGCGATGAGCTTGGGCTACAAGCTGGCTATGGCCCTCATTGACATTGATGGAATCCTCTCCACCGCTTGACGTTACGACACTCCCAACGATGCACGCTGGTATCTGGACCTCGCTGAGGTGACAATTAACCGCCATCCCTGCTACGCGGACCACCCCAAAATTGCGGCGAGGATGGCGGACATCTCTGTTTACCGGGAGAAGCTCTGTGGTCTGAAGGGAAACTCTGGCAGGAAGCCGAAGAGGAGGCATCCTCGCTCCTCGCCTCGGGATCCCATTCCTGTTCCCTGTCCAGTCCAGGAGTTCGCACCACTCAGGGGTCATCCCCAGCGGAGAAGGACGTCAGTCGGGATTCCCTCGGTGGAAATACATCGGACCGCTATCACCATCGAGGACCGAGTGGCTACAGCTCTCTCCGCCTCCCATCCAACCCAGATAATGAAGCATGTGACGGTGGCGGTCAGGCTGGTGGAGAGGAATCTGGAACTTTATGATTACCCCGAATATGTTGACCTGCTCGCCTCTGTTTCTGCCCAGGAGCGGCGTTTCCCAGAGCTCACCTTCGCCTCGCACTCTGCCGGTAAATACTGTCACCATGCTTATTGCAAGCCTCAGCGAGAACCCCATCCGGATCCAGTTCCGGGTAGCCGCACGAACTCTGTCTCCCAGCCAGCTGCAGCCTCTGTGTCTCGCCAGAGGGGTAAGACAGCCACCGCTGCCGCCTCCGGGTTGTATGTGCCCCGTCCCCGGCCCACTTCGGCTGTTCCTCCCTCCTCCTCAACGCTCTCTCCAGCTGCTGAGAATGCCACGAGTCCTGCTCCGGCTGTGCCCGTCATCGATCCGGTGCGAGTAGCTCCTCCTCGTCTTCCCGGGGGGCCCTCCATCACCATCCAAAGGGGAAGGGAGAAAACAAAGCCGACCGCAGCAGCTTCCATCGGCCCTCAGCGGATCAGGCAAGTGTCTCTTCATTCTTTTCCTTCACTGGGTGAATGGTCTTGTTCGATCCCTGGGGGTGAAGTTCAGGGTTCTCAGTCCCCCGAGCTTCCTCCACCTGCTGCAATTATTAATTGTGAACCTGCTACCTGTGTGTCTCCTTCCCCTGAGCGTTCCCCGGTGCCAGGACTACACCGCCGGATGAGGAAGGAGCCTGCGGCCCTGGACAGCCTGGTTCCAGCCCTGCAGCCATGTCATGGTCAGAGGAGGAGGGCGGACTACCAACTGGAGCCTGTGCAGATGACTAAGCGTCCACGGGTCTCCACGGAGGAGCGGTTCAACCCAGCAGGTCAAGGATCCCCTGCCACCACGCTGTGCGGGTTTTCGGGGTGGACATCAGCGTCAGGGAATCCCCAGACTGAGGACACCATCATTCCGGCTGTGGAGCCCGCCACAGTCGAGTGGGAGCCAGAAGTGGACCTTCAACTTGCTGAACCTGGATCGCCGAAGTCCTGGACGGCGGTGGAACCCGAGATCAGGCAAGTGCTCTATTTTGTCTTCCTCCTTTCTATTCTGGAGCATTTTTGCCTTTCTCTCGGGGAGATGAGTCGGGTGCAGCAATCAGCTGCATCCGAGCTGGTCTTGCTGGGCTCTGCCGCTACCGGTGATCCTGATCCCGGTTCTCTTTCTTCTCCTGAGCCTTCTCCCAGGGTCACCGGTGATGAGTCGGCTCTGGTCGCTGTTCTGGAGGTTCTGGGTTTGGGTTTGGAGGTCACTCCTGGTGCTGATCCGGCCCAGTCGGGGCCCGTCGTGGGTGCTTCGTTGGTCCAATCGGGGCCTGTCGTGGGTACTTCACCGGTCCAATCAGGGCCTGTCGAGGACGCTGCGCCGGCCCAATCGGGGTCCATCAAGAGTGCAGCATGGTCTTGCTTGGGATCCAGCTGGAGCGCAGTCCTAGAGGAGTTCGGAGGAGGAGCTGCTGATCCTTCGCTGTTCAACGCCGGACTGGTCCCTCAGCTTTTCCCCGATCCCTTTTTCCCTCCACCTGGTGCCGCTGGGCTTTCCCTTATCCGACGCGGCTCTCCCTCGCTATCCCTCTCAATAGGGAGGCTGCCTCCAAGTTCCCCCCTGCGGTTCTGGTGGCCTATTGACGCAGATCGGCCGCCTGGGAAACTGCTTTGCCCGTTCGGCGTTCTGGGTCGGCCACCCGACAAACTGGACTTTTTGTTCGGCGACCTGGTCCCGCCGCCAGAGGTACTGTTTCTCCGGGCCTGGGACTGGGGTAGACCTCCCGAACTCATTCTTTTTCTCCTGCTAGCGATCTGAACGCTGGATGCAGGTAGACCTCCCGAACTGTTTTGTTTATTGTGCTCTGCCTACCTGCATTCCTGTGATGTTTTTTTTTCTCTCCTTTTGACTGTTCCCTCTGTAGTCTGAGATGTGCGCTGTTGTTGCCTCTGCCAGTTATTTATTCTTATTGAACTGGATGTATTCGCCGCTATTCAGCGTGATTTTTTTTCCCCCCTTCCTCTGTTTGAGAGATGATATGTGGTTCCTTTTGTTTCATTGGGCCTGTGTATCTTGGTCTGTAGGCATTGTATTTCTGTTATTTGCATTTTTTGTTCTGTTGCCTCTGCCAGTTATTTGGATTTATTGTACAGCCTGTATTTTGCCGCTATTTAGCGTGATTTTTTTTCTTCCCCTTCCTCTGTTTGAGAGATGCTATGTGGTTTCCATTTGTTTCTTTTGGCCTGTGTTTCTTGGTCTGTAGAGTTGGTATTTCTGTTATTTGTGGCCTATAGGCTTAGTATTCCTGTTATTTGCATTTATTGTCCTGTCTGCTTTTCCACCTGTGCATTATGGAGTATTTTTGCGTTTTGTTTTGTTTTTTTCCCCATGCTCTGTAGTTGCTCCATGTTCTGTTTTTTGTATTCACCCTTGTCATTTTTTCCTGGTTCCCTGTCTTGATATGTGTTTTTTTTTTTTTTTTTTTTTCTGGTTCTCGCCCTCCTGACCTTTTTCCCCCTCCTCCCACCCTGGGTGGGCCGTTGTAGCCTTCCAGGTGGGGGGGAGGCTTGGATGTCACGCGGCGCCCAGAGTACGCCATTCGGGGGGGGGGGGGTACTGTCATGGTCTGAGCACCGATTTCGTCCGCGCTTGGGTCATACAGTATTTTCCTCCCATTCTGTGTTAATTCCCTGTGACTCCGACCTTTAATTCTGAAAGCGTCTCGGAGGGGCTTCTGGTTGTCAGAGCTGAGCTCCTCTGTGACAGCTGAACTGCATTCAGTTGATGACTGCCTCACCAGCTGATTAATCCTTAGCCCTACTCAAGGGAGCAACTGAGGTTACTCTAGGCTGCGACCTCACATACGCATAACGCTGGTCTCCCCAACGTTCGGCTGAAGCTCCTAACCCTGGCTTCAGTCACTCCCTTGATCCTTTGTGCTCCCAGTAAGTTTCTCCTTGTTCTCAGTGTATTGTTAGTGTGTCCTAGTCATAGCCTTTATTTGTGTTTTGCCTGACGTGGCTCATTATTTTGTACCTTGTATCAGTCCTTTAATAAATACGCAAACTCACTGGTTGCCTATAGTGTCTCATTAGTGGTCCGTGAGGACCGCACCATGACACTCTTTGTCTTATATTTAAATTTGTTTGATGATCTGAAACATTTAAGTGTGACAAACATACAAAAAAAAATGAGAAATCAGTCGACCAGTTGTTTGCTTGGTGAGTCTTGCTTGGTGAGTCACAGCTGAGCCTGACATCCCTGTACACCAGACAGGTACAGAGGATTGCTACCTCCATTTTAAATGATGACTCCCACCCTTTGCACTGCCACTTTCAGCTTCTTCCCTCCAGATGGAGGTTTGTTGTCCCAAAATGTAAAACCCAGCGCTACAAAAACAGCTTTGTTCCTGCTGCTGTCAAAGAGTTGAACAAGATGTAGCAATATATTGCACATAATTTAGTTATTTATTTATCAATTTTTATTTTATATTTATTCAGTTTTGTAGTTTTTTTTTTAATTTGGGTTTCAAATCTTTTATTGGGTTTTAGACTTTTATTGAGTTTTTAATCTCTTTGACTTAGTTTTTCACTTTTTTAATATGACCCTTCTCTCCTATCTCTTTGTTTTTTCTCTTTTCTCTTTGTCTTATGTCCTGATTGGTGGAGCCTTGAGTACTTTTACCGTGTTTATAGTCAGCTTCATATGTGCCTGTGTTTGTGTTCATGTTGAATGTAATTGTGGTTTGTAAATATGTGTCTAAAAGGATGTCACCTGACTACAAAACAAATCTACCTACGGGTACAAATAAAGTAACCTGAACCTGAAATCTAGAAGGGGCAAACACTTTTTCACACCACTGTATGGTGTGTACAATAGGGGAGACTAGAAAACGAGGCTGAAACAAGAAACTAAAAGGTAAATCAACAAACTAATGATAACAGAATAAAGGTGCAAACAGTTCAAAGACAATAGAAAACGTGGACGTGGTTGGCAACCATGTCCAGATATGACAATTACATCTGAATGCAATGATAAATCCTGCAAAATAGCCTACTGCCTAGCAATGCATTTGATTTATAACATCACATTATTCTGAATACTTTCCTAGAGTGGTGGCCTAATTGGCAGAGCATCGTTGTGGGTTCAAATCCCGGGTCATACCAAAGACCATATTGTAACGTCGGGGCCATTTTAAGGGAGCCAGGGATTTCCCAGCATGCTTTGCCAGTTTGAAACGTTACTGTGTGTGTGTTAAATGTGTTACTTCTGAGTTATACTGCTGTGTCATTATAACTGCATTATAATGGCCCAGCAGTGGTTAGCAGGATTAGGGCAAGATGTATCATGTGTGTGTAACCGTGATGTAAACAGAGGTCTGTGAGAATGACCTCCGCTCCTGTCTGTGCTGAGAAGCAGGTTGGGGGTCGGGGTGTGTGTAAAATAAATCTGGTTGATCACAGCCATCTGCTCCATTGTCTTTGTGTGAACCCCTGCAAACGTTACACTGGTGTCAGAAGTGGGATCTCCTGCCCAAAAGCAGTAATGGGGCGCTGACATCGGGACGATGTCGAGAACCAGAGGGGAGTAGTGTAGCGAACTCAATATGAGCACCCTACTTGGCTTGCCAAGTGGGTTGACCCTATTGGCGACACAGGTAGGGTGCGGGACTCCGGAGCGGGAGGCGTGAGTTCGAATCTCCCGGTGGGACGTCGCCATGTCGAGCAGCACGTTACACTGGGGTCAGAAGTGGGATATGGAGCGAGATGAGGATCCAGGCGGAGGTACAGCGGCCGGAGCGATTCATCGCTCAGCCGGGAACGGAGTGTAGAGCTGAGACGCCGGCCCCTGGAGAGCTTCGCCGCGATGGACGGAGCAGAGCAAACCAGCCCCGCTTCCCGCCCTTTTCAGGGCAGGACGGGCTGGCGATTCCAGAGCGACTAGGAGCGGCAATCGACCGGGAGATGACAGTCTCATCCATTCAGCAGCGGGCCAAGATTCCCCGCTACAACGGCGAGAACCTGTTGGATGACCACCTGGCCCAGGTCGAGCTGGCTGCCGCGCTGATCATCAGAGGAAACCACCGTGCTGAGAGCGAGTGGAGGAGGAGCTACGGCAGATCACAGCAGCGCGTGCACGAAGGAGACAGCCGTGGCGACGCGAGGAAGGACGGCTTCCGCTGCACAGAGCCAGGGTACATGGCATGGTACTGCCCCGCACACAGCGCACGACAAACTGGCCCCTCGCCGACGCTAAATTAGAGCGAGGTGGCATGGACGGGAAAAAAAGCCGCCTCCTGCAGATGCTTCCCCCGGCAGATGATGTCACAGAGGCGCAGGAGCGACGCAGCGGAGCGAGCAGGACGAAGATGCGGCCACTTTCCAGGCGCGGCAAAGGCTGGACGCATGGATGCGGGCCAGCGGCCGCCTGGGAGAACTGGCAGCGGTGGGAGTCGGCCGGAGCGGGCCTGGGACTCCCGCTGCCAGGGAAGGGACTGTGCGTGGTCCTACAGAGGCTGTCAGATGTGTCCATCTGCCCGCTGATGGCCAAACCGGAACCCTACCCCAACCAGATGCTCTGACCGAGACTCAGATGGCCCGTGCATGCCGCCCTGGCACCGGGCTGACTCGCGTTGGATTTCTGAAAGTGGACTTTGAATTTTCTGGGGACAGAAACCAGTCCAGGGGGGGGCAGTGTAACGTCGGGGCCATTTTAAGGGAGCCAGGGATTTCCCAGCATGCTTTGCCAGTTTGAAACGTTACTGTGTGTGTGTTAAATGTGTTACTTCTGAGTTATACTGCTGTGTCATTATAACTGCATTATAATGGCCCAGCAGTGGTTAGCAGGATTAGGGCAAGATGTATCATGTGTGTGTAACCGTGATGTAAACAGAGGTCTGTGAGAATGACCTCCGCTCCTGTCTGTGCTGAGAAGCAGGTTGGGGGTCGGGGTGTGTGTAAAATAAATCTGGTTGATCACAGCCATCTGCTCCATTGTCTTTGTGTGAACCCCTGCAAACGTTACACTGGTGTCAGAAGTGGGATCTCCTGCCCAAAAGCAGTAATGGGGCGCTGACATCGGGACGATGTCGAGAACCAGAGGGGAGTAGTGTAGCGAACTCAATATGAGCACCCTACTTGGCTTGCCAAGTGGGTTGACCCTATTGGCGACACAGGTAGGGTGCGGGACTCCGGAGCGGGAGGCGTGAGTTCGAATCTCCCGGTGGGACGTCGCCATGTCGAGCAGCACGTTACAATATAAAAAAAATAGTACTTTCCACCTTCTAGCTTGGTGCTCAGCATAATGGAACGGTGAAAGGAAATTTACTGCACAGAGGTACCAGAAGACTGACCATCCCCCCCCCCCCCACCACCATTGTAGCTTTCACTACTCACAATAGCTGTGTGGCCTAGGGTCAGTGAAACAGAGATAGGTGCCACCCATACATCACATGGTGTCTGACATGCTGTGGAAGGGATTAACTTAATTCTGAATACTTAATTTTTTTATGGAAAATAAAATTTGACCCAAAGTACAGCCAAGCTGGGGCTTGAACTTACAAACTCTTATATCAGAATCCAGCACTCTACTCATGTCACTAATTCTGTGCTACTTATCAAGACATGCTACCCTGTGTCTTTGTGCATGCGCCTGTGTCTTCGAGCTGGAGCTACACGAGGCACATTATGGACCACAGACCGGTGAGCCAGGTGGTAACAGGGATGGTTATTAGGGTGACTAAGATCTGAAGAAAATAACAATACAGTATAAGCCGTGCTTGATTCAAGCTTCTGTTACCAGTGCTAGCTTGGGGGCTAATAGCTCACTTCCATATACATGACAGACAGCTAGGCAGGCCAATAATAGAGCAGTGGGCCAGTCTCAAGGACGATGGTAGGTTGTTTTTTTCTAAACGTGACATTAACAATTTCCACAAAAAAGTCAAAAACATTTCTGGCGTTTCTGGAAGAGAAAAACGAGATAAAGGCTGTGTGTTTTTGAGAATTGACTGTTTTGAAAATTTATGGATAATTAGGTGCACCAAATAATTAGGTGACTCATTTCAGACAGTTAAAATCTACAAACACACCATTTTTCAGTCAATGACCCCTTGAAAGACATGCCAAAGCCTGGTTCACTGAGATGTGTAACTGCAGATACTAAATACACCACGTTCCAACTTATTATGCAAATGATATTTGTCTCTGATTTTCCTAAATAGTTGATGCAAATGACAGTATGATTTTCAAGTCATCAACCATTAGAGCATAATTCAAATTTTATTGAACAAACCTCCTAATGATAACTATTTTTTTGCAATAATAAAAAAAACTGAAAATGCACTGTTCCAAATTATTATGCACAGCAGAGTTTCAAAACATTTTATTGGTTGAAAAGAACTAAAAATGGCCATTTGTTGAATCTGCAGCATTAGGAGGTCATATTTATTGAAATCAAAACTATTTCAATCAAAAAACATCTTAACAGGCCAAGTTACATATTAACGTAGGACCTCTTCTTTGATATAACCTTCATAGTTCTTGCATCCATTGAACTTGTGAGTTTTGGGAGAGTTTCTGCTTGAATTTTTTTGCAAGATGTCAGAACAGCCTCGAACGGCTGCTGTTTTGATGTGAACTGCCTCCCACTCTCATAGATCTTTTGCTTGAGGATGCTCCAAAGGTTCTCAATAGGGTTGAGGTCAGGGGAGGATGGGGGCCACACCATGAGTTTCTCTCCTTTTATGTACATAGCAGCCAATGACACAGAGATATTCTTTGCAGCATGAGATGGTGCACTGTCATGCATAAAGATAGTTTTACTACGGAAGGCACGGTTCTTCTTTTTGTACCATGGAAGAAAGTGGTCAGTCAGAAACCGTTTAAACTTTGCTGAGGTCATTTTCACACCTTCAGGGACTCTAAAGGGGCCTACCAGCTCTCACCTCATGATTCTGGTCCAACACATGACTCCACCACCTCCTTGCTGACTTCGCAGCCTTGTTGGGACATAGTGGCCATCCACCAACCATCCACTACTCCATCCATCTGGACCATCCAGGGTTGCACGGCACTTATCAGTAAACAAGACTGTTTGAAAATTAGTCTTCATGTATTTCTGGGCCCACTGCTTGCAAGCATTAGTTAGGGGTGGCCGAATAGTAGATTTATGCACAACTGCAAGCCTCTGGAGGATCCTACACCTTGAAGTTCGTGGGACTCCAGAGGAAACAGCAGCTTCAAATACCTGTTTGCTGCTTTGTAATGACATTTTAGCAGCTGCTCTCTTAAGCTGATGAATTTGTCTGGCAGAAACTTTCCTCATTATGCTTTTATCTGCAAAAACCCATCTGTGCTCTGAATCAGCCACAAATTTCTTCACAGTACGATGATCACGCTGAATTTTTCGTGAAATATCTAATGTTTTCATACCTTGTCCAAAGCATTGCACTATTTGATGCTTTTTGGCAGCATAGAGATCCTTTTTCTTTCCCATATTGCTTGAAACCTGTGGCATGCTTAATAATGTGGAACATCCTCCTTAAGTAGTTTTCCTTTAATTGAGCTCACCTGTCAAACTAATTATGACAGGTGTCTGAGACTGATATCAGTGATCCAAAGAGCCCTGAGACATGATACCATCCATGACTTTAATTGAAAAACAAAAAAATTGAATGTTTATGACACTAAAATCCTATTTCCACAATAATTTGGAACATGGTGTAGTCTTGAAAGCTACACATTTCCTTACTCCACAGATCTAGTCCAGTGACCTGTGGGGATCCTAGTCCTGTGGAATCTGGATGTGCACAGGCCCAGAACACAGTCTAGCAACATGAACAGACATTTTGGGGGGGCAGGTGCTCAACCAAAAAACAAAAAGGCACTCCTAAATAATGAAAAAGTAGAGTTACATACAGTAGTGCAAATTTTACTGTAGCACCAGAAGTTAAACTATGTGATTTTTTTTTTGTTAGCATTCCCTTTTTTTAAAAAAACATTCATAGAATGGTTACCTTTCTTTCATTCTGCATACCATATGTGTTGAATTTGCTCTATTTTTTCATATATTAATGAAAGTTTAAGTCTGTTTTGTGGGTCACATGATCATTAGATTTGGATAGAAATGAGGGGAAAAATAAAAAAGGAAATTACTTTTATGCTCCAACAGCTTTTCTACCGGTCTACCAGGAAAACACATTTTCCAGGTGTTCAGACATGTTTTAAAAGGAAAATGTCACACATCGATGAGTACAGTTGCAAATGTTGACATATTGTAACAGAAAAAGTTGTGAATTGATCCATCCATCCATCCATCCATCCATCCATCCATCTTCTTCCCCTTAATCCTTTTTGGGTCGTGGGGGGGCTGGAGCCTATCCCAGCATCTTTGGGTGAGAGGCAGGGTACACCCTGGACAGATCGCCAGTGCATCGCAGGGCCAACACAGAGAAACAGACAACAATTTGAATTGATATTGAACTTAACTGACATTGATTAACTGAATCTTGCTTCTGCTAAATAAGTGATGACTCTCCAACACCCCTCCCCACCAACCCCATGTAAAAACAATATCGCCTACCGATCAGATCATACAATCACATCACCTGTCATGGGCAGTGAAAGCGCGCCTCTCCCATCCTGCCTGGTATTCACCAACTCATCACTGCACCTGAAGCAGAAGACACACCTGCGCCCGCTCATCAGCCAGTGTACTTAAGGGGGCTCTCTCCACGCAGTCAGCGCTGGCTCATCTGGGTATACTGCCCTGAATTCAGGCAAGCAAGTCGTTTTTGCAAAGTTTAGACATGCTGTCTATCTTAGGTCTCTTCTCCCTTTCAGGTTGCTGCCATCGTGCGGGTGTGCCTCAGGTCTGCGTGCGCTCTCCTGCAACATCACCACATTTCCCATCAACAAATCTCCACCCAGTCAGGCACTACCAGCTCATCCCCCCTACCCTACTGGTTTGTCTCGTCCAGACCGGCAGGACTGGAGTCCTGCTGGTACTTCCTCGGAACCCCAAGTAAGTGGGAATTTGGCTCGCCCATTTCCCCCTACTCCGTCCCTCCACTGACAGCTCTCGTCTTCTCTCCACAGGTGGATTGATTCCTCTGGCAAGTGGCTGTTTCTTTAGCTGTGCGCTCACTTTCTATATTTAATAAACTGTCGAATATTCCTCCTTGAGTGGTTATTTCCTGTGCTAGCATTGTGCATGTGAACTGTCAGTTTAAATCATGACATCACCTTTTAGCGCCTATCGACAGTTGTTTAATATCTTGTTAGCTACATAATTGTTTGACTGATAAAGAGACTAATTATTGTACCATAGCCTATCAAAGTTTTCTCGTTTTCTGTCAAGATATATTTTAAGTTATTATAACTTATTTTTAAGCTAACACACACTTTTTAAGCTAACACACGTCAGTGACATGACGTGAGGCTATCTGTATGGAGATACTGAAGTGGGCACGTTCACATCAGTAACAAAAACACCTGGCTTAAGGCAAAAACACTAACCTGTCTTTGTCTCAGCACTTCACGAGTAGCGGTAGCAGCTGTGTGAATGCACGAGCAGAAGGGGAGGAAAGACAGGAGGGGCTCAGGTGCCGGTCACACACAGAATTAATTGTACCTCAATATATAGTATTTATTGGACATTATAACACATTTGATCAGCAATTGATGTCTCCGTGGGGAAAATTAAAATCCTCCCCCCACACTTCTTTGAGGTCCCAGTATACGCATGTTTGTAGATTTTTTTCCTCAGTCATTCCAAATATGTTCACAGAAATTCTTCAGCTCCTTCTCATCTCCCGAATAACAGCAGAAATCTCTACACAAGCAATTTGCACTCAGTTTTTAAAGGCATTAAAAATAGACAATGCAATTTTTTTTTTTCAGTTTTAGTAAATCACTTAGCATCTAGTCACTGAATGCATTTGAACTTGAGCCACCCAGTATTTGGCACAGTCCGATGGAAATTCCCCATTTTGCACATTAATTCAGGTAAAGATAATAGATCCACATGCTGCTCAATTTTGTTCATATGACCAATGCAATCCTCAGTTGCTGGTCTTAGTAAAACAGTTTGCTCTTTTTTGCAGGTGCTATCATCTTTGCACCTGTTTTAGTACCTGCAAACCTTTAATAACTCATGTCTATAGTAATAAATGCTAAGATTCATACAACTGGCCAGTTGGCGCTTTGGAGGAACACTAACTAATGAAGCTGCAGCTCCTCCAAGAAAAACAAAAGTGCTTATATATAAGTGGCAGCAGGTAAGCACATTATTTTTTGCTAAGAAAGGTCCAGATTCAATCCATTCATTCAAATTTAATAAACCATTATATCACTATAGTTTCAATAAGTTACTCTGTGTTCTGCACATTTGTCATTACAGCATGATTAAATGCATACCCTCACAAATACCCTCCACCACTCACTCAGAAAGGGCAATACAATCTATTAAGTATGTAGACAAGTAACAACTGCAAATTCAGGTTCATATCCCTTTGCCTGGAGTTCTTCATGCAGCTGCTGTGGCTTGTCTTTGAACTGCCTCAAAAGACAATTCATCTAAAGCATCTAAAAGCCCAACTTCTCTCTAATTACGGCGCCTCTCTATTACAGGGTAGACATAAAATTCTTACTATTCTCCTTTGCTGGCTTTGAGCTGGATTGAGAAAGGACTTCTTCTCTCTGCTCTCAGTTACTCTGCTACTAAAGTGCCTGCCTCTAGTCATCTTTTAATTATACTAATTGTTCAGTAACATTTTATAGTGTATGTACAGCAAAGATAAAGAAGGAAAACTGCCAATCGCATATTATACATATACCAAACGTTATCTTGTGCAAGAAAAAAATGCACAGTGCTTTACTTTGAACATCTGCAAACTCACAACAAAAACATCCATGTATTAGTCAGTCGGACAACAGTGCTTACATGTGCATATCATATACTGCTGAGGGCCAGAAGAAAACCAGTGTCACACTTAAGAATTCACAGGAGGACTTTGTTGAGTTTTATTTATTGTTAGCAAAATAAAGATGTAGGTTGATTTATCTGGGCCAGTATATAACTGCTCGACTAACCTGCATCCACATCCAAGGTGATCTAGATTTTATTCAAGCTTTTACTTTGACCTACATTTGCTGATAGAAACTGCAAGCATGTGTCTCAAAATAGAAAGAAGAGGATGACTGATTAGGAAATAAAATACTGCTCCTAGAATTTTGTTGTTGTTTTTTCTTTTTTTTATAGCAATAATAGAAGCACATATAAAGAACATACATTGCTGTGAAAAAGTATTTGCTCCCTTCCCGATTTCTTATATTTTTGCACATATGTCACACTTAAACATTTTAGATCATCAAACACATTTGCATATTGCACAAAGATAACCCAAGTAAATACAAAATGCAGTTTTTAAAGGATGATTTCATTTATTAAGGGAAAAAAGCTATCCAAACCTACCTGGCCCTTTATGAAAAAGTAATTGCCCCCCTTGTTACATCATGAATTAACCGATTCACAACATTTTTTGGAAAGCTTAGTTCAATTTCACTAGCCACACCCAGGCCTGATTATTGCCAGATCTGGTGAATCAAGAAATCACTTAAATAGAACCTGTCTGACAAAGTGAAGTAGGCTAAAAGATCTCAAAAAGCAACACATCATGCAAGAAATTCAATAACAGATGAGAAACAAAAATCCAGAAGAACATCTAAAGACTTGCAGGCCTCACTTGCCTCACTTTGGACACAGGTCTATGACTCAACAATAAGAAAGAGACTGGACAAAAATTATGTCCATGGGAGAGTCTAAAGGGAAATTCACTGCTGACCAAAAAGAACACAGGCTCACCTTACATCTTGATGGTCCCCAAGACTTTGGGGAAAATATTCTGTGGACTAACGAGACAAAAGTTGAACTTTTTGGAAGGTGTGTGTCCCATTTTATCTGGCATTAAACTAATAGCATTTTATATAAAAAAAACCAAAACATCATACTAACAGTCTAACATGGTGGTCGTAGTATGATGGTCTTGAGCTGCTTTGCTGCTCCAGCACCTGGACAATCTGCCATAATTGATGGAACCTTGAATTCTGCTCTCTACCAGAAAATTCTGAAGGAGAATGTCCAGTCATCAGTTTGTGACCTCAAACTCAAGCCCTCCAATGTGGCTGAATTAAAACAATTCTGCAAAGAAAAGTGGGTCAAAATTCCTCAACAGTGATGTAAAAAACTCATTGCCAGTTATCACAAATGCTTTATTGTTGTCTCCAAGGGTGGTACAACCAGTTATTAGGTTTAGGGGGAATTACTTTTTCATGTAAGGCCAGGTAGGTTTTCCCTTAATCAATGAAAATCATCATTTAAAAACTGCATTTTGTATTTATTTGGGTTATCTTTATCTAATATCAAAATTTTGAGATGATTTGAAACACTGGAGGAAAAGCCCCCAGAAGCAGCTGGCCACCAAGGCTGCTCGGAAAAGCACTCCGGCCACCGGCGGAGTGAAGAAGCCTCACCGTTACAGGCCCGGTACCGTGGCTCTGAGAGAGATCCGTCGCTACCAGAAATCCACGGAGCTGCTCATCCGTAAGCTGCCCTTCCAGCGCCTGGTGAGGGACATCGCTCAGGACTTCAAGACCGACCTGCGCTTCCAGAGCTCCGCCGTCATGGCTCTGCAGGAGGCCAGCGAGGCCTACCTGGTGGGTCTCTTTGAGGACACCAACCTGTGCACCATCCACGCCAAGAGGGTCACCATCATGTCCAAAGACATCGAGCTGGCCCACCGCATCCGCGAAGAGAGAGCTTAGACTTTCTGCTGCACATTCACCAACCACAATGCTCCGCACTGTGTGTCTATATGTATATGTATATGTATATGTATATGTATATATATATATATATATATATATATATATATATATATATATATATATATATATACACACACACACACACACACACACACACACACACACACACACACAGAGTATATATATATATATATATACATACACACGTATATATATGTATATGTATATATATATATATATACAGTATGTGTATATATATATATATATATATATATATATATATACTGTATGTATGTATGTATGTATATATATATATATATATATATATATATATATATTTATAGTAATATGTACATATGTATACTAGCTGCTCTTGTTTTTTCTTGCCTTCTGATTGTTGCTCTGAGTGTTGCTATCCCTGTGCTGTTGCAATCCTGGAATTTCCCCATTGTGGGACTAATAAAGGCTTATCTTATCTTGTCTTATCTTATCTTATTTAAGTGAGACAAATATGCAAAAATATGCAAAAACAGAAAAAAAAATCACAAAGGGACAAACATTTTTTCACAGCACAGTACATGCACCTGCATGCAAATTTTGAATGTGTAGGAGGTTTGGATAAGTGTATGTACTATATACTGTATGGTATGTGTTTTGCATTAGCAGACGTATGTACATGCATGCAGTATATGCAGGGTAAAGTGCATATTTCAGAGGAAGTGGATTAATAAGATGATGTGTCAGGACAATAGTGGCACTCTTAACAGCCCTCTCATATGCCTGAATGAAAGTGGACATAACACATGTTTGGAAAAGAGATCAGATGATAGACTCTGACATGAATAGAAGAAAAACAACCACATAGAAAAA
Organism: Pholidichthys leucotaenia; assembly: GCA_020510985.1. Taxonomy (NCBI): domain Eukaryota; kingdom Metazoa; phylum Chordata; class Actinopteri; order Cichliformes; family Pholidichthyidae; genus Pholidichthys; species Pholidichthys leucotaenia. The sequence continues at coordinate 59,481,680 of CM035838.1, read as the reverse complement.
AGGGAAATAAAAAAGTTCTGCTTTCTGACCCGAAATGTGTTGGGGAAAATATTATCTTTTCCTCACAGGTTCTATACTCGTTGTTATTACTCCTGGCAAATTTGAGAATGCCACTTTTAACTTAGCACTAGCAATTGCTATTTGTCATATGTCATTTCTGTAGATCTATAAATTGATGCTGCATGGGTCTGCTTTTGCTCACTTAGTTCCAGTAACAATGAAAAGAATTTAATACATTCACAAATGACTAACCCAAAATAAAGACAAACTAGATGTTGTGTCCATAATTGGGTTAAAGTAAACACACAGCTGTTATAGTTTACGGAGCTTTATTACATTCAGAGTCGTTTACATAAAAAGGCTTGCGGCACTTGCCTGCTTGCCAGGTGCCTCCCGCAGTGAAAGAGTCAGAGCATCTTCGGCTCACTTCCTTTATACCTTGGGCGGCGTCACCACTGGAAACTGGCAGTAAGCCACCCCGGTGTAGCCCATGACCAACCCGGCCGCCATCTTAGTAATACAGCCAGTTTACATACACAACATTTTTCCCCCTTCAAAAATGCCAAGCGCACAGATAGCCCTCCCCAATTTGCTTCCCAACTCACACTCTAAAACAAAACAATTACATAAACAAAACTTCCTATCCATGCACACAACTAAGGCTGGGGGACCAGGTAGACTATCAGCACCCCCACATGGCTGGGTGGATTATTCTGCCGCCAAACATTCAAAACAAAGCCGTGTTTCTAAAATAATCCTGGAACAGCTCCACATAAAAGACATACAAAACTACAAAATACATAACTACTGGCAGCCTCCCCCCCAACACTCACCCCCGCAATGGGTACATCATACTACATGTCAAACATTGGGTATGTAAATCTGCATGAATAAACATCTTCAACGGAGTATACACCCCACCACCCCAAACTCGGGCATAAAAGTAACACACTAGTAAGATCCAGTTTCAACATATCCATTTAACTACTGTCATTGAGCCAATAAAATCCCACATTTACAATTCAGGTCTCTCAAAAAAAAAAAAAAAAAAAATAACTCCCAGGTGCCATAAAACACCCTACTTCTTACTTTTCTCTCTCTCTCTTTTTTTTTTTATAATTTAAATCAGGGTACCAAACCAGCAGTAAAACAGACATATCAGGACCAGAGCTAAAGCACAAATAAACAGAAAATAAAGACATAACAGCGCTTAGTCCTTAGACGGGTCCTTCTCCAGCCTCTTCCGTCTCTTGACCTCAGAGCTCCCAGTGCGCCGCTTCTTCCCCTCCACTCAGCGTAACTCGTTTGGATGCCTCCAGGTCTGGTCAGACAAGTGCAGATACCCATCACTCCGAGCAGCCTCCACCGGGAACCGCCTCCTCTCATCGTGCCACTTGCGCGAACCGTGATCTCCTCTCATCCGGACCTCAACCCTGGGCTGCACCATGTCTCCGACCCGCAGGGAAGCCCATGTCTTCTTCCTCCGGTGATTTTGAGTCTGACTGGTCTCCACCAACGATCCAGTCGACTCGTAGGCCCGGTCCATGCCATCCATGGTAGACCGTCTTCCCGAGCGATGTATCAACCTGCTCTCTGGTCCAGTCCCTTCTGGATCTAGCGTGGGCGCCTCGTACTTACAGGCTGCCTCTGGGGCCCTGTCATGCCGTCCCACACCCTCATCTAGGGTATCAGACAGACCAGCATTGGCTCCAACCCGCGGCAGCATCGTGTGGCTCCGAATGTGCTGTCCCTCATTACACATGTCCAGCCAGTCCGATTCACTCACCTCCACGCCATCCAGCAACGGAGTCGGTCGGTTCCACAGTCCGCAGCCCGACCACTCCTCACCTGACACGTTGGCGATCGAAAAACCCAGGCTATAAAAGAGATTACACCCCATGATGTTAACCCCCACAGCGGTGACATGAATGCGGGCTCAGGCACAACAACAGACTTATAACGGGCTTCATCTTTCACAAACCCCAAAACTGCTAGTCTGTTCCATCCATAGCCATAATAATCTCTTCCTTGTTGTTTAATCTGCCAGTGGGAAACAAACTGTTCACGGTCGCCAGGTTCAACACTGAGATCACAGCTCCAGTGTCCACCAACAGTGGAACCACGACACCATCAAGCATGACATCGCACCCGATCCTCCCCGTGGTCTCCGGGGAGACGGTGTGTACTATAGTCAGAGTCTTCTGCGCAGCACTCGGTTCCTTCCTACGGCTCCTGCATTTGAAGTTAGTGCACGCCCTGACAAAGTGGTCCCTCAAACCACACTTGCCACAAAGATTTCCTTTTGCTTGGCACACACCGGTCTTATAGCAGTGAACAGGGGACCCACAACCGTAACAACGCGGTGTACCTGGGGCGGACCTTATTTTAACCACGGAGGCATACGAATCCTCTCAGGCATCACCATCACCAGGGTCCCAAAAAAGTGCCTTAGTGCAAGACTCGTCCTCAACCAGAAAAGCCCCTTCAGGAAGGCCTCTCACGATGGTCTCTGCTGCCTCGAACCGTTGGGCAAGCTCAATAGCTGTGGCCAATGTCAACTCTCCTGGATACTCCAACAGTTTGGACCGGACTGCTGTACAGCAAACACGCTCCGCTAGTTGGTCCCGAATCATCTCCTCTTCCAGGCGTCCAAAATCACACCCCCTCGCCAGTCTCCGGAGATCTTCAATGAATGGCATCACTGGTTCTCCCAACCGCTGGCGGCACTGTCGAAACTGGATGCGCCAGACCGTGACACTCTCCGGCACGTAAAAATGGCACTTACGGCACTCGCCTCCTTGCCAGGTGGCTCCCGCGACGAAAGAGGCAGAGCCTCTTCAGCCCACTTCCTTTATATCTCGGGCGACATCACCACCAGGAACCGGCAGTAGGCCACCCCGGTGTAGCCCATGACCAACCCGGTTGCCATCTTAGTAATACAGCCAGTTTACATACACAACACTAGAAAAGCACTCAGAGAGCGCATACCTCTGCAAAGGCTCCTTCTGTCTGTCATGGATCACCTCCAAAATGTAATGGGTTTGTGTGTGGGCCTAGAGCCACTTCTGGTGAAAATTGCATCAAAGTTTGGCCATTAGTTTTGGAGTATTGCTGCTAACACTCTGTGAGAAGATAAGAGCCTTGGCAGAGGTATGGATTCTCAGATCATCACCAAAATGTTACGGGCTCATCTGTAGGCCAAGAACCACCTCTGGTCAAAATTTCATCCAAATCCATCTAGCAAATTTTGGAGTATTGTTGCTAACACTCTGTGAGAAGATAACAGCCTTGGCGGAGGTATGCATTCTCAGATCCTCACCAAAATGTAATGGATTCCTCTCTTGCCTAAGGACCACTTCTAGTGAAAATTTCATCCAAATCCATCAAGTAGTTTTTGTGTAATCCTGCTGCACAAATACAAACAAAGCCTTTGGTGGAGGTATGCACTCTCAGATCACCACCAAAATCTAATCATCTGTTCCCCATGCAATTACACACCTTTCCTGAAAATTTCATCAAAATCAGTTCATAACTTTTTGAGTTATGTTGCTGACAGACAAACCAACAAACCAACCAACCAAACAATGCTACCAAAAACATGACCTCCTCCCTTGGCAGAGGTAATAAGTCAAAGCTCTCATAAAACTGAATTAATGCATATGATCCAATGTACATAGATAGTAAAATACATGCATCTGCAGCTGTTAGTTAATATTTTATATTAATTTATATTACAGACAGGTCACTTGCATAAATGCAGCTTTCTAATTGCTGCGTCATAGCATGTTTACAGAGGTAAACTCAGGGATTCATGCAGTCACAGGCACATGTTTGCATTGATGCCATTTCAACAGTTACTTCTGTTTGTAGGAACAGTTTAAGATTAGCTTCTGCTTTTGCTCAGAACTGACCAGAAAGAACTAGATCAATCAGAACTACCTCTCACCTGAATAACAGATTAACTGTTGGCAAAGAGCAGTTGAATGTAGGACAGCTGGAGAAGGACAGTGTGCTACTTTAAGTGGATGACAGCAGAGTAAATATCCCCTAAGATGTAACTGTCTTTTTCCCTGTGTACTTTTCTTAGAGGGATTAATTCTAACCTGGCCTGGAAAGGTTTATTTTTGGAGCCCTGGTTCCTTTTTAAAGTCACTTCGTTCTATTTGTGGCAAAACACATCTAATGGTTTCCATCTCTGGCTTAGGAAGTTTCTAAATCAGGCACTGTCTAAATCTGTCAGAATATATAATCAGCTGTATGATGCTTGTGGAATAAGCTCATGTGATTGTGGTTCTACAACAGAAGTTATGCTCTGAGACATGAAGGAGAGGCTGTGGTCAGTTAAGTGTCAGATGCTGGGATTTCTGCTGTCATTCTAGTCTGCTATAACCTCATTGAACTGTGTACCTGGACAGAACATCTTGTAATTTGTAGATGGCAATAGAAACTGCAAGTTATGACTTCAGGTGCAGGGTAAATATCAGCTTTAGTAGCTACAGTTTGTCAAATTATAGGTGTTGAGGTGCAGCAGTTATTACCTCTTAACTGTATGACTGTCTGTCTGCATCTTTTCCCATGTACAAGTTTGGTTTTGTGTTGCAGCATTGTTCAGATATGATGTTCACCCCATTTGCAGATGCTCTCTATGAGTGTTTATCTGTCTTTGACTCACAGCATGGGTGTGCTCATAAGGTGTCGATCAGTTTGATTCAGACAAAACAATTAAATTCTCGATTCTAGAGAAGAGGCCGATGGGAACTGAACACACTAATCTTTGAAGCACTGACTGACATAGAAAGGTTGTAATTTGAGAAGAAAACCCTTCAATTTGTGATGCTAGCCACCCCTCCGTGTCTCAGTGAAATCTTGAGAGTTTATAGTGAGACCATGGATTTCAGGTCACCGTGTCTGTTGAACATACTGTTTGGGAGGGCCAAGGGTCCACGTGCACAGAGACGGAAATTTAGTGGTGTGTGTGTGAGTCATCTGTCAAAGGGTGTGTGTGTGTGTGTGTATATATATATACATGTGAACTAACTAACTACTAACTAACTAACCTGCACTTATATAGCGCTTTTCTAGTCACAAAGACCACTCAAAGCGCTTTCATTAATACTAACCCTCTATTGTAAGGGCCTATAGGAAACAGATATCTAGGGACAATTTAGAACAGCCAATTAACCTAACATGCATGTCTTTGGCATGTGGGAGGAAACCGGAGGAATCCCGGAGTAAACCCACGCAACACAGGGAGAACATGCAAACTCCACACAGATCACTGTTGGTCGGGGGCTGGGATTGAACCCACGATCCCACGATCCCCACAATCCTCCGGCCAAGGGTAAACTGTGCTGCCGCAGTGCTAACCACTGCGCCACCGTGCAGCCCACAGTCTGTCTGAACAGTCTGAACTGTCTGAACAGTCTGTCTGCGGGTGTGTGTGAAGACTGTCACTTACAGGTACTGTTCTCAATGCTCCAGACACCTGTACCTCATCCTGGCTTTTAACCGAAAGTAACAAAGGACAAGCAGAACACTTCTGTGCTATACAAGGAGTGGATGAAAAGTTCATAAGCTGAAAAGTTCATAGTGGTCAAATTTGGCCAAATCTGGTTTATTTTTCAACATAGTCTCCCCTTTGGTCCACACACTTCTTCCATTGGTGTTGCAGCACTTGGATCCCTGCAAATGAAAAATGAACCACATTTGGTCAAATCTGACCACTATGAAATGTTCAGGTTATGACGCTCCCCCACCCCCCCGTAGTGTATCAATAGACATGGGCTTACCCATTAGAACTAAGACCTGCATGAAGCAATAGGAATTAGACATTTAACAAAAACATGCACGCACACACATGTGCTTCAGATTTAGCATGCAACCTCCAAAGCACAGTAATGATTGTATTAAGCCATATTCCTGCATGCACAAACAGTGCTGCACAAGATGCAGTGTGCGGCTCTTGAGGTGAACTAAGAAGACCTAAACTTGCAGTGATAAAGTGCCCTCAGTTGTCTGCACAGCTAAATCTCTATTTTAAGTGCATGCACTCTCGGAGTGATGTCCTGCTCTAACCCTTTGATAGAGTGAAGGAGACCATGCTCAACTCAATCTTGTTTACAGCTGAATACACCATCCAGCATGTTATATCACGTGCAGAAATAGTATCAGTGTTCAATTACAGTATATGGAGATTCAAATAGTGTTTCTCTAATGACTTTCCACAACTTTAGGAAGGATCAGTCACAGATTTTCATTACTAACACATGTTGCCATGCAGTTAACAGTGCTGTATATCTAAGATTATCAAGGACATTGGTTGAAAGCAGAAACTAAATTTTAGTTGCAGCATAACTAGTTTCTCAGTGCAACGATCCCACTCTGTCTTGGATGATTAGATAAAGAATTTGTGATAATAGGATTAGTGAGCCTTTCCACCTGCCACAGTCATGTGTAAAAAGGAGCATGTCTTTAAAATCAGCAGATCCCCTTCTATTTCATTAGCTTAAAGGAGCAGCTGACAATGATGTTGGAGTTGTATGTGTCAAACAGATGAATAGCCTGTTTCTAACAAGGAGATCACAAAATGGTAAACCCTTTCTACATCTCATCAAAAGCTGGAAGTGAGGGCCAATAATGCTCTCATGCTGGCAGGGATTCAATATTTTTTTCAATCACATTTCATCAGAACAGATGCTCATTGAGGAGAGAGGTTTAACCAGTTATCTTGCTGAGGGATTCCTTCTGAACATGAGCCCACCCTTCAGCTTGTGTTGTCTAGCACTGATTCTGTGTGGGTGCTGAGTATCTGTGGTCGACACTGGGGCCACCTGCAAGCTTATGTGGAGGAGCGACTCAGCCTTCCAACCTACACATGACAACCAAAAAACCAGGACAGTGCCGCACTGTAATACCACATAATGTCATGATGTTATGAAAAACCACCAGTCACACAGACTCAGACAAACCTCTCCTCTACCCACAAACAGAAACATCAACACAAAAGGTGCCCTATGTGGATTTGGAAGCTTGGCTGTCCAGCATACATCCACACAGAAAGGCTACAATTTACACTGAAAATGTGTAGTAAATGTGACTGGTGTGCACATGCATGTTTGTGCAACAGAAACTCATAAACAGGCTCACATGAAAATCCCCCAGAAACCCCCTGCCCGCTTGTATGGCAATCTCATTCTTTCGGTTATTACCCAAAGCTCATGACCATAGGTGAGGGTAGGAAAGTAGATTGACTGGTAAATCGTCAGCTTTGCCATAGAACTCAGCTCCCTCTTTACCACGACGGACTGGTACAATGTCCGCATCACTGTAGATGCTGCTCCAATCCATCTGTCAATCTCTTGCTCAATTCTTCCCTCACTCGTGAATAAGACCCCAAGATACTTAAACTCCTCCACTTGGGGCAGGAGCGTGTCTCCAACCCAGAGAGGACAATCCACCTTTTTCCGGCTGAGAACAATGGACTCGGACTTGGAGGTGCTGATTCTCATCCCAGCCACTTCACACTCAGCAGCAAACCATCCCAGTAAGACCTGTAGGTCATTGTTGGATGAAGCCAGCAGGACAACATTATCTGCAAACAACAGAGATGAGATCCTGTGGTCACCAAGAATGACACCCTCCATTCCTTGGCTGTGCCTAAAAATCCTGTCCATAAAAATTATGAACAGGATCGGTGACAAAGGGCAGCCCTGGTGGAGTCCAACTCTCAGTGGGAATGAGTCCGACCGAGTGTTGGCAATATGAACCAAACTCTCACAACGGTCGTATAGAGACTGGATAGCTCGTAACAGCAAGTCCAATACTCCATACTCCCGAAGCATCCCCCACAATAAAACCACAAGGCACATGGTCAAATGCCTTCTCCAAGTCCACAAAACACTTGTAAACTGGTTGGGCAAACTCCCATGAACCCTAGAGGACTCTCGAGAGGATAAAGAGCTGGTCTGACGTGCCACGGCCAGGCCGAAAACCACATTGCTACTTCTGAATCTGAGGTTCAACTAACGGCAGGACTCTCCTCTCCAGTACCTTGGCATAGACCTTCCCAGGGAGGCTGAAGAGTGTAATCCCTCTAAAATTGGAACACACCCTCTGGTCCCCCTTCTTGAAGATAGGAACCACCAGCCTGGTTTGCCATGCCAAAGGCACTGTCCCCGACCTTCACGCAATGTTGCAGAAGCATGTCAACCATGACAGCCCTACAACATCTAGGGCCTTGAGGTACTCAGGGCGAATCTCATCCACCCCCGGGGCCCGATCACCAAAGAGTTTTTTAACCACTTCGGTGACGTCAGCCCCTGTGATGGGAAAGTTGTCCCCCTTCATTATTACCATTATTATCATTTCTGTATGGACTCTTATTTTGACAGTACCCTTTGTTTACTTCCTGTTAGCATAGCATCTCCCATGCTAGCCTCATCCACTCACCTTCTAATTTGTCACAGCTGTTCCTCGTTTTCCCAGTCACTGTTCTTCTATATATGCTGGCCGCGGGCATTAATCCCCGTGGCATCCTCATGTTAACATCACATTTATTTCACCATTCTGTTTGGATTTATTGTTGTCGTTTTTTCACTCTACCTTATCTGGTTTGTTGCTGCTTTTTATTTCTGCCCACAAGAAGGGTTTATTTTGTGTTTTCTTTAATAAATATCTGCAATTAGAAGTCTGGTGTTTGGGCCCTTTATTCAATGCTCCCGAGGAGCGAACTTTATGACAGAAGGACTCCGCCAGTAAGGACCCAGCGGACTTCTTGATTACACAGCTATGGCTGGGTGGATGCTGCTGACCCAGAGGAGGAGTGTCGGCTCTTGACAGCAGCAGCATTTGAGCTGGAGCACACTCTGCATTTGAGGGTGTTCCCGTGGGTGCAGGACCTTCACATCTGGGGCACCCCACAGTCCATCTTGCCACCTTGGACTACGGTGGAGAAGCAAGGAGAGCATCGGTGCCATTCCTCCTGGCGCTCCACCCCATCTACAGCTCAAACCCCCAAAGCTCTCCGGCGGACAATCTCCGTAGCTGCCCAGAGGGAGTTGTCTGGCATTTTAGTGGCAGCAACGTAGGAGACAAGGCAAGTACCATTTTCTCATTTTTTAACACTTATTAATGGGGGCTCTTGCCTTGTCCCTGATGGGGAGCTTGGCAGCAGCCATCAACTGCTGCTGAATTATCTCCACCTGGCTCTGCTGTAATCTCTGCTGTCACTCCCAGACCATCACTCTCACCTGCCTCTTCTCTTCCCCAAGTTCCACGCCTGAGGATGTCACCAGCCCCAAGGACCTGTGAGACCTCATCAGGAAGCTGGGAGAGTGCAAAGCCCCATCTGAGGGAGAACATTCCTGCTTTCCTCCATGAGTTTCTGCAATCAGAGGAATACTTCTTCATGCCAGAGGTGGAAGAGCCATCTGCCTTTGTCTCGTCGGAGAAAGGGGTCCACTCTTCAGTCACAGCCCCGACTTCAGCTTCTCTTCACCCACCTGTTCTAGCCTGCCTCTCCCCAGCTCCGCAGCCACATTCCAGAAAACGAGGGAGCGTTTCCTGCTTGCGGAGATCTGTGCTGACGACAGAGCATTCCCTGGTTTTGGCATTACGGGACCCAGTGCCGTCTGTGAGACGTTTCCTGGTCCTGTTAGGCATATCTCCTCACCCAGTTCCTGCTCAGCCCAAGGTGCACATTCCGGTTCCAGTTCAGCTGGAGGTGCATGCTCCGGTTCCAGCTCAGCTCAAGGTACATGCTCCTATTCCAGCCCAGCCAGAAGAGCACGCTCCGGCTCCAGCTACACATTCTGAGGTGGTCACCCTGGCAGCAGGAGACTAGGAGTTAAGGCAAGTACCTTTTCAATCATTTTCTACCATGATTAGAGAAAGAACTTGCCTTACTTCTGGTGGGGGGACCCAAGCACAGATCCCACCAGTTTTTGGGTTCTCCCCACCAGTCTATGCTGTTAATGACTGGGATGTCACCTCACTGACCTCCTGTTACCCCTCCCCATCTGAGGTGGTCTGTATTGAGGATGAAGCCGCAGGAGGACCACGCCCCACCTACCGTCCAAGAGGCTGAGCATCCCACTCTACCCGTCACAGTTCCAGAGGACGAGCAGTCCGTCTCCACCTGTCGCAGTTCCTGGGGTCGGTGGACCTCCTCCCATCGTTTCAGAGCTTGGGGGTCTTAATCTGCTGTCCTTGAGGTCAGTGCTCCACCGTTGCCTGCTTCTGGACTAAAGACTCCTATATTGGTAACCCCAGAGCTAGAGACCTCTGTGCTATTAGTGCCTGAGCAAGAGACTCCAATGCTATTTTCTGAATTTGAAACCCCCTTTTTCTTTTCTGCTAAGCAAGAACCCCCCAGGTTGCTTTCTCCAGAATTTGGAGCCTCTATGTTGTTGTCCTGTGAGCAAAGGGCCCCTACTCTGTTTTCTCCTGAGCAAGAGGCTCTTATTTTTTTTTCTTCAGGACAAAGAGTTCCTGTATTTTCTCCTGAGGTAAAGATTCCCATGTTATCACTATTCTCCGAGTTTGAAGTTTCTGTTTTATTTCCTGTGCACAAAACTCCTATGTTGTTTTCCTGTGAGCAAGAAGTTCCTTTGTGGTCTCCAGAGCAAAGAGCTCCAGTGCCATTTCCTGAGTTTAAGACCCCATGCTGTTTCCTTCTGGGCAAAGGGGTTCCATGTCATCTCCTAGGCTTAAAACCTCTATGTTGTTTTCTTCTGAGCAAGAATTTCCTGTGCTGCTTTCCCCGGAGCAAAGAGCTGCTTTTTAATTTTTTTTCCCCCAGATCTAAGGGCTCTACTTTGTTTTCCTCAGAGCAAATGGCTCCTGCTTTGTTTTCTTCAGAGTAGGGGTCTCCTATTTTGTTTTTTCCTGGGCAGGAGGCTCTTGCATTATTTTTTCCAGAGCTAGTTCCCATGGTATTTATTTCTGAGTGTAGAACGCTGGTGTTGTCATTTCTTCCGGAGGTAGAAGCACCTGTGTGGCCACTATTTCCAGAGTGTAAGGGGGCTATATTTTCACCTCCTGAAGTTAAGGTCTCCCTGGTTTCTCCTCCTGGGTTTAAAAATTTTAAACCCAGACCCTAGAGATTTGGATGGCACATCCTGAGTTTAAAGGGTTTTTGGGGCCATCTCCTGAGTTTAATGTACCTGTGTTATCATTACCTTCTGAAGTTGAGGATTCCATGTTGACACCTCCTGAGGTTGGGGGCTCCATGTTATCTCCCGAGGTTGAAAGCTCCATGTTGATCAACTAGGCCACTGGAGTGGTGGCCTAGTTGATAGCGCATCCGCCCCACAACTGGGAGGTTGGGGGGTTCAAGTCCTGGCCAGGTCATACCAAAGACCATATAAAAAATGGTACTTCCCGTCTTCTAGCTTGGTGCTCAGCATAATAGAATGGGGGAAGGAAAAGTTGTTTGTGGCGGCGCCTTGTATGGCAGTGACGCCACTGATTCTACATGTGATTAACATTGTAGATAGGAGAAATGTAATTTTGTTCTACTGTACATGATTGGCTGTATGGACTGAATGGCAACAGAGATGTTTTCTTCTTCTGAGCGTGAGGATCCCATGTTATCGTCATCTCCTGAGTGCAAGAATTTCTTGTTGCCATCCCCAGAGCTTATGAGTTCTCTGTTGCCTTCCCCAGGGATTAAAGTTTCTGAGGGTAGAGTTTTCATGTCATTATCTCCTCAGTGTAACGCTTCTGTGTTGCAATCCTCTTTACGAAAGGCCCCTGTGTTGTTATCTCCCGTGTTACAGACTCTTTTGCAACTGGTACCTGATCCTTGCGCTCTCACTGCACCATGTTCACCTGTCTGGTGGCCTATGGACTTTGGTAGGCCATCTGATGCACCATGTTCACCCGTCCAGTGGCCCTTGGACTCAGGAAGACCACCTGACCCGTTGTTTGTTCCGGTCTGGTGGCCCATAGACTTGGATAGACCACCCGACCTGCTTTGTTTTGGGTCTTGTGGCTTTAAACTTTAATTGACCCATGAATTGTGTTGGTTTTGGACTTTGCTGTCGGGGGTTACAGTTTGTTTTTTATATATATATATACTGTATATATATATATATATATATATATATATATATATAGTGTGGTGACACTAGACCAGGGGTGGGCAGTGAGGGCCATTCCACTGCAGGTTTTCTGTTCCACCCAGTCTCTTCAGCAGGTGTTTGCTCTGATCAGCTTTCAGGACTGCTAATCACTGAAAACACCTGCTGAAGAGACTGGGTGGAACAGAAAACCTGCAGTGGAATGGCCCTCCATGGCACATGATTGCCCACCCCTGCACTAGACACAGCAGGTGGACATTCCTCTCGCACCCAGAAGCAGAAAGAGGGGCAGAACAATGGACTGAATGGGATAGCCCCCCAAGGAGTAACTTGACAGACAATGAGGGCAGGGGGGTGAATGTATGGTCAGGAAGGTAGCAAGTGTTGTGTTAATGTGTCACACATTCTCTTTGTACAGGAATGTAGCAAGTGTTATGTTAATGTGTCACACACAAGCATAATGTACTAGCCCAGCTCTTTGTGCATACCATTGGGGCTATTTAAGAGAATGCAGAGAGTTGAAAAAACCCTCCTACCAGACACCCGGCCCCAGCAGGCAACGCTGTGGTTCACTGGCTGTATTTATGTTAGAGGGTCAATCAAGAACCTGTGTCGACCTACGCTCGTGCCTCACCTCCACATCCTTTCCCTTACACCCTCTACAATATATATAATTACATATAAGATAAGGGGAGAGGGAAGTCTGGGCTTCTCTGCTTGAACTGCTGCCTCCGCGACCCGGACCTCCGGAAAAGCGGTAGAAGATGGATGGATGGATGGATGGATGGATGGATGGATAAGATAAGATAAGAAAAGATAAGCCTTTATTAGTCCCACAATGGGGAAATTCCAGTATTGCAACAGCACAGGGATTGCAACACTCAGAGCAATAATTAAGAAGATACGGAAGATATAAATAAGAGCAGTGGATATACATACATACACATAAATATATAAATATATATACAAAGTGTGGAGCATTGTAGCAAGATGGAATAAACAGCATAACCGTCTACTTAGTTATCCTACATAGTATGAATATGTACCCATACATATTGTCACCCTCTGTAGGGTCCGATATTGTCCTAGTTGTATATACTGGAGGGGACCATTGTGTAAGTCTATTGCATCTTTTGCATTCAATACTATTAGGTCGTCACGTTTTTTTGCTATCTCTGCGAGCAGCCCTGCTTAGGTTATACAGTCTGAAAGCCGTAGGTAGGAAGGACCTGCGAAACCTCTCGGTTGCGCGCCTAGGATAATAATAATAATAATAAGTTTATTTATAGAGCACCTTTCACAGACAGAGTCACAAAGTGCTTAGCATGGTAAAAAACAAAATAAAAACACAGGCACATAAAACAGTAAAACAAAGTAGACAGTAAAAGCACATAAAAATACAATTCAGTCTCTTCCTATGGGCTGCACGGTGGCGCAGTGGTTTAGCACTGTGGCAGCACAGTTTTACCCTCGGCCGGGGGATCGCGGGGATCATGAGATCGTGGGTTCGATCCCAGCCCCCAACCAACAGTGAGCTGTGTGGAGTTTGCATGTTCTCCCCGTGTTGCGTGGGTTTACTCCGGGATTTCTCCGGTTTCCTCCCGCATACCAAAAACATGTAGGTTTAGGGCGCTCGCGCACGCAGCGACCAGCAGCCGGTGGCTTGTCACCAGACTGCAAACCAAATCTACCTACGGGTACAAATAAGTAACAACAACAAAAAAAAAAAAAAAAAATAAAAATTGGCACATAGTTAAAAAGCCAGGCTAAAAAGGTGGGTCTTTAGTTGCTTCTTAAAAACACCAATGGAAGGTGCAGATCTAAGTTCAAAAGGCAAGGAGTTCTACAGTCTGGGAGCAACAGCAGCAAAGGCTCTATCACCTTTGGTTTTGAGCCTAGTACTAGGAACTACCAATAGATTCTGATGAGAAGACCTGAGAGACCTGCTGGGCTGGTGTAGAGAGAGCAGGTCGCTAATATAAAAAGGTGCCTCTTCATGAATGGCTTTGTAAGTAAGAACAAGAACTTTAAAATCAATTCTATAATTTACAGGAAGCCAATGCAAGGAGGCCAAAACAGGAGTGATATGACAGAATCTACTGGACCTAGTTAGTAATCTTGCAGCAGGACTACATCATCCTGTAGGATGATATAGTCTGCTGCTAAATGAGCTCCTCAGTGCGTTCAGTATGTCCTGCATAGGGTGGGACTCGGACTCCAGCAGAGATGACAGTTTAGCCACCATCCTTCTCTCTCCTATCTCCTCCACTGGGTCAAGGCGCTGCCCCAGGACAGAGCTAGCTTTCTTGATCAGTTTATTCAGTCTCTTCCTATCGGCTGCTGTAATGCCACTGCCCCAGCAGACCACTCCAAAAGTGATGGCTGATGCCACCACCGTGTCGTAGAATGTCTTCAGCAGCACCCCTTGTACACCAAAAGACCTGAGTCTCCTCAGATGGAACGGCCTGCGCTGTCCCTTCTTGTAGAGTGCGTCAGTATTGTGTGACCAGTCTAGTTTATTGTTCAAATGAACACCCAGGTACTTGTAGGATGTCACCATCTCAATGTCTGTTCCCTGTATGTTTACTGGTGCTGTGAGGGGTTGTCCTTGCCTACGGCAGTCCATTACCAGTTCCTTAGTTTTCCTTGCGTTGATCTGGAGGCAGTTTCGATGGCACCAGTCCACGAAGTCCTGGATAAGTCCTCTGTACTCAGCTTCATCTCCGTTAGAGATGAGGCCGATGATCGCAGAGTCGTCAGAGAACTTCTGTAGATGGCAGTGTGTTGTGTTGTGTGAGAAGTCCGCAGTATAAAGGGTGAACAGGAAGGGAGCCAAAACCGTTCCCTGGGGGGCCCCCGTGCTACCGATGATCGTGTCGGACACACAGTCCCGGGTTCTCACAAACTGTGGCCGGTTAGTGAGGTAGTCCAGGATCCATGATGACAGGTGCTGGTCCACCCCTGCGCACAGCAGCTTGTCCTTCAGGATCATCGATTGGATGGTGTTGAAAGCACTGGAGAAGTCAAAGAACATGATCCTCACCGCATTCCCGGGGCTTCTCCAGGTGGGACAGAGAACGCTGAAGGAGGAAGATCACTGCATCCTCCACCCCAATGCCATGCTGGTAGTCGAACTGGAGTGGATCCATCGCTGGTCCCACCAGGGGGCGGAGGTGAGCAAGGAGCAGTCTCTCCAGGGTCTTCATCATGTGGGATGTCAGGTACCACACAAGATGTTTTCTCACAACTGTGGTACCCTCCCCAGCTTCAGGCTCAGGTTGAAGATGAGCTCCACAATCCCACACAGCTGATCTGCACAGGACTTGAGGAGCTTTGCGCTGATGCCTTCCGGTCCCGATGCCTTCCTCGCCTTGATCTTCCTCAGCTCCGTCCTCACCTGGGTCTTAGTGAGGGTCATGTTGGGGAGCTGTGTGTTGGGAGTGGGGGGGTGTTGGTGGAGTGGGGTGTGGGCAGCAGGACTCAATGTCTTTAGAGGCAGCAGTGGTTGTTGTGCAGTCGGGGGGGAGGGCGGTTGGTCAAACCTATTAAAAAACAGGTTCAGATTGTTCGTCCACTCCCTGCCCCCCGTGGCCTGGGAGGAGGTATTCTGGAGCCCAGAGATGGTTTTAAGGTTTCTCCAGACCCCACCGATGTCGCTGTGTTGCAGCTTGTCCTTCATCTTCTTCCTGAAGCTGTCCTTGCCTTCTCTGATCTTCTTCCTCAGCTCCCTCTGTACGGACTTCAGCATCTAACTAACTACTAACTAACTAACCTGTACTTATATAGCGCTTTTCTAATCACAAAGACCACTCAAAGCATCTCCCTGTTCCCCGACCTGAAGATCCTCTTCTTCTCTCTCAGAAGTGTTTTTATCTCAGGGTTGATCCAGGGTTTGTTGTTCGAGCAACACCGTATGGTCTTGGTGGGTACGGTGTTGTCCACACAGAAGCTGATGTAGTCTGTGATGGTGTGAATGAGGCCATCGATGGCCTCACCATGTGGATCGCAGAGCTGCTCCCAGGCAGTGGTTTCAAAGCAGTCCTTTAGAGTGGCCATTGCCTCCTCAGACCATAACTTCACTGTGCGCATGACTGGAGGTTGTCTGTGCACTAGGGGTTTGTACACCGGCAGGAGATGAACAAAGTTGTGATCTGATCTTCCGAGTGGGGGGAGTTGTGATGAGGTGTACGCCTCCTTAGTGTTTGCGTAGAATAAGGTTTAAGGCTTATTATTGCTAGAAAACAAAACCTGAAGGGTGGTCTCATGTTCAGATCTCCTGACTTTTGACAATGACCTTGACCTTGAGGTAAATCTGGATGCGGACAAACCTGAGGATCATTGTATGTGAGTTTGTTGAGAATTAGGGCAATTTCCTATGAGAAGTAACAATTTTCATAGAGTCATATAAACACTGAGCTCCCCTGACCTTTGACCTGGACCTTAAGCACAACCTTGTAGCAGATCCACCTGATGATTTTTGTGACATTTGTTGAGAATTAGCACAATTTCTTTGGAGGAATACTGATTTTTCCTAAATCACGTAAGTGCCCAGATCTCCTGACCTGTGACCTTTGACCTTGACCACAGCTTGGATGCAGACCTATCTGAGGATCATTGTGAGTGAGTTTGGTGAGCATCGAGATAATTGCTTAGGAGGACTCCCATGAAATGTGGATGGGCCAACAGATGGACGGATGGACAAACTGATGCCACACCATCGCATTAGCTCCTTTCGACTTTGCTGGAATGAGCTGACAAGAGAAAACCCTTAATTACCCATATATAATCATGTTTGGTGCAAATACAAAATAAAAATGAATAGCATATTTTGTGGCTGCAATGTTTGAATGTTTTCTGCTATGTTTAAAAGATGATTCAGAATCACATACAAAAGTAGCATCCTGTGGGCGCCCAGCACAATGCAGACTGATAATATTCACGCTCAGCAGGGATTGCATACGAACAGAGAATCCCTGGGAGGACAAGCAGAACAATTTGCATACGGACAGAGACCCCCTAGGAGACAATCAGAACAATGACTATTGTTATACATCCCCGGATTAAGGAGAGGAAGTCTGGAGCCAGGCAATCACGTGATTGATATGTATCGACTGATATGTATAAAAATTTGCAAATGTGCCGTGCATTCTCTCTTGTCTGTATAAAAGAGCTTACTTTACACACAGCACAGACACAACACACACACAGCACAGCGCACAGCGCTACAGTGTGTCTCATGATGATGGAGGAATAAAACTCTGAACCTTCCAGCTCGCCGTGTCACGCCTGAACTTATTTTTTCCTCCACAATCCTATCGTTAGATATTGATATGCAGTGTTGGGAGTAACTTACTGTAACGCCATTACATGTGTAACAAAATAACTTAAAAATTCAGTAATGCATTACTGAAATTTTTAACAGATTCATTACTCATTTATGTATATATTGTGCAAATGAATGTTCAAACTCACACTACTGTATGCTGCCATGCAGCTGTCATTCAATACGACCTGTTGCAAATAGCGTGAATCAATCAGTCTGACCGGAGGAACAGATTCAGCAACTTTGTTTTCATGGAAATACACACATTATTTTCCTTTCTCTGAGTTAAAGTAGAACTGAACTGAACGGCACTGAACGGCACTGGGTGATAGTACATACAATTATAAAGATAATTTATCATTGGCACCCCCTCCACAAATCCCGGAATCTTGGAGAAAATCGCGATTTTGAATTTCCCGCCCTGAAAAATCAGACGAATCCACCGATTAACCGGAAGTGCAGCCGGAGTTCCGCGTGACGTCACGAGTGTGACCCAGTCCTCATGTTTACCATTGCGAGCACGTCGACACTGGTTGTTTTTGGTGCATTTTGTTGTGATAGTTGACTACAAAACACTTCCAACACCTGGGAAGATCTCTTCAGTGGCCAAGGAAAGCTGTCATGGCGACGAAAGAAAAGAAAGGGGGAGGAAAAGCGACCGGGAAGCGATGCGTTTCTAGATATACAGTGATCCCTCACTTATCGCGTTTAATGGGGACCAGAACTGACCGCGAAAAGTGAAAAACCGCGAAGTAGCGTCATCCCCCCCCCCCCAAGGGCGTCACAAGCACTATTTTGCACAAAAAGGCACAAGAGAACAGCGAAAAGTGCCACTAAGCAACACGAGCGATAAAGAACAATGAATGCGGTCTTCCTTCGCTGGGTAAAACGTCTCGGCCAATCAGCTTGCGAGGTAAAACGTCTCGGCCAATCAGCTTGCGAGATTCCCGAGCGGTGAAGAGGTGGGCGGAGAGGCGGAGAGGCGGCAACACGGAGAGCCCGCACAACTCTAAATCCACCTCTCTGACCACCGCTCCACTCCTCTCTGCCCACCTCTTCACCGCTCGGAAATCTCGCAAGCTGATTGGCCGAGACGTTTTACCCAGCTTCGCTCCCTGCCGAGCGCCTATACCCAGCGAAGGAAGACCGCATTCATTGTTCTTTATCGCTCGTGTTGCTTAGTGGCACTTTTCGCTGTTCTCTTGTGCCTTTTTGTGCAAAATGGTGCTTGTGATGCCCTTGGGGGGGGGGGGGGTGACGCTACTTCGTGGTTTTTCACTTTTCGCGGTCGGTTCTGGTCCCCATTAAACACGATCTGTTTTCTTCCTGCATTACCGACTGCACTATATAGTTCTCCACAGTATCTGCTGCTCGCTAATATATTTTAACTGCTGACCAGTATCACTTACTCTTATTCTACACTTTATTGCATGTATAGTTTATTTCTTTTATCTTATCATGTTTAATGTTGCAGCATTGCACCGAGACAAATTCCTAGTTTGTGTACTACATGAACAATGGCAATAAACCTGATTCTGATTCTGATTCTGATTCTGATAAGTGAGGGATCACTGTAATAAGTTGGAAAAATGCTGATGGTTTTTTTTCCCTTTCTTTTTTATTGTTAATTTTCCTTATCCTGACACCTCAAACATGCCAAAGTAAAGACTCACCATTCTGTATTCAATAAGCGACTCTCCTCCCCATCACTGCTGCGGTCTGAGTCGGTGCCGGAATCCCCCGAAAATTCTGGCTCTAATCTGTACGGTTCGATGCCTCCCTCGCTCTCTTCCTGTTCACTTGACACTCCTGCATCCTCCTCTGTCTCGTGACCGATCCTGAATGCCTCTTCACTCTGAAAACTCTGGTGTTCTTGACTGCTGGAACTGCTATCATCTGCCATTGTTGTTTTGTTTAGGGATCACACTCGTGACGTCACGCAGCGTCGTCTGCACTACTTCCGGTTTGTTTGGCACTGCCAGCCAGAGGCAAAAGTTTATCGGCTTATAGCTTGGCCATCGCATGGCCTAAAAATTTCTTTTATGTGTTGAAAAATACAATAGGTAATAAGGAATTAATCTGCTATTCTACTTTTTTGGCAAAAAGGTGAGTTCAGTTCTACTTTAAGGACAAAAATATATTGGTGGGTTGCAAATTACGTGCTGGTGAAGACCTTCTCTACATCAAAAAAGTAACTCAAATTTTGAGAAGCATTTGATTAAACAACATGCTCCGACAAAGCTAGTTGTTAAGGAAATGCTCGCTGTACTAACTCAGCTGAATTGGAGTTATCTAAACGCCTATGGCTGGATTTCAAACACAGTTATGCATCTGGGCAGTTTGTGACCCAGCAAGAATTAAACCCCTTTCCAGATATGTTGTTAAAAACTGAAGAAGTGCTATCACACTGTGAAGGGTCACTTGCCTTCAGACAGCTGAGACTGTGAGCCACTGCAGAAAAAACATTTTCCTGCTACCTGGGTAAAGATTTTTCAAAAATGGATTTTGATCTCCAAATCTGAGGGACTGGATCATGTCTCTGGCACAGCAAACATTTGATTTGTGGATAATGAATATTTTCTTTGGCTCATGCCCCATTGGATTAATCCATATCAGAAAATAAACATGGACAGTTACATGTCACACACACTGACACATGGTCAGCAACTCCAGCATAAAGAAACTGTGAAGCTCTGTCTGAAATCGCAAGCCACTAATAATAAGCCCCGAATGTAATTCATTAATTACAGTATCTTGCTATGTGTGCAAGATGATTTAAGTATGCATTTCAAAGTAACACTAAAGTTACTTTCCCAAGTAACTAATTACTCAGTTACTTTTGAAAAGAAGTAACTAGTAACTGTAATTAGTTACTAATTTTCGGTAACTTCCCCAACACTGCTGATATGTACATTTTCATAAATAGAAAAAAAATAGTACAGTGGCTGTTTATTCTAGAAGAAACAGAAAATATTTATCCTTGCTCCCACACCATCTTATGCTTACTACACTCAGCTTACATGTACAGCCACAGATGTAAACTGTTAACAGAAAACTACATACAAGTGTACCATGTAAGAGACCACCACAGTGGCATCAGTTTCCATGTTATGGCCTGAATACTCATCATTCCTGTTTAATTATATGTCTGGAATCTGCAGCTGCACACAGCAACAAGAACAACAGGCCAACGAGGAACAACTGGAACATAAGGGAAGAAGAAGAGTGGGAAGGGAGCACCATAAGGAGTAAAAATTCAGGTCATCCTTTTAGGTAAGCAAGTCCACAAAAATCAAAAGGAGCCAGTTGAGATGGTCCATCCATCCATCCATCCATCCATCTTCTTCCGCTTAATCCTTTTCGAGTCGTGGGGGGGCTGGAGCCTATCCCAGCATCTTTGGGCGAGAGGCAGGGTACACCCTGGACAGATTGCCAGTCCATCGCAGGGCCAACACAGACAGACAGACAACCATTCACTCTCACAGTCATACCTAAGGACAATTTAGAATCCCCAGTTTGATGCCAATTAAGGTTTGGCCATCTAATTAGGATGCCTCCTGGACACCTCCCACTTGAAGTGTTTCAGGCACATGCCACTGGGAGGAGACCCCGGGGCAGACCCAGGACACACTGGAGAGACCTTGTCTCCCAGCTAGTCTGGGAATGCCTTGGTCTCCCCTCTGAAGAGCTGGTGGAGGTGGCTGGGGAGAGGGAAGTCTGGGCTTCTATGCTTGGACTGCTGCCTCCATGACCTGGATCCCCAGAGAAGCAGTAGAAAATGGATGGATAGATGGATGGATGGATGTGCACAATATCAGAGGTGGCCCTGCCGTCTAAAATTTTTAAATAATTGCAATGTTGCACCCATGGCTGCATGTTCTCAATTCCAAAGACAACACATTAATACCCTTTGTAAACTACAAACATAATATTGAGCTGATGTGGGTGGACTAACAGGAAAGGGTTGCAACAGTACCAGAGGAATGGCCTTTCTGGCCTCTAGTGCTCACGTCATCTTCTCTGCAGGCACCCACATAAACCCCCAGAGACAAAAGGGTTTCCTGTCAGTCAGATGATTATCAGCTGCTGCAGTCACTTCCTCTGTGTTAGTACACACAGTATCTGCAGAGAGTGGAAACTAGCATGGTCAGAGGTACTGAGCTATGTCCAGTTCTCACTTTTTCTTCAGGGATGATGCAACTGAGTGCAGGATGAAGCTGAGTCAACATGGACTCTGATTGGTGTGAACAGGCAAGCCGGGGATCAGAGGTCATCATATTCCATTAGGGGGTCAAATACAGGGTGACATGCATTTTGGGCCCTCTGCAACTGTTGAGATGTGATATGCCATTGAAATCTGTGATCACTATAAATTTTTGGAACAAAACAGAGATATGTACGTATGTACTGTATATTTCATCCTATAATACTTATACATATCAGTTGCATGTAATAAATCATAATACAGAAAAGTATTAAACTTAAATCAAACGTGTGCAGTTTGTGATGTCCAGTGGATAAACTAGCAGGGTCCTGTGGAATTAAAGGTGTTCTATGACATTTTAAGCATGTGCTCCATTACTACATTCCACACAAAGGCAACATTCTCATATAATGATGTCAGAAACAGTGAAAGAACACCTCCTTTGCCATCATAATCCATCTACCTGACAGGTGCTGATCGTCAAGATGTTGATTAAACAGCATTATTGTTTGTTGCATAGGTCTGCACTGGGATGACATCATAGATGAGACTGCATAAACTATAGGAATACAACTCCTTTTTCTTCTCCTTTCGGCTGCTCCCTTTAGGGGTCGCCACAGCCGATCATCTGCCTCCATCTCACCCTATCCCTTGCATCTTTCTCTGTAGCACCAACCCTCTCCATGTCCTCTTTCTACATCCATGAATCTTCTCTGTGATTTTTCTCTTTTCCTCCTACTTGACAACTCCATCTTCAACATCCTTTGTCCAGTAGATCCACTATCCCTCCTCTGCACATGTCCAAACCATCTCAGCCTTGTCTCTCTTACTTTGTCTCCAAACCGTTCAACCTGAGCTGTCCCCCGATATACTCATTTCTACTCCTGTCCCTCCTAGTCACTCCCAGTGAAAATCTTAGCATCTTCAACTGCCACCTCCAGCTCCATCTACTGTTTTTTTGTCAGCGCCACCCTCTTCAAACCATGCATCATAGCAGGTCTCACTGCTATCTTGTAAATCTTCCCTTTCACTCTTGCTGCTACACTTCTGTCACAAATCACCCCTGATGCTTGTCTCCACCCACTCCACCCTGCCTGCACTCTCTTTTTCACCTGTCTTGTGCATTTTCCATTCCTTTGGATGGTTGACCCCAGGTATTTAAATTCATCTACTTTCACCACTTCTACTCCTTCCATCTTCATCGTTACACCTGCCTCCCTCTCATTCACACTCATGTATTCTGTCTTGCTTCTACTGACTTTCATTCCTCTTCTCTCCAGAGCATACCTCCACCTCTCCAGGTTCTCTTTCATCTGCTCCCTACTCTCACTACAGATCACAATGTTGTCTGCAAACATCATGGTCCACGGAGACTCCTGTCTGACCTCATCTGTCAGCCTGTCAATCACCATGGGAAACAAGAAGGGGCTCAGAGCCGATCCCTGACGTAACCCCACCCCCACCTTGAACCCATCTGTCACTCCTACAGCATACCTCACCCCCGTCTCACTGTTCTCATACATGTCTTGCACTACCCTCACATACTTCTCTACCACTCCTGACTTTCTCATACAGTATCACACTTCCTCTCTTGGCACCCTATCATATGCTTTCTCTAGATCCACAAAGACACAGTGCAACTTCTTCTGACCTTCTCTATACTTCTCCATCAGCACTCTTAGAGCCAGCATTGCATCTGTAGTACTCTTTCTTGGCATGAAACCATACTGCTGCTCATTGATTGTCACCTCTCCTCTTAAACTGGCTTCAACAACTCTTTCCCATATCTTCATAGTGTGGATGATCAACTTTACGCCTCTATAGTAACTACAGCT
Source organism: Pholidichthys leucotaenia (assembly GCA_020510985.1). Classification (NCBI taxonomy): domain Eukaryota; kingdom Metazoa; phylum Chordata; class Actinopteri; order Cichliformes; family Pholidichthyidae; genus Pholidichthys; species Pholidichthys leucotaenia. The sequence continues at coordinate 59,458,238 of CM035838.1, read as the reverse complement.
CTGAGCATCACCTTTAGTTCTTGAAAATTGGTACCAAAACACTTCCTTCTCCACTCCTCGGGCATCCTGTTACTCTCCAAGATTGTGTTAAACAATCTGGTTTAAAAAGTCCACTGCCATCTCTTCTAAACGTCGCCATACCTCCACAGGTATGTCATCTGGACCAACCACTTTTTCATTCTTCATCCTCTTCAAAGCTGCCCTCACTTCTGCCTTGCTAATTCTTGGGACTTCCTTGTTCACCATCTTTTCTTCATCCATCCTCCTCTCTCTCATTTTCTTTATTCATCAACTCTTCAAAGTACTCCTTCCACCTTCTCAACACACTCTCGTCACTTGTTAGTACATTACCATTTATGTCCTCAATCAACCTAACCTGCTGTATATCCTTTCCAGTTTGATCGCTCTGTCTAGCCAGTCAATACAAGTCCTTTTCTTCTTCCTTCATGTTTAGCCTCTCATACAACTCACTATATGCCTTTTCCTTTGCCTTTGCCACCTCTGTCTTTGCCATGTGCCTAGATTCCAAATGCTCCTGTCTACTTTCTGACTATCCCACTTTTTCTTTGCTAACCTCTTCCTCTGGATACTTTTCTGTTCCTCCTCATTCTGCCACCAAGTCTCCTTGTCTGCCTTCCTCCGTCCAATGGATACACCACATACCTTTCTACCCATTTCCCTCAGTACTTTTGCTGTACTTTCCCAGTCATCTGGTAATTCTTCCCTACCACCCAAAGCCTGTATCAACTCCTTCCTGAACTCTGTGAACATCAAAATGAGGACTTCTGTTGGCTACCAACAAACGTGGGGAATACCCTTACGACCCAGTGCTGACCTGGTGAAGGTTCTGGCAGATCTGGCTCCGTTTCGCCCCGTTTCCGACCTCTAAAGGCTCGCCTCTGATGCTAACCCAGATGCTAACCCAGAGTAACTGCAGCAGTGAGAAGGTATTCTTTACATCTGGCCATCTGGAGCCGAGGAGAGAAGGATTTAAAAGGAGGACGAACCAACCGAGGCGGCGATTGGGAGCTCGGGCGCGGCGTTGGTGAGAGACGGGGGCCACCTGGATCCAGCAGGACAGTGGTCTGAACCGGTGCCCAATTGCGAGGCCCAGCCGAGGAACGACCAGACTGACGGCGGTCGGTGACGGGGCCTAGACGGGGCCCAGCGGAGGAGCCGCCTAGCCAGACGGCGACGAGTGGCTGTGATCGGTGGATTCCGGCTGCGCCGGCGGTGCACGACATAACTGGCCAGGTAGACGGAGGCAGGCGCCGGCGATAGACGGCGGTGATCTGCGGAGCTGAGCAGCGTCACTCGGCGGAGAAGCTGTGCAGGAGCGGCGGGTCCAGTAGTGACCGAGCTAGTTGAGGCCTAGCCGGATTCTCTGCTTATTTCTATCCACAGGTCAGTAAAATGCCACCCAAAAAAGAGGAAATGGAAGAAATTAAAAAAACTCTGAACTTTGTGTTAGATGAACTGGCCAAAGTGACTAGCCAGCAGGACAAAATATTAGACCTAATACAGGAGGTACAAGCCCTACATTCAATAATAAAAGAAAAAGACAAAAAAATTATGGACCTGGAGCAACACGGGCGTCTTTTGGAGCAACGCGTTGAGGATCTTGAACAAGGTTCTCGCATTGATGACATAGTTATAAGTGGACTAGACATCAGATATCAGTCGTACGCCCATGCCGCTACAGGACTGAGTGATGAACATGCTTCCATAAGTGAATCAATGTCCTTAGAAAACCAAGTGCTTCAGTTCCTTAATGATAAAGACATTAAGGTAGAAGCCAATGCGATCTCAGCCTGTTATGCTTTACCGAAGAAAGATAACAAAACAAAGAAATCAATTGTGATGCGCTTTGTGAACAGGAGGGTGAAAAATGACATACTGAGGCAGGCCAAAAAACTAAAGGAAACTCAAGTTTACCTAAATGAACACCTGACAAAAAAAAAAACGCTGAATTAGCACGGCAGGCACGGATGCTAAAGAAACATAATAAGATACAGACAACCTGGACAAGAAATTGTAGAATTTGGATTAAACTAAATGGAACACCTGAGCAAGCAAAAAGTATAATGATCAGAGATGCTACTGACTTAGATAAATACAAATGAACACTGACTATGAAACACAGAGTGAGGAAACTCAAACTCTAAAAATATGCCACTATGCTGAACATAAACCACAAGAGATGGAGAATGATATTGATCCTGATAACCACTTTTTCAATAATATTCATAACCACTGTGAATATTACACTGAAAAGCAATTCAAAAGTCAAGTGCAATTAGATGGTAAACTGTCAATAATACACTTCAATAGCAGAAGTCTTAACAAAAACTTCTCACAGATTCAGGACTATTTAAAACAGCTAAACAGAAAATTCACAGCTATAGCAGTCTCTGAAACCTGGCTTAATGCAGACCAGGCTCCCCTGATGGCAATAGAGGGATATCAGATGTTTAACATTAACAGATCTCAAAAAAAGGGTGGTGGTGTTGCACTGTATATTGATGACCTATATAGATGTAAGCTTGTAAATGAAATGTCCTCAGCACTACCAGGGATTCTGGAATGTGTTACTGTTGAGATTGACCTAGACAAAACAAAAAATCTAATCATAAGCTGCATATACAGAACGCCGGGAACTTGCATTGAGACATTCAGAGATAAATTAGTCGAGCTGTACAATAATATTACTAGTAAGAAAATGGTAGCAATTTGTGGAGATTTCAATATTGATCTACTTAATCCACATCAACAAAATGTAGTTACAGAGTTCATGAACTCTATGTACAGCATGAGTCTATATCCCACAATAACACATCCCAGTAGAATCACAGCTCACTCTGCTACACTTATTGACAACCTGTTTGTCAATGTTCTCGACAAGAAAATAGAAAGTGGATAAATGATATAAGCGACCACTTGCCAATCTTTGCACTTATCCATGGCCACACGGGGCCCAACCCAGAAAAAATCTCAAAATCGTTCAGACACAAATCACCAAACGCAATCAGTTCTTTTAAAGAGGACTTGCTGAAGCAAGACTGGACAGAGGTCTATGTATCAGATGTAAATGAAGCCTATGACACATTTACAAACATTGTAACCACTCTTTATGAAAAAAACTGCCCATTAGTTAAAAAAAAGCTTAAACACAAATTTACTGACAAACCATGGCTAACCAAAGGACTACAAAAGGCGTGTAAAAAGAAAAATTTATTATATAAAGCTTTCATAAAGAAAAGGACAAAAGAAGCAGAGCAGCGGTATAAAACATACAAAAATAAGTTAACATATATAATAAGATGTAGTAAAAGAGACTATTACAGTAAAGAACTGGAAAAAAACAAAGACAATATTAAAAATACATGGACAATAATCAACAGTATCCTTGGAAATAAAAGCAGAAATACCAGCTACCCAACTAACACTCCAAAAAATAATAAATCGACTCCGAATGTGAATATAGCTTCACCTGCAGATGAATTTAATAATTTTTTTGTTAACATTGGACCTAAACTGGCCCGAGAAATACCCACTACGGTGCCAACAGGTGATTCAATATGCAACAACACTGCTGTAAAAGACACCATCTTCATAAAGAACACAGACGAAAGAGAGGTCATTGAAATTGTTAAATCGTTCAAAAGTAAAACATCTACTGACTGCGATGGTATTGATATGCTACTAGTCAAAACTGTTATCGAATGCATAGTGAAACCACTGACGTATATCTGTAACCTGTCTCTCCAATCAGGTATATTTCCCAATGCAATGAAAATAGCTAAAGTAATTCCGATTTACAAGACAGGCGACAGAGGGGAACTCTCCAACTACAGACCAATTTCACTATTACCGCAATTTTCCAAGATACTTGAAAAAATATTCTATGAGAGAATTGACAACTTCATACTGAAGAATGATTTATTGTGTGAGCAGCAATATGGGTTCAGACACAAAAGGACAACAGCATATGCCTTAATGGAATTTACAGAAAAAATATCAACAGCCATTGAAAATAAAGAGTATTCAGTTGGAGTATTCCTGGATCTTAAAAAAGCATTTGATACAGTAGATCACAATCTATTATTAAAGAAACTACAAAATTGTGGTATCAGAGGGGTAGCACTGTCCTGGTTAAGAAGTTACTTAAAGAATAGATATCAGTTTGTATGTGTTAACAACAAAAACTCAGAGCTACTGAAGGTCACCTGTGGAGTCCCACAGGGTTCAGTTTTGGGACCATTATTATTCAATATGTATATAAATGATATATGTAAAGTTTCAGAAAAAATGGACTTAATATTGTTTGCTGATGACACTAACCTGCTATGCAGTGGAAACAACTTGGAACAACTTCTGGATACACTCGGAAAGGAATTAGGAAAGCTGAAACTGTGGTTTGATTCAAACAAATTAACGCTCAATTTAAGCAAGACAAAATTTATAGTCTTTAACAACCATCACAACTACCCAGTACCCAAACTCAGTGTAAATGGTGTAGAGATTGAAAGGGTATCCGAAACTAAATTCCTTGGAGTAATAATTGATAACAAACTGTGTTGGAAGCCACATATTAATTATATAAAAGGTAAAGTATCCAAATCAATTGCAATATTACACAGAGTGAAAAATTTGCTGAATCAACCCACACTATACACCTTGTATCATTCATTAATACTCCCATACATGACATATTGTAATGAAGTATGGGGAAATACATATAAAACAAACATATATCCACTCTTTATGCTTCAAAAGAGAGCTATTAGAATAATCAACAAAGCAGCTTACAGGGAACCAACAAACCCACTTTTTCTTAAACAAAAAACTCTCAAGTTGAAAGATCTGATCGACTTTAAAACCGCAATAATAATGTTCAAAGTGAAGAATCTATCACTGCCCGCAAATATCCAAAAGTTGTTCCAAACAAGGGAGAAACGATATCACTTCAGAGGAACATGTATATTTCAAAAGCCTACAGTGAGAACAACTACCAAGCAACACTGTATTTCAGTGCAAGGTGTCAGATTATGGAACGATTTTGGACCTGAATTAAAATCATGTACAAAGCTTGGACAATTTAAACAAAAACTAAAGGAAGAAATACTCCAAACATATTTACAAGACGACATGTAAACTCACATAAGGATTGACATTTCCAGCCTGTGTTGTGTTATAGCTTAGTTTTTCTTTTTTCTCTGTGACACTATGTCTTAGATTTGTTTTTGAATAGTAACCGCTTAACTTAGACTAGCTCAGTTTTCTTTTTCTCTCAGTCATATTTTGTCTTAGCCTTGTTTTAAATTGTAATCGCTGTTGTCTTGTTTTCTCTTTTTTCTCCTTTGAATTCTTGGATGGAATATGGGTGGGCAATATAAGCTGCGGCTTCAGCCATCACCCATTTCGGATAACTCACGTGGAATTGTATAGTAGAAGGAGTCTTTGTCTAATTTGACCTTGTTGTTATATTATACAGTTTCTTTTAACCTGTAATGTACTATCCGAAATAAATAAATTCATTCATTCATTCATTCATTCATTCATTCTATGCGACCTTCTTCCTTCTGTAACTTTCCCCACTTAATCTTTGGCTCTGCCTTCACTCTCTTTCTCTTCTTGCTTTCCAAAGTCATCCTACAGACTATCATCCAATGCTGTCTAGCTACACTCTCCCCTGCCACCACCTTACAGTCTCCTATCTCTTTCAGATTTCTCCTTCTGCTTAAGATGTAGTCCACCTGTGTGCACCTTCCTCTGCTCTTGTAAGTTGCCCTATGTTCCTCTCTCTTCTAAAAGTATGTTTTTACCACAGCCATTTCCATCCTTTTAGCAAAATCCACAACCATCTGTCATTCCACATTTCTTTCCTTAAGCCCACACCTACCCAGGACCTCCTCATCACCTCTGTTCCCTTCACCAACATGTCCATTAAAGTCCGGTTCAATCACTACTCTCTCCCCCTTTGGAACACTCTCCACCACTTCATCCAACTTACTCCTGAATTCCTCTTTCTCTTCTACCTGACTTCCAACTTGTGGGGCATACGCACTGACAACATTCAACATCACACCTTTGACTTCTAGCTTCAAACTCATGATTCTGTCTGACTCTCTCTTTACCTCCTGAACACTCTTAACATACTCCTCCTTCAAGATTACTCCTACTCAATTTCTGTTCCTGTCTACACCATACAGTTTAAATCCCCCTCCAATGCTCCTAGCCTTTCTTCCCTTCCATCTGGTTTTTTGAACACATAGTATATCTACCTTTCTTCTTTCCATCATATCAGCAAACTCTGCCTTTACCAGTCATAGTTCCTACATTTAATGTCCCTACTCTCACCTCTATATTTCTATGTTTCCCCTTCTCTCTCTCCCTCCTAACACACCTTCCTCCTCTCCTCCTCCTCAATCTTTGACCAACAGTAACCCAATTTCCACCCACACCCTGTTGGTTAACAGCACTGGTGGCGGTTGTTGTTAACCTGGGCATCAACTGATCCGGTATGAAAATCTCATTCGTCATGATCCGCATGTTTGACTTGGCAAAGGTTTTATGTCGGATGCCCTTCCTGGCACAACCCTCTGACATATTGACTGGACTGTCAGCCTGAATGCAAGATGCAACACCAACAGAAAACACACAAGAAACATTTGACCCTTTATTTAATTTCAAAAAGACACAAACTTGAAGAAAATCAATCACTCGCCAGAGGAGCAGCAAACCTACAGAGGGAGAGACGAGGCAAGGCTGATTAATGAAGGAATCAAGGGGAAGACAGAAATCCAAAATAATACCACTCACGTAGGAGGAGAAGAGAGCCCGGCACAGAACCGGTGAAGGAGATGAACCAGCAGGTTAGGACTGCTGGCGGGGGAATGAGGAGCGGAGTCTGACCGGGTGGAGAGGATGACGGCAATGGGGAAGTGCAGAGGCTGGCGAGCTCACCAATGCCCCTGAAGATGCACCGCTTCGTCAGCAGCAACCTGTGGAGAGGGAAAAGGAGAAAGTGTGTCAGGTAAAGTTTACCGCAACACAAATAGCCACTAATTTAGATTATTCTGTTTCACGGCAACCATTCACTTCTAAATTGTCCTTAGGTATGACTGTGAGAGTGAATGGTTGTCTGTCTCTCTGTATTGGCCCTGCGATGGACTGGCGATCTGTCCAGGGTGTACCCTGCCTCTCGCCCAAAGATGCTGGGATAGGGTCCAGCCCCCCCACGACCTGAAAAGGATTAAGCGGAAGAAGATGAATGAATGAATGAATGTTTCACGGCAGTATACCCAAACGAGCCAGCGTTGAATCACTGGCTCAGCAGGAACAGCAGTTGTGTCGAATGACTAGATTAGGAGTGCAGGATGAAACAGGAAGGAAGGGCGAGCGCTTGCCAGGACATGACACCCTCCCAATTTACCTAGTCTTGGGACCGGCACTAGGAGTACACTGGCTTCTGCACCCCCTGTGGCTGTGTTAACTATAAGAATGCACCCATTCTTAAAATTTTGAGCCTTTACTGAAACTGTTGTTGAAAATAATAACTTGGCAGATGGCTGATGCTTGAGAGCTGATACTGGTTGTTTCTTTTGTTTTTGCTTTCATCAGGGAGATAGAAAAATGCATTATCAAAAAACTGAAATGAACTGAAATGCTTTAAAATTGTTCAGTCTTGGATGTTTCTGAATTTGCAGCTGTATTGTTTCAGCACAAAATCAATACCACACAAGTTCAGGTTCAGGTTACTTTATTTGTACCCGTAGGTAGATTTGTTTTGCAGTCAGGTGACATCCATATTTACAAACAACAATTACATTCAACATAAACAAAAACACAGGCACACATGAAGCTGACTATAAACATGATGGAAGTACTCAAGGCTCCATCAATCAGGACATAAGACAAAGAGATAAGAGAAAAAACAAAGAGATAAGAGAGAAGGGTCATATTAAAAAGTTAAAGACTAGTCAAAGAGGTTAAAAACTCAAAAGTCTAAAACCCAATAAAAGATTTAGAACCCAAATAAAAGACCTACAAAAATAAGTAAATATAAAATGAAATTAATAAATAGGTAACTAAATTATGTGCAATATATTGTTACAGCTTGTTCAACTCTTTGACAGCAGCAGGAACAAAGCTGTTTTTGTAGCGCTGGGTTTTACTTTTTGGGACAGCAAACCTCCGTCTTGAGGGAAGAAGCTGAAAGTGGCAGTGCAAAGGGTGGGAGTCATCATTTAAAACGGAGGTAGCAATCCTCTGTACCTGTCTGGTGTACAGGGATGTCAGGCTCAGCTGTGACTCACCAAGCAAACAACTAGACCATCAAACTACCTGATCCAAGGATTTCCTCTGTTTCAGTTTTATCTGACCAAACCATGACACTAAAGAAAAGGATAAAACAGATTCAATAAAAGCCTGCTAAAACATTATCATTATGGTTTGGTCAATTTGGAAGCGTGCAAGTTTCCTTAAACAATGTTAATGTTGCTGACCCTTTTTGCACACCCTTTCACAGTTCTCTTCAAAGTTTAAATTACTATCAATAATCGTCCCAAGATATTTGTAGGATTGTACACATTCGGTGGTCTGTGTGGGGAGACTTGAATAACGAAACCGAATTGTCTTTCATTCCAGTTTATTCAAGTAATCATTCCACTGTCTGCTCTCATTCTTGAGCAGCGAACAAAGAGAGTGAACACACCAAAGTTCTCTCATTTAAACATTCTGACATCAAACCATTTCCCTCGCGGGGGAAATCACACATCTCTCTCAAAATCTCTTTATTCACATTCATTAGCCTTTTATTTACATAACTCCCCCTTCTCTCTTCCTGAGCCTCAGTGGTCAGGAAGTCTTCTGTCCCCTGTCCTCCGCAGGGGGTCCAGGCTCTGTGGCTCCGCACCGCAGGGGGCTGGCTCTCCTTCATCGTGGTTAAATCACATATGCAGTGTCCAACATATACATGTCTCACAACACAGCCATATAACCCCCCCCCCCCCCCAAACGATGAAGAACAGACTAATTCCTAAAATTAAATAGCACCTTACTCACTACTGAATAATCAACACCAACATTCAGTCTGTGCGCCGCTTGGGCTTCAGCCGTCTGCCGAATCTGCTGTGCGTTGGCCCCGCCTTGCCTGCGGTGCGTTTCTGCTTCGGGTCTGTTGACTGAGGGAGAGAGTGATTAATTGCCCCCTGCGGGGGCCTGCCTCGTCGAGGCGCCACTGCGACCGGTACAGACACGTCCTTCATGACAAAAGCAGGTTTTAGTCTGTCAATACTGACTGTCTCTTTTCTGTCTCCAAAATCTAGCACAAATTGCTTATCACCTGCCTCCAGCACTCGAAATGGCCCTTCGTAAGGTGGTTTGAGCGTTGCTTTTAGGGCTTCGCGCCTGACAAAAACGAAATCGGCATTTTTCAAAGCCTTGGGGACGAAAACTCGTGGAAAAGCATGATGAATCGGACCCGGGAGCGTGTCTGCCCCCGTGCCGACTAACGGTCCCAGAGCCGAGAGAGGTGGGGGCTCTGGGGGCTCTGGTAAAAACTCGCCCGGCAGCCTCAGAGTTTGTGCGAATACCAGCTCCGCTGGGGAGGCGTCTAAGTCCTCTTTAGGCGCAGAACGCAACCCTAATAAAACCCATGGAAGTTTATTCACCCAATCTGCATCCGTGAGCGACGCTCTGAGTGCTGCCTTCAAAGACCTATGAAAACGCTCGCATAAACCATTGGCCTGAGGGTGGTAAGCCGTAGTGCGGTGAATTTTGGCTCCTAAGCCGTTGGCCATCGCTGACCACAGCTCAGAGATGAATTGCGGTCGTCTATCGGACGTAATGTCCAACGGAACCCCGAAACGCGCCACCCAAGCCGTTAAAAAAACGCGAGCCACCTCCGCGGCCGTGGTCGTCGCAAGTGGGACCACTTCCGGCCAACGTGTGGTGCGGTCCACCATTGTCAAAAGATACGTGAACCCCTGTGATGCCGGTAGGGGGCCCACAAGGTCGACGTGCACATGGTCGAACCTTCTGGCCGGAATGCGGAACGGTTCTAACGGGGCTCTTGTGTGCCTGTGAATTTTGGCCCGTTGACAGGAAATGCAGGTTTTTGCCCATTCCTTCACGTGCTTGCGCAGGCACGGCCAAACAAACTTTTCCGCCACTAGTTTCACCGACGCGCGCACCCCCGGGTGCGCCAGTGAGTGGACCGAGTCAAAAACACGGCGGCGCCACGTGGCCGGAACCACCGGACGCGGGCGCCCCGTCGACATGTCGCAGATCAGGGGGGGCATACCGGTTTGTAAACACTTGCTCTCCAGCCTCAACCCTGTTGGTCCAGACTGGAGCGCGCGCACGTCTGCGTCCGCCCCCTGGTCCGCTGCCATGGCTGCGTAATCTATACCCACGTGCACCGGGGCTGCGCGCGCCACCGTGCCGCTCTCCTGCGGCGCGGTCACGGTGGCCCGTTCTGCCTCTGCGCGTGTTGGGGTCGTGAACGCGCGTGAGAGACAATCCGCTACTACATTGAATTTGCCCGCGACGTGCCTAATGTCAGTGGTAAATTCCGAGATTGCGGCCAGCTGCCTCTGCTGCCTGCCGGACCACGGGTCTGAAATTTTGGCCATGGCGTATGTGAGCGGCTTGTGGTCCACATAAGCGGTGAAGCACCGTCCTTCCAGCCAGAACTGGAAATGACGAATAGCCAAATGCAGCGCCAACAGTTCTCTGTCAAACGCGCTGTATTTTCGTTCAGCCGTGCTTAAAGATTTGCTAAAGAAAGCCAAAGGCTGCCAAACTCCGGCTACCTGTTGCTCAATAACGGCCCCTATGGCTAAATCTGAAGCGTCTGTCGTCAGCGCGATACGTGCTGCAGGGTCTGGGTGGGCCAGGAGCGCAGCGTCAGCCAAGGCTTTTTTAACCTCTGTGAACGCGCGCTCCCGCTCCGGGGACCATTCGACCGCCTGGGTCGGTTTTTGTTTTTTGAGCGCGGCATATAACGGTTGCATGATTTGAGCTGCGTGGGGCAGGAATCGGTTATAAAAATTCACCATCCCCAAGAATTCCTGTAGTGATTTGACCGTTTGTGGACGGGGAAAATCCGCTACCGCGTGTACTTTCTCTGGTAACGGAACCGCTCCCTCCGGGGAGACGCGGTGACCCAAAAAATCGATCCGCTCGACGCCGAACTAGCACTTGGCTGGGTTAACTATTAAGCCGTGCTCTCCCAGCCTCCTAAAAACTGCTGTGAGGTGCGTTTCGTGTTCGTCCTCTGAAGTACTCGCGACCAAAATGTCGTCGAGGTACACAAACACGAAAGGGAGATTGCGTAACACGGCATCCATCATCTGCTGAAATGTTTGCGCCGCCCCTTTGAGACCAAATGGCATGCGTAAAAATTCGAAAAGTCCGAATGGGGTTATTACCGCTGTTTTAGGAATGTCCTCCGGTTGGACCGGGACTTGGTGATAGCCGCGAACTAGATCAATCTTTGAAAAAATGCGCGCCCCCGCCAGGTGCACCGAAAAATCCTGAATGTGCGGGATGGGATAACGATCGTGCGCCGTAGCGTTGTTTAGCCTGCGGTAATCCCCGCACGGTCTACAGGAGCCATCGGCTTTCGGTACCATGTGCAGCGGCGAAGCCCACGGGCTCTTCGACCTACGAACGATGCCCAGCCTCTCCAGGCTGGCGAACTCCTCGCGCGCAATGGCGAGCTTAACTGCATCCAAGCGCCGAGCTTTTGCAAACACGGGAGGACCAGAAGTGGGGATAAAGTGTTTCACCCCGTGCTTCGTGACCGTCGCTGAAAAAGTGGGCACAGTGAGCGCTGGAAATTGGGTGAGGAGTGTGTGAAACTTACCACCTGCTGTAGCGACGTGGGTCTGTACTGGTGGCGGGGACACTCGAGCTGAACAGGGGAGAGAGTAAAAAGAGAGTGCATTTACCAGCCGTCTATTAGCAAGATCAACTAACAGATTGTGTGAACACAAAAAATCCGCGCCCAACATGTTGAAACTCACCGCCGCTATCACAAAAGTCCATTCATATGTGCGGCCATGTAAGCATAAAGGCAAGGTCCTTCTCCCGTAGGTGTTGATGTTCGAGCCATTTGCCGCTGTAGCTCCGCTACCGTGGGGTCCAGCCACCCGGTCCGCGTATGTTGGGGTGATGAAGCTCACTTGTGCTCCGGTGTCGATGAGGAACTCTCGTCCGGAGCGCGCATCCGTGATGTAGAGCAGCTTGTTGCGTTCTCCGAGGTTCGAAGCTGCTAGCGACCCCCGGTCTTGCCGTTTCCCGAACTCCTGAAGATGCAGGGCGGCACACACCTGCGTGCCTTCTCTGCGAACCTCCGATGGTAAAAGCAGAGATCTTCTCCTCCACTGTGTCGTGCCCGCGCCTCTGCCGCCGGGCTATTGGCTCCACCTCGTCGCGGCCGTGTTGCCGCCGTCGTCGGCCAGTCTGGTTCTGCCGCCTCTGGCTCCCCGCTGTCTCGGGTCGCTGCTGTGGTTGCTTGCCCGCCGCAGGCGTCCAGGATCCCATCTGCCTCCTGGGCCAGCTCCCGGAACTCCTCCAGGGTGTGACACTTTTTGCCGGCCAGCGTGCTTCTCGCATGCGCCGGGAGGTTGGAGAGGAAGATGAACTGAAAAATGAAATCATCGTTGTCCAACCCTCTCAGCTGTATCATCTCCTCCATCAGGGCGCTCGGCCTGTGTCCACCTTGGTCTAGCAAAGACAGGATCCTCCTCGCCCTCACTTCAGCCGAGGGGGTGAAAAACTTGATGAGGGTGGATTTCAGCTTGCCGTACCTGTCGGTCGCGGGTGGCTGCTCCACCAAGCTTTGCACGCACCGAGCTGTGCTGTTATCCAGTTTAGCGATGACATGGTGGAACTTAGTGTCATCCACCGTTACTCCTGCGAGCGCGAACTGCGACTCTGCTTGCAGAAACCACGACCGTGGGTTATCCTGCCAGAAATCAGGCAGCTTAACGGCCACTGCGCTCGCCAGCTCTGAGCGCTGTGAGTCCGGGACCCTGAGAATTTCTTCGTTCATTCTCAACATCGTCAGTCACCAATGTGGGGAGACTTGAATAACGAAACCGAATTGTCTTTCATTCCAGTTTATTCAAGTAATCATTCCACTGTCTGCTCTCATTCTTGAGCAGCGAACAAAGAGAGTGAACACACCAAAGTTCTCTCATTTAAACATTCTGACATCAAACCATTTCCCTCGCGGGGGAAATCACACATCTCTCTCAAAATCTCTTTATTCACATTCATTAGCCTTTTATTTACATAACTCCCCCTTCTCTCTTCCCGAGCCTCAGTGGTCAGGAAGTCTTCTGTCCCCTGTCCTCCGCAGGGGGTCCAGGCTCTGTGGCTCCGCACCGCAGGGGGCTGGCTCTCCTTCATCGTGGTTAAATCACATATGCAGTGTCCAACATATACATGTCTCACAACACAGCCATAGTCTGGCCTTTTAGTACAGTGACTTTGTGCCTGGGAGTTTTCCTCCTAAAGTCAATAATCATGTCTTTAGTTTTTGTCGTATTCAACTGCAGGTAGGAATCCTCACACCAGTGAACAAAATCATCAACTACTGGGCTGTGGCCACTCTCACCATCCTGGAGGAGACTGACAACAACTGAATCATCAGCATACTTTATAATGTGTCTGTTGTCATGTCTGCTCCGACACATGTTTGTGTACAAGATGAAGAGTAGTGGTGACAACACACACCCCTGCGGAGACCCAGTAGAAGAACACTTTTGGTCAGAACAATGTACCATTGACCCTTACTCTCTGTGTCCTGTTGGTTAAAAAATCCAGAATCCAACCCACCAGATTATTACTCAAATCAAATTGTTGCAGGAGCCTTTCAACTAAAATATGAGGTTGGATTGTATTAAAGGCGGAAGAAAAGTCCACAAATAAAAGCCTGGCGTTTGTCCCACTAAAATCCAGATGTTCAAAAAGCATGTTAAACAGAGTGACAGTGGCATCCTCCACTCCTCTGTGAGGCCTATAGGCAAACTGCAGAGGATCCAATGCATGCTCAGTCTGCTTTAGGACCTCAAATCTGACAGTTTTTCAAAAATTTTCATTAAAATTGAAGTCAAAGCAACTGGTCTAAAGTCGTTTACCATTTTAGGACAGCTGGATTTTGGAACGGGGACAACCACAGCATCTTTCCAGATCTTAGGCACATGTTGTGTCTGTAAGGACTTATTGAAAATGTAGTGAAATACAGGACTCAGTTCATGTGCACAGGACTTTACCAAGCGCCCACATATATTATCAGGGCCCTGACTTTTGTTCACTTTTACAGCACAGAACGCCCTTTTAATATCCTGCACCTCAATATTAAAGTGCTGATTGTCTTTGAGTTTCTGTTTCAAATCTTGGGTTTCTGTGCTAAAATCAAAGGAATCAAAATGACCATAAAAAAAATTAAGAGCATTAGCCAGCTCTGTGTCTGAATTAAAACCATCTAAAAATACACGATTACTGTGCTCTGTGCTCTGAAGGCCTGTAATAGTTTTCATACTGTCCCAGGCTGAACCAAGTTTCTTTGTTGCCATCTTGCTTTCCAACTCTGATTTATAATTCTGTTTTGCTCTTAAAATTTTGGCCTTCAGCTCTTTTGTGGCAACCTGCAGCTCAGAAACAACCCCCTGTTTAAAGGCAAGTGCTTTCCTCTGTAAGCAGGATTTAACCTCTTGCACTCTGGTGTACTGCGGGCGGGCACGTCTCTACGTCCTAGAGCGCACGAGGGGGCACGAGTGCGCACGAGGCCGCTGCGTTCTAGAGCGCACTGAAAAAAAAAGCTGCATTTCCGTTCTTCCACTACAGACACAGCCGCGAACAGATTAGATATGATTGACCTCTCATTTGACTAATAAGAGCCTTGAATTGGGTTTCTGAAACCTTGAAGAACCAATGACTGAAAACCTAGTAAGAAAGACCTGCCTACCAACGGCTGCGAACGCAGCGAGCCAATTGAAGCACAGAAGTTCAAAAGCTGTTTTGTGTAAGGCTGGGTGAAGAGAGACTGACTGCTGCAGCAGATGAAAAAAGGACCCGCAGGAAGAACCGCCACAGACCCAGCAGCATGGAGACCACCCACAAGTGCGACCTGTGTGACAGGGACTGCCATTCGCGCAACGGCCTGTTCAGCCACAGGCGGTGCTGTCCCAGCAGAGAAGTCGTTTAGGATTCTCTTCCATGGTCATCATAGACCGACGGAGGCCGACGACGAAGGCTGGGTGACACACACGCGTTCGCCAGTCTTTTTTTCTTACTACTGTTATTTGTTTTGAAAAATCGTTCGCCAAAACCGCAATCATGGAAGCGCAAAACCACAATAATGGAATTATGTTTTGACCGGGTCGCGAGACCAGAACCACGAGTCCGTAATAAGCGGACCAGCTTCATGTTCGTCTGACAATGAGGAAGAGAAGTTCGCCAGCTACGCTGCTGCTGTGAACAGGTAAGTGTTAAAAGCTAAATTATTCTTTTTCCCTGAAAATTGTAATCAAAAATGACTTTTGACCGATCGGTAAATTACAACTGTGTGGCGCACGAAGTCCGAAGTTCGTGCGCCGCGGTACACGGTTCGTGCGCCGCGTCCGGACCGTGAACACCCCCCCCCCCGCTACTCTTCTGTAGCGAGGGGGGGGGGGCGGTGACCCCGGTGACTGTGCGCCGCGGTCGCCACATCGCCACATGACTATTCTGTCATGTAGCGATAACCGATGTCCGTCTTCTGTAGCGGGGTGGTGGGGGGGTGGTGGGAGTTGTTATCTTCTACATTACAAATATTTTAGAATAATTTTTAGTGCACTGCAGGTTATTTTTTCTTGTAAAAAAAAGCCACACATTTTTTTACATGGCATGCTTCTTTGTGTGTGGGGGCTGGTTTGTTCATTCATTCATGAATGAATGAATAAACAACCCCCCCCCCCACACACACACACACACACAGCCCTGAGTGTCACCTTTCATTAGAGCCCAAGATGAAGCTTCTATATTGAATCATTCAAAAGTTACAGACGTTTTTCCAAACTGTGCCATTTGGCACAATTTGGCACAGTTCAAAAACGCCTGGGAACTACCTGAGAACAAAGCTGTGTAATATATTCATTTTTTGTGGTATTGTTACAAAATTTTGACCTCAGCTGGATAACACTTCGTTCTACATTTCTGTTGCATTTTCCAGCCCAGATCTGAAGCTTTGTGTTATTTGCAAGCATTTATATCCAAAAAAACACCCAGGCGAAATTTATTTTCTTCAAGTTCAGTATGTTTAGATGACTGTTACTCAGTGGCCGGAGCACTTAGAGAGATTATGAATGTTTTGCCAAAAAATTCAAAGTGTTTTCTTTTAAATGAAACCAACCCTATGAAGATGCTGCAAAGGGTTGAAGAACAGCTTTTGATTTACTTTGGGCACATTATTTTTTGGCGTTTTTAGGGAAATTGACCAGAGTGCAAGGGGTTAACTGATTCTGTAACCCATGGCTTGTTGTTGGGATATATTTTGACACGTTTACGTGGAAGGATCATATCTCTGCAGAAAGCCATGTATGAGCATGTTACATCCACTAAAGAGTCCAAATCATTTCCGCAGGACAGTGTGAACACCTCCCAGTCTGTACAGTTAAAGCATTCCTGGAGGCAGTGCACTGAATCCTCTGTCCACACGTCTATGTCTCTGGTCTTCGCCTTGTCTCTTCTGAGAGCAGTGGGACACACCAGGAAAACACCAGGAAAATATCAGCTACTGCCGATATCTTTTTTGCTGGTAGCCGATATCAGTCAACAACTTGAATATCGGCCAATGCCAACATTAAGTGGACATATCTGTGCATCCCTAAATAGTGCTATTTCAGATTCTGATTGTCAGAAATGATAAAAGACAGCCTTCTGAGTTTTGCCACAGATGCCAACAATGGAAGCTCTGTAAGTATGCCAATCATGATATTTAATCACGCAAAATCTTCAACTGATATATTTAGATACATTATTTTTACTAACTTTATTAATCTAACATATATGCTACTGTTCTGTCATCTGCCACATTTTACTTAGTCCTACTTTTCCCCTTATGCTAAGGTTTTTTTTTTTAGTTTTAAATTGTATTTTCACTCACTGTTTACATTTAGGCCCAAAATCTACATGGCTTAGTTTGGAGCTGTTCATAGTATAGTAGTGAAGTGTTATCTCACTGATGCTGTAAACTGGTGCAGCACATCTGCAGAGACATATAAGCTGCTTCGACTGAAATGCATCAGTTGGCACAACAATATTTTTTCTTTTGTGCACAAAGGCATCAGTATCTTAAACCAAACCAGATGATAACATCTTCTCACCTCATATCATGAGTCATTTATGTGCATTAACTCATAAACAGATGCATCCATTAGTCGTATTCTGTTTTACACTAATGTTCCACACTAATGTTCCAAGCTGTCATCCACTCCTGTTACTCTTTTTTTTTAAATTTTGGCTGTCATTCTGCAGCAAGTCAATTTCAAATTTTATTGAATGCAAAGAAGGGAATCACTTTTAGAGAGACTCACAAGTTCCAGCATGGACAGCTGGACCAGCTACTGAGCGTAGATCAGATTACACACACGCAGAGAGAGCGAGAGAGAGAAACTTGATCTTCTGCAGTGGACAATGTAATATATTTGTATAACTCATATACAGTATTAATGTTTAACTCAAGTTCATGTAACATCAACCATAAACTTTTACATTTTCATATCATTTTGGACTATTTTTTTGTAAAACTGAATTCTCTTAACTCTCAGTTTTTGTTCATCCATTTTTTTTTTCCTCTGCTTAAGGTAATATAGAGTGTATAATACCTGACAGCTAACCAAGTTTGTTTGTAACAGCAAGTACAACTGTATGTGTGGGTGCGGGTGCTTGTGTGAAATGAGAACGATAGAAACCAGGTTGCTGCATGGGGGGATTTCTCAGCTGAAGGAAACTCCACTCTGCTTCACAATGAGCCCTCATGGGCACCTCAGTTCATGATGCTGTTTTCATTTCTGAAAGTGATTGGCACTGCATTTGTCCTTTCAAACAGGCAGTCTTCCACCAGCATTATTAATCTCTTACTTGACATTAACAAAAGAATAAACATGCCTGTGCATTTCATTTCAAACAGCTTTTCAAATTGTTTGTGCATGAAAATGTAAGACCACATGCTACCACGCACACTCCTACCTGCCACCCCCATAGACAATGGCTGAAAGCATAACAGAGAGAAAGGGCCATGAGTCATTTGCCTAACTGCTGAGGTTCTCTCCCTATCTATCAACTCCACACTATGTGGTCAGGTCATGGCTGTAAGATGCTGCACTTTACACACTCTGACTCACCCGGCCTCTCTCTGTCGACAAAGGTTACAGTGACAGCTGATAACAGCATCAATTAGGACCACTTAGGAATTGTATTAGATTCTCTCATAAATAGGAAGAAGTATAATGATTTGTTAAATAGTGGCATGTTTGGCTGGTACATGTACACACAATGATTTTCACAGCTTGCAAAAAGAGTTTGAAAGCCTCAGCTGATTTGCTGATAAGAAACCATAATGCTTTCATACCAACACAGGTATCTAGCAGCTGAGTTGGAGAAATTCTGCTTGCTCAGTTTGGGTTTCAGTCATTTGGGTATTTTCCTCTAGTTGTATTTCTCATAACATTCACTGATGTTTTCAGTGGGAATGTTTGCATACTTGCATATAATTCCACACATTGCAAATAGCTACAGTATCTGTGGCTGTTTTTTTCTTCTTCAAAATGGCATAAGCAATTTCTAAAATAAAGAAAGAAAATCAGCAGTAGCTCAGACAGCACAGCATGCCAGTGATTAATCAAAATATTGGTGAATTATTCACTAGCTTTTTTTGAATGAAGTGAAATCAATCCAGATAAGTTCGAGCTTCCAGGAAAACAAATTTCCCCCTTATTTGAAACTTTGTGTTTTGCCGTTTTTCCCTTTTCATTATTATACCATGCTGGCTGAAGATCAATGGGAGATTATGTTATGGCGATGTCCGTCTGTCTGTCCCACAAAAGCAGTTCCTCCTACAGTTTTGTTTTAAAACTGACCCTCTGACTGCCGATCAGCGGGTCAGTGGTTCAATTCCCTCTCTGTCTGCAGTCTGCATGACGAAGTGTCCTTGAGCAAAACAATGAATCCCCAGTTGCTCCTGGTGGGCCAGGCCAGTGCTGGTACATGACAGCTCCACCTCCATCAGTGTGTGAATGTGTGTGAATGGGTGGATAGTAGGATCTGTAAAGCGCTTTGGTCATCTGGAGATGAGAAAAAGTGCTATACAAGTGAACGCCATTTACCAAATGTTTTGAAACTTGGTACCAGGATTTAATATACTCTGATGATGCACATGTTGCAATTTGGCTCAGATCAGATTTGCAGGAGTTGTAACCTTGACTTACAATGTCCTATTTCACCAATTAATAGACAGTAACTGTCCTGTAAAATTAACTTATTTTATAGTTTTGTTCCAATGTTTTCAAACTTGGTACCTGGGTTTGATATATACTGTTGTTGTGCATATTGCAGTTTGGCTCTGATCAGATTGTTTTTGCAGGAGTAATAGCCCCTGACTTACGATATTATATTTGTACCTCAGTTAACTCTTACCATTCTGGAGTCCTGCCCATGGGATGTTTTACATTGGCTGGACACTGGCTGGAATGGAATGGAATGAATAATTTTGCCTCATAACTTGATATGCTTATTTCACTTTGTTTGGCAGAAACTACTTGTATCAATTAATGATAATGAGTCTGCTGTTGAATTCCAGATGTTGTAAAACTATTTTTGTTGTATATTCATGGATGATAGGCTCGTCATAATTTAGTTCTGCCCCAATAAGTTGATGGAACAGGTGAAAACTGGTTTCCTTCAGTAAGCTATTGGGATTGTCAAAGAAAACAGAAGCAGAGGATCTTGCACTTGCCTCAGAGAACTCTTGTTTTTTTTTAAACCTTTGGTTTATTTTTGCATACTGTGGGAGCTAAATACCTCTTGGTTATGTTTATGAAAATAATATTGTAGGTGTTAAAATCCACACTTTGAAACAAATGGATCTGGAATTGACTCTTGTTCTTAAGCCACTTTGTAACTAATTTGGTGGTATGCTTAAGGTCATTGTCCATTTGGAAGACCCATTTGTGCCCAAGCATTAACTTCTTGGCTGATGTCTTGAGATGCTGCATCAATATTTCCACATAATGTTCTTTCCTCATGCCATCTATTTTGTGAAGCGCACCAGTCCCCCCCTGCAGCAAAACACCCCACAACATGATGCTGCCACCCCCGTACTTCACATTTGGGATGGTGTTCTCAGGCTTGCAAGATTCCCCCTTTTTCCTCCAAATGTAATGATGGTCATTATGGCCAAACAGTTCAATTTTAGTTTCATTAGACCACAGAACATGGCTTCAAAAACTAAGGTCTTTTTCCCTTTGTGCATTTGCAAAATGTAGTCTGGCTTTTTAGGGTTCCATGCAGCTATGCTGTTCATTTAAATTGCTTGAAATTAAGCAGAGATCATCTACAGACACTGAAAATGAAAAGTTGTTAAAATTATCCAAAAATGTCAATCTGTTTTGCCCCTCTGTGGATCGCTACCTTATCGTGGTGGAGAGGTTTTAGTACCTGAATGATTGCAGGAGCTATGTTGTCAGGGACAACTTGCCACTGGTAGGGTTGCCCAAGGCAAACTGGCTCTGAGTGAAGGGCCAAAACTACGAGCGATCCAGTGGATCTCCATGCAAAATGTTACATCAAGGATCCAGTGTACCCAAAGAAGGAACATGGGTCCGTCTTCCAGTGGGCTCACCACCTCCAGGAGGGATCATGGGGATCATGGTGCTATGTGAACTGGGCAGAAATCTGGGCTACTCTGCCAGGACTGATGCTTCTGTGACCCGAACCCTCAGAAAGGTAGAAGATGGAAGAATGGATGGATCTGTTTTGATTTTCTAGGCCAATCAAGTTGTACAGTTTCTCTTTGGCATGTAGTTTTGGATTTAACTCCTGATATTGTGATTCAAATTTGATGAAATTTCACACTCACATTCACAACAGTATTCTTCAGCTAACTACCAATGCAATTCTGTTCATGTTCATGAAATGTTTGTCAGCCATTTTGTGTCGTCAGTGGAACATTTTGTTAGTGCGTGAGGAAGTGAACATGTGACCCAAAGCAGTAGTGTGGTGTAAGGGTTAAGACACTTGTTGGTTATGCAGGAACCTTGGATTCAAATCCTTCTGGTAATGTGTCTTTCTTCTAAAGTGTACTATATCTCTTCTGTGCATTTGGGAACAATGTATAGTGTACATTAAGTTTTAAATGCAATACTGCTGCTAGGAATTCTTTCAATTGAACATTTATCATTTAAGAAAGTTAGGTCGTACTGTCAGTGGTGCCGTTTGCCTTGTTCTGTGCTGAGGTGACATGATACTCTCAGCGGGGGGTCAGCACCATCCGTATTCACATTGTATTTTGTTTAGCACAGTTCTCCCTATTCTTGTCACATGCAGGCAGTGTGTATATGCATGAAGGCGGAGCACAGACTTGGAGCACTTATATTTTCATTACAGTGTGTGTGTGGATGGTGGCAGCTGACAGTCAGCTGAGCACAGCGTGCATTTTAAAAATTAATAAAAAAATTTGGAGTTTGTAGTTCACAAGCAGCATATGTATAGAAATAGATATTTTGTAGCTTACATTAAATTGAGGAGCATGGGACACCCCCTTTAGGGCTGCGTTACAGCTTGGCCTTACACACACGGAGTTACTACTGTATATTCATGATACTGAACTTCGTCTCATGTAATATTGCTTAAGCATGCCTCTCCTGTACTTTTTAAAGATACACCCTGTAAGATTTTTACTTCAAAATAATGTTTGCTAAATTATTTTGATGGTACACCAATGTTTGACTGTGTGAATATCACTTCATCCATAGCCTGAGTGGGTCGACATTGCCTGCACAAGCTCTTTTTTTGGTGTGATTACGGGGTGGGGGGTGGGTAGCAGATGTGGCCTCCATCTATGGCCTCGATCTCAGCAGTGTATCACAGGGCACGGCTTTAGACACCAACAAGCAAAAGCCCTGTGGTTGGCTGTTGGTACTGGGGATGTGGTCGCTGTGGTTGTGGTCTTTTCAATATTCCTACAGGAAAGTTACATAGTGCCACTTTAAAAACTAATGTGTAGCAGACCTTAGGATTTAAATGCTGTTGCTAAGCAAGGAAGTCATGGAAGTCCGGTGCTATGTGGATTAGGTGGCAGTCAAAGGCGGAGACCTTGGCGGACTGATCCCAAGCTTTCTAAACTGGCTTTTGGTACGTGGAATGTCACCTCTCTGGTGGGGAAGGAGCCTGAGCTGGTGTACGAGATTGAGCGATACCGGCTAGATATAGTCGGCCTCACCTCAACACACAGCTCCGGTTCCGGAACCAGTCTCCTGGAGAGGGGCTGGAGCTTGGCCTTTTCTGGAGTTGCCCCGGGCGAGAGGCGACGAGCAGGGGTAGGTATTCTTGTATCGCCCCACCTTGCTGCCTCTATATTGGAGTTTTCCCCGGTGGACGAAAGGGTCGCTTCCCTGCGCCTTCGGGTTGGGAAACGGGTCCTGACCATCATTTGTGCCTATGCACCAAATGATGTTTCAGAGTACCCACCCTTTTTGGAGTCTGTGACTGGGGTGCTGGAGGGTGCTCCTCCTGGAGACTCCATTGTCCTACTGGGGGACTTCAATGCGCACGTGGGCAACGACAGTGAAACCTGGAGGGGGGTGATTGGGAGGAACGGCCTGCCCGATCTGAACCCGAGTGGTGTTCAGTTATTGGACTTCTGTGCTAACCACAGTCTGTCTATAACGAACACCATGTTCAAGCATAAGGGTGTCCATATGTGCACCTGGCACCAGGACACCCTAGGCCGCAGGTCGATGATCGATTTTGTTATCGTATCATCAGACCTGCGACCGTATGTCTTGGACACCCGAGTAAAGAGAGGTGCAGAGCTGTCAACTGATCACCACCTGGTGGTGAGTTGGATCCGATGGCAGGGGAGGAAGCCATTCAGACCTGGTAGACCCAAACGTATAGTGAGGGTGTGCTGGGAGCGTCTGGCTGAGGCCCCTGTCCGGGAGGTCTTCAACTCCCACCTCCGGAAGAACTTCAACCACATTCCGAGGGAGTCTGGAGACATGGAGTCTGAATGGGCCATGTTCTCCACCTCTGTTGTTGAAGCGGCAGCCCAGAGCTGCGGCCGCAAGGTGGTCGGTGCATCTCGTGGTGGCAACCCCCGAACCAAGTGGTGGACACCAGTGGTGAGGGGGGCCATTAAGCTGAAGAAGGAGTCCTATCAAGCTTGGTTGGCTTGTGGGACTCCCGAAGCAGCTGAGGTGTACCGGCAGGCCAAGCGGAGTGCAGCTCGGGTGGTTGCTGAAGCAAAAACCCGGGTATGGGAGGAGTTCGGTGAGGCCATGGAACAAGACTTTTGGTCGGCTTCAAAGAGATTCTGGCAAACTGTTCGGCGGCTCAGGAGGGGAAAGCAGCTCCCCGTCCACACTGTGTATGGTGCGGATGGGACACTGTTGACTTCAACTGGGGATATCGTCGGGCGGTGGAAGGAATACTTCGAGGATCTCCTCAATCCCACTGATACGCCTTCCACAGAGGAAGCAGGGTTTGGGGACGAGGGGGATGACTCGCCTATCACAGGGGCTGAGGTCGCCAAGGTGGTTAAAAATCTCCTTGGTGGCCGGGCCCCGGGGGTGGACGAGATTCGCCCCGAGTACCTCAAGGCCCTGGATGTTGTTGGGTTGTCATGGTTGACACGCCTCTGCAACATTGCGTGGAGGTCGGGGGCAGTGCCTTTGGCATGGCAAACCGGGGTGGTGGTTCCTCTCTTCAAAAAAGGGGACCGGAGGGTGTGCTCCAACTTTAGAGGGATCACACTCCTCAGCCTCCCTGGGAAGGTCTATGCCAAGGTACTGGAGAGGAGAGTCCGGCCGTTGGTCGAACCTCGGATTCAGGAGGAGCAATGTGGTTTTCGTCCTGGCCGTGGCACATCGGACCAGCTCTTTACCCTCTCGAGAATTCTTGAGGGTTCGTGGGAGTTTGCCCAACCAGTTTACATGTGTTTTGTGGACTTGGAGAAGGCATTTGACCGCGTCCCTCGTGGATTTTTGTGGGGGGTGCTTCGGGAGTATGGGGTATCGGGCTTGTTGTTACGAGCTATTCGGTCTCTGTACGACCGTTGTGAGAGTTTAGTTCGCATTGCCAACACTCGGTCGGAGTCATTCCCAGTGAGAGTTGGACTCCGCCAGGGCTGCCCTTTGTCACCGGTCCTGTTCATAATTTTTATGGACAGGATTTCTAGGCGCAGCCAGGGAATGGAGGGTGTCATGCTTGGTGACCACAGGATCTCATCTCTGTTGTTTGCAGATGATGTTGTCCTGTTGGCTTCATCCAGCAATGACCTACAGCTCTTGCTGGGACGGTTTGCCGCTGAGTGTGAAGCGGCTGGGATGAGAATCAGCACCTCCAAGTCCGAGTCCATGGTCCTCAGCCGGAAAAAGGTGGATTGTCCTCTCCGGGTTGGGGACAGGCTCCTGCCCCAAGTGGAGGAGTTTAAGTATCTTGGGGTCTTGTTCACGAGTGAGGGGAAAATGGAGCGAGAGATCGACAGACGGATTGGAGCAGCATCTGCAGTGATGCGGACGTTGTACCGGTCTGTTGTGGTGAAGAGGGAGCTTAGTTCTAAGGCAAAGCTGTCGATTTACCAGTCAATCTACGTTCCTACTCTCACCTATGGTCACGAGCTTTGGGTAATGACCGAAAGAACGAGATCGCGGATACAAGCGGCTGAAATGAGCTTTCTCCGTAGGATTGCTGGACTCACCCTCAGAGATAGGGTGAGGAGCTCAGTCATCCGGGAGAGGCTCAGAGTAGAACCGCTGCTCCTCCACATTGAAAGGAGTCAGTTGAGGTGGTATGGGCATCTGATTAGGATGCCTCCTGGACGCCTCCCATTTGAGGTGTTTCAGGCACGTCCCACTGGGAGGAGACCCCGGGGCAGACCCAGGACTCGGTGGAGAGACTATGTCTCCCAGCTAGTCTGGGAACGCCTTGGTATCCCCTCTGAAGAGCTGGAGCAGGTGGCTGGGGAGAGGGAAGCCTGGGCTTCTCTGCTTGAACTGCTGCCTCCGCGACCCGGACCTCCGGAAAAGCGGTAGAAGATGGATGGATGGATGGATGCTAAGCAATACAAGACCTTGAAGTTGACACCTGCTTGGAACCCGAAGATCGCTGCTTGTGGCTATATTTTATGTTGCTTTTGGAGTAATGGCTTCTTCCTCGCTGAGTGGCCTTTCAGCCCATGTCAATACAGGACTCATTTCAATGCGGATAAAGACACTCTTTACCAGCTTCAGCCAGCATCTGTACAAGGTCTTTTGCTTTTATTCTGGGGTTGATATGCACATTTTGCACCAAAACACATTCATCTCTGGGAGACAGAACCAATCTCCTTCCTGAGCAGTATGATGGCTAGAAATTCCCATGGTGTTTATATTTGCATATAATTTTTTGAACAGATGCATGTGGCACTTTCAGGCATCTGGAAATTGTACCAAAGGATGAACGAGACTTGTGGAGGTCCACAATTCTCTTCCTGATATCTTGGCTGATTTCTTTTGATTTTCCCATGATGTCACACAAGAAAGCAATGTGTTTGAGGTGTGCTTTAAAAGACATCCACAGGTGTGTCTCCAGTAAACTCAAATGTTGTCAATTAACCCATCAGAAGCTTTCAAATCCATGACATCATCATCTGGGCTTTCCCAAAATGTTGAAAGGTAGAGTAATCTTAGTGTACACGTACATCTCAAAAAATTAGAATATCATGAAAAAGTTCAATATTTTTTGTCACTCATTTCAGAAAGAGAAACCCATATATTATATAGATTCATTACACAGAGAGTGATATATTTCAAGTGTATATTTTAATTTTAATGATTATGGCTTACAGCCCATGAAAACCCCAAATTCAGTTTCTCAAAAAATTGGAATATTACATAAAATTAATTTTTAAAAAATAGTTTTTAAATAGAAATGTTGGCCGACTGAAAAGTATGTCCATGTACACACTCAATACTTGGTCGGGGCTCCTTTTGGATTAATTACTGTATCAATGAGGCGTGGCATGGAGGTGATCAGCCTGTGGCACTGCTGAGGTGTTATGAAGGTCCAGGTTGCTTTGATAGTGACCTTCAGCTCATCTGCATTGTTGGGTCTGGTGTCTCTCATCTTACTCCATAGATTCTCTATGGGCTTTTGGTCAGGAGAGTTTGCTGGCCAGTCAAACAGTGATGCCATGGTCATTAAACCAGGTTTTGATACTTTTGGCAGTGTGTGGGGGGTGCCATGTCCTGCTGGAAAATGAAATCAGCTTCTACATAAAGCTTGTCAGCACAGGGAAGCATGAAGTTCTCTACAATTTTCCTGGTAGACGACTGCGCTGACTGTGGTCTTGATAAAACATGGTGGACCAACACCAGCAGATGACATGGTTCCTCAAATCATCACTGACTGTGGAAACTTCACACTAAACCTCAAGCAACTTACATTCTGTGCCTCTCCACTCTTTCTCCAGACTCTGGGACTTTGATTTCCAAATGAAATGCAAAATTTACTTTTATCTGAACAGAGGTCATTTGCTGGTGTTGGTCCACTGTGTTTTATCAAGACCAAAGTCAGCGCAGTCATCTACCAGGAAATTTTAGAGCACTTCATGGTTCCCTCTGCTGACAAGCTTTATGGAGAACCTGATTTCATTTTCCAGCAGGACTTGACCCCCCCCCCCCCACACACACACACACACACACTGACAAAAGTATCAAAACCTGGTTTAATGACCATGGCATCATTGTGTCTGATTGGCCAGCAAACTCTTCTGACCTAAACCCCATAGAGAATCTATGGAGTATTGTCAAGATGAAGATGAGAGACACCAGACCCAACAATGCAGACGAGCTGAAGGTCACTATCAAAGCAACCTGGACCTTCATAACACCTCAGCAGTGCCATAGGCTGATCACCTCCTTGCCACGCCACATTGATACAGTAATTAATCCAAAAGGAGCCTCGACCAAGTACTGAGTGTGTACATGGACATACTTTTCAGTTGATCAACATTTCTATTAAAAATCTATTTTTCAAAATTAATTTTATATAATATTCTAATTTTTTGAGAAACTGAATTTGGGGTTTTCATGGGCTGTAAGCCATAATCATCAAAATTAAAATAAATAAACGCTTGAAATATATCACTCTCTGTGTAATGAGTCTATGCTATGTGTCTGAGCTCAAAGGTCATCTCTGAGCTCAGACTTAATTTGTTGTTGAGTTTTGCACTTCTGTCATTATTAATGTGTCTTCTCATATGTTTAGTATGGGTCTTTGTTTTTGCCCCTCTCTCTCCAGACACTCCCACTTGCTGTTCAGTCTGTTTGCCATCAGCTGTGAGCAGCTGAGCAGCTTGCAATCAGTTCACCTGCAGCTCAGCTCACACACCTGTTATCACTCTAGTTGTTGCTCTCCTGCTCAGGTGTCATCACTCATGTTATCATGTCACCCACTAATTAAGTTCTACCTGTTCACTCACTCATTGCCGCTCTGCTGATTGTCATCCTCCTGTTCAATCGTAGGTCCCACTTTTGTCCTGATTCTCCCTCCAGAGCTTAGCCTCGCTCTGAGGCGCAACATGTAAGTTTTTCTCTTGTTCTGCTGTAATCCACTGTAGTGTTGGTCTCCCCTCCAGAAACGTTTTTCCCGCTCTGAGGCTTTACATGTTATATTTTCTCCTCTGGCATTTTTGTATTTATTTTGAGCTGTTTATCCACTGTAGTGCTGGCTTCCCCTCCAGAGCTGTGTCCCGCTCTGAGGCACTACAGGTTATATTGTATTGTTTGGCATTTTTGGCACATTTTGAACTGTTTGCTCTTCTGTTAATAAACACACGGTACCATTCAGCATTTGGGTTCGTCTCTCTCTGTGCCTCGTAGAAGCGCATATGACAGTACGGAGCAGCCAGTAACAGAACCCACCTGTGGTGTCATGTGTTTCTTTTTTCTCCTCACTCTTTGTGTATTTTCCACCCACCTGGTTTCTGGAGCACAATGTCCTACTTGAATGATGTGGAGCTGTGTGCGCTGTGTGTATTGGAGGACATCTTGTCATGGACACGGGCATCCTGTACTCCCGAGATGGATTGAGAGGCTCGGGCGGCGCAACGCGGATGATGGAGACATGTTCTAGCCTTTGGAATCACCCGGAGGCAACCGACATTCTCCTCTCCATATACACCCTCCCATATATGAGTGATGAGCCTGGGAAAGCTGTTCCAACACCGGAGCCAACCCAAACAAAGAGGAAGCGCTCGCGCCGTAAGAAGCCTTCAGCCTCTCCTGCAGTAGCTCTTCCTCCTCCTCCTCCTCCTGAGCCCTGACCCGCTCCATCAGCCAAGGAGCTGAAGGAGTGAAGACAGGTGTTGTTGGCTGAGACAGATCTCCTCCTGGATCTGGCCTTGGACTTGGAAGCGTTATCTCCAAGGGAACCCGATTTAGTGCCTATGACCGAGCATTCCCTGACCTCGGAGCCTCCTCATCTCCACAATGAGCCCACGCCTCCATCTCCCACTTGTCGCCACCGATCCTGGAAATCTCGACAGAAAAACATCTCCGCCTCTCAGTCAGCAACCCCTCCTTCACAGAGGGAGGAGAATTTGGCACGGAACCTTTTCCACAATTTCCCCTTCTAGCTGCCTCACCAGCATCCATTCCCTCTGCAGCTGCTGCCTCCTCCTTCTTTTCTGTGCACTCATCCGCCGTTGTGGGTTTGGCCGCTACTTCCCCGGCTCGGCCCGCCTCCGTGCCTACTAAGGGAGCTCCTCCACTACCCACAGAGGAGCCCAGGCCTGCCATGGACACGGAGAGGGCTGACTGTGCACCAGACGCAACAGAGATCACCACACACCAGGAGAACAGGCAGGTTCAATCTCATTCCATTCCAATTATTGATGAATTGTCTTGCCTGACTCCTGGTAAAGAAACTCAGGTCATACAGTCCCCTGAGTGCTCTTTACCTGCTACAGATAATGAATTTGCACCTGCCCTCTCTGTGTTTCCTTCTCTTGCCTCTGAGTACCCATCGGCCCTGAAACTCAATCTCCAGATGATAGATTTGCCCGCAGTGCTGGAGGACACCATCCCAGGCCTGCAGTCTCCCTACGGACAGAGGGAAGGCACTGAACCTGAGCCTGCCATGCCGATTCCAGCACCAATGGTGAGCAGGACCCCAGCTGCCACGCTGGATGAGCCTCCTGTGTGGACCACTATGCCTAGGGCTGAAGGGACTGCTATTACCATCATGCCTGCTGCGAGGGCCGCTGGAGCAGAGTTGACACCAGAGCTGAACCTCCTGATGACTCAGCCCGAAGAGTCATTGTCTCCTGGATCATTGGAGCCTTGGATGGCGGTGGAGCTCGAGCTCAGGCAAGTGCTCTCTTTGTTTTTCTCCTCTCAGTCCTTGAGCAGTCTTGCCTGGCTTTTGGTGAGGAGAACCAGGTGCAGCCACCCGCTGCACCTGAGCTCGCCTCGCCGGGCTCCACCGCTGCCAGCGACCCTGACCCCTCTTCTTTGTGTACTGTATCTGAGCTCTCTTCCAGGGTTGCCGGAGAGGACCCAGCACCTCCAGAGGCCTCTGTGATCCAGGTTTGTCACTGGAGGTCGCGTAGGGTCCAGCGTCTCCCGTTGAGGTCGTTGTGGGTGCTACAATGTCCCGGTCCAGGACCACTATGGGTGCAGCATTGGCCCAGCCGGGACCCACCGAGGGTGCAGTTCCACTCCAGCCCGAAGCCACCGAGGGTGCAGCTCCGCTCTGGCCTGGAGCCATCCAGCTCCACTTCAGCCAGAAACCACAGCGGGTGCTGCAGAGCTCCAGCCCGGAGCCACCACAGGCACCAGAAAGACTGAGCCGCCAGGTTGGGTGGAACATATTTTCCAGCAGGCCATCCGATTCGTACCATCTGGCCATCCGGTTGGCCTGGGACTTAGGCAGGCCACCTGACCTGTTCTACCTTGCTGTCCGCTGGGCCTGGGACTTTGGGGGGCCCCCTGAACTTTTGGACTCTGCGGTCCGGGGGGTAGGGAGGGGCTAACTCCATATTTTGTTCCCTCCTGACCTGTTTTCCCCACCACCCACCCTAGGTAGATTGTTGTGGTTCTCGTGTGCGTGTGTGTGTGGGGGGGGGCAGTTTTTTTTCTTTTTCTTTTGATGCTACCTGGGGGTGTCTGGAATCCACCCCTTGAGGGGGGCTCTGTCATGTGTCTGAGATCAAAGGTCATCTCTGAGCTCAGACTTAATTTGTTGTTGAGTTTTGCACTTCTGTCATTATTATTGTGTCTGCTCAAATGCTTAGTTTGGGTCTTTGTTTTTGTCCCTCTCATGCAGACACTCCCACTTAGTGTTCACAGTCTGTCTGCCATTAGCCGTGAGCAGCTTTGCAATCAGTTCACCTGCAGCTCAGCTCACACACCTGTTATCATTCTGGTTGTTACTCTCCTGCTTAGGTGTCAGGTTCAGGTTCAGGTTCAGGTTCCTTTATTTGTACCCGTAGGTAGATTTGTTTTGCAGTCTGGTGACATCCATATACACAAGCCACAAATTACATTCAACATAGACACAAACACAGGCACATATGAAGCTGACTATAAACATGATAAAAATACTCAAGGCTCCATCAATCAGGGTATAAAAAGACAAAGAGATGGGAGAAAAACCAGAGGTAAGAGAGAAGGGTCATAATAAAAGTTAAAAACTAGTCAAAGAGGTTAAAAACTCAAAGGTCTAAAACCCAATAAGATATTTAGAACCCAAGTGACATCCTACAAAAATAAGTAAATATAAAATGGAGTTAATAAATAGGTACCTAAATTATGTACAATATATTTTTACAGCTTGTTCAACTCTTTGACAGTAGCAGGGACAAAGCCGTTTTTGTAGTGCTGGGTTCTACGTTTTGGGACAGCAAACCTCCGTCTTGAGGGAAGAAGCTGAAAGTGGCAGTGCAAAGGGTGGGAGTCATCATTTAAAATGGAGGTAGCCATCCTCTGTACTTGTCTGGTGTACAGGAATGTCAGGCTCAGCTGTGGCTCACCAAGCAAACGACTGGACCATCTAACTACCTGATCCAAGGATTTCCTCTGTTTCAGTTTTATCTGACCAAACCATGACACTAAAGAAAAGGATAAAACAGATTCAATAAAAGCCCGATAAAACATTGTCATTATGGTTTGGTCAACTTGGAAGCGTGCAAGTTTTCTCAAGCAATGCAAATGTTGCTGACCCTTTTTGCACACCCTTTCACAGTTCTCTTCAAACTTTAAATTACTATCAATAATCGTCCCAAGATATTTGTAGGATTGTACACATTCGGTGGTCTGGCCTTTTAGTACGGTGACTTTGTGCCTGGGATTTTTCCTCCTAATGTCAATAATCATGTCTTTAGTTTTTGTTGTATTCAGCTGCAGGTAGAAATCCTCACACCAGTGAACAAAATCATCAACTACTGGGCCGTGGCCTCTCTCACCATCCTGGAGGAGACTGACAATAACTGAATCATCAGCATACTTTATAATGTGTCTGTTGTCATGTCTGCTCCGACACATGTTTGTGTACAGGATGAAGAGTAGTGGTGACAACACACACCCCTGAGGAGAGCCAGTAGAAGAGCACTTTAGGTCCGACAATGTACCATTGACCCTTACTCTCTGCGTCCTGTTGGTTAAGAAATCCAGAATCCAACCCACCAGATTATTGCTCAAATCAAATTGCTGCAGGAGCCTTTCAACTAAGATATGAGGTTGGATTGTATTGAAGGCGGAGGAAAAGTCCACAAATAAAAGTCTGGCGTGTGTCCCATTAAAATCCAGATGTTTAAAAAGCATGTTAAACAGAGTGACAGTGGCATCCTCCACTCCTCTGTGAGGCCTGTAGGCAAACTGCAGAGGATCCAATGCATGCTCAGTCTGCTTTAGGACCTCACATCTGACCAATTTTTCAAAAATTTTCATTAAAGTTGAAGTCAAAGCAACTGGTCTAAAGTCGTTTATCGTTTTAGGACAGCTGGATTTTGGAACGGGAACAACCACGGCTTCTTTCCAGATCTTAGGCACATGTTGTGTCTGTAAGGACTTATTGAAAATGAGTCACCCACTACTTAAGTTCTACCTGTTCACTCACTCATTGCTGCTTTGTCGATTGTCATCCTCCTGTTCAGTCGTAGGTCCCACTGTTGTGCTGATTCTCCCTCCAGAGCTTACCCTCACTCTGAGGCGCAACATGTAAGTTTTTCTCTTGTTCTGCTGTAATCCACTGTAGTGCTGTCTCCCCTTCAGAAACGTTTTTCCTGTTCTGAGGCTTTACATGCTATATTTTCTCGTCTGGCACTTTTGTATTTATTTTGAACTGTTTATGTAGTGCTGGCTTCCCCTCCAGAGCTGTGTCCCGCTCTGAGGCGCTACAGGTTATATTGTATTGTTTGGCATTTTTGGCACAGTTTGCTCTTCTGTTAATAAACACACGGTACCATTCAGCATTTGGGTTCGTCTCTCTCTCTGTGCCTCGTAGAGGTGCATAAGACAATCTATATAATATATAGGTTTCACTTTCTGAAATGAGTGACAAAAAATATTGAACTTTTTCATGATATTCTAATTTTTTGAGATGTACTTGTATGTAAACATCTGACTTTAAAGAAAGTAATAAAAATTATCTAAAAAATGATTTAGAAAATATAAAAAATATTTAGCAAATAGAAGTAATTTTGGTAATCCTAACTGATGTGAAACAGGAAAAGTGTAGTCTGATTTAATGTCAGACAGTGAGAAAAAAAAGGTTATGTGTTTTTTTTTTAATACAGTAAACTTATGGTTTCAAATGTATGTTTTACACAACGTCCCAGCTTCACTGGAATTGGGGTTTGCATGCTCAGGAATAATGATTTGACAGTGCCAGACCTCACAAAGGACAACAGATGGATAAACATGACATACCAGTGGCTTTACAGCAGTACATAGAATCTTAGGAATTTGAGAGCAAATAGAAGGACTTTGAATGATCCATAAAATTCAAAAGCAAAATATAAACGCCAACATA
The DNA here is from genome assembly GCA_020510985.1 of Pholidichthys leucotaenia. NCBI lineage: Eukaryota > Metazoa > Chordata > Actinopteri > Cichliformes > Pholidichthyidae > Pholidichthys > Pholidichthys leucotaenia. The sequence goes on along the minus strand of CM035838.1, from coordinate 59,424,950 downwards.
TCTGGGATTATATGTGGCATGGGTGCCATCAGAAGGTCAAGCCATTTTCACTTCTTGATAAAAGTATAGATACTATTTGTTCTGTCTGTTTTGGCCCTGGGCACTCTGGCTGAAGAGATTCTTGATCTTAAGAGTTCTTTCTATTTAAAAGAAGAAGAGAATATTTGTAAGATTGGTACATCCAATTACAACAAAGCACAATCTGGCAACACTTGGCAATATTTCTTTTAAACGGATCCTGAAACCTAGAATAAGAAAAGCCCTTCCCGTGCAGCCATTCATGAAAACAATGATGTACAGGTAACAGTATAAGGGACATAAGGGGAGTGAGCATGCTCTGACTGAAACAATAATGAATGCAATGAATGTCCCTCTGCTAAGATCCACAGAACAGTTGCTGTGGTGACTAAGACTGGCATTGTACACTGTGAAGCTCACGTTCAGCAGAAGTTCTGTTGCACAGAGCCTTCTGCCTCCTCAGAGCATTGAAGGCCAAACTGCTCATCGTTACAGCACTCCACACTGCTATCTGCTAACTTCACTTTTCACTTCACTGTATTATGATCTGGCCTTTTCTTCTGCCTCTCCTCTCACCCTGAGTCACCGCTCCCCGGGGAAATGAAGGGGTAACCATGAATCATTCCCAGGGGTATGAAATGGTGTGTGTGTGTGTGTGTGTGTGTGTGTATGTATGCGAGTGCACATTAAGTGTCATTCATGGGTGTTTGTGTGATTCAGTCGTGTGGGCTGTGAAACCTGAGGAGTGGGCAGAGAAAGAGAGGAGCAGAAGCGGCGTGATACAGACAGCACAAAAAGTGCCCCTCTGCTCAGTCGCTTTTCGTCTCCTGTTGCCCTTGGGGAGATGCAACAGCTGCAGCAGACATAAAGCATCAACCTTTTAACTGCCGTACCATGTGTACGACTTTAGCACTTGATGTCACAGAAGAAGCTTTACTCATTGTAATGTGTTTATGTGCATTTAAACTGCCTATTTTTAAACCATGCATATATGTTTAATCTCAATGTTTACCCCATACTGCAGACTCATTGACAGAGAATGAGGTGAGTTATCGAGGAAAGTGTTAATGTATCTTTATGAGGCTGGACAGCTGTCCGGCCCCGCTTACCCAGCCCAGGGGACACCACAATCACAATACACAGACCCACCTCTGAACCCTTGACCTTTCAGCCTGCTGCTTCATGACCTTCCACCACTCACTGACGATGCAACGTGTGGCTTTTCAAGAGGCAGAAGAATGACATGGACTCTCTTTCTGTCGGTGAGTTCTGGCAGCAGAAAGCACTCTAGTTGTTTTGTTTTAATAAAGTTTAAAGATGCACTCTGGTGGCTATAAGTTCCCTATAAAAACAAATCTACATTGTCTAAAATGGTATCTTATGCCGTTTTTTTCTACTAACAAAACCTTTCATTGTCTTACAGTAAACCCACCCCCCCCTTCCCCAAACACCAGAATCAGTGACTAGGCCTAAAACACATACCACAAAGCTAATAGTGGCTAGTGCTACATTAAAACAGCATAAATCCTGTGATAAAAAGACTTACCAATGGCACCAGTGTCACTGAAACATGCTTTAGCCCCTATGGGGCTCAGATGGGTTTAAAGTGGGTTAGCAGATTAGCTGCTTATGTGCGCCACAGGTAAAGTCCATGTGGGCCAACACAGAACCCACAGACAAACCCACATGGGACCCATAAGACAGCCCAGATTTAACCTGTGGTGGGGCCCACATGGGCATCCTGACTGGGGTAGAGGTGCAAGCCCACACCAGCTCTGTGACCTTGTTCTTGAACGTCAGCCTTCTGATCTAAGACAGTGGCATTTCTAGGGCTTTGCATGTACTATCCCTCCCTTAAGTTTGACATTTGAAGCCGTTCCAGTTTAGAGCTGTGATAAACCTTGAACGTTAACCTTAAAATGAATACATGTCTAGGCCTTTGCATGTACTGGTTCTTCCCCAATTCTGATGTTGATATCTGCAGCCGTTCTTGTTTATCAGTCAGCAATAAAAACCTTAGCATGGACTTTAGTGTTTTCCCACTCTGTCCCTGGGGTGAATGTGTCTGGTCGTCTCTGGGTCCACCGTCCCAGATGAGCTAAAAACAAAACTGTAGAGCATGAAACTCAATGAAGTGTGAGCACAAACGTTGCCGTAATTTCTAAAATAGCGAGTACATTAATTGTGTTGAGGGGGTTTCTGTGGAGCATGTGACGTGCTGAAAGGACTCTGCAAAGTTAATCAATAAAAGCAGGTTCACTCTGCAAAGAGAACGAAAGGCACATGTTGCACTGTGTTTGTGGGAACATGGAGTTACAGCAAACAGAGCCGAGCTCCAAATGAATCTGTGACTTAAACTCTACAGCATGTTCATAATTTAGTATTTTAAGTACATGGGCCATACTAAAACTCAATCAAGAGTACATGCCATGTAATCAGGGTGCACGCGTTGTACACCGTTTGTGGCACGCCCCAGATAAGTTCTAGTGTGGTCCACAATTATATAACAGTCTGCCAAGCATTTTCTGGACACCTTTCAAATATGTGTCTGCTCTGCCACTTGGATAACAGAGTGGCAAAGCAGAGGAACATTAGGGTTGCAGGAGAACTGGCCATGATGAAAACGAGCGGCACCATAATGCGAGCTGACATCAGACTCAATACCCCATAACCTTTGTTGAAGCATCCTGAAGCTTCTTCATCAATACATTTTTAAACTTGTTCTGCAGGCACATGCCACACCAAAACAGCATGTTCCAGCCGACAGCTATTTTAAAAGTCCCTCTGTAAATCAGGTATTAAAATGTGGCATGTGGTATCACAAGGGCAAGCAGCGTCTTATTGCCCTGCTCCGTAACTAGAAAAATGGAGTAGTTTTCCAGCCTCATGATGTACAGGTACATCTCAAAAAATTAATATCATGAAAAGTTCAATATTTTAGATCACTCATTTCAGAAAGTGAAAACCATATATTATATAGATTCATTACACAGAGACTGTTATATTTCAAGTGTTTATTTATTTTAATTTTGATGTTTATGGCTTACAGCCCATGAAAACCCCAAATTCAGTTTCTCAAAAAATTAGAATATTACATAAAATGAATTTTAAAAAATAGTTTTTAAGTAGAAATGTTGGCCGACTGAAAAGTATGTCCATGTACACGCTCAATACTTGGTCAGGGCTTCTTTTGGATTAATTACTGTATCAATGTGGCATGGCATGGAGGTGATCAGCCGGTGGCACTGAAACCAGAAGTATCAAACAAGGTTTTGATACTTTTGGCAGTGTGTGTGTGTGTGTGTGTGTGGGGGGGGCAGTGCCAAGTCCTGCTGGAAAATGAATTCAGCTTCTACATAAAGCTTGTCAGCACAGGGAAGCATGAAGTGCTCTAAAATTTCCTGGTAGACGACTGTGCTGACTTTGGTCTTGATAAAACATGGTGGACCAACACCAGCAGATGACCTGGTTCCTCAAATCATCACTGACTGTGGAAACTTCACACTAAACCTCAAGCAACTTACATTCTGTGCCTCTCCACTCTCTCTCCAGACTCTGGGACTTTGATTTCCAAATGAAATGCAAAATTTACTTTTAACTGAACAGAGGTCATCTGATGATGTTTGTCCACTGTGTTTTATCAAGACAAAGTCAGCGCAGTCGTCTACCAGGAAATTTTAGAGGACTTCATGCTTCCCTCTGCTGACAAGCCTTATGGGGAAGCTTTCATTTTCCAGCAGGACTTGGCACACCCCCACACTGCCAAAAGTATCAAAACCCGGTTTAATGACCATGGCATCACTGTGTTTGATTGGTTAGCAAACTCTCCTGACCTCAAGTCCATAGAGAATCTATGGAATATTGTCAAGAGGAAGATGAGAGACACCAGACCCAACAATGCAGACGAGCTGAAGGTCACTATCAAAGCAACCTGGACCTTCATAACACCTCAGCAGTGCCACAGGCTGATCACCTCCATGCCACGCCACACTGATACAGTAATTAATCCAAAAGGAGCCCTGACCAAGTATTGAGTGTGTACATGGACATACTTTTCAGTTGGCCAACATTTCTATTAAAAAACTATTTTTTAAAATTAATTTTATGTAATCTCATTTTTTGAGAAACTGAATTTGGGGTTTTCATGGGCTGTAAGCCATAATCATCAAAATTAAAATAAATAAACACTTAAAATACATCACTCTCTGTGTAAAGAATCTATATAATATAGGGGTTTCACTTTATGAAATGAGTGACAAAAAATATTGAACTTTTTCATGATATTCTAATTTTTTGAGACATATCTGTAGACAGCAAACACTGTCCCGACTACAATATTGTTGTGATTGCTAAGAGATTGTTTCCTGATCAAATAGCTAAATATAGTCCTTCTTGTCACCACTTAGGCAGGCATGGGAAACTAATATAGCGTCTGGAGCACAGGGAAATAGACAACATGCTGCTGGTAACATTTAATTGTTACTGTAATAGCAAGTGACCAGATGAACAGAAATGACTGTGCACTTTTACTGAAACAGATCACGGCCTGTGCACATTAGAGGGCAGAGGGAGAAACACAGCCTCACAATGCTTTCTAAGAGCTATTGATCTACTTTCCTGCTCCCTTTGGAAAACATCATTAACCCTGTCAATGTGAGTCTGGGTGCATGATTGTTCGTGCATTTGAATGTGCCGGCAACACGCTGGTCTCTGTGTGTCTATGTGTTGCGAGCATACCCACATTTAAAAGTGTGTGTGGGCATGAGCTAGTGCTGCCACTTGTGTTCCTGTGATCTTTTGACAGTCTTGGCATGGGGCATCATTACAGGGGCCAAATCAGACGCAGCGTGTTATTTTAGCCTTGTGTACTTTGTCTTCTGCCTGGGTCAGAATGTCCTGCACCTTTCTCTTTGTTCTTTTCGTATACCTCTCCTATTCCTCCAGTTCCAACTCTCCTCGCACAGAAAAATGACTCCTGCTGTGCAGACCCAAGTTGCAAAAAAGACTAGGTTTATTGTAGGTAACAGACATTCTCTATTCTGTATAAACATTACTGATTAAAAAGTGTGCAAAATGCAAACAATAATGAAAGCCCACCAGTGTGACTTTGAACCTGTAAACACCTCCCACTCCTTGTGCAGGGGAGTTGAAAGTTTTGATACTGGGGTATGGGACTTTCTGAACACCACGTCACAAAGCTGATGCACGGCTCTTGCTCTCATTGGCTCTGAAAGGACATTTGTTTAAAAAGTTAAGTCATGCAAACAGAAAAGGTGGCCCTTTACCGTAAAACTGCAAGAAAAGGTCACTGGGAAGTGTGGACTAAGGGATGATTTACAGTCGAGCAATATTATGCAATTCATTGTTTTGCAGGTGTATTATTTTAGTGGTCTGAAAAATAAAAAGTTTGGTTTCATTGTTCATGCAGTAACTGAACTGACACCAGTGTTTGTTGCTGTTCTGCAGTTGAATTCTTTTAGTGCCTGCAGTAGATTCATGCGCTAACCTTGAGTCCATATACTAAATACTGTTCAGATTGCATCTGATTGCGCTATATACTGCAAATGAAATGGAAAGAATTCACAAGCCATCACGTACCTTTTCTCCCCCCGTTCCTCAATGCTAGCCAGATATGAAGAAGGGAATGTATGAAGTCTCACTCGTGTGAGCATGTTCTCGGTGATGGATAAATATGAGCAATCTAACCCGGTCTCAATAAAAAACATAGCTAATAAACGTTTTCCCACCCCTCTAAAAATGTACATTTCCACGTCAGATCAAAAGATAATGTGCCTCGCAACATTTTCACAAGTTCACTCACTGTGCACGTGCAGAACGCAGCTGTTTCAGCCAAAACACAGGAGTTCAACTCACACTCTCGTCCCTTTTTCTTCATTTTTTTCCCTTACTTTGTTTTTCACTCCACTAATCAAAGGTTCCTGTGAGGTTAGGGTTAGGCATTAAAGTACGGGTTAGGTTAGGTTAGTTGCTCCATGCTCACACACAATAAAAGTGAAAAAACAAAATGCTGTTACACACGTTTCTTAAAGCTGTAAACGCCACATTTCCACTGCATGTCAAAAATCCTTTTTTACATGCCTGTGTACATTTTCTCTGACTGACAAAACGTGCTATTGAACGTTTTTTTGCTGAGACTGGGCTCAAGCAATCAATGCCATGTGAGCTATTTTAATTCAGACTAAAGTATGATGATACAGTGGTTAGCACTGTTGCCTCACAGAAGGTTGAGTCCCCCAGGCTGAGAGGGGCAGGAGGCTTTTTTCTGGAGGAATTTGCATGTTCTCCGTGTGCTGGGTGGGTTTACTCTGGGTGCTCTGATTTCTGATTTCCTCCCACAGACATGCATGGTTAAGTGATGATTCTAAATTGTCCATAAGTATCTGCATCTGATGAGCTCCTAGAAGAGAGGGTTAATGTAGTTACTAGCTAAGTGTTTTGAGTGGTCCTTGAAGCACTATAAAATACAGGTACTTATTGTATCTCTGAAATGAGGGATCTCCTTTTCTGTTGAATTTCTGTCCACTGGTGTTATGCAAAAAAAAGAAGATGCAGGCATAATCAGAAAAGTGTCTTAATAAGGCAGAAGGAGATTCCGAGAGTTACAGTAATTTTGGTAAGCTAACAAAGCCGACTCTGGTTGATACAAAGTGGATCAGGAAGGCAAGGAGGTAATATGCATTAGTAAATTTTCACTCTTTGGGCCCTATTTCAGCAGTGCAGTTTACAGTCAATTGTCAGAGGCACAGGATGCATTTGTGGGCATTTCCAAGTTCATTTTGCTATTACAGCAGCACAAAAACAATGCAAAGTGCAAAGAGGCTGTCCTAAAGTTCTTAATTATTTAGAGGTGTGTTTTGGGCATAACATGAAATACACCAACTGCTGTCTTTTCTTTCATTCCCTTTAATATACAAGTGCGCAAGATCTAAAGCTTAATACTAATATGACATCATTTAAATTGGAGGCAAAAACTACTTTGCAATGAGGACAATGCCAGCTCATTCACAAAGTGAAAATCTGTTTAAGGGCAAGGAGTTTTTAAGGAGCTTTTTAACCCTCTCCACAGTCTTGCTCGCTCTGGGGAGACTTTGTCATAATTACTCATGGATGAGAGCTGTACAATTTAGAGACTATATCAATCTTTCTTTTTGTCCATGAGTTTGACAGAGTTGTAAAAATTCTTTCAGTTATATTTTCACGAACGTCATCCGCACTTCTCTTTTAAACCGAGAAAGAGTGAGTGGTTCATCTCTTCCTAAGGTCCATTAATCTCCTCTGCTGAATGCAAAATTATTGTGTTTTAATTCAAAACAACCATTGGGATGCTTTCATTCTGAATCCTTCTGTTAAAAGAAGGACAGTGAATGAGGTTAAATAATTGTTTAAAAAAAAGCTGTCATAATTAGATGATGATTAACATTGGTTTTGCATGCACCTGTCGGCTCTTCTTCAGGGCCAATAGATCAGACTGCTCCTACTGCGGTCCGGTAGTTAAGTTTAAAAGAGAACAAACCGCTGAATCCTAAAAACAAGCACCGTTTTATTCTCTGTGCAGTGAAAAACTCTGCTGCATCTTTAAATAGTTTGCATTTAACTTGATCAAATGTGCATTGTCATAAAATGCAGCAAAATACTGATACAGATGAGCTTGTGTGCTGCCACATGTCTTTGAAATGAGCCCACTCCTCTCAGTTCAATGCCGATGCACTGTCTGCTGGAAATTAGATGATGTGATGCAAAGCACAAAAAACAGACATTGCTCTGACAGAAACGAACAAAAGCACTGGCACAAGGCATGGCACAAAAGCCCACTGGTGACTGTCATATTAGGGCCCTTTATCTTCTATTTGCCTGACCTTACTGTGTCAAGGCACCTAATGCCAACAGTGCCAAACATAGGCAAGCAATTCTACCCATCAAGGACTCAAAAGGCTAGTGATGTCACAGCATGGCATGCCATTGGCCCGGTGATTGCAAATTGCAACATACCAACACCACATGAGGCCATTAGTAGAGCAGAGGGTACTTGGCTCTAAAAAACTCCAAGTGATCATACAGTACTCTAACAGCACCCCGTGTTCCATTCTAGTCAAATGACAGCATATGACAAAACAGCTCTCCTGTCTCACTTTCACTCCAGACTGTGTCATGTGCTGCAGAAGATCTGCAATGGATGTTGTGAAAGGAAGGACATTTTTATATTGACAAGTCACAACATGCTGTCAGTCATGTGACTTGAGTGTTTTGCCTTTAAGATGTTGCAAAATATCATGTTTGTATTCGAGTGAACCTAGTGGATTTCAGTTGCAGTACTCATCATAAATCATGGATATTTTTACAAAATATGTACTTAAAACCAAATCCATTAATGGGCAAGATCTATAATATAACAAGGAGGAAATAGGTGGGAAGTCAGAAATACTTCGCACTTAATATTCTTTTGCAGTTAAAGGCAATGGAAAAAAACGACAACCATGCACTCGCCATTAGCAATCATCAGTATAGGGTGAAAATATTAATCTGCCAGCAATGCTCTAGCTCTGGTTCATTACTTTGTTACCAAGTATTTGCTGACCTCTGCTGGCCACAGTGGCACAACCGTTTTCCTCCTATCTGTGCATTTGTGTGTTATTGAGCTGAACATATTTAGAGGAAAGTAATAGGAGAAACTCAATAACTCATCATTAGAAAGCAGTGCATTCTTTTTCTTTGCCTTTCCAATCAATGAATGACCATCAATTCAGTGGAAATTTGTCAGAGCCACAGAGCTCATAAGAACTGCACTCTGAATATGGAAACTGGTGTAATGATATTCTTCTGAATCTGTCCTGCTCAGCTGTCTTCCTGGAAGTATGAATATGTTTTTTTTTTTTTTGTCTGATATGGCTCAGCCAGCATTTCTAGTAATGGTATCCACTGCAAAAGCAACAGTGAGTGTTTAAGTTGTATTTTCTGGCTGCCACACGCTTTCCCAGCATCCCCCATGCTGCTGATCATTAAGTGTTGATTTATGGCAGGCTGCCGACTTTCAAGCAGCCAATGGTGGAAGAGCAGAGCATCTTCCTCAGCATCGGCTGATATTTCCGGCTCTCTCCTCCCCGTTGTATTATTGGAATGTGTGCAGATTTTATCAGGAAATAGAGGCTTTACTGATAAGCTCCTCGGGCTGGAAGAAATTCACAGGTTTCATTCCGGCAAGATTTGTCAAACAAAGAAACTCAGTATTAATTTGTGTTAGTAATGTCATTTTGTTTTTGTTTACATCATCAGCAAGCTTTCGAGAAATCCATAAACTAATTTGTGTTAATTTCCTGGAAGATCTTATATTAAAGTGAACTGCATGAGGTTGTTTGGATGGTATATTGCATAAAACATGGTAGAAGTTGTTTTGGGGTTATTTTGCCGCTTCACGTACTGAACTCTGGGAGTCTATGTAAGGCCCAGTGTCAGAAAGCTGGGTATTCTTCAGGAGGTCATGAGTTTTACTGCAGGACATTGGCCTGAAACATACTTCAAGAAGCACTCAGAATCATCTGACAAAGTGCTGAAGTGAAGTGGCCAGCAATGAGACCGGAGCACATGTGGAGAGATTTCTAGACAGCAGCTGGAAGATGGAGCCCTTCATATCCGAGAGACCTGGAGCAGTGAGCAAAAGAGTGTGAAAGGGTTATGAAAAGTTAGAGTGCCAGAATAATAATTCTGTAGGTAATCTCCCATTATGCTCTACACATATTACACTGGGACTGTTAAATACAAGGTTTGTACTATAGACTTCCATTATAAGATAAGATAAGATAAGCCTTTATTAGTCCCACAATGGGGAAATTCCAGGATTGCAACAGCACAGGGATAGCAACACTCAGAGCAACAATCAGAAGGCAAGAAAAAACAAGAGCAGCTAGTATACATATGTACATATTACTATATATATATATATATATATATATATATATATATATATATATATATATATATATATATATATATATATATGTATAGACACAGTGCGGAGCATTGTGGTTGGTGGATGTGCAGCAGAAAGTCTAAGCTCTCTCTCCGCGGATGCGGCGGGCCAGCTCGATGTCTTTGGGCATGATGGTGACCCTCTTGGCGTGGATGGCGCACAGATTGGTGTCCTCGAAGAGACCCACCAGGTAGGCCTCGCTGGCCTCCTGCAGAGCCATGACGGCGGAGCTCTGGAAGCGCAGGTCGGTCTTGAAGTCCTGAGCGATCTCCCTCACCAGGCGCTGGAAGGGCAGCTTACGGATGAGCAGCTCCGTGGATTTCTGGTAGCGACGGATCTCTCTCAGAGCCACGGTACTGGGCTTGTAACGGTGAGGCTTCTTCACTCCGCCGGTGGCCGGAGCACTTTTCCGAGCAACCTTGGTGGCTAGCTGCTTCCTGGGGGCTTTTCCTCCAGTAGATTTACGGGCGGTCTGCTTGGTTCTTGCCATCGCTCTTTATTATTCTGTCTTATATTTCTTGCACGCCGCCTAAACTCCAGCCCAGCACCCGCGTCGTTTTCGCTTCAGTTCCCCGGTATGTCGAGTTTCTCCGTTAGCACCGGGTGGCGGTTGAGTGCTAGCTAGCTCTTCACTGCTGTATCGTCTCCTGCTGTAAACAGTGGCTCCGTCCACCGACTCGGGAGACCTTTGGGGCGATCTGTGTGTCCGTGATATATATATAGACTGAAAGGTGTAGAAAGAAGAAAGGAAGATTAAAAAAAAAAAAAAGGCAGTTGCAAAAGGCAGCCAACTCGTGTGGCGCCGGAACTGGAAGCAAAGGAATTTGCTCTTTGATATATTTACTCTTTTTTTACTCTTTGTTTATAACTACATTTTTGACCCCCCCTTAAAGTGAAAAAAAAATTGCCTTTCATTTTCATTTTTCTGCAGCAAACCCACTGCAATTTTGTAAAAATAAAGAGAATTTCAAAAGTGACCCGTTTTATCACCTCTATTTTCCTAAAAACTGTTTTTTTAGTGGCACTGAAAGGGTTATGAAAAGTTCGTATCTCCCAGTATGCCCTACACATATTCTATACATATTCTGTTTGCATTCTTATGAATAAATATGTTGTGTTAAACTGATAAACAGGAATTTGGCAGCGCTATAGAGCCCTCTTTCTTCTCTCTCACTTCTTTTAGTCAGGTCTATTACATTAGTTATACACCCAAACCAACACTCACACACACACTTTTGATAGTACATTTTAGGAGATAGGTAACGTGAATAGTGGATGGCCTGTTCACGTCAGAGTTAAACTGGCCAATCATACGGTTGCGTACAAGCCCATCCTATTGTAAGGGGCTGGTCTAACCAACCCGAGAAGATTAATGTAAGTTGCACCCGGAAGTCCAGGTCAGTCTGGCGATGCTCCCGAGGGGGCTACATCACGCTGAACCTAGCGCTGCTTGCTTTACATGTGATCTCTGAATAAATGTTGCATCTTTGAATTGAGGAATTCTCCGGCTTATTCTTGGATCTTTCAATCAAAGAATTGGGATTTTAACAATTTGGTGTCGGTGACCCGGATTGAACTATTCTGAGACAAGGTGGGAACAGATTGGAAGGACCCTTTTTAGACGACTTTGGCACCTAAACAGAAAGGTAAGAAGAAAACCTTTTTTACACGAATTTCTGCACTTTGGCCATACTAAATTAACAGTTGTCTGATTAAGGGGTATATCCGATCTCCAGATTTTATAATTTAGTTGGGAGTCACATGTAAAGTCTAAACAAATAGTCAAATAATTTCAAAGGAAAGTGTCCTATTATCAGTCTGATTTAGGACGGTTGCAATCAGGACATACAATTCACGGGTGTATGGTCCACCAAATTTTAAAGCATTTTGGAGTCAGTCTGAACAAAACATTAATGAGACTTAGGGAGCCGGGGTGGTCAATGATCATCCGGGTTCGTCTCCCAAATTAAAATAGCCAGGGTTAGTAACCTGATGCCGGTGGGAGCCATTTAGTGTGTTCGACCCGATGCCGCTGGGGAACGAATCCACGATCGTTTAAATCAGTATATCACTGAGCTTTAAGATATGGTACCTCTTGTACTGGAGACCTGCCGAGGCTTCAGTGAAAGTGCCCTCTACTTACAGTTGGATGAGTCGGTGAGATTCTGGGAGCAGTCTGTACCCAGAATTATAAGACTTAGGGGCAACGGCCGTGCCCGTCTTCCAAATTAAAATAGCCAGGATTAGCCTGATACCGGCAGCACAAGAACCTTTTTACCACCATTAGTGAGTGACTATCCGTAAAAATAAAAATAATAATTTACAGTACAGCACAAGAACCTTTTTACCATCATTAGTGAGTGTCTGTTCATAAGTATAAAAGTAATAACTTACAGTACAGCACAAGAACCTTTTTACCATCATTAGTGAGTGACTGTTCCTAAGTATAAAAGTAATAATATACAGTACAGTGCAAGAATCTTCTAACCATTCCTTAGTGAGCGACCGTCCATGATAATAAAAATAGTTGTTGTCTTGTATTGTCCATATTCTGCATGCTAATGTCTGTGTTAATTCTGTGTCTTTAGGGGATAAATGTGTGGTTTCAGAAATACCGGGGGTTGGAAATATCTACTAAGCTTTTCCCATAGTATGATTTAACTAATGGTGCTCATCAGGCCATGTGGGGAACAAAGGCGGGTGTGTGTTTTTCTACAAAGGAGGGAGGTAATTTGCCCCCATTCCTGAGTGGAGATCAGAGATTGTTTAAAACAGGTTACTGAGAGGAGAGTCTTTGAGGTAACAGTAGTAAAATGAAGTGCTAAATTAAAGTTGTAAAGTTATTCTTGCATGTTTACAGCTGAAGTTAAGGAGGCAGCATTACAGTTTCTTTGAAAAACAAGTTGTGGTTTGTGGACAATAGGCTCCGGGGCCATCTTGCGCGTTCACAATTGCACGTGGCAGAGGCGGCCACATGCCATTCAGCGCACATGTGTGGGTAAATGCCATCTTGAACTGCCTTCAAGCTGCAGCACAGTGCCTCCATCGTGTGGCCAAATGTAGGAAGTTCATTCTTTTATAAATCTACTGCCAAATAGGGCTTCAAATCTTCCTAATAAATTTGGAACCTTATCTCTCTGGCTGAAAGGAAAACTTTAAGTCCATGCACAGCGAAATAAAGCCACTCACTCGCCTATGCGGGTTTGATGTAGTGAGGCAAAGGCATGCTCATTCAGCTGAAGAGAAAAGGCTCAACTCTAGATTGGGCAGAGGGGGGGATAAGGAGATTTATTCCTACTTATACAATAAAAGTGTAGAAAAATCCTAGGTGGACAATATATAAAGGTCAGGTAATTTAAATGAAGAAATAGGGAAAATTGCAAATTGGAATAAATAAATAAATGAATACATAAATAAATGAATAAATAAAATAAAAATAAATGAATATATAAATAAATAGAAGTTGTGGAGATGATCATTGTGGAAGTGAGAGTTGACAGAAAATGGAAAAGGAAGTTTGGTTTTAGAGAAAAACTGAAAGCTGATGAATTGTTAAAATTTTGTGCAGGACACAAGAGAAAATATGGAGAAACGATTGGATGAAAGAAAGAAAAAAATGTAAGAATAAGAGACTTATGCTGCAACGGTGAGAACAAAAGCAAAATAATCAATAAACGCGATAAAATGGAAAAGGACAAAAACACGCTGTTTTAATGGCTTGTCTGTTTCTCTAGTAATCTGAGATGATGGTGGTGGTTGTGGATCATTCCTCCCCCAGCGACAGTGAGAGACCCTCTTCAGGCCCTCTGGAATTGGCTGCGTCCCCCCTCCTCCCTCCGCAACAACAGTAAAAGAATGCAAAACAAAGGGACATCGAAAGATGGGTCAAAGAGGATCAACTGAGCACACATAAGTACAATAAATTATATTGTTGCTTTCCATTTACCTTCGGACAGCATCTCAAATATTGAATCTCATTCATGAACATTTAAGTGTTAGTCTGCGTCGGCCTCCGTCGGTCTATGATGACCATGGAAGAGAATCCTAAACATGTACTCTGCTGGAACAGCACCGCCTGCGGCTGAACAGGCTGATGTGCACCGGTGTTCTACCTTCCAGCGTTGGGTGTTGGTAGGATTCAAGCCTGGGCAGGAAGATATGGAGGACAAGATGTTACCCATGCAGCATGTCCCCCCTCTCCACGTCACTGATGAATCCAAAGGAACAGCAGGGCTGCTATAGTTTGGCACCAGTGCCGTCGCAGGATCTGCCAGAATGATGTTGAGCACAACAGAGAACTGCCTTAGGGGCTCCGACTCCGGATTTTTCCTCAGGGTTGACTCCCTAAGCTTTTCCCGTGACTGGGTGTGCCGCAAGGCAGCGGAGGTTTGAAATCAGGGTTTACCTTCCCCTAGATGGGCTACCTTCCCAGGTTGACGAGCCACCATCTACCCAAAGCATCTGGTTTTAAGGCGCCAGAGATCCGCCCTCGCCCCTTCTCCTATTAGTAAAAGCAGTTCTGCCGGGCTTAGAGACTAAACCACACGGGCAGGCTAGGAGTTGGACTTAGTTGTCAGGGGCTTTTCGAGACGCACGCCATAAGGAGCATTTTATGAGCACTGGGAGCTTAACCCCAGTGCCGCTCCTGGCTATGACAACCTTGGAACCTAGTCTGCGTAAGCCATACATATTTTGCCAGGAAGCTGTGTTGGTGCTAACAAGCCATTCCAGATTCAGCAAACTACTCATATGTTCTAAATGTGCATAAACAGCATTCGTGAATCAGCTGTAGTCAGTACGTGTTCATGAGAATTGAAGATTACATAACTGGCACCTAAAACTACCACTAAAATCCCATCTCATACTGAGCAAACTGAAGTTTTTTTTAGAAAAAAGCCATGGATAAAGTAAAAACCAAAATTAAGCCTCTGCTAATCAGATGCCACAATAACCCATGCCCCACCAAACTCTATCTATGCATCTCAGGACCTCACATCATAACAATATGGACCCTACCCAGACCCCCCACCTAATCTGCCCTATCAGTATCAGCTGCAGGGCCACAGGAGATGGTCAGAGGTTTAATAATAGAGACAGAGGCCGTGTTAATGGTAGACCCCCGGGTGGGGGGGGGGCACAGGACCAATGCTTCCTATGTCAGCAATTTGGCCACTGGGCTCAATACTGCCCACAACAACACAAAGGCACCCAGGGGGGTCCCCCAATTAGCAGCACAATGGGTATCCTCCCGTACATGGTCCCCATTTGGATGTTAAAAAAGAACTGCTTTGTTAATGCCGTTCAGTTTCAAAAGGGGGAGAGTGGGACAGGCACGGATAGAAAAGTACTAGGTCACCCAGAGATGAGTAAGAAAAAAGGCATTATAGAAGAAGATGAATTAAAAACAAACATGACTAGAGTAGACTAGATGAACAAAAAGATAATTTGAGGTAAAAGCAGTAAACAAGGCTTTGATATCCTGTGCACATAGATCTGCAGCTCTGATAAGATAAGATAAGCCTTTATTAGTCCCACAATGGGGAAATTCCAGGATTGCAACAGCACAGGCATAGCAACACTCAGAGCAACAATCAGAAGGCAAGAGAAAAAACAAGAGCAGCAAGTATACATATGTACATATAAATATAAATATATATATATAGACACACAGTGCGGAGCATTGTAGCTAGATGGGATAGATATATAAATATATAAACACAGTGCGGAGCATTGTAGCTGAATGGAATAAATATATGAGTATATAAACACACAGTGCGGAGTATTGTAGCTAGATGGAATGAATATGTGAATATATAAACACACAGTGCGGAGCATTGTAGCTAGATGGAATAAATATGTAGATATATAAACACACACAGTACGGAGCATTGTAGCTAGATGGAATAAATATGTAAATATATAAACACACACAGTGCGGAGCATTGTAGCTAGATGGAATGATATGTAGATATATAAACACAGTGCGGAGCATTGTAGCTAGATGGAATAGATATATGAATATATAAACACACAGTGCAGAGCATTGTAGCTAGATGGAATAAATATGTAAATATATAAACACACACAGTGTGGAGCATTGTTGCTAGATAGATTAAATATATAAATATATATATAAACACACACAGTGCGGAGCATTGTAGCTAGATGGAATGAAACAGCACAACTGTCTACTTAGTTATCCTACATGGTATGATTATGTACCCATGCATATTCTCACCCTCCATAGCGGCCGGTATTTTCCTAGTTGTATACCAGAGGGGACCATTGTGTAAGTCTATTGCGTCTTTTGCATTCAAAACTATTAGGTTGTCACGTCTTTTTGCTATCTCTGCGAGCAGCCCTGCTTAGGTTGTACAGTCTGACAGCCGTAGGTAGGAAGGACCTGCAAAACCTCTCGGTTGTGCACCTAGGATGATGTAGTCTGCTGCTAAATGAGCTCCTCAGTGCATTCAGTATGTCCTGCATAGGGTGGAACTCGGACTCCAGCAGAGATGACAGTTTAGCCACCATCCTTCTCTCTCTTATCTCCTCCACTGGGTCAAGGCGCTGCCCCAGGACAGAGCTAGCTTTCTTGACCAGTTTGTTCAGTCTCTTCCTATCGGCTGCGGTAATGCCACTGCCCCAGCAGACCACTCCAAAAGTGATGGCTGATGCCACCACCGTGTCATAGAATGTCTTCAGCAGCGCCCCTTGTACACCAAAAGACCTGAGTCTCCTCAGTAGGAACAGCCTGCGCTGTCCCTTCTTGTAGAGTGCATCAGTATTGTGTGACCAGTCTAGTTTATTGTTCAGATGAACACCCAGGTACTTATAGGATGTCACCATCTCGATGTCTGTTCCCTGTATATTTACTGGTGCTGTGAGGGGTTGTCCTTGCCTGCGGCAGTCCACCACCAGCTCCTTAGTTTTCCTCGCGTTGATCTGGAGGCAGTTCCGATGGCACCAGTCCATGAAGTCCTGGATAAGCCCTCTGTACTCAGCTTCATCTCCGTTGGAGATGAGGCCAACGATCGCAGAGTCGTCAGAGAACTTCTGTAGATGGCAGTGTGTTGTGTTGTGTGAGAAGTCCGCAGTATAAAGGGTGAACAGGAAGGGAGCCAAAACCATTCCCTGGGGGGCCCCCGTGCTACCGATGATCGTGTCGGACACACAGTCCCGGGTTCTCACAAACTGTGGCCAGTTAGTGAGGTAGTCCAGGATCCATGATGGCAGGTGCTGGTCCACCCCTGCGCACAGCAGCTTGTCCTTCAAGATCATCGGTTGGATGGTGTTGAAAGCACTGGAGAAGTCAAAGAACATGATCCTCACCGCATTCCAGAGCTTCTCCAGGTGGGACAGAGAACGGTGAAGGAGGAAGATCACCGCATCCTCCACCCCAATGCCATGCTGGTAGGCGAACTGGAGTGGATCCATCGCTGGCCCCACCAGGGGGCGGAGGTGAGCAAGGAGCAGTCTCTCCAGGGTCTTCATCATGTGGGACATCAAGGCCACTGGTCTGTAGCTGTTCAGATCTTTGGGGTGGGAAGTCTTTGGTACAGGTACCACACAAGATGTTTTCCACAGCTGTGGTACCCTCCCCAGCTTCAGGCTCAGATTGAAGATGTACTCCACAATGCCACACAGCTGGTCTGCACAGGACTTGAGGAGATTTGCGCTGATGCCGTCCGGTCCCGACGCCTTCCTCGCCTTGATCTTCCTCAGCTCCGTCCTCACCTGGGTCTTAGTGAGGGTCAGGTTGGGGGGCTGTGTGTTGGGAGTGGGGGGGGTGTTGGCGGAGTGGGGAGTGGGCAGCAGGACTTGATGTCTTTAGAGGCAGCAGTGGTTGTTGTGCAGTCAGGGGGGAGGGCGGTTGGTCAAACCTACTGAAAAACAGATTCAGATTGTTCGCCCACTCCCTGCCCCCCGTGGCCTGGGGGGAGGTATTCTGGAGCCCAGAGATGGTTTTAAGGTTTCTCCAGACCCTGCTGATGTCGCTCTGTTGGAGCTTGTCCTCCATCTTCTTCCTGAAGCTGTCCTTGCCTTCTCTGATCTTTCTCCTCAGCTCCCTCTGTATGGACTTCAGCATCTCCCTGTTCCCCGACCTGAAGATCCTCTTCTTCTCTCTCAGAAGTGTTTTTATCTCAGGGTTGATCCAGGGTTTGTTGTTTGAGCAACACCGTATGGTCTTGGTGGGAACGGTGTTGTCCACACAGAAGCTGATGTAGTCCGTGATGGTGTGAGTGAGGCCATTGATGTCCTCACCATATGGATCGCAGAGCTGCTCCCAGGCGGTGGTTTCATAACAGCCCTTTAGAGTGTCCATTGCCTCCTCAGACCATAACTTCACTGTGTGCATGACCGGAGGTTGTCTGTGCACTAGGGGTTTGTACACTGGCCGGAGATGAACCAAGTTGTGATCCGATCTCCCGAGTGGGGGGAGTTGTGATGAGGTGTATGCCTCCTTAGTGTTTGCGTAGAATAAGTCCAGTGATACACACAAGACAACCAGTGTAACTTGATCAACTACTTTTTAAAATTCCATGCAACAACTGTTGCTTTTTTAAAAAAAAAATAAATTAAATTTTGCTTAATCCTGAAGAGTGTCAGGAAGAAGATACAAACACAGGCAGCTATCTTAAATGTTTCCAAGTACTTAAAGCGGAAATGAGGCATTAGGTATCCATTCTTTCAGTGCATTTCTTTTAATTGTGAATATTAACATTAAGTAATGAGCAAACAATCACAGTAAAGATTATAGCTTTACTGTGTACTCAGCTATTTAAAGTCAATCTAACACACATTCTCATGTTCCTCCCCAATAGAGGGTATGGATAGGATGTTACTGAACAGAACTCTTGGCAGTTAAACACTGAGTGGCAAAAATGAGTAGCAGCACGAAGGTGTATGCAGTACAAAAAAAAAAAAAAAATCCACACAGCATTCAATTACAGCAGTACAAAGAATATCTGTTTGCAATGTGGAGAGTTATTCTTATCCCATCTTGTATTAATTAGCAAAAATTAAATAAAGGCTTTGAATCAGTTCCTTTCTTGACTCAAAGTTGGAAATCTAGATAAGAAAGGAAAATAAAATTTGAAGGAAAAACCCACACTTATTTATGGAATGGCTGACACACGGGGAGCCTGAGGCTCCCCATGAATCTGTTTCTTTTATAAAAGGAAGCCAAAAGGAGGAGGGGGAGGACAGCAGTGGAGGAGGAGGGAGCGCGCCCCACAATGGAAACTGAGTGATGGCGAGACCGGCTGTTGGGAGGAAGGAGGCGCCCATGATCCACACACACTACGGAAAAACTGGACTGCATGATTAAGACTAAAACAGATAAGTGGACTCACTTCTACACATATACAGAAAATTGGCAAAAATTAAATTATTAGAAAATAGCAGACATCTTCCATTTACCTGACTTTGAGGTTCAAGGTACTTCGATTAAATTCGTATGGTGCAGGTGCATGTAAAGTAGTAACTCTGGGTAATGACACACAGGACTTTTCAAAGTCAGAAAAAGTAACAGTTAAATTCTGCAAATGGCAAGCTACCAGTGACTAGAAAAGCGCTATATAAGTGCAGGTTAGTTAGTTAGTTAGTTAGTAGAATACCTATCATCATCTGTAAAAGTAGCATTGTACCCCATGTACTATAGACAATTGAACGGATCTGATCCAAATTATGAACAACCATTATTTGCAAATCCATCCTCTAGATTGGTCATAAAACTTGGACTGGTAAACAAGGAAATGTGTGGAAGCATCCATTGTCCTAGTTGAAGAGGATTCATCCTATGGGGGGTTCCACACATCCCGCTGGTTAGACCCAAACACATGGATTGGAAAATGTTGGACATTTTGTCACCTCTCCTGGGGAATATAGCCATCCATGGAAAACCAACACCTGACCTCAACATAGAATATTCTCCTAAATTAGAAACATATGCATTGTCTCTTAACTGGGTAACCACAGCACAAAAGGCTGTGCACATTGACACCCAGAAATCTCCTAGATGACCAATCTTAACATTCACAAATGAGGGGATGAGAAAATTTGAAGCAAATTCTAAATTTGTTATGGTAAAAGGTTAAACAGATGTAGATCTAATAAAAGGAGCAGAGTATGACACTATAGAGTCTATATATATATATATATATGGTCTATAGTATAGACCATATATTCAGAAGCCCAGAAAGGTGTTAACCGGGTCATAAAAAATAAAAGCAGCAGATGTCATAGCATCATCAGTCCTGTAGGAAGCACCCTGATGACGCAGGGCCTGCAGGAAGTAATGAAGTTCTAACTCCTTGTACTCGTTGTATATCAGGATCACATATATTGATAAATGAGCTAAACCTCCAAATGCAATTTTCCGCAGTGGTAGTCATAAACAAATCTTGCACATCTCATACCTCCTCATAGAAACCAATTGCTGAGTCCAGAGGAGGAGCTGAAGACCCCAAGACGGATAATGATGATGAAGAAGACCATTGTGCTATTACAGATTATTTACAAACACAATGTGCTACTGATAATACATGAATCATACATAGCTCACCACACACACGTAGTATTCTTGCGTTATTATTTACATCATGCTAATTACGGTTAGGTAGACAGGATAATTGTGAAGGTTAGAAGCTCTAGAGGCCCAAATACAACAAGCATGGATAAGGATATCTTCTAACTTTGAACAATTTTGTTTACTACCTACTTACACTGCAAGACATAGGTCTCATCACCCAACTCATTCATTGTAACAAACCTACTGCGGAACACATAGGTCCCATTATCCAGCTCACTCATCACAACACAACCACTGCTTGTAGCTTGCACATAGCCGACAATCGTACACTCAAAGGCTGATGGGAGATAACTTACAACAGTACAGTGTCAACTACAGATGCACTGAATAAGGAAAAAACAGTACAGGCTCCAGCCAGTGTAGTGACAACCCCTCAGGCTATTATTGATCCTGTCCCAGCCGAGCCCTTTGTATCGGCACTTGAGCAAAGGTGTAGGGTGCAGGGAAGGTGCATGGAGGGGGAACCACACAATCACGACGTGTGCCTGTGATGTAGAAAAGGAGGTTGTAGGGCTAGTGACTGTATGACTTCAGTCCCTAGAAGAAGGATGGACTGGTATCCATGCACACCCACTGCACCTCCAGCATCCGGGGTGGAGCCAGATCAGCCACATGGAGGAGATGGCATTTTCCAATGCTACCCCTCACAGTGGAAGTTACAGTGGGCACAGGGGCTGGAGCTTCATCAACACCAGCATCTCTACCTCTGTCCAACTAATCATAGACCTGTGGGTGGCATCCTTGGGACAGCATCACTGAACTGTTCACTGGCTGGACTGGATGTTGTTTACTCTCTGCTGCACCCACCAGATTGTCCTATAGACCTCATGGGACAAGATGTACCTCTGAGAGCATGGGCACACAGTTGTTTTGCTTCTAATGGTACCAGTGTGTGTCTACGAGATGGGACTGTGCTCCACAGCTGCGGATACAGGAAGCAGACACAGAGGAAGGTCAAACCCCTGTCGCAACCGTGTGATGGCTGCCGCTGAACGATGCGAGCCCTGGCAAAGGTCAACCTGGTGGACAAAATGTTTTGTGGGCTTTTGTGGATTGACCCTGTTCGACCTTATGACCCTCACATGATCCACTCCACCAGACAAAGAACTATTCACATGATGATCAGGATGAGACCTCGGTGGGGGTGCAGGACTTGGTGAACAAGGACAATTATGTGACTGCAGTTCATCTGGACAAGGACCTGTTGCCTCGGTACACCCTCTTAGACATCGCTGCACCGCGCTGGGGGGGCCCACAAAGGGGGAGGCAAGGGCATCAGAACCAATGGTGTAAGCCTATCTTGGGTTGACTGACTGGGTTTACACACAATGTAGGGACCTACCTTATTCACCATCTGCTAACCGCTAGCGTCTCTCACACCATGCATGGTTGAAATGATAAAATCATGTCAAAGGGGGGAGTGAAAGGGTTTTGAAAAGTCAGAGTGCCAAATAATAATTCTGTAGGTAATCTCCCATTATGCCCTACACATATTCTGTTTGCATTCTTATGAACAAATATGTTGTGTTAAACTCTGATAAACAGGAATTAGGCAGAGCTATAGAGCCCTCTTTCTTCTCTCTCTCACTTCTTTTAGTCAGGTCTATTACATTAGTTACACACCCAAACCAACACTCACACACACACTTTTGATAGTACATTTTAGGAGATACGTAATGTGAATAGCGAATGGCCTGTTCACGTCAGCGTTAAACTGGCCAATCATACGGTTGCGTACAAGCCCATCCTATTGTATGGGGTTGGTCTAACCAACCCGAGAAGATTAATGTAAGTTGTACCCGGAAGTCGAGGTCAGTCTGGTGACGCTCCCGAGGGGGCTGTGTCACGCTGAACCCAGCGCTGCTTGCTTTACATGTGATCTCTGAATAAATGTTGCATCTTTGAATTGAAGAATTCTCCGGCTTATTCTTGGATCTTTCAATCAAAGAATCGGGATTTTAACAGTACCACTCATTAAAACTTTCAAAATAACAGCATTTATTACAACATGAACAGGGAAAAGTGTGTGTATGTGTGTGCGTGCATGTGTGCGTGCATGCATGTGTGCGTGTAATGTCCGTCAGTGCATAGTGTGCACACAGGAGACCAATGCTCCCTGCAAACATGGTCCCCACACATGGCACAGCAGACATTCTTGTGGACACTCTCAGTGCAGTCCATCTCCTCGTCTGTGGAAGAGCAGTCTGGGCTGGAATCAGTAGGCTCTGGTGCTCTGGAGGAAGAAGCCATCAGAGAACCCTGGGAACGAGTCACAGATTCCCTTGGGGCTGGAGCTGTTGACTGCTGACCTGCCAAGTTGGGTCGATGGTCATGGATGTTGTATTGCTGTGCTGGGTACACAATTTGGCATATAATCTATGCTTGTCCATGGCTGCCAGATTAGAAATGTACTTTTCTGGTACTGGGTGTATTTATAAGCTTTAGAGCAGCCGCATCTGCATAAACAAAACTCCTATCTTCTCAAACTTATTTACATTTCTGCACCATGCAATCTGCTGCACTAAAACTGTTAAAGGGCACATGGTCATGTTCTTATCTTCTATGATGAAGGGACTGAACACTCTTTGGTCTGTTGACTTCAGAGACCTCCCCTGTGGATCAGCACTTTATCATGGTGGAGGGGTTTGTTCAATGATCCCAGGAGCTATGTAGTTGAGTGCAACTTGCCCCTGGTAGGGTCTCCCAAGGCAAACAGGTCCTGTGTGAAGGGCCAGACCAAAAGTGATCCAGCTCCTATGAAAAAGTAACTACAAGGGTCCACCCTTCAGTGGGCTCACCATCTTTCACAAACTGTGAACCCCCCCCCCCCCCCCTGTATGTAGTTATTTTAATCCTAAATTCATTTCGTTGCTCACCTGTGAATGTCAAGGTGGGCAATACAGGGGCTCAAACACAGGCAGGAATACAATGCAGAAAGGATGATTTACTGGCAAAAACTGTGACAACAGAACAGCAGCACAGGGGCTGCAAACACAAAACTAAACCGAACTGACAGGCTGACGAGGAACACGGTAGAAATAATAATGACGCCACACCTGACACAGACTGGCAGAGACATATATAGACAGGGGAGTAATTAAGACAACGCATGACAGGTGGAAAGCAATTGAGGACAATGGAGAAGCACAGGATGGGCAGAGCTGAGCAGACAGAGCACATTGAGACTGAAAATACAAATGATAATCCCAACACAGAGAAACATAATAACAAAGAGCGAGGACATGGCTGAACTCATGTCCTGAAGCTAACAGAAAAACAAATATGAACATAAGGTGAGGACATGAGCACAGTCATATCCAAACCCTTACAGTGAAGCTTTGAACTTCATTTATAAGAACGCAAATCAGACAGGCATACTCAAAGCAGGTCACCGGTGTCATGTTTCAAGGAATGGGGGGGGGGGGCAGCATGCAGAGAGGCCAGGAAAACTGAATGGTGTTTGTGGTAAATTGGAAAAACTGTGGGTGTTCAACCCTGTCCCCTTGAAAACTGTGGGTGTTAAAACACCCACATCCTCCACAGGTGCGACACCCATATTTGCCTCCTTCTTGCCTTAAAACTCTTTAATACAAACCTTCTCACTGATTAACTCTTACTCAATAAAAAGTTCACCAGGCTTTAATTTTAGCATATGTTTTTGCATTTATTCCCAGTTTGACTGCACAACTAAACTCAGCCGTATTAAGGGATTTTTTTGTGATTCAGTCTGCCTGGCGGGCTATGTTCTGCAATGGAACTGACACCAATGCATGCTGTTCTATTCTATACCTAAAGTCTCTACACAGAGATCAGAAAAATGAGGAATTGAATCAAAATTTATGCTGTGTTTCTATTAAAGTGCCACATGAGGGCAGTAGATTCCATGCAATAACGTTTTCATTTAAAACCATGGCTGTCACTGACAACCAAACAAAACTCCAGTCTTCCATGTATAGGAAGTACTCTATGAGTAGCATTTAAAAACAGATATTTCATAGCTGAACAAAATCAAGCCATTCTTCTCGTCAAGGATATCTTATTACCAAACCAGGAATTTTTCTCTGCCAGTTAGGACTTTTGCTAAATAATGTAACTGAAGGGGAAATAAATGCTCAAGTTTGTGGTTTTGAGTTTGCTGGAGCCACTTTAATGCCTGATGTGAAGTCATGCATAAAAATCATGGGGAAAAAATATTGCTGGCTTTTAGTTTGTCATGGAGCTTTCTGTACAGTGTTGAACAACAAGCAACTGTTATCTGTTCTGACAGGCTGTGTTTGAGTAGTGGCACTGCTGCTGAATCCCACTGAGAGAGAGAGAGTTTTTAAAAATCCATTTATTCAAGTGAAAATAACAATGCATTACAACACAAAACTATACACATAAGCAAAAAAACAAAACAAAAAACAGACTGAAAAAAAAAAAAGAATCATCCTAATCCATCAACGAAGGTGATTTCTGAATCCTTTAAAGAAAAAAGCACACCCTTGTGGTCCCACATCTTCCGAAAGGCATCCAAGTTCCTCATTTTAACTTATCGCTAACTTGTAACTCGAGCCTTAACATGATTCTGAAAAACTTTTAAAACATCACGACTCTGCCCCCTTTCTAACTGGTCTTTTCTACTGAGGTAGATTGCCATCTTTGCTTGATCCATTAAAAAATTCAAAAGCTGTCCTTTTTCCTTCTTTTTTTTTACTATAGGAAAAACCAAAAATAAACGTGGTCAGTAAAAATTCCCCCAAACGATGTAACTAAATTATTTAATAGTCCAAACAATGACTTTAACCTGACACAGTTTAAAAAACAATGAAAAATTGTCTCTCTAATAAAGCAAAAAGGGCAACGGTCTGAAACTGTAGGGTTAAGCACAGAAACAAAAGCATTTACTGCAACAGTACCATGTAAAATGTGCCACTGCAAATCGCCAACATTTTTAGTTAATGGTGATTTGTACAGAGTGTGCTAAGCAGGTTTAACCTCTGGTTTTAATTAAAAAATACTCCCTCCATCTGCCCTTTTTAAGTTTTTCCTTTGTTTAAGGTCCTCACACATGCTTGATAAAGTGTTTTTCCAGTCACTGTGTCCAGTGGTAACCAGACTTTTCCATTCACATCCAGTAGTGGACCCAGTCTATCACAGTCAGTAAAATATGGCCGAATACACACCCTTGGGAAGTGGTCAGAATTATCAGGTGTTTCCTGTCCTTTAAGCCAGCATGCCAGAAGAGCTCTATCCACAGGTGAAAGAGCCTTCCTGAGCTTCTCCAGCACCCCACCAACCACTCGAACAGATTGGACTCCAAGTCCTCTTGCCAGGGTAGGTGCATCATCCAGATCAGCACCAGCCAGTAACACCAAGTGTTGGACCGTGGTTATTCTCTTATTCAGCATGACCTTGGATAGCACCGGCACCTCCTCCCAGGCAGCAGCCAGCTGAAAGCCCATCAATACAGGCTCTTTCAAAAGCCAATATAAGGATGTGTTCGAGTCCATCCGGCCAACTTCCATGGTTCCCCATGTTTTGAGCACACTGACATAAAAAAATGACAAACTGTTGAGGACCGACCTAGAGCAATCAATAAAAAAGAGCATTCTTCCAAATCCCAAACTGCTCACTTTACTAAAAATATAGTCTGCCACATGTCTCCAAATTAGGTTTTCTGGCCCATGAAGAAAGCTTTGTAAATACTATAGCCTAAAGGCTGATTTTCTACTAGCCAGGTAGACTAACCCCTGCCCTCCTTCTTCCTTTGGCAGAAATAAAACACTCTGGGGTATCCAATGCAGCCAGTCCTCCTCAAAAAACTGACAATAATGCTCTGCAACTTTGGCAGCAATTTGGTAGGGGGCTCTAACACTGCCAAGTGGTGCCACAAAGTAGAAGCCACCAGGTTGTTGATGATAAGCGTCCGCCCCCTATAGGACATCCGAGGCAAAAGCCAGCACCATCTCTTTAATCTAGCCTCCATGTTCTCTACGACTCCCAGTTTTTTAAAATCTCTGCAGGACAACCTAGTTGAACCCCCAGGTACCTGACCCCATGCGTCACCCATTTAAAACCAGCAGGCAGTGTCGGTTCATTTCCCTGCCAATTGCCTACAAGCAGGGCTGTGCTCTTGTTCCAGTTAACCTTAGAAGAAGAGAGTATTCCGAAACACTTGGTGATGTGAATGAGTTTTTGTACATCATTTTGATTCATTGCAGCCACCATAATGTCATCTGCATAGGCTGTAAGATGCAGCGGAATAAGGCTATCCCTTGGCCTTACTCCTGTCAACTCCCTTCTAATATAACAGAGCATGGGTTCAATAGCTATGGAATACAGCATGCCAGACATTGCACTGTCCTGCCTAACACTTCTGCACACATTAAAAGGGGCGCTTAAACCATCATTAACCTTCAGTACGCTTTCAATGTCACAATACAGGGTCTTGAACAAGGCAATAAAACTAGCAGAGAAACTAAATGCCTGAAAGGTGTTCCACAGGCATTGGTGCTCCACTTGATCGAAAGCTTTCTCTTGGTCAAGAGAAATCAACCCATATTTTAAATTCAAAGGACCAGAGACCTCCAAATAATTTCAAATCAGGGAAATGCTATTCCTAATTGATCTGCCAGGGATATAGTATGATTGATCAACATATATGACATTGCCAGTTGCTTTTCTCAGCCTATTGGCCAACACTTTTGAAAATATTTTATAGTCGGCACACAGCAGACTCACAGGTCTCCAGTTCTTAATCTCACACAACTCCCCTTTTTTGGGCAGGAGAGTGAGGACTGCTCTCTGACAGCTGAGTGGTAGTCTTCTTCTTGACACGCTGTCATTAAGGACCTCCAGTAAGTCTTTACCCACAGTAGACCAGAAAGATTTGTAGAATTCAGCAGGAAGACCATCTATTCCTGGAGCCTTTCCATTTTCCATACTCCCCAGCGCCACCTCAAGCTGTTTCAGTGTAAGTGGCTGTGCCAAGTCTGCATTGTCCTCTGCTGACACCTGGGGCAAACCAGTCAGAAAAATCTCAGACAAAGACAGATTTTCCACGTACTCACTGCAGTACAATTTTGAGAAGAAGTCCACAGCTCTCTTCCTTATCTCAGCTGAGTCTGTGAGACCACATCCATTAGCAGATCTGATGCAGTGCTTCAGTCGTTTTTGGCCATTTTTTTTTCTAGGCTGAAGAAAAATTTAGATGGTGCATCCATTTCAGTTATACACTGAAAGCGTGACCGGACTAATACACCTTGTGCTCTAGTCCCCAGCAGATCTGCCAATGTGGCATTTTTGGATTTGAGTGCCGTAAAATGGCCTCCATTTCCTGTGGGATCACACAAAGCTTGGAGTTCCACTATATCAGTCTCTAGACTTCTGATTGATTGCATGATTTCTCTTGTGACATTGAAATTGTACTGATTACGAAGCTGCTGGATTTGTATCTTTCCAATATCCTACAATTGCTGCAAAGATCTAAACTGAGGTTTTTTTGTCAGCCATTGTTTCCAAAAAAAGCTAAAACAATCCCTAAAATGGCCATCACCAGTCAGCACCGTATTAAAATGTCAATATGCACTACTGGGTTTTACCCCACTTATAAAAACATTCCCAACTAAAATAGAGTGGTCCGAAAACCCCACTGGGCACATAAAACAAGATTTAAAGGATTGCAGGTAGTGATCAAAACAATAATATCTGTTCAATCTTGCTAAAGAGATGCAGTTATCTCTACTATGAGCCCATGAATATTGTCTGTCATTTCCATGTTTGGTTCGCCACACATCAACCAGATCATAGATTTCCGCAATAGACTTTAGAATTTTCTTAGACTGAGCGTTGGGCTCCACATGATTCCTGTCCAAGTTGTTAATAGTGTAGTTAAAATCCCCCCCACAATTAAAAAGTCCATTGAGGCACAAGAACAAAGTGCATCTGCTAATTTGTCAAAAAAGATACACCTTTCCCCTGAACTTACAGGGGTGTATACATTTAACAGAATTACAGTTAAATTCTCATACTTTTCAGTCACTTTAAGTAACCTGCCTGGTACTGCCTCTTCCAACCTTATGGACTCAGACAAGAAATTCTTTGAAAAAAGAACTGCCACTCCAGCACTTACTATACTTTTATGGCTAAAAAAAGATCTCCTTCCCTTTCCCTCTTCCATTCAACCTCATATTCATTGTTACTGTGCGTTTCCTGAACAAGAGCAATGTCCACACACTTTATCTTTGAAAGATCTTAAAACAACTCTCTTTTTTACATCTCTGGCTCCATTAAGATTAAGAGATGAAATTTTGAAGCTACTCATAATTGCAAAAACAAAAAAGAAAACAACATGATTGTTTTGCCTTCTACTTTTGGGGTGCATTAGCAATTTGCGTCTTCACCTTTAGCACCAGTTTTCTGAGGCTATAAACCTCTGTGTCCCTAAGACCATCAACTCCTCTGTGGGTCATTAACCACTTGGAGGATTCAATAAATATGGATCAATTTGGGAATAAATTGTTCACATTTACATCTATTTTCCCTTTGGTTGACTCAAGAAAACTGTGTATCTGCTCAAGGGTGTAACCATTATTTTTCTGACCATCGGGAAGTGATGAGTCAGACAGTTCCTGCTCACTGTCAGATTCAGAAAAATCTTCAGAATTGCTTCCATGCACCTTCCTTTCTTTTAAGGGTTTTTTTTAAATTTTTTTTTTTATTGGGCTTTGCCCCTGGAGATTGTGACTTTGTTTTTCTTTTAGATGTAGGTACCTTAAAGACACTTTCATCTTCTCCCATTGTTTTTACACCATCATCTGTAAGATCTTCAATATTGATTTCCTCCTGCTCCTCCCCTTCTACACTGATTTGACTCTGCTCAGAAGAACCTGCAGCTGCAGTAGTCAAGCATTGTCTGTCCTGCTGCATGTTCCCTGAGCTTCCTTTTATTCCCTCTGCTCCCCCACACTGTACACTAGACTGCCCCCCCCCCCCCCAACACACGTGCTCCCAGCACTCGGAGCAGCCTCCGCCCCTGTCTCCGGGCAACTACACACCAAATGTCCCTCCTGTCCACAGCCAAAACATTTCATAGAGTGAGAGGTTGCAAAAACCACGTAATCAAAACCATCAGTTCTAAAGTTCAAAACTAAATTTAAGTCATCAGTATCGTTATTCAAAATCATAAACACTTGTCTCCTAAAAGACACAACATGTTTCAACTTATCTGACTTGCATCACGACGGAAGCATTTTCATAAATGAAGCAATCTGCCCATGGCGTGAAAGTTCCCTTTCCAGCATCTCGTTACTAACAAAAGGTGGCACATTAGACAATATTACTCTTTAAGCAGGATTTTCGAGGGGAAAAACTGCTGTATGAGTGTTTCTCAATACAATACCGTGCTCAACCACAATGTTTGCCTTATCAATTGAATCCCAAAAAGTAACAACGGCACTATTCATTCTTGAAGCCGCCTTGAGACTTTCATACCCTACAAGCTCTCCAACTGCCAAACTACAATCTTCTACCGAAAACTCCGCGCTGACCGGTGTTTTAATACCATGTCGACGGGACAGGTTACTGAAGCCGGCAGCACTGCTGCCAGGCCTGCCGCTACCTGCTATGGCGCACAGCCACACACTGGCTGCCACTGCACAGCATGCAGCACCACCAACCAAACCCCTGTGAACCCCTACAGTGCTTTGGAAAACTAATGTGAACAGTGAGAAAACATGACAGTCACCAGTGATACTTTTACAGATTAACAAACCATTGAATAAATGCCCGAAAGCACAATCCCTCTCCAATACACACTCCACTCCACAGATGCTCACGCATGCGCACGAGAGAGAGAGAGAGGGAGGGAGAGAGAGAGAAAGAGCGAACACTTATAAGCCGATTACAAAACAATTGTACAAATACATAGGCAGAGAAGAAACAGCTTGGGTGAGTGGACATGTGTACATTCATAGTGCATGCCTTGCTCGTATATTATTTGTGTCAGGTAGGTAGGTTCCTGTCAGACTCTATGCCTGATAACTTATTTAATTCTGCCTGGCTTTGAAGAAGTGGGCCGGGCCAGGCTGACAGCCTGATTCTGTACCTGTCACCATGCTCAAGGTGCGATGGGTAATCAGTATAAGGATGGCCACTCACACTCACGAACCCATTCATACACACACTCTTACACACTCACTTACCAAAATAATATTGCTCTCTTTCTTTGCAGAGAGGGTTCTGTAATGCCCCAGTGGCTCGGTGACAGTCTGCCAATCAATCAAATGCATCCCACCTCATCTCACCTGTAAATGAGAGTCTGTCCGTCTCAAGGGCCATGATAGGCTGATTGGCTCCGTCAGTCAGAGTGTCAGGCAAATGTAGATCAATGGGGACCATTCAGTACAGTTGCCTGTAGAATTCAACAGATTTCTCCACAGTCATGCACCGGCGATGGCAGATGTCACTGAAGATGGACCCAGCTTCAGTGAGCTTTTGAGTAACGCACAGGCAGTGGGGGCTGACTGACTACACATGCATCAGTACGAAGCGATATATATCTAAACAAATACAACAAAAACATATGAATGTCAATAGGTCTACAGAAACATTTTGTCAGAACTTTATATCAATAAGTAAAGACTTTCAATGTACAGGCTTTAGATAGGAATTGGCAAATAAATGGCCTCTATGTGATATACTGTATGTATAGGATTGGGCTGATTCATACTGTACATGAGCAGATGTATGAAAAACTTCAAATGACTAAATTACATTCATCAAATTTCCATACACTTCTATGTGGACGGCTCATTAAAGAGCTCCTCTGACCCACTCCTGGTTATTATTATAATCTGCAGCTTTTTTACAGGTGCTAAAGTGGAGTAAGGTGTGATAATAGAGTCAGTTTAAAATACAAAGTGGTCATTGGGTTCCTGTACTTCCAAGGCTGGACATCATGGAAGACGTCCAATGAGTTGAAAGAAACTTATGAAGATACCCCATTGTATGATGTAATCAAACACTAGCATCGACAGTTTAAATGTAGTCAGACAACGGTGGAAACGGCACCCATTCCCAGGCGACCACAGTGCACCATTAATGAAGGTACCAACTGGCAAGTGGAGGACACCATTTTGAAGGATCACCACATAATCACTTGCCAACTAGCCGAAGATATCAACATCAGTGTGAGGTCTGTAGATAAAATCATCCATGACCATTTGCCCATTTGGAAGTTGTCTGCACGATGGATCCCCTGGTTGCTCACACCTTTCCAGAAGCAGGAACAAGTCATGTGCTCCCAGGCTCTTTTGGCCATTTGCCAAGAAAACCAGGAGAACTTCTTCATAGACTAATCATGCAGGATGAAACATGGGCCCAGTCTAAGCAATGGAAGCATCATGACTCTCCACTGCCAAAGAAGGCACATGTCCAACCTTCAGCAAGCAATTTTATGCTTGCAGTCTTTTGGGATCAACATGGAGTATTGATAATGGATTTACTGGCAAAGGGTACCACAGTTGCCAGGACTTACAATGCTTCAATGCTGTAGAAATTGTGGAAGGTCATGAAAACCGAAAGGTGTGGTATACTGACCATAGTCATCCACCTCCTACAAAACAACACCCCGGTTCACAACTTGTAGGTTACCCAGATGGAAGCATGGTCCAGGGTCTATGAAACCCTTCCTCAACCTCCTTATGCTCCCGACCTTGTACCATCTGACTTCTACCTCTTTCCAATCGTGAAGTCATTTTTGATGGGCAAGCACTTCCAAGACATTGAAACACTGATTTCCTTGGCCAAGTTGTAGTTTCTGATGCAACCTGCAGACTTTTACAGATGAGGTCTCCACAGCTGCATAAAGTGATGGGAGAAGTGTGTGACCATTGATGGTAGCTATGTGGAGAAAGACTAACTGTAACAAGTTTCATTATCTTCATCTATCTTTAATGAACAGGCCCTCGTATAAACAAAGGGCAACTATAAGGGCAGTTTTTTTTTCACCATGCCAACTGGCTTTTCTCCTGCTTCCTACCACAGTCCAAAGGCATGCACATTAATTCATTTATAATTTGTGATTCTAAATAGACTCTTTTTTATCCCTTGCAGCGGGCTGGCATCTATCCAGGGTGTATCTGCCACTGGCCCAAAAGGGTTCCACAAGATAGGCTGCTTAGAGAATGAATGAATGATGACATTGAATATTTAGCCCTTATGTAGAGGAATATATTTAGCTGTCCATATGCAACTAATGGCATAGACAAAATGAAGTAGAATAAAAAGGATACAATATGTATCATTTTTTTCTTACCCCTTGTCCTGTCAAGCAGCTAGGTAAAGCAGAACAGAAATCTACTTCCCTTTTTGTGCCAAACAAATTTACTTTGCCAAAAGGAGTTTTATACAGTACATATACCTGTAATTTCCCAGTCTGGGATCTATCTATCTATCTATCTATCTATCTATCTATCTATCTATCTATCTATCTATCTATCTATCTATCTATCTATCTATCTATTTATATGTACTGTATATTATTTATAGACTCCTCTTGTAGTAACTCTTAATACTTTATTTAAATTGTTTTACCCATGATAGACCTGACCAGGGGTGGGGGTTGGGGAAGGGAGGGGTGGGGAGGGGGAAAGAAAAGAGAGAGGAACAAACACATGTGTGTGTGCATGTGTGTGTATGACAACACGTGCAAAGTGAACATACAAAGAGGGCGGCAGGTCACAGCAACACCCCCCCACCCCCCCAGAAATGCTGAGCAAGCAAGACAGCGCTGCTGACCCCCCACAGAGCACAAATGCCCCGCAGCTAGCAAGCCCAAGCCCTAGGACAGCCATGCACCGCCCCCGGAGGGATGGCCAAGGGAGGCCGGGCCCCAGTGGGGCCAACCCAAGGCACCAGAAGGCCACCCATCCGGAAATTGACCCGTGCCCCCCCCCCCCCCCCCCAGCGGAATGAACAACTAAAGGGCATGATGGGGAGCATGACACTCTAATCGCGAGATGTTCCGAGACTGTTGCGCAATAATCCAAAATGGCGACTTGCGTCGACCCTGCATAAACAGACTTTTCCACAGGTAGTGTTTTTTTTCTTTAGTAATTAATCTGCTAACTATCTGTTCCTATCTTTGTTTTTTTCATATATCATCTCGCCATCTTCTCAACGGAACTGGACGAACTTGAGAATTACATAGACGAGTTTTATTATTGCTACTTTAACATGGAGGACAACATATCTCCCAGTTCTTTCTCCTCCTCCGTGTCCAAGCAACCTAGACCCGCGGACTCTCCGAATTTAATATCCGAGAAATCACGGGACTGCTCAGAAGTTAGTGATATCCTTTTTTCTATTGAAAATAGACTTACCAGCATGGATGGTAGACTAGCGTTGGTGGAGCTGCTCCATAAAGAATTCTAGAGCGTACAGGAGAGTCAGGAATACAGCCAGGCACAGCTCGTTTCACTCTTTTTTTTCTCCACAATATCTTTATTGAACCTTTTTTTTTTTTTAACAAACATGACACAAACAATCAAACACTAACACTAAAGTACTACAAAAAAAAATGCACTAAAAACACCAACAACCACCAACAAAATCAAGTCTTCAACAATGCTGCTCTGTTTAGTCTAGACAATCCATTACATAAGTATACATATTATGTTCACCAGTTTGGAATTTACAAGGTCCACACACATCATTCACCTTCTTCTTCAAGAGTTATGTTTAAATTTTTTACATAATCAATAAAAGGTCTCCATATATTCTCAAACACAATTTCCTTTGATTTCAGTATGTATGTTATTCTTTCTAATGGAAGGTTTATTAACATCTGTCTTGACCACTGAGTCACATCTGGTCTATGAGTCTTTTTCCACAGTAGTGCAAAACATTTTTTGGCATTAAGCAAACTGAGGTCTATGAATGTTCTTTCACTTTTATTAAAGTTATGCTTTTTTGGGTACAGACCCAACAAAAACAGTTTAGGATTCAATATGATTTGTTTTGAAATTATTTTTTCAATTGTTACCCTCACCTCCTCCCAAAACATTCTAATTATTCTACATTCCCATACACAATGAAATAGGGTTCCTTTACTTTCCATGCATTTTGTGCACGTATCTGGTATGTTTTTGTTATATCTATTTAACTCCTCCGGTGTAACATACATCCGCATTAACCATTTAAAATGTATCAATTTAAGACGTACATTTATTGATTTGGTTTGAACTTCTGTACAAGCCAATTCCCATTGTTCCTCTGAAATTTCAGTTTGCAGATCTTCTTTCCAGTAGTTTAATCTTTTCTGTGAGTTTTCACTTGAGGATAGTGTCAATCAGTTATAAAACTCTGAAATAATACCCTTTCTTTTACTATCTTTCATCAACATTTTTTCCAAGGATGAGTAAATAGGTCGAGTGAGAGCTCCATTTTGATTTGATCGAATAAAGTTCCTAAGTTGAAGATATTTAAAAAAATGTGTTCTATTAAGATTAAATTTGATCCTCAGCTCTTCAAAAGACATTATGTTATCTGCACATGGCAGATATAAATCTTGAATCTTTTGAATCCCTTTTAAATTCCATACTTTAAATACAGCATCCGCTCTCCCTGGTTTAAAATATTGATTACCCCATATTGGGCTAAATTGTGACAATAAGTGTGGTTCTTTTAAATAGTTTTTAGTTTCACACCATATTTTGATCATATGTTTTACAAATGGATTTTTAACTTGTTTTTGTAATTTTTTTTGCCAAATCTGAGTATATGAATATGGGAAGAGGTAAAGGTAAATTGTATGATTCCATTTCAGTCCAGTGAGGGAGATCATTTGATGAAAAATAATATGTCATAGACCTCAGTTTTGCCGACCAATAATACAACATAAAATTTGGACATTTCAGACCTCCACGATCAAATGGTAAATATAATAAAGACAGACGTAATCTAGCCCTCCTGTTGTTCTATATAAATTCCACTAACTTTTTTTTAATTCTTGAGAATAAATCTAAAGGTGGTGGTAAGGGAATGTATTGAAATAAATAAAGTATTTTAGGTAAGATATTACTTTTAAGTATGTTGATTCTCCCGATCATCGACATTGGTAGTGACATCCATCTCTGAAGTAACTCATTAATATCTGTCATTAAGGCTTCATAGTTGACACTGGCGACTGATTCTAGCTTAGGCACAATTTGGATTCCTAAATATTTAAACTGATTTACAACATTGAATTGATTTACCTCAGGGGCTGGGTAATTTCTCTGGGTCTCATTTAGCATTAATATTGAAGATTTAGTTTTATTTATTTTATATCCTGATATTTCCCCAAAATTCTTTATTAAATTCAACAAGGTCGGAATTGATTTTTTAAGATTCGACATAAACAAAATTATGTCATCGGCATACAGGGAGATTTTATGTTCTGTTGGTCCAACTTTAATTCCATATATTTGTGAATGTAAACGTATCGCCATCGCTAAAGGTTCAATTGCCATAGCAAACAGTAAAGGTGAAAGTGGACAGCCTTGTCGACATCCTCTATTGATTTTTATTGATTTTGAAATATTGCTATTTGTTAGGATTTCTGCTGTAGCATTATTGTATATTATCTGAACCCATTTAATGAAATTATTTCCAAGTCCAAACCTTTGTAAGACTTCAAAAAGAAAGGGCCATTTGACTCTATCAAAGGCCTTTTCGGCGTCCAGTGATAGGAGAGCTGTATCCGGTGCTTCTTTATTAGAATAAATAATATTAAATAGTCCTCTTACATTATGGAAGCCTTGTCTTCCCTTTATAAAGCCATTGTGATCTCGATTAATAATATTTGGTAAAATTTCTTGTATTCGTCTTGCTAAAATTTTACAGATTATCTTAAGGTCGGCATTTAATAGGCTTATTGGTCTCATATTTTCACATTTATTAGAGGGTTTACCTGGTTTTGGCAACAGTATAATTAAGGCATTATTCATGTATGATGGTAAATTACTATTTTGAAATGCTTCTAAAACCATTTCCAAAAAAGGTTTTATTAATTTATTCTTAAATTTTTTATAAAGGTCAACTGGAAGACCATCTGGTCCTGCACTTTTTCTTGATTTCATATTATCAATGGCTAGCCCAACTTCTTCTTGACTAATTTTAGACTCCAGTATCTTCCCGTTTTCATTTGGAATACACGGTATAGATAGTTCGTTCAAAAACCCATTTAGTTTTGTTAAGTCAGATTCATTTTTGGTATCATATAATTTTTCATAGTAATCTCTAAAGGCTCTATTAATTTCTAAAGGATCTATAACTACCTGTCCATTACTTATAATACTGGTAATTGGTGTTTTAAATTCTAATTGTTTAATCTGCCATGCCAATAATTTCCCTGATTTTTCACCTTGTTCATAAAAAGATTGTTTCAATCTTAGAAGACTCGAGGCAGCTCTATTCGCTGATTTTTTTGTCATATTCAGCTCTCAAAATCAGTAATTCGTTCTCCAACCTTGGATCACTTCCTGCATACACTTTTTCTTGAAGAATTTTTATTTTATGTTCCAATTGGACTCTCTCCTCTTGAGTCTTCTTAGATTTTGAACCTGTATAACTAATAATATGTCCCCTAATAAAAGCTTTGAAAGCCTCCCACTTTACACATGCTGATGTTTGTGTAGTATTGATGTCAAAGAACTCATCTATCTGTTTTTCTATATACTTAACAAATTCCTCATCCTGAAGCCATTTATGCTGAAATTGCCATCTACCTGATTCCTTTGTCAATTTCTTATCTACATATATTAGACAGCAGGGTGCATGATCAGAGATCACAATGTTATCATAAAAGCAGTTTTGAATCTTGGACCTTAATTCTGTGAAGATCAAAAAATAATCAATACGTGAGAATGTCTTGTAGGTATTGAAATAACAAGAGTAGGCTTTAACTTGTGGTTTCATTTCTCTCCATATATCTAGCAATCTCAATTCTTTCATAAAATGATTAATGGTCATCCTACATCCATTGTGCGTACAGTCCAGTCCTGTTGATCTATCTATACCGGGATTCAATGTACAATTAAAATCCCCTGCTATTATATGTTGCCCTGTAAGTGATGATAAGATAAGAAATAAATTAGCAAAGAACTTTTGATCATCTATATTGGGACCATATAAGTTCACCAAATTTATATTTTCTAATAGCAAAGATCCTTGAATGATTAAATATCTTCCAAATTTGTCTCCAATTACATTTTTCACTTGAAATGGGACTGATGTATGTATGAGAGTCATAACTCCCCTGGCTCGGGATGAAAATGATGAGGTGAAAACACTTCCTTGCCATCTACTCCTAATTCTTTTTACATCCTCCTCTATTAGATGAGTTTCTTGTAAAAACACAATTTTTGAACCCATGTCTTTTATTTTATTCATAACTTGTTTAAGTTTTTTTAAATTTTGTAGACCTCTGCAATTCCATGAAGTTAATTTAGATTAACGCTTTGGTTTATGATCAATAGGGAGTTTGGGATTACCTTGCAGTGTAAACATGCTCATACAGAGAAGCAAAAACATGAGTGGTTGAACATTCATCCTACAAACTACACACAAACAAATTCCCCCTTCCCACATTTGTGGTAATCCCCCCAAAATCGAAAGAAAAATTCCGTCTCCCGATATAGCCATCAACCGCTCCACACCCACGAGGATCAGCCAAAGCCACTCCTTCTTCATCCTCCCAATCACCCTAACACTACTGCTTTTAATGACGTAACATTAACTCTCTTCTGTAGTTTTCCAACTTAACTCCAAAATTTTTAGCAACTTTGTACATCATAGTTTTTTTTGTTTTTTTTAATATATAATACAATCTATATTTTGTAAACTTGCTATTTGCTTCAAATCAGTCAGATGCCTGTGCAAATGCTTAAATATTCTACCTTATATTTTGTTCATGCTTAGCTCCCACCAGTCTCTTCTTGGATCTTCTTGATGAACTCCTGCGCCTCCTCTGGGGTCTTGAAGATGTGGGTTCTGCCCCCATACGTGGTCAACAGTCTCGCAGGATAAATTACACCATGACAAATCCCAAGGTTGCGCAGCTCTTTACGTACGGGATCAAACTGCTTCCTCAATTGTTGGATTCCTGTGGCCAAATCTGGGTAGAACCGCACCTGCTGGTCCTGGTGTTTAATCTCTCCTTTAGCTCGCGCAGCGTTGAAGATCTTCATCCTGTCTCTGTTGCTGAGGAACTTCATAATAAGCATCCTCGGTGGTCCCTTATCTCTCCGTGGGCCGATACGGTTTGCGCTTTCCAGAACGACTGCTGATTGCAGCTCCGCGCTGCCCAGCGCCTCCGGAATCCACTTTTCCAAAAAGGAACATGGGTCCCGACCTTCGGATTCCTCCGGTAGACCCACCAGCCTCAAGTTGTTCCGTCTCGACCGAGACTCCAAATCCAGGACATTATCTTCCAGACATTTATTTTTTTTTTCCAAAGTGCGCACCTTTAATTGAAGACCGGTGACGTCATCTTCAGCACTAGAGACACGAAGCTCCACCTGCGCCATTCGTTCTACACAGTCACCTAATTCCTTTCTCATTCCTTCCAATGCTGCCATAATCCCATCAAATTTAGAGGAAAAGTCTGCTCTCATTGAACTAATGGCAGCTAGCACTGCACCTGTGCCGTTGCCCACAGATACCGCACCGCTGCTAGCTTCCTCCGCCATATATGGAGCTTTATCTGCTGCGTCACAGACGTGAAAGTCCGTTAATTTGGACTGTTTTGGCGGTTCGCTTTTTCCTCTACCTGGTTTTCCAGCCTTAGGCTTCACCGACATATCCTCGCCCAAACGCTGGGATACATTCTGTCCCAAATGAAAGAGTTATTTGCCAATTTTTTTTTCTCCAGGAGCAGAGCAGAGTGATACATGTCCCTCTCACATGGCCGCCAAAACCGGAAGTCCCCGCTAATGCTCGTTTCACTCTTAGAAGAAAACAATAGCTTGAAAAAGTCAGTAAACACGCTAACCACGCAACTTGGCGTTGTTGAAAGAGAGAACTGGAAAATGAAGGAAACAGTTCTCAATTTGCAGTCACGAATCATGAGAGATAACTTTGCTTTTTTCCGGAATTGCTGAAAAAAAAATGAAAATCCAGAACAGCTGGTCCGTGAATTCATGTCCATGCAGCAGAAGCTGTCCCTGAAGTTACAAAGTCAATTACCTTCCACCAAATCCACTGCAAAATCCCCCAAATAAACGTCTCGGACCTATAGTTGCCAAATTTGAACATTTCAATTAAAAATTCTGGTATAGAGGCAGGGCAGTCAGCTTAAAAACACCAATTATGGTCTAAATGATCAATTTCCACAATTTCCCCTATATGCATGGCAGAGGATTGTCATGATAGACAAGCTAAAACCACAGGAAAGTCTTCTTATCACTTTCCATTAGATCTAATAAGCGACTTTTGCATTACAAGTGCGCATATGTGGACTATGTGAGTTCAAAGTTCACGACTACAAAACATTCCGGTAGCCGGCTTGCTTTTGTATACAAACTGTACTGTCACACCTGAACAATTGCCGTTTAAAGTCTGCTTTAAGCTTTAAATCTCCGTTATGCCAGGTGCACATTGTGCTGTAGTGAAGTGTGGGAATGGCATGTATCATCTAGAGCGGTGGAAAAAGCAAACTTGCAGCATACATGCGAGTAACTTCGGGACCAGCATGTGTACATGTCTGCCGCCATTCACGTTATGTACATTTCCCACGGAGCTGAAGGATCCGGACGGACGTAATTGTTGGATTAAAGCAGTAAGTCTAAATTATAATGTAATTAAATAGTCTTGTGTATTGTTCAAGTTCTAGCGAAATTGACACAAGTTTAAACCTTGAAGTAGTAGGTACGGACAGGCAGGCAGGGATCTAGGATATAGTTCTTAGTATATTGGTAATGAAGCTTGATCTACACACACATGTAATTAAGGCCATTGATAAGTAGGCTGGTATAAAATAAAATTGCAAATCATTGAAAATGTGTGGTACTTAAGCTATAGTAGTATCGACCTGTAGATCTAAGTAAGCAGGCTATGCCTTGTGGTGAAATTTACTCAAAATGACAAAACCAAAGTTGAGCTGTCAAACCACTCGCTTACCTTCTTTGTAGTTGTTTCGGAGTCTCGCAAGTAAGGGTGCTTGGCCTTTTGACAACAGAAAATCTGCTTTGTCAGTGTACATACAGGGGGGCCATTTTGGCCAATTTCTGCAATGTGGCCTGGAATGCAAGCGCAACTAGTTGTGCCCTTCAGAGGTAAAGTGGGCTATCCCACAAAACCATTATTTTGAGAAAATGAGCTCTAAAGTTGAAATATTCTCAAAAAATCAGTGTGCCTATATCATTAAAAAGTTACCCCCTATATATATATATATATATATATATATATATATATATATGTATATATATATATATATATATATATATATATATATATATATATATATATATATATATATATATATATATATATATATATATATATATATATATATATATATATATATATATATATATATATATATATATATATATATATATATATATGTATGTATACATATATGTATGTATATGTATGTACACTACCGTTCAAAAGTTTGGGGTCACCCAGACAATTATTTTGTGTTTTCCATGAAAAGTCACACTTATTTACCACAATGAGTTGTAAAATGAATAGAAAATATAGTCAAGACATTGACAAGGTTAGAAATAATGATTTGCATTTGAAATAATAATTTTTTCCAGATACTCAACCTGCTCAAAGGAAGGTCAGTTTTATAGCTTCTCTAACCAGCTAAACTGTTTTCAGCTGTGCTAACCTGATTGCACAAGGGTTTTCTAATCATCCATTAGCCTTCTGACGCAGTGAGCAAACACATTGTACCATTAGAACACTGGAGTGATAGTTGCTGGAAATGGGCCTCTATACACCTATGTAGATATTGCACCAAAAACCAGATATTTGCAGCTAGAATCGTCATTTACATTAGCAATGTATATTAGATATTAGAGTGTATTTCTGATTAGTTTAAAGTTATCTTCATTGAAAAAAACAGTGCTTTTCTTTCAAAAATAAGGAAATTTCTAAGTGACCCCAAACTTTTGAACGGTAGTGTGTGTGTATATATATATATATATATATATATATACACACACATGCATACATACATACTTACATACATATACATCCAACGTTTATATCCCATACATTAAAAAAAAATAAATAAACATGTCATACACACCATGGTATCACTAAACAAATACTCTACATTGTCCTTTTACATACAGTATATATTTTCTTTTTTTTAAACTCCCCCTTCTCTCTATTTCTCTTTCGATCCTACAAGTCTGAACTGAGTTTTGATCTAAAAACATCTGTTTTCACCAGCATTTCAGTCAACGTTTGCCAATGGAGCTTAACTTCGGCTGACTTAGGCAAACTCTGCATAACTTAGCCCAGCACTCAGGAACTATTACAAACTGAGCGCAACTTTCACCAACGTTTATTTCCAATCGTCAGCAAATTTTCAGCATGTTGAAAATTTTCAATGAATATAACTTTAGCCAGCGTTTGCCAACAAACACCAACTATCATTAACTATTATCAGCTTTTGCCAGGAGAGCCAGACGTTTGCCAAAACATTAGTAAAAGTTGGTCCAAACATTGTAGTGTGAATCCACCCAAAAAAGCAGGTCCAGGATGGCAGGAAGCCTCCACAAACGCTGATCTTTATATGAGCGTTGACTGACATTGATATCAGCTGAACTGCGCTAAGTATTTGTTTGCTGAACTTAACCTAAGTTGGCAACTGCTACACATATGCTATCCTAAGTTGGCAAAAGTTTGACAATGCTGAATGCAACGCTGGAAAATGCTAGCAAAAGTTCGTAAAAGTTTGTAAAAGTTTGCAAAAGCTGGTGTGTGCTCACAAACGTTATTTCACCAACGTTTGGGCTGATTTCTCAAAACATCAGTAAAAGTCGGTCCAAACGCTATAGTGTGAACCCAGCTTAAGTGCTGACAGCCATCCAGCTGAATCCACCTAACATGCCTGATAGCTGGTCAGAGCTTATGGAACAATTGAGGAGAGAAGGGATTCTGTAACCTGCTGACTGTGAGTTAGCTTGTAGGCCTGTCGTGGCTAGTTAGCTGTGTGGTTGACACTAGGTTTAACAGAGCACATGTCATGATTGTGCAATAGCTTGCTAACTTGCTGCTTGATAATATGCTGTTACTATTATAGGCCTTTAGCATTGCATTCACAGATCAGAATCAGAATCAGAATCAGAATCAGCTTTATTGGCTAAGTATGCACAACACATCCAAGGAATTTGACTTTGGCTAAAATCTTGCTCTCGTTGTTCAGGTGGAGGATTTAAATAAGATTTAAATAAGGATTCAATGACAACAGAGTATGTACAGTAAATTACAGTCTGTCCACGTTTCTATAAAAGGATGCAAATATATACAGGAATATATGCAGTTATTTACTCAGACTATCCACACTTTGCAGAAATATATGAAAAAATATACAGTCATACAGTATTTCAATGTGAACTCAGATTCAATGATATAATGTGAATGAAGTAAAAAGCAGTGTGAGAGTTATGTGCAATGTAAGAATGGATGAAAAGTCATGAGTACAGCAACAGGTAGGACTAGACAAATGTTAGGAGTTCATCAGAGTGATGGCTTGAGGAAAGAAACTGTTCCTGTGACGGGT
The DNA here is from genome assembly GCA_020510985.1 of Pholidichthys leucotaenia. Classification (NCBI taxonomy): domain Eukaryota; kingdom Metazoa; phylum Chordata; class Actinopteri; order Cichliformes; family Pholidichthyidae; genus Pholidichthys; species Pholidichthys leucotaenia. The sequence goes on along the minus strand of CM035838.1, from coordinate 59,381,591 downwards.
GGTTTTGACCTTCAGTGATCTGCGACCAGAAGATAGAAGTTCAAACAGTTTGTGGCCGGGGTGTGACGGGTCAGCACAGATGTTTCCCGCCCGTTTCCTGGTTATGGACCGATATAAGTTCTCAATGGAGGGTAGGTCGGTACCAATGATCCTCTCCGCAGACTTAATGATCCGCTGCAGTCTGGTCTTGTCCTGTTTAGTGGCAGATCCAAACCAGACAGTGATGGAAAAGCAGAGGACAGATTGGATGATGGCGGTGTAGAAGACAACCAGCAGCTCCTGAGGCAAATCAAACTTCTTGAGCTGACGCAGAAAAAATAACCTCTGCTGGGCCTTTTTCCGGACAGTGTCTATATGGGAGGACCACTTCAGGTTCCGGGAGATTGTGATACCCAGAAACTTGAAGGAGTCCACAGTGGACACTGTGCTGTTGAGGATGGTGAGTGGGGGGAATGAAGGAGGATGTCGCCTGAAATCCACAGTCATCTCCACCGTTTTGGATGGGTTAAGTTCAAGATGGTTCTGGCCGCACCAGAGGATCAGCTGCTCCACCTCCCGCCTGTATGCAGACTCATCACCATCCCGGATCAAACCGATGACTGTGGTGTCATCCGCAAACTTCAGGATCTTCACTGAAGGGTCCTCTGAGGTGCAGTCGTTGGAGTAGAGGGAGAAGAGCAGTGGGGAAAGGACACACCCTTGGGGGGCGCCAGATAAAGGAGTACTGTTTATTAATTTTCTATATGATGATGTTACATTTATTTTTATTTATTTGCACTTTTGGTTATTTAATTTTATGTGAATGTGCAGCATTCAGCAAAATATTTTAATTGCTCAAAAAGAATGTGGAGCCTTAATTTTAAAGCGCCAAGTGTGATGTATATAAAACATTTGTGTTTATGAATGTAAAATGTTAATTCATGGTTAAATTGAATTACATATAAAGAAAATCACTCATAGTTTATGGTAAATGTTAACAATGTATTAAAAAGGGTTAAAAACTCTACAATACTGAATGTACAAGATACCAAGAAATTCATTATGATTTTATCATGAAAGTATTACTGTTCAATTGAGATTCTTGATCTATATTTATATGGCCATAAAATGAGTATGTGTGAGGATCTCTATAGTAATAGCTTGTTTTATACAGGCTAGGTTTTTTTTAAAGAGGCCCTGAACACAGTGATAGAGAACTGGAACCTGATTTCTCCTTGACGGGGGAGATGGCGAGCAACCCTTGAGACGATCACTTCCTTTTCCCTTGGAGGTTTTGGCCAAGATGCATCTAGAGGAAGATTCCATCCACCTCTTCATCCCCGCTGGTGCACCAGTGGGGTAGGATTGCAGCAGACTAAGTGACTTGACTATAAAGAGCTCTAAGTGAACACCTGCCCTTTACTCATGACAGAAAACAACTGATTAACTGAAAGAAACAGCCCAAAAAACTGTGAATGGGGTTTTCTTTTATTTTTGGAAAAAAAAAAGTTTTAAATAAGAGTTGTTCATTCCTGTCAACATTTGTCATTTGTTTGCTTATCTAATGTTTTACCCCTCCTACGAGCCTAGACACTGGTCCATTACAGACATATATTATCTGTCCCACAAACGGGTTACATTTGTTTTTCATTTGACCTTAAATATTTTATTTGCTCCATGAAAAAATTCCACTGCCTTTTCTATAAAATTCACTAGTTCAATTTTACCACCAAATGTGATCCTTGATATATGTGTGGTCTTCAGTTGTGGGTATCTGTACAGACACCAAGGCTCATCAATGACAGAAAATTATTCATTACCTCAAGGTTGAGTTACTAAGCCCACAGTCTCAGGCTTCATGTGGCTTGCAAAGTGATTCTCTCTTTTTTCCCGATGCTCTCAGGGTAAAATCAATGAGGCTTACTGCAGTCAGATATTAGCTGTTTTTCCAATTCATTTATGATTTGAAACACTTGATGCCCAAACACATGAAGAAGTTGACACTGAAAATATAGCCTTGCCAGTCTGTATTTTGACCATGTTGATATTTTTAATTACATTATGTAAAGTTAATTATTTGACTAACATGTTAATTCAATCAAACGTCCCTTTAACCTTTTGAGTGTGAGATTTTGTGTGCCCCTAGTGGCAGAGCGCAGCGCTGTGCCTGTCATCTCACTCTGACCTGATCGGCTCCATTGAGGATTTGTACTGATTTGTACTGATCTGCCAGTTTCAGAAGGTGGCAGACATCCCTTGGAGGACTCAATGGATGACACGTAATACACCAAAGAAGAAGAACTCCTCATTTCCTTTTCCTGTTTTTAGCATTTCAGCCCAGAAAGCTAATATGGCTGCCGTCCGTCATCGTGCACCGTCATTTAGTTGGCTTTGTACACGGAAAATAGCCGTGGGATACAAGCGAAATTTATGTGGGATAATCATAAGACTTTGTAGATGTGATAGAGAGCGTAAATGACCGACAGAACGCAAAATAACAACCACGATGGGTGAAAACGCAGCGACCACGGCAGTGAACGAGTCCCCTTAGCCGCCGGTAAGTGAGGAATTTGTGTTTTTCTTAATATTGCACTGATTTCTTGTTCATATACTTTGAAGATAAGATGATGAGGTACCTCTGTACAAAAAACGGTGTCAAAAGACTGAACTATTCTTTGTGTAAATACGTCCAAAGTCCAGTTTTGACTGAGTTATGAAATTTTAAAGAGGTGCCATAACATTATGCAAATTAGATGCGTAAATTTATTCCTATCTGAAACTTTGGATCATATTTTACATCTTTCTAATAGACAGTAAGCCATTCTCTCTTACCACTTTCAAGTTATAGCCTTGGAAATCTGAACTATTTTATTGACAAAAAATATTTACCACTCTTGACCACTAGGGGTTATGTCGCAATTTGGCGACAGACACACTCAGAGTTTTAACTCATGTTCACAAGTGTGCCCACTGTTTAAATGACATAAGAACCATTTCAGGCCAGTTAAAGCAAAGCATGAATATATCCACATGCGGCAATCATTGGGCTCCAAGCAGCTGTAGACTTCAAGGTTTTGTACTGTTTATCAACAGCATTTACAGTGCATCCGGAAGGTATTCACAGTGCTTCACGTTTTCCACATTGTGTTATTACAGCCTTATTCCAAAATGGATTAAATTCATTTTTTCCCCTCAAAATTCTACACAGGATACTCCATAATGACAACGTGAAAAAAGATAAAAAACTAAGAAATCACATGTACATATGTAAGTATTCACAGCCTTTGCCATGAAGCTCAAAATTGAACTCAGGTGCTTTCTGTTTCCACTGATCATCCTTGAGATGTTTCTACAGCTTAATTGGAGTCCACCTGCGGTAAATTCAGTTGACTGGACATGATTTGGAAAGGCACACACCTGTCTATATAAGGTCCAACTGTTGACAGTGCATGTCAGTGCACAAACCAAGCATGAAGTCTAAGGAATTGTCTTTAGACCTCTGAGACAGGATTGTCTCGAGATACAAATCTGGGGAAGGTTACAGAAAAAGTTCTGCTGCCTTTTTTTTTTTTTTAACTTTCCTTTTATTTAAGATTTTTGTTTTTCACAAACAAACAAAAAAGAACAACAAAAAAGACAAATCAAGAAGAAGCAGACATGTATGAAGTAAAATTTTACAATTTTCTTTGTTTCAGGTAATAGTTTCATTTTTTTCCAGTATTTCTCAGATTTTCCATAGGCAAGTCTAAAGTGAAAGTCAGTCGTTCCATCGTGTTGATTTCTTTAACAATGTCTATCCAGCCTAAAAATATTGGTGGTGTTCTACACAAGACCATTTTAACTTATCATCTTCAGACATTGTTATATTATTCACTTTTTCCCATCTACCTTTAATATACAGTGTGGGAGAAAGGAAAAAAAAAATCTTTTCCCTTTGTAAATATAAATGTACTCTAGAAATTTTTTTTCTTTTTCCCCTCCTCTCCCTTTCCTTCTCTCCCCCCCCCCCAAAAAAAAGGTATGCAAACGAGTGAGGTCTGGGAAACAATACTACAAAGATAAATGTATACATACATATATATGTATATACATACATATATACACATGCACACATACAGCATTTTTTAATCACATAAATTATACACAATTTTGAAAATATGTTAATCTTAAATCTCTGAATAGTTACAAGAGTCCCATTTTCCCCAATATTTCTCCCCTTTGTCCTGTTGAAGCCGAAGTCTGAAGGCCATCTTCTCCATTAGTTCATTAGTTCAATAGCGTTCACTATTTTAATGAAAAGAACAATAGTTGGGGAGCTTCTCTGGAGCCAGCATTTTGTAATGGCTTTCTTACTTGCTGCAAGAAATATCTTCACCAAGTATCTGTCCCTTTTAGAAATGTAATTTGGAATTATTCCCAGGTAAAGGTAAGAGAAAGGAAAATCAGGTTTGTGTCCCACAGTCTCTGAAATAAGGTGTCCCACATTCCCCCAAAAGGAATGAATATGTGGACATAACCAAAAAATATGAGCATGGTCTGCCAAAGTAGATCTACACTCCGTCCAGCATGACTGTGAAGACCTGCTGAGTTTTGATTTTTGACGGGGGGTTATAAAAAACCTAATCAGAGACTTTCAACAGAAGTCTCTCCAAACTAAAGAGTTGGTGGTGCAGCAATGAGTCTCCCATACTTGATGCCACTCCTCCTCTGTTATGACCACATCAGACCGTTTCCTCCCAGCATTGCTTAATGTATGTTGTGAAATTTTATTCATAACAGTAAGGGCCCTATACAGATTTCCCATAATGCCTTTAATAGTACTAAAATTATATGCATTGATAAATATTTGTGTAAATCTTGAGGGTTTGACTAAACCAGTACTTCCTGTTTCTTTAAAAAAAAATAGTGTCAAACTTGCAAGTAATGGTAAAAGTCAGCCTTTCCCACTTCATAGCGCTGACAAAGAACTTCAAAACTACTGAATGTATCCTTTTCTATCATTCGACACAGAGCAGTAAGGCCTCGCTGAGCCCACAGGCAGAACCTATGGTCATGCAATGCCCGGGGGAAGTGTAGGTCATATGCTGGCCAACTTGACAGTTTGATCTCCCTCTCTATATGGAGTCTCTTAATAACTTGGGACCAGATTTTTATAGAGAAAATCAAGCACCAATTTTGCAGCTGAGGAGTATTGTTAATTTTATTAGGACATCCCAAAACTGACTGAGTAGGAAAACTCATCAGAGACAACTTGATGTCCTTCCATTTTGCTTCATATACTGGATTACACTAACATACCAGAGACCTCAACTGTGCTGATACATAATAATCTCTCAAACACAGCAGGGACAAGCCTCCCCTCTCTCGTGGCAGCTGCAGAGTCGAATATCTCCCTCTAGGTCTCTTGTTATTCCAAGTAAACCTTGATAAACGTTTATCCCATTCCCTCGTTCTGCTGCTTTGAAGGTCCCAATGAGCACAGTGGCCTCCATCATCCATAAATGGAAGTAATTCGGAACCACCAGGACTCTTCCTAGAGCTGGCCGGCCGTCTAAACTCAGTGATCGGGGAAGAAGGGCCTTAGTCAGGGAAGTGATCAAGAACCCGATGGTCATTCTGTCACTCTGTCAGAGGTCCAGCGTGCTTCTGTGGAGAGAGGAGAACCTTCCAGAAGGACAACCATCTCTGCAGCAATCCACCAATCAGGCCTGTATGGTAGAGTGGCCAGACTGAAGCCACTCCTTAGTAAAAGGCACATGGCAGCCCACCTGGAGTTTGCCAAAAACCACCTGAATGACTCTCAGACCATGAGAAACAAAATTCTCTGGTCTGATGAGACAAAGATTGAACTCTTTGGGGTGAATGCCAGGCGTCATATTTGGAGGAAACCAGGCACCACTAATCACCAGGCCAATACCACCCCTACAGTGAAGCATGGTGGTGGCAGCATCATGCTGTGGGGCTATTTTTCGGGGCAGGAACTGGGAAATTAGTCAGGATAGAGGGAAAGATGAATGCAGCAATGTACAGAGACATCCTGGATGAAAACCTGCTCCAGAGCGATCTTGACCTCAGACTGGGGCGATGGTTCATCTTTCAGTAGGACAATGATCCTAAGCACACAGCCAAGATATCAAAGGAGTGGCTTCAGGATAACTCTGTGAATGTCCTTGAGTGGCCCAGCCAGAGCCCAGACTTGAATCCAATTGAACATGTCTGGAGAGATCTGAAAATGGCTGTGCACCGATGCTTCTCATATGGGCCAATGTAACCCAGCTGAGAAAATGACCCTTTTTCTCAGATTTCATTTGTATTAATGAAAGTGTGTGATTTTATTTTGAAAACCGATTATTTTGGAGAAGAGGAAGTGTGATCCTCGTTATCCAACTTTTAAATTCCCGTTTAATGGTCACATTGGGTGATCTGGGTCTTCCCATTCGTTAAGAGTGATATTAGCCCCGCCTTCCGAGTAGAGGCAGCAAGCGCGCACTCGGGTTTCGGTCCTTCACGATATGAGAGCGGACGAGAGAGGCTGTGAGCGGTCTGGTTCACACTGATACCTCTTCTTGGTGAGTTAATTCAGAAAGATGCTATAAATGGATCTAAACACTCTCCAAACGCTAATTTGCAACCTCTATTATCCTAAGTTGACGGGAACACGAGCTTGAGAGGCCGTGAAGCAGTGACTTTTGCTGTGTTCACACTGAGACCTCATCTTGGTGAGTGAGATACATGCTAATGTTAGCGTTATGCTAATGCTAATCGCGAGTGGATTTTTTTTCCTGTTTAAAAGCAATGGAAAAGGCTGTCTTTGTGTCTGTATGGTTTTCCTAAATGTGATTTCAGTTCCCAACAGTATGCTGAAGTACTTTTAGTTCTTATGCACTATTTCTGTCAAATGAAATGTGTAGTTTGATGCTAAAAGCACATGGTCTTGGTCTCCTATGTAAAAGCAAAGGTTATGCTAAACCCAGTAGCTCAGACCGGGTTTTACTGATTTTAAAAAGGGGATATTGGAAGTAATGGGACAGTATATTCCCTGGTTATGTGATAAATTAATTGTAATTCAGTTCATGAATTACAAAGACAAGGTTAGAAAGGATTAATCATAATTTCATGGTTAAGTGATGTAGAGATAAACAGAGGAATTCATTTAATTGGTTACATGAAAAAAAGGGTATTTCATGTGCTACCAGAGAGATTGTGAGAAAAGAAAAAGAACACATGCATGTAAGATGTAAGATGTGAAATGTAAGATATTACTATATTGCTGGATTGTAATAATAGTAATATGAGAGAAGAATTTAAACACTAAATAATTTAAACACTGTTATATAAGAAGGGGTTGGAAGACGAATTACTCTAGCTGTAAACAATAATACCATTATTGTTGTGCAGGCTAGGTTTTTTTGGTTGCCGACCAAAAACCTTCTGGATCCTGGATTTGCTCCGAGTGGAGATGACGAGCCTGACCCGAGATTGAACCGAGATTGAACAGAGGTCTGACCATGGTCTCGATTGAAGCACATCCCTCCTGTCTCCAGTGCACAACATTTAAGTGGTAACAACTCAAGCTGCCACTTTAAAAGAGGAAAAGAAACCTGAGCCGGGAGATACAAGATATCTTGACTGGTCAAACGGCTAAACCAAACGGTCAAACAAACACTGAGCTCAGTAGGACATTTTTGGGGTTTTATTTCATGCCGGCCGTTGTTATATTTGTATATTTGTAAGTTGTTTGTATATTTTGTCCCTTTAATCTTTAATAATAACAGATATGAATTGCTCATTTCCTGCCTCCAGCTATTTCATTCCACATTCACTTTAATTCCCTATTGTAACCCTTACGAACCTAGCAACTGGTCTACACTTAATTATTTCCCTTACCTAATTAACATAAGGCAAGGGTTACACCAAACTGCCCCAAAATTGGTGTGCCAAGCTTGTAGCATCATATTCAAAAAGACTTGAGGCTGTAATTGCTGCCAAAGGTGCATCAACAAACTATTGAGCAAAGGCTGTGAATACTTGTGCACATGTGATTCTTTTTTTTAGTTTTTTAGTTTTTTTTCCACAATATTTTTTATTGAACCTTTTTTTTTTTACAAACATGGCACAAACAATCAGACATTAACACAAAAGTAATTAAAAAAATTAAAAAGAACAATAACAACTACAAAAAAGTATAATAAAAACAACAACAGCAATTAACAAAAACAAGTCAACAACAATGCTCCTCTGTTTAGTCTAGGCAATCTATTACATAAGAATACATAATATACATTCACCAGCTTGGAATTTGCAAGGTCCACACATATCATTCACCTTCTTCTTCAGAAGTTATGTTTAATTTCTTTACATAATCAATGAAAGGTCTCCATATATTCTCAAACACATTTTCCTTTGATTTCAGTATATATGTTATTCTTTTTAGTGGAGGGTTTGTTAACATCTGTCTTAACCACTGAGTCACATCTGGTCTATGAGTCTTTTTCCACAGTAGTGCAATACATTTTTTGGCATTAAGCAAACCGAGGTCTATGAATGTTCTTTCACTCTTATTAAAGTTATGTTTTTCTGGATACGGACCCAACAAAAACAGTTTAGGGTTCAATGTGATTTGTTTTGAAATTATTTTTTCAATTGTTACCCTCACCTCTTCCCAAAACATTCTGATTTTTCTACATTCCCATAAACAATGAAATAGGGTTCCTTTACTTGTTCAACTCCTCTTGACTAATTTTAGACTCCAGTATCTCCCTGTTTTCATTTGGAATACATGGTATAGATAATCCACCCAAAAACCCATTTTGTTTTGCTAAGTCAGTTTCATTTTTTGTATCATATAGTTTTTCATAATAATCTCTAAAGGCACTATTAATTTCTAAAGGATCTATAACTACCTGTCCATTACTTACAATACTGGTAATTAGTGTTTTAGATTCTAATTGTTTAATCTGCCATGCCAATAATTTTCATGATTTTTCACCTTGTTCATAAAAAGTTTGCTTCAATCTTAGAAGACTCGAGGCAGCTCTATTCACTGATTTTTTTGTAATATTCAGCTCTCAGAATCAGTAATTCGTTCTCTAACTGTGGGTTACTTCCTGCATACACCTTTTCTTGAAGAATTTTTATTTTATGTTCCAATTGGACTCTCTCCTCTTGGGTCTTCTTAGATTTTGAACCTGTATAACTAATAATATGCCCCCTAATAAAAGCTTTGAAAGCCTCCCACTTTATACATGCCGTTGTTTGTGTAGTATTGATATCAAAGAACTCATCTATCTGTTTTTCTATGTACTTAACAAATTCCTCATCCTGAAGCCATTTATGTTGGAAATGCCACCTACCTGGGTCCTTTGTCAATTTCTTATCTACATATACTAGACAGCAGGGTGCATGATCAGAGATCACAATGTTATCATAGAAACAGTTTTGAATCTTGGACCTTAATTCTGTAGAGATCAAAAAGTAGTCAATGCGTGAGAATGTCTTATAGGTATTAGAATAACAAGAATAGGCTTTGACTTATGGTTTCATTTCTCTCCATATATCTAGCAATCTCAACTCTTTCATAAAATGATTAATGGTCATCCTATATCCATTGTGCGTACAGTCCTGTCCTGTTGATCTATCTATACTGGGGTTCAATGTACAATTAAAATCCCCTGCTATTATATGTTGCCCTATAAGTGATGATAAAGTGAGGAATAAATTAACAAAAAAGTTTTGATCATCAATATTGGGGCTGTATAAGTTCACCAGATTTATATTTTCTAATAACAAAGATCCTTGGATGATTAGATATCTTCCAAATTTGTCTCTAATTACATTTTTCATTTGAAATGGGACTGTTTTATGTATGAGAATCATAACTCCCCTGGCTCGGGATGAAAATGATGAGGTGAACACGTTACCTTACCATCTTCTCCTAATTCTTTTTACATCCTCCTCTATTAGATGAGTTTCTTGTAAAAATACAATTTTTGAATCTATGTCTTTTATTTTATTCATAACTTAAGTTTTTTAAGATTTTGTAGACCTCTGCAAATCCATGAAGTTAAATTAAGATTAATGCTTTGATCTATGATCAATAAGGAGTTTGAGATTACCTTGCAATATGAACATACTCTTACAGAGAAGCAAAAACACGGATGATAGAACATTCATCCTTCAAACTAAACAAAAACAAATTTCCTTTCCCCACATTCATGGTAATCCCCCCAAAGTCAAAATATTACGTCTCCCGTTATAGCTAGTGACTGTTCCACACCTGCGAGGATCAGTCAAACCACTCTCTCTTTCTCCTCTCAATCACCCTGACACTACTACTATTCTTATAACATTAACTCTCTTCTGTAGTTTTTTCAACATAACTTCAAAGTTTTATAGCAACTTTGTACATCATAGCTTTTTTTTTTTTAAAATATAGTCTTTATTTTGTAGACTTATTATATGTTTCAGATCAATCAGATGTCTGTACATATGCTTAAATGTTCTACTTTTGTCATGTTCATGCTTAGCTCCCACCAGTTTCCTTTTGGATCTGCTTGATGAACTCCTGCGCCTCTTGAGGGGTCTTGAAGGTGTGGGTTCTCCCCTTATATGTGACCAGCAGTCTTGCCAGATGAATTACTCCATGACGAATCCCGAGGTTGCGCAGCTCTTTGCGGGCCGGGTCGAACTGCCTCCTTAATTGTTGTATTCCTGTGGCCAAGTCTGGATAGAACCACACCTGTTGATCCTGGTATTTAATTTCCCCTTTAGCTCGTGCAGCATTGGTGACTGTCATCTCTTCTCTGTAGTTGAGGAACTTTATAATCAGCGTCCTTGGTGATGGCTTATTATCTCTCAGTGGGCCGATTCGGTAAGCTCTCTCTAAACTGACCGATGACTGCAGATCCGCATTATTCAGCACTTCTGGAATCCACTTTTCCAAAAAGGAACATGGGTCTGTCCCTCCGTTCCTTCTGGGAGGCCCACCAACCTCAAATTATTCCGTCGCGAGTGGGATTCCAAGTCTAGGACGTTATCTTCCAGACTTTTGCATTTTGATTCCAGTGTTTGCAGTTTAGATTGTAGGCTGGTGACGTCATCTTCAGCGCTTGAAATTCGGAGCTCCACCTGCGACACTCGCTCCATGCAGTCGTTTATTTCTTTTCTCATACCTTCTATCGCTGCTATAATCCCATCGAATTTAGACGAAAAGTCTGTTCTCATGGAGTTAATGGCTGTAAGCACTGCATTTGTCTACTCTTCAACTGTTCCCGCTCCGCTGCTGGCTCCCTCCTCCGCCATTGCCTCTGGAGTTTTCTCTGTTTCGCCTCGAGCGTGAAAGTCTGTTAGCTTGGCTTGTTTTGTCGAGTTACCTTTTCCTCCACCTAGTGGTGGAGTGGCTCAGTGGAGTGGTGGCTCAGTTGGTAGAGCATCCGCCCCACACCCGGGAGGCAGGGGTTCAAGTCCCGGCCGGGTCATACCAAAGACCATATAAAAATGGTGCTTTCTGCCTTCTAGCATGGTGCTCCGCATAATGGAATGGGGAAAGTAAAGTTACACACAGAGCTACCAGAGGACTGACCCCCCGCTGTAGCTTTCACTACTTACAGTAGCTGTGTGGCCTAGGGTCAGAGAAACGGAGATAGGCGCCGCCCATATACACCTTCAGGTGTGAAGGGATTAACTAACTAACTAACATTCAACTAATTAGCACATGTAAGGCAGTATGCAAGTGCACAGCCTTTGCAGATATTTTTTTCTTACACCTGCAGCACACTGTATGTGTTTTACAGTCCTTCTTTGGCTGGCAGAACTGACATCTCTTCCTCTTACTTGCCCCAGCTGGGGCAGCGGCTGTGGCAGCGGCTGTGGCAGCTGGATCCTCAGGTTGATCAGGAGTTCCTGCACTCTGAATAGCTTTCACAACTGCTGCAGAGGCTTCTGTGCGGGGGACATGCTTCCTTCTTTCAATGAGTGGAGTTACAAGTGCCTTTCCTAGCTGCTCCAGAAACACCCTCCTCTTGTTCTGCTTACGAGGCATCCAGGTCGGGTTGAGCTCTCTCCAAATCACAAAGGCATTGTAGGAGGAAACATCAATGATGTTGTGGAAGATGACCAGGGGCCAGCGGGCAGTCATCCTTCTGCAGTTGTATGTCCCAGTCACCTTATCTAGGTTGTCCACACCTCCTTTGTTGCAGTTGTAGTCTAGGATGATGGCTGGCTTCCTGTCTTCACGATCGCTAATGGCAGCGTCTTTGTGCTGTGTGCTCAGAAGTACTACATTCTTGTTTCTTGTTTGTTAAAAGGAAAGTCTTTCTTTCAGCTTCAGGATTTTCTCCTTCTTCTTCTGAAGATGTTTCATCATGCTCTGGGTTGTATTCCTTCCTATCTTCTTCTGATACATCCTCCACTTCCTCTTCTGAATCAGAGTTGTCTTGCTGGACATCTGAAAAAAATCAGCTCTATAGCCTGTTCGACGGTATAACGCGCACTCATGGCTTCAGCACAGAGAGAATTCGGGGTACTGTCATCTGCAGCACCTTTATAACCTCTGGAAATCCACCTGTCTTGTCTTGTTTACGTCTGCTACTGATTGATCTAAGACCGATCAAAGGCACTGCAGTCCACGAGAAGGTCACCTGTCTTGTCTTGTTTACATCTGCTATTGTGTTGTTTACATCTGCTACTGATTGATCTGAGACAGAACTAAAACATTCTCACATTCTGCGGTGTGTAAATAACTCAGTGACTGTGATTTCAACTCAATTTGACTGTCGGGTCATTTTGACCCCAAGACGACCTTTGTACCTTTTTTTGTACAGCTTACATGGAAATGTGAATAAAGGCAACAATTCACTTATCCTAATGTTGGGGTCAATCTAGGAAAAGTCATAAAATTTTAAGTTGAAAAAATATTGTTTAGGGGGATTTTTTTTTGGTTTTTAACACAGTGGCGGGTCATTTTGACCTGAGGACAAAAGGAGGGTTAAGGCATTATTCATGTATGGTAGTAAATTACCATTTTGAAATGCTTCTAAAACCATTTCCAACAGTGGTTTTATTAATTTAGTCTTAAATTTTTTTTATAGAGGTCAACTGGAAGACCATCTGGTCCTGCTCTTTTCCCTGATTTCATATTATCAATGGCATGCCCAACTTCTTCTTGACTAATTTTAGACTCCAGTATCTCCCTGTTTTCATTTGGAATACATGGTATAGATAAACCACCCAAAAACCCATTTAGTTTTGTTAAGTCAGTTTCATTTTTTGTATCATATAGTTTTCCATAATAATCTCTAAAGGCACTATTAATTTCTAAATGATCTATAACTACCTGTCTGTTACTTATAATACTGGTAATTGGTGTTTTAGATTCTAATTGTTTAATCTGCCATGCCAATAATTTTCATGATTTTTCACCTTGTTCATAAAAAGTTTGCTTCAATCTTAGAAGACTCGAGGCAGCTCTATTCACTGATTTTTTGTCATATTCAGCTCTCAGAATTGGTAATTCGTTCTCTAATTGTGGGTTACTTCCTGCATACACCTTTTCTTGAAGAATTTTTATTTTACGTTCCAATTGGACTCTCTCCTCTCGGGTCTTCTTAGATTTTGAACCTGTATAACTAATAATATGCCCCCCTAATAAAAGCTTTGAAAGCCTCCCACTTTATACATGCTGTTGTTTGTGTAGTATTGATATCAAAGAACTCATCTATCTGTTTTTCTATGTACTTAACAAATTCCTCATCCTGAAGCCATTTATGTTGAAAATGCCACCTAACTGGGTCCTTTGTCAATTTCTTATCTACATATACTAGACAACAGGGTGCATGATCAGAGATCACAATGTTATCATAGAAACAGTTTTGAATCTTGGACCTTAATTCTGTAGAGATCAAAAAATAGTCAATACATGAGAATGTCTTATAGGTATTAGAATAACAAGAATAGGCTTTGACTTGTGGTTTCATTTCACTTCATATATCTAGCAATCTCAATTCTTTCATAAAATGATTAATGGTCATCCTACATCCATTGTGCGTACAGTCCAGTCCTGTTGATCTATCTATGCTGGGATTCAATGTACAATTAAAATCCCCTGCTATTATATGTTGCCCTGTAAGTGATGATAAAGTGAGGAATAAATTAACAAAGAAGTTTTGATCATCAATATTGAGGCCGTATAAGTTCACCAGATTTATATTTTCTAATAACAAAGATCCTTGGATGATTAGATATCTTCCAAATTTGTCTCTAATTACATTTTTCATTTGAAATGGGACTGTTTTATGTATGAGAATCATAACTCCCCTAGCTCGGGATGAAAATGATGAGGTGAACACGTTACCTTGCCATCTTCTCCTAACTCTTTTTACATCCTCCTCTAATAGATGAGTTTCTTGTAAAAATACAATTTTTGAATCTATGTCTTTTATTTTATTCATAACTTGTTTAAGTTTTTTAAGATTTTGTAGACCTCTGCAATTCCATGAAGTTAAATTAAGATTAACACTTTGATCTATGATCAATAAGGAGTTTGAGATTACCTTGCAATATGAACATACTCTTACAGAGAAGCAAAAACATGGATGATGGAACATTCATCCTACAAACTACACAAAAACAAATTCCCTTTCCCCACATTCGTGGTAATCTCCCCAAAATCAAAAAATTCCGTCTCCCGTTATAGCTAGTGACTGTTCCACACCTGCGAGGATCAGTCAAACCACTCTCTCTTTCTCCTCTCAATCACCCTGACTCTACTTCTATTCTTATAACATTATAACATTAACTCTCTTCTGTAGTTTTTTCAGAATAACTTCAAAGTTTTATAGCAACGTTGTACATCATAGCTTTTTTTTTTTAAATACAGTCTGTATTTTGTAGACTTATTATATGTTTCAGATCAATCAGATGTCTGTACATACTCTTAAATGTTCTACCTTTGTCATGTTCATGCTTAGCTCCCACCAGTCTCCTTTTGGATCTGCTTGATGAGCTCCTGCGCCTCTTGAGGAGTCTTGAAGATGTGTGTTCTCCCTTTATATGTGACCAGCAGTCTTGCCGGATGAATCACTCCGTGACGAATCCCGAGGTTGCACAGCTCTTTGCGGGCGGGGTCGAATTGCCTCCTTAATTGTTGAATTCCTGTGGCGAAGTCTGGGTAGAACCACACCTGTTGATCCTGGTATTTAATTTCCCCTTTAGCTCGCGCAGCATTGGTGACCGTCATCTTGTCTCTGTAGTTGAGGAACTTCATAATCAGCGTCCTCGGTGGTGCCTTATTATCTCTCGGTGGGCCGATTCGGTGAGCGCTCTCTAAAACAATCGATGACTGCAGATCTGCGTTGTTCAGCGCTTCTGGAATCCACTTTTCCAAAAAGGAACATGGGTCTGTCCCTCCGCTCCCTCCGGGAGGCCCACCAGCCTCAAATTATTCCGTCGCGAGCGGGATTCCAAGTCCAGGACGTTATCTTCCAGACGTTTACATTTTAATTCCAGTGTTTGCAGATTAGTTTGTAGGCTGGTGATGTCATTTTCAGCACTTGAAATTTGGAGCTCCGCCTGCGATACTCGCTCCAAACAGTCGCTTATTTCCTTTCTCATTCCTTCTATCGCTGCTATAATCCCATCAAATTTAGACGAAAAGTCTGTTCTCATGGAGTTGATGGCAGTGAGCACTGCGTTTGTCCCCTCTTCAGCAGTTCCCGCTTCGCCACTGGCTCCATCCTCCGCCATTGTCTCTGGAGTTTTCCCTGCCTCGCCTCGAGCGTGGAAGTCCGTTAGTTTGGATTGTTTTGTAAAATTACCTTTTCCTCCACCTAATTTTGCAACCTTGGTCTTTACCATATCCATGCCAAGACGCTGGGATGGGTTTTTGTTCCAATTAAGAGAGTTTTAGAAAACTTTTTATTTTTAGGAGCAGAGCAGTGTGAAACACGTTTTCCTACGTGGCCGCCATAACCGGAAGTCCCAGTTTTTTATTTTTAATAATTCTGCAAAAATCTCAAAATCTTTTTTCACATTGTCATTATGGGGTATTGTGTGCAGAATTTTGAGGAAAAAAATGAATTTAATCCCTTTTGGAATAAGGCTGTAACATAACAAGATGTGGAAAAAGTGAAACGCTATGAATACGTTCCGGATGCACTGTAAAACCTTAAGAGTGCTACCCACTAGGTTTTAAAATGCACAGAAAAGGCCCATTCTACTTCAGATGTTGTTCAGAAGTATACGACTTTCCTGGATTTCAAACTTGGGACCCTTAGCTCACTACTACACTGCAGGCCTCCTTCAGTTCATAGTCTTGTACCCTCAGCACAAATAGTTTTATTGACAAGGCACAAAGGATGATAGAGATTATTACATAATGATGATTTGTCACACACACGCGGGCACACATGCACAGAACAATTGCATGCAGAGAAGAGAAGAGAAGAAAGAAGGGAGAAAGAAGAGAGCACATCACCCCGCCATCGCAACAACAACACTGGCAAAATTATCCACCATTTCAGAAACCACCGGCAAGGCTCCCCCAGATGACGTTGGTAATTGGTGATTCAAGTATGAGGAACATCAGAAGCAGGTACTGTGTCACTAAATTTTTTCCTCGGGCTAAAGTGTCAGCCCCTGACCTATTAAATTAATACCCCCATGCTAAAACTGTCATTGTACATGTTGGATACAACAACATCCCAGATGAAGCGTAGGAGACCTTAAAGAGTGACTTCAGGAGCCTTCTGTCCACTCTTATGAACTGTGGCAGATGTGTGTTTATTGCTGGGCCTTTGGCACCTTTCAGACGAGGTTGCAATTATTTTAGCAGAACTCTCAGTCTTAATACCTGGTTGTGTTGTACATGTCCTACTTTTAACATCGGTTTTGTAGACAATTTCAACCTTTTTTGGAACCGCCCATCATTTATGAGGCCAGTTGGCATCCATCCAAATAGACTTGGTGCACGTGTTTTAAGGGACAAACAACCCCCCCCCCCCACACACACAGCCCTGAGTGTCACCTTTCATTAGAGCCCAAGATGAAGCTTCTATATTGAATCATTCAAAAGTTACAGACGTTTTTCCAAACTGTGCCATTTGGCACAATTTGGCACAGTTCAAAAATGCCTGGGAACTTCCTGAGAACAAAGCTGTGTAATATATTCATTTTTTGTGGTATTGTTACAACATTTTGACCTCAGCTGGATAACACTTGGTTCTACATTTCTGTTGCATTTTCCAGCCCGAATCTGAAGCTGTGTGTTATTTGCAAGCATTTGTATCCAAAAAAACACCCAGGCGAAATTTATTTTCTTCAAGTTCACTATGTTTAGATGAGTGTTACTCAGTGGCCGGAGCACTTAGAGAGATTATGACTGTTTTGCCAAAAAATTCAAAGTGTTTCCTTTTAAATGAGACCAACCCCATGAAGACGCTGCAAAGGGTTGAAGAACAGCTTTTGATTTACTTTGGGCACATTATTTTTTGGCATTTTTAGGGAAATTGACCAGAGTGCAAGGGGTTAATAAAAATATAATGTCTAAACATCCCAAAGTGATTAAAAGGCCTATATCATGCAAAATCGACTTTTTTGAGCTTTTAAGCATGTTATAATGTTAATTCCTCACCAAAAACACCCCCAAAGTGGTATTTTGCTCCATTCACGCATCTCTGAGTATTCCTCCTCAACCCTGCTCTCTGAGCTGCTGCTCCGCCCTGTCCCTGATAATGATTGGGTCCCCACGTTCATACATATGAACGTGGGTGAGCCGCCCACTCCAGGAAGTGCCTGTGCTGCCAGCACCGCCCCCAGGCTAACGCCCACACCCACTTTCTCCGCGCAGCTAACGGAGCGGTGATCGGCAAAACTCTTTCACTTTAGCATTGACGCTGTGAAGAAGTAGTTCCTCTCGCACCTAATCTGCTCAGTGACAACTGTTTGCTTTTTTACGTAAGACAATGTCTTCTAAGTGGCGTAAATGTGTCTTTGGCTGTGAGAGATTTAGGAGTTTGTTCAGCCTTCCTAAAGAAGAGCCTACTCGTCAGAAATGGTTGGAGTTTATTATCGTCATGAAATGGGCGGCAGCCACAAGAAGGAGAGGGGGAGCCTCAGAGATTGAGGCATCTTACTTCCGGGTTGGAAAAGTAGCTCGCGAAAATAACTCATATTTCATAAGAAATTCATTCTCCAGTGTACCAAAGGTAATATACTATCACATACATGCATATAGTTTACTCGGAAAGGCTTAAAATAGCATGATATAGGCCCTTTAAATAAAAAGTTGGTAAATCTCAAATTAAACATCAAGTCTCTAAATTTAATGATTCGGCCTCTCTTCCTCCTCATAACGTGAAAATTAAATGTGGTTTGTTAAATATTAGGTCTCTATCTCCCAAGTCTCTACTAGTTCATGATCTATTAATTGATCATCAGATTGATTTAATATCCCTTACAGAGACTTGGTTAGGGCAAGATGATTATGTTGGTTTAAATGAATCAACTCCCTCTGGTTATTTGATTTGATTTTGTATGCTTTATTGATCCCCAGAGGGGAAATTGAGGGCATCCACCTGGATGGATGAAGCCGCCACGGTACGGCGCTATCCTTTAACCACTCACATACACATTCACACCTAGGGCCACTTTAGAGTCAAAAATTAACCTAACCTAAACTATCATAACCCTAGAAGTTCTGGTCATGGAGGTGGAGTAGCGGCAATTTACCATTCTAAATTACTAGTTAATATAAAGCAAAAAACATGTTTTAATTCCTTTGAGGGCCTGGTCCTCACTATGGGGCATGTTAGCAATCTTAGCTTAAACCCAGTTTTCTTTGCCATAGTTTACCGTCCTCCCTCAGCCTACACAGAGTTTTTATTCAAATTCGCCAAATTTTTAGCTGATGTAGTGCTGAAATCAGATAGATTAATTATAGTAGGGGATTTTAATATACATGTTGATATAGATAGTGACTGTCTTAATAAGGCATTCAATTCAATACTAGACTCATTGGGGTTTTCCCAGAAAGTAGAAAATTCTACCCATTATCTCCACCACACATTGGACCTTGTTCTGACTTATGGTATAGAAATAGAAAATCTGATAGTGTCTCCTCATAATCCTGTACTGTCAGACCATTGTCTGTTAACCTTTGATTTCACTATTTCTGATTATTTGACTCCTAAAGAAAAATATTACTACAGCAAATGCCTTTCAGATGATGCTGTTACCAAATTTTTGCAGATTGTCTCCCCTATACCATGTGTCAACACAACGGAAATAAAAGTTGGAGAGCTTTCTCCTTCCATAATTGATAGCATGGTAGATAGCGTTACAACCTCTCTGCATCAGACTCTAGACTTGGTGGCCCCTTTAAAAAAGAAAGTCTAATCAGAGATTTCTAACCCCTTGGTTTAACACAGAAACTTGTAGCTTAAAACAGAAGACTCACCAACTAGAAAGAAAATGGCATTCCACTAATTTAGATGAATTCTATTTAGCGTGGAGAAATCATCTCCTAATTTATAAAAGATCTCTTAGAAAAGCTAGAACAAGTTATTACTCTGCATTAATAGAAGAGAATAAGAATAATCCCAGGTTTCTTTTCAACGCTGTAGACAGTATGTTTGCTGTTTTTATGTCTGTTCTTGCCAACTTCTCTATCCCCTCACCTCCCAGCCAGTCACAGCAGATGACTGCCCCTTCCTGAGCCTAGTTCTGCTAGAGGTTTCTTCCTGTTAAAAGGGAGTTTTTCCTCTCCACCGTCGCCAAGTGCTTGCTCACGGGGGATCGCCTGATTGCTGGGGTCTTTCTGCAATTGTGGGGTTTCCCCTACATTTGAAAGTGCCATGAGATGACTGTTGTTGTGATATGGCGCTATAAAAATAAAGTTGAATTGAATTGAATTTCGTTATAATGGATCACTAGTGCTTTGCATTTGAGTGGTAGAGAGAACTTCTGCTCTAACTGTACTTCTAACTTCTAAAAGGATATGCTTTGCACCCATACCCTTTTAGTGGCGAAGAAGAAAATGGCTTTTCCCACAGCTTGCTTGGATCCTTAAATATATAGTCTAAGAAATGCAAAATATCATTAAAAATCTAAACTCACACCTCCCGCTGAGCTTAACCCTAGTAAACAACCAGCAGGGTTAGTGTGACACTTGGTAGCAGGTGGCAACGGTGTCATAAATATGCCTGATGCAATGTTGGCTGTGAAAGGTCAGCTGCTGTTGATAAGCGGTTTACCCCAGCTAAACTTTGACCCTGATGAAAGTCTGATGTGAATCCCTAGTCCTGTGCTCGGATCCATTTTTTATTCTCCATGAGGACTAATTGCCCTGCTTGGCCTAATCATACAATCATTCATGAATACTAAGAGCTGGACTGCACCTTTTCTGTATTTTTCCTTTCCTTGCTCACTCTCTGTTGACCTTGTACTTTCAGTCTACTTCTCCACCAACACCTCTTATGTTCTCACCAGCTCAACAGTCTGCTCTTCCTCTATTTCAAATGTTTTTTCCTTCCCTTCCTTACTTACTGCAGTTCTTTGCCTGTTTTTAAGAGGAAGAAAAAGACTGACTGGCCACTTGAGGGACCAAAGGCATGAGGTAATCCCAGAAGGACTGTAGGCCTTCTTTGTCTCACATTTTAAGACTTCCCATAGATCCATGTGGGAAAGTAAGACCACCGGTTTGCATTCAGGGAGAAACATTGGGCTGAATAATTATGTTGACAGGTGAAGGAGAACTCTTTTGTATTTACAGAGGAAAACATGGTATAAAAATGTTTTGTTGCCGAGTACCCTTGAAGAGCTGGCTGCCTCCTTCCAGTCCTGCTATAGCTATATGTGAGTGATGAGAACTCTGTTGGGCATGTTTTCAGCTTGGCTACAGCAATGCAAGACAAATGCAATGTAAAAAAGGAACAATCATTAATGAGAAGTAGTAACTGTTGCCCGGCAGCGTTGCTTGTAAGCAGTGTCAAAATAAAACAAATCCAGCCCACGGTTTGAGAGGAGATGTGCCCATGATCTGAATTTACAATGGTTTAGAATTATTTCTAAAATTCAAAACTGCAAGTGTCATTTGAATAAACAATACTGGATGTTTTCATTTAGCTACTATATTATATGCCAGGAAAAACAGGAGCCTTTAATGGTCAGATTCCACTTACATATGAGACTGTCATAGTAGAAAAGTTTTGCCCAGATGAATTATATACACACATGATTTATTATTCCACAGGTCATCAGATAAGGCTGTCATAAACATCTGGAAGAATCCAAGTGGCAGTAGAATTCCTAACATGCATTTATGAAGTACTGTGGCAGACAAATACAAAACAAAATGCGCGGACTCCTCCCTGGGAGAACTGAATACTGCTTTCTAGGCAGTTCTTTTTATAGACAGATCATAAGAAGAAGGAGGAACCACTTGTCCTCTCCCTTACTTGTACTTTTGGCCTTTGTGGTCCTCTATCCTGTTCTTTCACAGCTGGGTGCTAGGTTTGATTCTGGGGATTTTCTGTCTACCTATTCTTTGCAGCAGCCAAGTCCCCTGTATTCCTCATTCTCCTTACTTCACTTGTGCACGTAACAGAGGCTTGCCTCCTTCAATGTCCAGCTGCACAGTTTGTGTGCACAAGTCTGCTCTTAGGGGGACAAAGGCTCCCAGGCCACCATCCGTGGACGACACACGCCTGCGATTGCATCAGCCACGGAGATCTCCCCTCCAATCGGTGTGTGTGTGTGTGTGTGCGTGCGCGTACGTGTGTGTGAGCGAAACAGTGGCCAAAGCAGCCCCTCCCTACTCTCACTCTCTGTGTGGGTTGTCTCAGGTCAAGGTCTGACTTTATGCATTTCTGTCATGATAGGGACATTGGCTGTGCCATGTCCTCGCTTTGAATTATGTTTTGGGGTTTTTGTTTGGTTGGGACATGAGCACAGCCTGTGTCCTCGTCTTCTGTTGTTCTAGAGACTCTCTTTGTTATTTTCATGGTTATTATGTTTTGTATTGTTATTCCTGTTATGATCTGGATTTGGGCTTTTGTTTTGACAGTATCTTTTGTTTGTTTCTGATTTGGTGTAGTGAGTTCTTGCTTGTTAATTATTCATGGCTGTTTTTGTTTTCTTGATTATTGGTTGTTCACTGGTTTTCTTGATTTTTGTTGCTTTATTTATAGAGGTCACGCGCTGCCTTCGGCACAGCAATCTTCACGCTATCACACTCACACTTAAAGTACATCCTAGTCTTGTTTTCTAGCTCCTGTTTTTGATCATACCTGGAAGTTTGGTTTCTGTAAAAAAATCATGCCTAAAACTCACTCTGCACATGAGTCCTATCCTTTGCCCCGGAGGGGCAGTCATGACAGAAGATCACCATCATATCTGGCCTCAGCAGGCAGAAAGAGGTTGGCGGCTGGTGGTCCCAACATGGATGAGCTGTGGGCAGCCCAGTTTATCCAGGACTTTGTCTCGGACTTCTGCACCTCCCGCATGCTGGAGGACACTTTAGAATACTTGGATGCTGCAACTAGGATAGTGGAAGCACACGCCGGCCTGTGGAGCTACCCCGAGCTGGCGGGAGTATTGGCGACCGCCCCCAACCTTCGCAGGACATACTGTGGGATGGTGAAGAAGTTATGTGGGTCACTGGAGTTTGTCCCGATGACGCAGCATCTCCTGACTCCGGCATCCCCTTCTCCTCGCTGCTCACTAGCTTCGCAGCCACACCACATGTGGGGTAGATGCTCACCCGAGACGCCGGAGACTGTATCGATGAGACAGTATCCCCTGGCTCCGACGTCTTCAGCTTCGCCTTGTTCTCCAGCCGCAGTCAGCCTCTCTCCAACCACGCAGCCACATCACAGGTTGGGGAGAGACTTGTTAGAAACACTGAAGCCTGAGCTGACAAGGAAGTGTTCCCTGGCTCCGACATCTCGCCCACCACGCCATGTTCCGGCATCCACACCTCCATGCCGCTCTTCGGCATCCATTCCAGCGCTGCAGAGTCCATCAGCTGTGGAGCGCTCATCATCGTCGGTTCCCACGGCAGCTGCTGTTTCATCTGTCATCACGCCTGCAGTTTCATCAGTCATCACGTCTGCAGTTTCACCAGTCCTCACGTCTGTGTCCATGCCAGATGCTTCAACTGCAGCAGAGCCGTCAGGGTCCTTGCCAGCAGAAGAGCAGGAGTTAAGGCAAGTCCCCTTTTTTTCTTCAACATCTAAAATAGGTCTTGTCTTGCTTCTGGTGGGGAGACCCAGTTGCGGCTCCCATCTGCTTCTGAGCTCTCCCTGCCAAGCTCTTTCGCTGGTGGTAGTGATATGGACATGACATCTGCCTGTGTTTCTTCCTCCCCATTCGAGGTGGCTGCATCTGGGATGGAGGAGCACACTTAAACCCGTTTTCCCTGAAGTGCACATTACAGCTCAGCTGTCTCCGAGGTGCACGCTACGGCTCCAGCTGTCCCCGAGGTGCACGCCACAGTTCCAGCTGTCCCCGAGGTGCACGCCACAGCTCCAGCTGTCCCCGAGGTGCACACTTCTGACCAGCCTGTTTCATCATCACTGATCGGTCAGTTTCACCTGGGTCCACTGCTGATCTGCTTGCGCTGTCTGGGTTTGTCACTGATTGACCTGTATTGTCTGGGGTTACCAATGATCAGCCTGTCGTCTGTTCCAGAGGCCAGTGTGCCTCCGTCACCTGTTCCAGAGGCCAGTGTGCCTCCGTCACCTGTTCCAGAGGCCAGTGTGCCTCTGTCACCTGTTCCAGAGGCCGGTGTGCCTCCGCCGTCTGTTCCAGAGGCCGGTGCACCTCCGCCGTCTGTTCCAGAGGCTGGTGCACCTCCGCCATCTGTTCCAGAGGCCAACGTGCCTCCGCCGTCTGTTCCAGAGGCCGGCGTGTCTCTACTTGTTTTTCCTGAGACCGATGCGCCTCAGTCATTGCATTCAGGGGCCGGCGAGCCCCTGTCACCTGCTGCTGAGGCCGGTATGCCTCTGCCATCTGCTACAGGGGCCGGTGTGCCTCCACTTGCTGTTCCTGAGGCTGGTGCACCTCAGTCATTGCACCCAAGGGCCGGCGCATCCCTGTCGTCTGCTGCTGAGACTGGTGTGCCTCTACTGTTTGCTGCTTTGCCAGCCACTACATTTGTCATCTTGGCTGCAGTTCCTCCCGAGGTCGTCGTGGCCGAATCAGCGGAGCTGCCTGGGTCCTCATCAGCAGTGGAGCGAGAACTAAGGCAAATCCCCTTCTTTGTGCTTTTAACATCTACACTAGAGAGGCTTTGCTTTGCTCTTGGCATGGGGAACCAGCTCAGGAGACATCTGCTTCCGATCCCTCTCCACTGGGCTCCACTGCTGCTGTTTGTATTGACCAGGCTTATGTCTCTTCCTCCCTGTCTGAGGTGGCTGTGTCAGGGACGGATTCCAAAGCACCTGGGTTCGAGGCCCTCCACCCTTTGCCACCTGGGCTAGCCACTGACCAGCCTACATCATCTGGTTTTGCTGCTGGTCAGCCGTCATCATCAGTTTTGTCACTGGTCAGTTGTCTTCATATGGGCTCGCCCCTGGCCAGTAGTCATCTTCTGGTTTCGCCGCTGGTCAGCCATCATTGTTTGGTTTTGCTGCTGGTCGGCCATCATTATCTGTGGTGAATGGTTTTCAACTGCTGTCTCCGGGGGTGGGGGTGGGTGGTAGGGGG
The DNA here is from genome assembly GCA_020510985.1 of Pholidichthys leucotaenia. Taxonomy (NCBI): domain Eukaryota; kingdom Metazoa; phylum Chordata; class Actinopteri; order Cichliformes; family Pholidichthyidae; genus Pholidichthys; species Pholidichthys leucotaenia. The sequence goes on along the minus strand of CM035838.1, from coordinate 59,356,913 downwards.
CATCGTGCTGTTTGGCCTGGTGGTCCAGAGACTCTGGAAAGCCACCTGACGCATCATGCTCTCTGGTCTGGTGGCCCAGGGATGCTGGGAGGCCATCCTATTCATCACGCTCTCTGGTCTGGTGGTCCAGGGACACTGGAAGGCCACCCAATGCATCACGTCCTCTGGTCTGGTGGTTCAGAGACTCTGGGAGACCACCCGATGTATCACACTCTCTGGTTTGGTGGTCCAGGGATGCCAGGAGGCCACCCGATGCATTACGCCCTCTGGTCTGGTGGCCTAGGGACACAGGGAGGCCACCCAATGCATTACGCTCTCTGGTTTGGGGGTCCATGGACCCTGGTTGGGCCCCCAATGCATCATGCTCTTTGGTCTGAGGCCATGGACTCTGGTTGGCCCTGACTAACTGTCTTGTTTTGGTTTTTGACTTTGTGGGAAGGGGGAGGTTTTGGCCCACCTGTCCAAGGGCCCCCACCATTTTCCCTGGGCAGGTGATTTTTGTTTGTTTTGGGGCACCTGATATTCACCCCTTAAGGAGAGGGGGGTTTCTGTCTTGATTGGGACATTGGCTGTACCATGTTCTCACTTTGAATTATGTTTTGGGGTTTTGTTTTGGTTGGGACATGAGCACAGCCTGTGTCCTCCCCTTGTCAAGATGTCGTGTCAAGATCGTGCCAGTGTGTGCAGCTTATTGCACTGTCCCTGTCAAATAAACTAATCTACTACTACTACTTGTCGTCTGTCACTGCCAGCCTCGTTTGTGTTTTTGCTCTTTTTGATAACTGTCTTCCATAAAGCAGACTGCCTTTTGGTGTATAATCACCAGATGCTTTTGGATTTATGATTTTATGTCACTGTTTTTGATGAATTTAATCAGGATGGATGAAATACGCCACCGCCGTTTCTTTCCAGGATTCCTGCTCACCTGATTCGCACTCCTGTGGCCCTTCCCTTGAGGAAAAAAAACACCATCGTCACCGTGGAAAATGGAGTTGTCATCTGGTGAGGTTGAAGGGCAGTTTGAGACACTACTCCATGGCCTTCAGGGCTGAGCAGATAGAACTTTATTGGCTTTTTCCCTCGCGCCACTTGCTGGAGCCTGTGATCAGCTGTTTGGCCCCTGTCACCACAATGGAGGGACTGTTCGGACCCTGGTGTTCCTGCTCTCCTTGCCCACGTTGAGGTAGGGTAAATTCCCACAGTCTACGACCCCTTTGCTGGGCCTCACGGGCTTCCCGCACCCCTCAGTCAGCTGTGGATGAAGCAAACCCTCTCTGGTTTGTACTGCTGAACGCTCGCTCTATTGCAAACAAAACTTTTAGTCTGAATGACATTTTTATCACTGAGTGCTTGGACTTCATACGCCTGACAGAAACATGGTAGTGCGAGTTGGAATATAGCCTTCTGAATGAACTGTGCCCACAGGACTGCTACATAGTTGGCACCGCCCGCTCATCTGGATGTAGAGGAGGAGGACTTTGGACTCATCCATCAGGGTTGTTTCCCCTACAGACTAATGAGCCAGGACTCCTTCACCTCGTCTGAGCTTCAAATGACTAAGGTTGGAACAACTCGTCCTCTGTCCTGTGTTTTAATTTATAGACCTCCTGGTCCTGCATGCACGTTTTTAGATGAATTAGCAGTTTTTATCTGCCATCATAAAACTGGAGTCATTGTTAATTGTTGGAGATTTCAACATTCATGTTGATAATCCCTCCTGTAACATTGCATCGGAATTATTAACCCTAACTGATGCCTGTAACCTGTCACATGTTTTTTCACCTACTCATGAGAAAGGCCACACTCTCGATCTGGTTTTCTCCTTAGGCCTGAGTATTGACCAGCTCCATGTAAAAGAGTTTTGTGTCATGAACCTAGCCGGGTTGTCCTTTGGGCTTGGTTCTGACTTTTTGTGGCTCAGGTTTATCTGTGTATTTGTATATTGTTATCTTCTCCGTACCTGTAGCCACTGTTTCTGGCCGGCAGCTGTGAGGCAGCTTCCTTTGACCTACATTCGTGTGGGCGCTCGCTGACAGCTTGCCGGTCCGACCACGTCCCCTCTCTCATGTTGGTTAGCTGGATCCACTCCCGTTAATTATCTTTCCCGCTCCTCGTCCATGTGCACCCAACCTCCCTCTTCCAGCAATGGTGGTGCTTAAGCAGCTCATTACCAGTCCACCATTGCTGGATCATTGTATTGTCATATGTACCTGTCTCGGTTACATTATGCTATGGCAGCACTTGCCACTGTACACTGTGGTGTGCCCGCAACATGTCCCTCCATGTTTGCCAGTAAGTGTACCCTGCTTGTTGTTTTTGTATGTCTGCATGATTTTAGAATTGTTCGTCTTATCTTTAATAAATTTGTCTGTGGTGTAACCCTTGCTCATAAATCCATCCTTTCTCCTCACTCCTCCATGCGCTGCGTAACAGCGCACGGGGAGATCCTTGACAGGATGATCCAGCCGGCAATGGATTTAGTGCAGGGGTGTCAAACTCATTCCATGAAGGGCCAAGACCCTGCATGTTTTGCTTCTACCCAGTGTCTTCAGCAGGTGTTTTCACTGATCAGCAATCAGTGGGAAGAAATTCAGTGAAATCACCTGTTGAAGACACTGGGTGGAGGTAAAACCTGCAGGGTCTTGGCCCTCCATGGAATGAGTTTGACACCTGTGATTTAGTGGGTTACACCCAGATATTACTTTTTCTTTTTTGAACTGTTTCCTCACCCACCTGTTTTTGGAGTATGATGCCTTCGGCGCGCCGTTCCCACACCGGTCGGAGCAGACAAGCAGCGGGGCATCCCATGGTGGAGGAGTAATGGGCGGCGGCTGATATCCAGGACTTTATGGATAAAGCCCACAAAGCCCACGGACCGAAGGTAAAGTGGAGCTGTCTGGATTCAGCCGTGGGGATTCTGGAGGAGCATCCTGGGCTCTGGAGTTACCCACAGTACGAGGGGCTGTTGTCTTCGGTCTGTGCGTTAGAGCAGGTATTTACCAACCTGAGGAGGGGGGCGCACTTCACGAAGCCCAAGTGGAGACGCTCTCCACAGCCTGCTGTCACCTCTTCCTCAGCCTCACCATTAGCGTAAGCCGCCCGTAGACAGCGTCATCTTGCGTGGAAATGCCAGGAGAGGCCCTCATCGTCCTCGGCAGCCATCGTCCCTCCAGCAGCCGAGAGGTCCATTATGGTTCCCCCGGTAACACCTGCTTCCGCGTTTCCTGAGCCGGCTCTTCCATCATCCAGAGGGGGAGCCAGAATCATCGTGGATGCAGAGAAGGATGACTGCCTGTCTCCTGCAGCTGCTGACATCAAGCACTAGGATGACAGGCAAGTGTTTTCTCATTCAATCCTACATCATAATGATAAACTTTGGCTGTCTCCCGGAAGAGAGGCCCAGTTTCAAAAGTCCGCTGGGCTCTCTCCTCCAGCTGCAGATATTTTCCTGTCCTCTCCGTGTCCCCCACACCAATCCCTGAGTGTCCGTCGGTCCGGGAGCAGAGCTGTCGGACGGTGGAGGAGCTGGTGGCTGTGGAGGAGTCAGCTCCAGGGCCAGTACGGAGCTGTTCCCCTGCAGTCACCCCGGAGGAGCCACCAGCGTTGGAGCCGGCTCCTCCTTCATCCTTTGAAGGGGTTGAAATCGCCAGTGACACGGAGAGGGGTGACTGTCTGCCAGCTGCAGCTGTGAACATCAAACACCGGGATGACAGGCAAGTGTTTTTTCATTCTATTCAATTAAATTATGATGAACCTTGTCTGTCTCCTGAGGGAGAGGCCAGTCTCAGCAGTCCGCTGGGTCCTCTCCTCCAGCTGCAAATGCTGACTCTATTCCTGTTCTCTCCATGTCTCCTCCATGTTTTCCTGAATGTCCGCCGGTCCCGGAACTAAGCCGCCGGACGATGGAGGAGCCTGGGGCCCTAGACGATCCAGCTCCAGAGCCTGCATGGAGCCAGCCCTCAGTCTCCTCGTCTGACCCCTCTCCAGCGGGGGTTATTTCATCTGAGGACAATGTGCCAGCTGCGGAGGCTGCTGCAGCGGAATGGGAGTCAGAGCTGGAGCTCCTCGAGGCCGGGCCCGAGACTTCATCTCCAGGATTGACGGAGTCCTGGACAATGGTGGAGCTCGAGCTCAGGCAAGTTATCTCTCTTGTGTTTCTCATGTCACTGTTGGAGAGATCTTGCCTGGCTCTAGGGGAGGAGAGTCAGGTGCAGCCTTCAGTGCATCTGAACTCATCTCACCGGGCTCCACCACTGCCAGCAGCCCTAACCACATTTCTTCTTCTGCTGTTCCTGAGCTTCCTCTTGGGGCCGCCGGAGAAGATCTACCATCACTGGGGTCTCCGTGGATCCGGTCTCGTCACCAGATGACGTTGTGGGTCCAGCTCCCCTTCTGCCTGAGGCCGTCGTGTGGGTCCCTCTGCAGGCTGAGTCTCTGTGGGTGTGGCGTTCACTTCTGAGACCCACGTGGGGGCTGCGCCCCGGTGTTAGCCTGACATGGGTGCTGTGCTCCTGCATGGACCCATCATGGGTGCCACGCCCCAGCACGGGGTCCACCGAGGGTGCAGCGTTGGCCCGGTCGGGGTCCACTGTGGGTGCAGTGTTGGCCCGGCCGGGGTCCACTGCGGGTGCTGCAGAGCTCCAGCCAGGGTCCACTGTGGGTGCTGCAGAGCTCCAGCCAGAGTCCACCACGGGTGCTGCTGGTCAGCCTGAGGATGCCGGGGCCTTCACTCCTCAGCCTGATGCTGTTGTGGTCCCCTTCATCTCTCCACCGGGTACCATGGGGGTTCCCATCCTGTGACCCGGCCACCCACCAGTGAGCCTCCCAGTGGGAAGGCCACCTCCTGCCTTACCCCTCCGGTCCTGGTGGCTCAACAGCGCTGGCTGGCTGCCGGAAGGACTGAGTCTCTGACTCAGGTCGCCCATGTTTCCCAGCAGGCTGCTGGACCCTGTTCACCGGACTTTCTGCTGGGCCTAGGACTCTGGGTGTCCCCCCGAGGCCCCCACGTGTTTGGACCTGGGGGTGGTAATTGTTTTTTCTGTTGTGGGCCCTGGTCGGGGTTGTTTTTGTTCCCTCCATACCTGTTCCCCCTACCTCCCATCTGCATTCATTAGTTGCTGTTCCTGCTTGGGGGGGGGGGGGGGGGGGGGGGTCCTTTCATTTGTGATGTTACCTTGAGTGTCTAGAAATCACCCCAGAGAGGGGGGCTCTGTCATGAACCAAGCCGGGTTGCTCTTTGGGCTCGGTTCCAACCTCCTGTGGCTCAGTATATCTGTATATTTGTGTATTGTGTTATCTTTTCCATACCTGTAGCCACTGCTTCTGGCTGGCAGCTGTGAGGCAGCCTCCTTTGACCTACATTTGTGTGGGCGCATTCTCAGACAGCTTGCCGGTCCGACCACGCCCCCTCTCTCATGTTGGTTAGCTGGTTCCACTCCCGTTAATTACCTTTCCCGCTCCTCGTTCAGGTGCACCCAATCTCCCTCTTCTAGCAATGGTGGTACTTAAGCAGCTCATTACCAGTCCACCATTGCTGGATCATTGTATTGTCATATACACCTGTCTCGGTTACGTTACGCCGTGGCAGCACTCGCCACTGTACACTGTGGTGTGCCCACAACACGTCCCTCTGTGTTTGCCAGTAAGTGTACCCTGTTTGCTGTTTTTGTATGTCTGCACAATTTTGGAACTGTTCGTCTTTTCTTTAATAAATTTGTCTGTGGTGTAACCCTTCCTTGTAAATCCGTCCTTTCTCCGTCCTTTTGCGCTGCGTAATAGCGCACAGGGAGATCCTTGACAGTTTTTTGAGTGATCATTGCTGCATATTTTTTTAATGTAGTTTTTCCTCTTGCACCACCTCTTTGTAAAGTTGTAACAAACCAGCGCATCACAAATCAGTTTGTTTCTGAGAGGTTTTCAGACCTATTTGATCCTGACTCTCTGTCTAAAGGTGGATTCACACTACAACATTTGGACCAACTTTTACTGATGTTTTGGCAAATGTCTGGCTCTGCTGGCAAAAGTTAATGATTGCTGGTGTTTGTTGGCAAACGCTGGCGAAAGTTGTGTTCTTTGAAAATTTTCAGCCTGCTGAAAATTTACCAACGTTTGGAAATAAACGTTGGTAAAAGCTGTGCTTATTTTGTAAAAGTTTCTGAGCGCTGAGCTAAGTTATGCACAGTTTACCTAAGTCAGCAGAAGTTAAAGCTGGGTTCACTCTATAGCGTTTGGACCAACTTTTACAGAGGTTTTGAAAAATCAGAGAAATAGCGCAGTTCAGCTGACATCAGAGTCAGGTGACGCTCATATAAAGATCAGTGTTTGTGGAGGCTTCCTGCCATTCCGGACCTGCTTCTGGAGTGAACACACCTCCCTTGGGCATATGTTTCAGTATTTATTTTCATTTTATATTCCTATGTAGTTACTTCTGCATACCCTTCCCCGTTCATTCATTCATTCATTCATTCATCTAAAAATAATAAAATAATGCTATAGATTCCAACATTAAGTCCACAATTAAAATGTAAATGTGGATGGAATTTAAAAAAAATATTAATGAATCATCATATAAATAAAATGACTGGTGATTATATTTTGATTGTTACATTAAATACATTAAAATAACATAAAATCCCATTATATGTCATTTACTTTTTGACACCACATCAGCGCTGTTTGATTTCCACAATGGAAGTGAACCAATAAATCCTGGAGAATGATTACGCATGGAGCAGAAAATTAAGAACAGTAAATTTCTCAATGAGGAGATTTTTATTTTCTTTTGGGCTGTCACATTTTTGGGAGATTATATATATGTAGCAGGCAGAGAGTAGACAGACTCTGATTAAAAATTTCACGAAAAACATTTATTCCACAGACCAAGAAAATGTTTTTCAGACAGCAACCCCCCCCCCCCCCCAAAAAAAAAATGGCTGTTGTTTCCAAGGCAACCAGTTATCCATACTGGCAAAAGACACGTTTGCGCAACAGCCCAGCATAGTGGTAGAGAAATAACACTGCAAAGACACGAAACCACCCATCAAACCATACCCATCACCTGCAAACAAACCCACAAATGTCCGTATAATATGTATGTATATACAGTATATATTAAATTCAATTAAATCACCTTTATTGTCATTCAACCGTACAACCAATCATGTACAGCAGAACGAGATTGTGCTTTACCTATCTACAGTGTAAATCACACACACCCCAAGTGTAGAATCAGAGGGCCACTGCTATGCAAGGCGCCGCCACAGAGTTCCCTCCTCCTTCTTCCGGCATTCAGAGAGAGCAGACGCTTTTCTCCTTCCTCTCCCTCCTAATCCTCTCCCTTCTGATCCCAGCTTGCAATGTTGCGTTTTTGTCTGTGTTTAGTCGCTCTTCTTCTGCTGAATCTTAATCTAAACGGAAATTATGGATCTGGAAAGCGGCTTAAATGTGATTGTCACCACTTTAAAAGAAGATCGGGTCAGGGGGGACCCAAGGGGAAGACTCATGGACATTGGGAACTCATGCGTCTCTATGATTCGACTGGAGATGCAGAAGACATCTATTGGCTATGATCACAGGACTTTTACTTTGGCTTTTGGAGTTTCCTGATGTTTCAGAAATTGAGGAAGGTGGAGAGCTGTTCAAATGCGGACCCAGGCAAGCTCCTTCACCAAATTCGACCAGTTGGGGAGTGCACGAGGCGGCATGGTGAACTGAATGGTAATTGATTCAGATGGTAGGAATACATCTTGAGTCGCTAGTGCTCTCCAGGGAATGTTTTTTAAGCCTGTACATGGAAATTATGAAGCACAGAATCGCATGAGAGAGGAAAATTCTATTCTCTGAGTGCACTGTGCAGATTTGACCTTGGTTTTTTTGGTGCCCTGTTTACATTCCTCCTCGATGAAGATAAGGTGGAAGAGGCGGCTCTGCTAACCCAAACAATCGACAAACAATTGCTGTTGTTTCAGCAGACTGAACTCTTCAAGGACAGTGTTACCATGTGTCTTCAAACTCTGCCATCTGCAAGCACGAGAGAGATAGACTCTGGACTTGCTTATAGATCACATGATTATAACATCCATCCACTGCCAGGAGGCGCCCTCTGCTGTTCACTAGCAACTGACATACCCACACTACACACTGCATACAACATCACATGACTGATGCATACACTGACACATATACACACACACTGCCTCTCTCAACTTTTGTTTTTGTGTGATCTATTGTCTGCTAATTGTGCATTGGAGAGTTTTTTTCTATGTAATCACAATTTTGGTCATAAAATGAGCTTTATTTTGATTAACAATGCTTTTTTCTCTCTGCCCATTGTGTCACTTCCCTTTCCCCTCATTCCCTTCTTTACCCTCTACTGCTGACAGGCGCCTCCATGGCTGCCGCGTCATTGAGATGCGCTTATTCAGCGTGCCCAATGTCAAGTCAAATTCCTCGTACGTTTATGTTTTTTATGTAAACATGCTTGGCAATAAAGCTTTCTGATTCTGATTCCATTTATTGCTGAGCACTAAGCTGGATGGCAGGAAGTTCCACTTTTGTATGGTCTTTGGCATGACCTGGCCGGGATTTGAACCCCTGCCTCCCGGGTGTGGGGCGGATGCTCTACCAACTGAGCCACCACTCCAGTATATATATATATATATACAGTGTATGTATATATACATACATATATACATACACTGTATATATATACAGTGCATGTATATATACATACACTGTGTATATATATATATATATATATATATATATATCCCATACATTAATTAAAAAAAAAAACATGTCATACACACCATGTTATCACCAAACAAATACTCTACATTGTCCTCTTACATATATATTTTCTTTTTTTTTTAAACTCCCCTTCTCTCTATTTCTCATTCGTTCCTGCATGTCTGAACTGAGTTTTGATCTAAAAACATCTGTTTTCACCAGCATTTCAGTTAATGTTTGCCAGTGGAGCTTAACTTAGGCTGACTTAGGCGAATGCTGCGTAACTTAGCCCAGCGCTCAGGAACTATTACAAATTGAGGACAGCTTTCACCAACGCTTTTTTCCAAACATCAGCAAATTTTCAGCATGCTGAAAATTCTCAGTGAATACAAGTTTCGCCAGCGTTGGACAACAAACACCAACTTTTATCAACTTTTGCCAGCAGAGCCAGACATTTCCAAAACGTTAGTAAAAGTTCGTCCAAACGTTGTAGTGTGAATCCACTTAAAAAAGCATGTCCAGGATGGCAGGAAGCCTCCACAAATACTGATCTTTATATGAGCATCACCTGACGCTGATGTCGGCTGAACTGCAGAAATTTTATGGAAAGTTTATGGAAATTGACTAAGTTGGAAGTACACAGATTGCATGTTCAGTTTGTTTCTTCCTTGAATGAAATGAAAAAACAATCCAGATCTGCATCTTTTCAACAGTTAGTTCCTTCTCACAAAAATAACCTCAAAATTCTATTTGAGACCATCAATAATATAGACTCTCCTCCAGTCCCTCAGATTCATGTGTACTCAGTGTCTGACTGGTACAGATTTCTTCTGTTCTTTATCAAGAAGGTTCTCCAAAGTAGCTCTGTTCCCAGGTCCTTCAAACAGGCAATCGCTAACCCTATTCTTAAAAAACAAATCTAGATCAATCTGAGCTATCAAGCTCAGATCTAAAGATGATTATTCACACTTATTTATTTCAGAATCGATTACTCTAACTCTCTTTTTACCTGTTTTAACAAGGGTTTGTTAAACTGCCTACAGAGTGTTCAGAATGCTGCTGTCAGGCTTTTAACAGGAGCTCGCAAATGGGACCATATCACCTCAATTTTAGTCACTCTTCACTGGCTACCAATCAAATTTCGTACTGATTTTAAAATTCTAGTTTTGACCTCTAGAGCAATTCATGATCTTTTAAGCCCATATTCTTAAGGTTGATCACTCAGGTCTTGAGGTTAGAATCTTTTATCGGTCCCCAATGTCACCACTCGCCGCTCTCAGGCATCCACTTCAGCTGTGCGCACACCTGCGCCTCGTTAGCGCTGAGCTATTTATTCCACCTCACCCTGAGCATCGGTCTGGAGCCGTCTGTCTTACAACGCGCTCAATCCCTCAGCAGAATCCTTTTCTTCAGGCCTGCAACTCATCGCTACGACACGTAAGCTGTCTTATTACTTACCTCTCCTCTCAGCCTTCCCCTGTGCACAGGTGGATTCCCTGGCGGCGGAAATCCTCACCTTCGCCATCATCTCCTCCCCGCATCTCCACACCTTGTTGTGTGCAGTAACAGGGCGCTGTCTTCCAGGCCTGGAATCCTCGCCAATGCCAGCCACCATTATTTCTGCAAGTAAGCACATCTCTGTATCACTCTCCCGTGTGGTTTTGCCCAGCTCACTCCCTGTTTGTGTCTCTTCCATAGGGCTGCCTGGCCGCACGGCGTGCTGCTCTGCTCCTGTCCTCATCTTCCACCCACAATACATTACCATATCACTTACACGCATCCAAACACGTTTTCCTGGTTGAATAAAGCTTTCAAATCTACCTGAGCCTGCGTGCATGTTTCCTGGGCCGAGAATTATGTCAGTACGGCTCCAGCCAAGTGGCCCAGCGGACAGCGGGCTCGCATGCCGTTTTTCCACCCTCGAGGCTTGGGTGGATATGATTGCGCATCAACAACAGGTCACAGGTCATATTCGACCAGTTAACTATAATTACTCACCGGTTAGACCGTCTTGACCCCCAGCAGGCATTTCCCCCGGCTCATCAAGGCGGCTCGGCTTCGGCCGCTTCCACGGCAGGCCAACCTAACTCGGGAGCGCCGACCCAGCTCACACCGATCCCAACCCCGCTCACTTCAACGGGAAGCTCGGTGGGGCACGGGGGTTTATTTTACAATGTGAGTCGGTGTTCCTGCGCGTTCCCGGGGATTTCCCCTCAGACCATAGCCGAATTGGCTACATGGCTATTCTCCTGGAGGGGCGAGCGTTAGCTTGCTTATGCTAGCTTACGTTAGCTAGCGTATGCTAGCTTATGTTAGCTAGTGTTAGCTAGCTTATGCCGTCATGTCGAAGCCCAGCTACGTGAACCTCTCCTATGACCGGTTCGTGCAAGATTTCCTTGAGGTGTTTGATCACTCGTGTCGTGACGTGTCGTGACAGCGTCCTCGCAGATCGGCTCCTTAGCCTTCAACAGGGAAGCCAGTCGGTGGCGGATCACGCTGTTGACTTCCGGGTGGCAGCGGAGGAGGTTGGTTGGGGAGAGGCTTCTCTCTGCAGCATCTTCCTCCGTAGCCTCAATTCAGGTCTGCGGGACGAATTGGCCAGTCGGGATCTCCCAGGGTGGCTGTCCGAGCTAATCTCCCTAATGATTAGTTTGGACAACAGGCTGCGAGAGCGGGCCGCGGAGCGGAAGTCAGTCAGCAGTTCACGCGGATCTTCCGCCCGCTCTCCTCAGTCTCGCCCCCTGGCGTTACCCGCTCCGGAGTCCACCGATGAGTCAGAGGCCATGTCGATCGGGCGCACCAGGCTCCCTCTTGCGGAGAGACAACGCCAGCGGGAACTGGGTCTCTGCACGTATTGCGGAGATGACCAGCATACCGTGGAGCAGTGCCCGGTCAAGCCAAATGGGGGGGTCCGCGAGTCACTGTAGGGGGCCTCGCGGACTCTAACCGGTCAAATCCCCTCTCTAGTTGCACACTGCCCATCAGATTCTGCCATAATTCCATCGGGCACCTCACTCATGCACTGGTGGACTCGGGGGCAGAGCAAAATTTCATTTCCAAGAGTCTGGCACCCCTTTTGGGCATACCCTGTCAGCCATTGTCAACTCCCCTTAATCTGGTCACCCTCTCTCGTTCTCCCCTGGGGGTAGTGATGCACCACACCAAGCTGGTGCCCATAATAATCTCAGGCAACCACCTTGAGGACCTAACCCTGTACGTCTTGTCTTCCTCTTCGAACCATGTCATTCTGGGCGACCCATGGCTGCGCCTGCACAACCCCGTCCTCGATTGGAGGTCTGGTAATGTCCTTTCATGGAGCTCCTTCTGCCTGAGCACCTGTCTCCAGTCTGCGGCTTGTGCTCCATCGTCTCCTCCGCCTGCGCCGGTCTCCGAGCCTCCGGACCTCACCTTGGTGCCCCAGGAGTTTCACGACTTGGGGATGGCATTCAGCAAGTCCAAAGCCATGTCTCTTCCCCCTCACCGGCCGTATGACTGCGCCATTAACTTCCGCCCGGGGGCACCCTTACCATCCGGCCGCCTTTACAGCCTTTCAGCTCCTGAACGTGAGGCAATGGATTCTTACATCAGGGAGTCGCTCAGTGCTGGGATCATCCGCCCCTCCTCGTCTTCGCTCGGTGCTGGCTTCTTCTTTGTCTCCAAGAAGGATGGGTCCCTTCGCCCCTGCATTGATTTCAGGGCTCTCAATGACATCACGGTTAAGGACCGCTACACCCTGCCTCTGATGGACACCGCCTTCCACTTCCTCCAGGGGGCGACCTGGTTCACTAATTTAGATCTCCGCAGTGCTTACCACCTCGTTTGGATCCGGGAAGGCGATGAGTGGAAGACGGCCTTCAGGACGCTCAGCGGCCACTTCGAGTACTTAGTGATGTCGTTTGGGCTCACCAACGCACCTGCCATCTTTCAGTGACTCATTAATGACATCCTACGAGATTTCCTGGGGGTCTTTGTCTTCGTCTACCTGGATGATATACTCATCTTCTCCAGGTCACGGGAGGAGCACCAGGCTCATGTAAGATAAGATAAGCCTTTATTAGTCCCACAATGGGGAAATTCCAGGACTGCAACAGCACAGGGATAGCAACACTCAGAGCAACAATCAGAAGGCAAGAAAAAAAAGCAAGAGCAGCTAATATACATATGTACATATTACTATAAATATATATATATATATATATATATATATATATATATACACAGACACACAGTGCAGAGCATTGTAGCTGGATGGAATAAATATATGAGTATATAAACACACAGTGCGGAGCATTGTAGCTAGATGGAATAAATATGTAAATATATAAACACACACAGTGCGGAGCATTGTAGCTAGATGGAATAATATGTAGATATATAAACACACAGTGCGGAGCATTGTAGCTAGATGGAATAAATATATAGATATATAAATATAAATATAAACACACCCAGTGCAGAGCATTGTAGCTAGATGGAATAAATATGTAAATATATAAACACACACAGTGCGGAGCATTGTTGCTAGATGGGATGAAACAGCACAACCGTCTACTTAGTTATCCTACATGGTATGATTATGTGCCCATACATATTCTCACCCTCCATAGCGACCGGTATTTTCCTAGTTGTATGCCGGAAGGGACCATTGCGTAAGTCTATTGCATCTTTTGCATTCAAAACTATTAGGTTGTTACGTCTTTTTGCTATCTCTACGAGCAGCCCTGCTTAGGTTGTACAGTCTGACAGCCGTTGGTAGGAAGGACCTGCGAAACCTCTCGGTTGTGCACCTGGGATGATGTAGTCTGCTGCTAAATGAGCTCCTCAGTGCATTCAGTATGTCCTGTATAGGGTGGAACTCGGACTCCAGCAGAGATGACAGTTTAGCCACCGTCCTTCTCTCTCCTGTCTCCTCCACCGGGTCAAGGCGCTGCCCCCGGACAGAGCTAGCTTTCTTGATCAGTTTGTTCAGTCTCTTCCTATCGGCTGCGGTAATGCCACTGCCCCAGCAGACCACTCCAAAAGTGATGGCTGATGCCACCACCGTGTCATAGAATGTCTTCAGCAGCGCCCCTTGTACACCAAAAGACCTGAGTCTCCTCAGTAGGAACAGCCTGCGCTGTCCCTTCTTGTAGAGTGCGTCAGTATTGTGTGACCAGTCTAGTTTATTGTTCAAATGAACACCCAGGTACTTGTAGGATGTCACCATCTCGATGTCTGTTCCCTGTATATTTACTGGTGCTGTGAGGGGTTGTTCTTGCCTGCGGCAGTCCACCACCAGCTCCTTAGTTTTCCTCGTGTTGATCTGGAGGCAGTTCCGATGGCACCAGTCCACGAAGTCCTGGATAAGCCCTCTGTACTCAGCTTCATCTCCATTGGAGATGAGGCCAACGATCGCAGAGTCATCAGAGAACTTCTGTAGATGGCAGTATGTTGTGTTGTGTGAGAAGTCCGCAGTATAAAGAGTGAACAGGAAGGGAGCCAACACCGTTCCCTGGGGGCCCCCCGTGCTACCGATGATCGTGTCGGACACACAGTCCCGGGTTCTCACAAACTGAGGCCGGTTTGTAAGGTAGTCCAGGATCCATGATGACAGGTGCTGGTCCACCCCTGTGCGCAGCAGCTTGTCCTTCAGGATCATCGGTTGGATGGCGTTGAAAGCACTGGAGAAGCCAAAGAACATGATCCTCACCACATTCCCGGGCTTCTCCAGGTGGGACAGAAAACGGTGAAGGAGGAAGATCACCGTATCCTCCGCCCCAATGCCATGCTGGTAGGCGAACTGGAGTGGATCCATCGCTGGTCCTACCAGGGGGCGGAGGTGAGCAAGGAGCAGTCTCTCCAGGGTCTTCATCAAGTGGGACGTCAAGGCCACCGGTCTGTAGCTGTTCAGGTCTTTGGGGTGGGAAGTTTTTGGTACAGGTACCACACAAGATGTTTTCCACAGCTGTGGTACCCTCCCCAGCTTCAGGCTCAGGTTGAAGATGTACGCCACAATCCCACACAGCTGGTCTGCACAGGACTTGAGGAGCTTTGCGCTGATGCCGTCCGGTCCCGACGCCTTCCTCGCCTTGATCTTCCTCAGTTCCGTCCTCACCTGGGTCTTGGTCAGGGTCAGGATGGGGGGCTGTGTGTTGGGAGTGGGGGGGGGTGTTGGTGGAGTGGGGAGTGGGCAGCAGGACTTGATGTCTTTAGAGGCAGCAGTGGTTGTTGTGCAGTCAGGAGGGAGGGCGGTTGGTCAAACCTATTGAAAAACAGATTCAGATTGTTCGCCCACTCCCTGCCCTCCGTGGCCTGGGGGGGAGGTATTCTGGAGCCCAGAGATGGTTTTGCGGTTTCTCCAGACCCCGCTGATGTCGCTCTGTTGCAGCTTGTCCTCCATCTTCTTCCTGAAGCTGTCCTTGCCTTCTCTGATCTTTCTCCTCAGCTCCCTCTGTACGGACTTCAGCATCTCCCTGTTCCCCGACCTGAAGATCCTCTTCTTCTCTCTCAGAAGTGTTTTTATCTCAGGGTTGATCCAGGGGTTGCTGTGAGGGTTTGTTGTGTTTCGTGTGAGGCGGGTCCTGCAGCGGTTGTTGGAGAACAGGCTCTACATCAAGGCGGAGAAATGCAAATTCTACGCCAAGACC
The DNA here is from genome assembly GCA_020510985.1 of Pholidichthys leucotaenia. Classification (NCBI taxonomy): domain Eukaryota; kingdom Metazoa; phylum Chordata; class Actinopteri; order Cichliformes; family Pholidichthyidae; genus Pholidichthys; species Pholidichthys leucotaenia. Next base: position 59,341,560 of record CM035838.1, on the reverse strand, counting down.
ACCTCTTTCCTGGGATCTGTCATCTCTCACAATCGGATCCTCCCCGACCCCGCTAAGGTTAAAGCGGTGGTCGAGTGGCCCACGCCTACCTCCAGGAAACAGGTGCAACAGTTCATCGGCTTCGCCAATTTCTACCGTTGCTTTGTCCCCAACTTCGGCGCCATTGTTACTCCCCTGTCTCGCCTCACTTCTTCTAAGGTGCCCTTCCAGTGGTCAGAGGAGGCAGCAACCGCTTTCAAGACCCTCAAGATGGAGTTCTCATCGTCCCGGGTCCTAACCCAGGTTGATCCCGCGCTGCAGTGCTTGGTGGAGGTTGATGCGTCTGACACAGGGGTGGGGGCGGTGCTCTCCCAGCGTTCACCAGTAGATGGAGTCAAGCGGCCCTGCGCCTTCTTCTCTCGACAGTTGTCAGCAGCCAAGCGGAATTATGACGTCGGCGACAGGAAACTCCTTGCTTTCAAGCTTGCGCTGCAGGAGTGGCGTCACTGGCTGGCAGCTCAGCCTTTTGTGGTCTGGATGGACCACAAGAATCTTGAGTATTTGAGGTCAGCGCGGCGTCTGAATGCCCGCCAGGCACGCTGGTCTCTATTCTTTGCTCGACTCCAGTTTACCATCACCTACCGTCCAGGCTCAAAGAATGGGTTGCCAGAAACCTTGTCTAGACAATTCGCTCCTGAGGCCCCGGAGGAGTCGAACCACACCATCCTTCCCAGCTCGTGCGTCATGGGGGCGGTCTCCTGGTCCATCAGGGACAAGATCCGAAAGGCGCAGGAGGCAGAACCGGACCCTGGCGGTGATCCGGAGGGCAGGCTCTTCGTTCCTTCGGCTATTTGGGGGGAGGTTATTCACTGGGCCCACACGTCCAGGCTCGCCTGTCACCCTGGCGTCTCCCGACTGGTGGACCTGCTTCAACGCTCCTTCTGGTTGCCGGGTCTCCAAAAGGATGTCGCCAACTACATCCGGGCCTGCCCCCAGTGTGCCACTGGCAAGTCTCAGAACTCTCCACCTGCGGGTCTACTCCAGCCCCTGCCGGTCCCAGGCAGGCCCTGGTCGCACATCGCTCTCGACTTCATCACTGGTCTCCCTGCCTCTAACACCTACGACATGGTTTTGACGATTGTGGATCGGTTCTCTAAGGCCGCCCACTTTGTGCCACTTCGGGGTCTTCCTTTGGCATGTGAGACGGCTGATCTCCTCGTCCAACATGTGGTCAGACTGCATGGGATTCTCTTGGATGTCGTATCGGATCGTGGGCCGCAATTTGTATCCCAAGTATGGAGGTGCTTCTGTAACGCCCTGGGGGCCACGGTGAGTCTTTCCTCTGGTCATCATCCCCAGTCCAACGGACAGTGTGAACGTACCAATCAGGAGCTGGAGGCTGCCCTGCGCTGCGTGACCTCCTCCAATCCATCCTCCTGGAGCTCCTACTTGGCCTGGGTGGAGTACGCCCACAACACGGCATGGTCTTCGGCCACTGGTATGTCCCCCTTCAAGGTGTCGTTGGGGTACGATCCCCCCTTGTTTCCTGAACAGGAGGGTGAGTTGGCTGTTCCCTCCATTCAGGCACGTGTGAGACGCTGCCGGAGTTTGTGGACCAGAGCGAGAGAGGCGCTTTTACGCACGGCGGCGCGCAGCAGCACCACTGCCAATCGCCTCAGGAGGCCGGCTCCTAGTTACCAGGTGGGTCAATGGGTCTGGCTTTCTTCGCAGGACATCAATCTCAAAGCCGAGAAGAGGAAGTTGGCTCCACGGTTTCTCGGTCCCTTCGCTATTACCAAGATTGTCAACCCGGTGGCTGTGCGTCTGGCCCTCCCCCCCTCCCTCCGGGTGTGTCCCACTTTTCATGTCTCCAAAGTCAAACCTGTTGTCTCCGACCCACTCTGTCCTCCTCCTAGGGCGCCGCCCGCTCCCATGATGATTGACGGTCACCCGGCGTGGAGTGTTGCTTCCATCCTGGACTCCCGGCACCGAGGTCGTGGGTTGCAGTACTTGGTGGATTGGGAGGGATATGGCCCAGAGTGGAGATCCTGGGTGCGCTCTTCTTGGGTGCTGGATCGAGATCTCGTCACGGAGTTCCACCGGGTGCACCCGGATAAGCCAGCGCCAGGAGGCGCTGTTGGGGGGGGAGTACTGTCACTACTCTCTGCTCTCAGGCATCCACCTCAGCTGCGAGCACACCTGCGCCTCGTTAGCGCTGAGCTATTTATTCCACCTCGCCCTGAGCATCGGTCTGGAGCCGTCTGTCTTACAACGCGCTCAATCCCTCAGCAGAATCCTTTTCTTCAGCCCTGCAACTCATCGCTACGACACGTAAGCTGTCTTATTACTTACCTCTCCTCTTCACCTTCCCCTGTGCACAGGTGGATTCCCTGGCGGCGGAAATCCTCACCTTTGCCATTATCTCCTCCCCGCATCTCCACACCTCGTTGTGTGCGCAGCAGGGCGCTGTCTCCCAGGCCTGGAATCCTCGCCAATGCCAGCCACCATTATCTCTGCAAGTAAGCACATCTCTGTATCACTCTCTCGTGTGGTTTTGCCCAGCTCACTGCCTCTTTGTGTCTCTTCCATAGGGTTGCCTGGCCGCACGGCGTGCTGCTCTGCTCCTGTCCTCATCTTCCACCCACAATACATTACCATATCACTTACACGCATCCAAACATGTTTTCCTGGTTGAATAAAGCTTTCAAATCTACCTGAGCCTGCGTGCGTGTTTCCTGGGCTGAGAATTATGTCACCCAAAACTCGCTATAAAACCAGAGGCGATCTGTCATTCCAGTCCCTTTGCTCCCTCTGTCTCTGCATCTGACTGAATCTGTCATGAACCGAGGGCTGGAGTGTTCCATACTCGGTTTCATGGCACTTTTTGTATATTGCACTTATGTCCTCTTTGTATGATTATCCTTATTGTTATTTTTCTGCTTGTATTTATGTTTTATTTCATTTTCTGTACTGAATTATTATTACACCTTGACTTGCCTTTTATCCAGTTTGTTCCTTACTGTTTACAGCTGTCAGGAGGCATGTAGCCTGGCTTGGGCATGCCCTGTCAGCTGCCTGTGTGGTGTGCCTCCCTCTCTGCCACTCTGGGCAGCATGGTGGTGCAGTGGTTAGCACTGTTGCCTAACAGCTAGAAGGTTCCAGGTTCGGATCCCCAGGCTGGCAGGGGTAGGAACCTTTCTGTGTGGAGTTTGCATGTTGTCCCTGTGCTGCGTGGGTTTACTCCGGGGGCTCCGGTTTCCTCCCACAATCCAAAGACATGCATGTTAGGTTAATTGGTTGTTCTAAATTGTCCCTAGATATCTGTCTGCTATAGGCCCTTAGAATAGAGGGTTAGTACTAGTGAAGCACTTTGAATGGTCTTTGAGACTAAAAAAGAGCTATGTAAGTGCAGGGCCTTATCCCCTCTCATGGCCTCAGCTGTTCCCAATTACCATTTTGGTTCCCTCTATACGCGTTCATGTGCACTCACACCTGTCACTTGTTTTGTAATTGGTTTGTTTCTTATTTAAGGGAGATCATGTTTCATGTTTGTTGTCGCTGCCTCGCTTCTGCAAGGAATTGTCATCCTTGTCTCCGCCATAGCTCTATCTTGCTCTGGCACGCCTCATTTGTAAGTTTACTCCTCCTTGTTATTTTATAGTTTGCTCACCTTTGCACTTTTGTTTGCTATTTTTGTTAATAAACTTCACAAACTCACAGTCCAGCACCTGGGTTGTTTTACCCTGTGTGCCACGTAGAGGCGCACATGACAGTAGGCAGTGACCCGTTTTCAACCCAGCTGCTGTGAGTTTGTGTTTTTATGCACCTGCCCGACGGAGTAATCATGTCCCCAGCGCGCCGGCCTCACACACATAGAAGAGGGTTGGCAGCGGGTCTCCCACGGTGTTGGAGGAATGGGTGGTGGACGACATCCAGGACTTCATGGATGTGGCTCTCGCTGCCTGGGGACTGAAAAAGACATGGGATTGTTTGTATGGAGCAGTCGGAGTCCTGGAGGTGCATCTCGATCTATGGAACTACCCACAGTACGCAGAACTGCTGTCCATGGTCTGTGCACTCCAACAATTATTTTCTGGTCTGTTGATGGGAATACTTCCAGCTGAGTGGAGGCAGAGACACCCTTCATGGCCAGCGTCCTCTCCCCATCTCTCTCCGCCGGTCTCTCCACCTGCTCCAGCAAGTGCGCCAACACGGTGACAGCGTTGTCCTGTCCCGGTGCACCGGAGGAATAGTTCCGCCTCTGTGACAGCCTCTTCCCGACTCCTCCCACAGCAGATTCCCTCTCTTCGTCTGTTTCTCTGGTTGTTCCATCAGCTCCGCCTCCCTCCATTTCTGCTGCATTCTCTGTCCCCTCGATGCCTCCTTCTGCTGCCAAGAGGACCTCCATTTTTTCTCCGGCCACACCTTCCTCTGTGAACACAGGGGCGACTCTTCCTCAATCCTCAGGGGTGCCCAGAATCACCCCAGCTATGGAGAGGGATGGCACATCGCCAGCTGCAGCAGGGAACATCGCTCACAAGGAGAACAGGCTAGTTTCTTTTCATTCCACTTCAGTTTGTGATAATATGCCTTGCCTGATCCCTGGTAGAGAGACTCAGGGACTGCAGTCCCCTGAGCTCTCTCCACCTACTGCAATTTATGAAATTTCACCTGCCCTCTCCATGTCTCCTTCTGTGGTCCCTGAGAGTCCGCTGGCCCCAGAACCTAGGTGCCGGACGATGGAGGAGCTTGTGGCCCTGGAGGTCCCTGTTCTAGTGCCAGAACGGAGCAGACCCCCAGCTGACGAGCCACCAGCGTGGTCCTCTTCGCCTGGGAACATCAAGACTGTTAACACCACTATGCCTGCTGCAGGAGCCGCCGCAGCAGAGTTGAAACTGGAGCTGGACCTCCAACAGACTGGGTCCAAGACGTCGTCATCTACCGGATTGACAGAGTCCTGGATGGCAGTGGAGCTCGAACTCAGGCAAGTGATCTTTTATTTTTCTCTTTTCTGCCCTGGAGAGATCTTGCCTGGCTCTTGGTGAGGAGAGCTGGGTGCAGCCGCTCCCTGCACCTGAGCTCGCCTTGCCCGGCTCTGCCGCTGCCGGTGACCCTGACCCCCCTTCCCTGTCTGTTTCCTCAGAGCTTCTTCCTAGGGTCGCCAGAGATGATCCTGGACTACCAGAGGTCTCCGTGGGTCCAGTTCTGCTACTCAAGGTCACCAGAGGTCCAGCTTCCCCTGCTTTGGAGGTCATCCAGGGTCCAGCTTCCCTGTTGAGGTCGTTGCGGGTGTCCCGTCACAGCCTGGGACCTCCACGGGTACAGCTTTGGCCCAGGCTGGGCCCACTGTGGGTGCAGCGTTGGCCCAGCCCGGGTCCACCGATGGTACTGCAGTGCTCCAGCCCGGAGCCACCATGGGTGCGACATTACTTCAGTCCGAGACCACCGAGGGCATCGTGGTTCCTCTTCCTCTACTGCCAGACGCTGTTGTGGTCCCCCTTCCTCTACTGCCAGATGCCGTCATGGTTCCCCCTCCTTGGCTCTCTTCCTTCCCTGTGGGTCTCCCTGGGGGGTAGCCGTCTCCCAGGCTGCCCCTTCTGTTTAGGCGGCTCAAACACTCGGGCTGGACGCCAGAAGAACTGAGCTGCCGGGTCAGGTGGTCCATGTTCTCCGGTAGGCCACCCGACTCATTCCACCTGGCCGTCCAGCTGGTCTGGGACTTTGGTAGGCCACCTGACTGGTTCCATTCCACCATCCACTGGGCCTTGGACTCTGGCTGGCCCCCGAACTTTGAGCTCCCTGGGCCAGGGGGTCTTTTCTGTGTCTTTTGTTTTTCTGGTGTGAGTCCTGAACTGGGTAGTTTTGTTCCCTCCTAGCCTGTTCCTCCCACCGCTCGCCCTGGGTAGATCGTTGTGGTTCCTGTATGTGTGTGTGGGGGGGGGCAGGTTTTTTTCTTTTTCTTTTGAGGTTACCCTGGGGTGTCTGGGTTTCCACCCCTTGAGAGGGGTCTCTGTCATGAACCGAGGGCTGGAGTGTTCCAGACTCGGTTTCATGGCACTTTGTGTATATTGCACTTATGTCCTCTTTGTATGATTATCCTTATTGTTATTTTTCTGCTTGTGTTTGTTTTATTTCATTTTCTGTACTGAATTATTATTACACCTTGATTTGCCTTTTATCCAGTTTGTTCCTTACTATTTATAGCTGTCAGGAGGCGTGTAGCCTGGCTTGGGCATGCCCTGTCAGTTGTCTATGTGGTTTACCTCCCTCTCATGGCCTCAGCTGTTCCCAATTACCATTTTGGGTTCCTCTATCCCCTTTCATGTGCACTCACACCTGTCGCTTGTCTTGTAATTAGTTTGTTCCCTATTTAAAGGAGATCATGTTTCATGTTTGTTGTTGCTGCCTTGCTTCTGCAAGGAATTATCTTCCTTGTCGCCGCCAGAGCCCTATCTCGCTCTGGCGTGCCTCATTTGTAAGTTTACTCCTCCTTGTTATTTTATAGTTTGTTCACCTTTACACTTTTGTTTGCTGTTTTTGTTAATAAACTTCACAAACTCACAGTCCAGCACCTGGGTTGTTTTCCTCTGCGTGCTGCATAGAGGCGCACATGACAGATTCAGTTGACTCTTAAAAAAACAGTTGAAGACACTGTTATTTAGGCGAGCTTTTAATTGACTGGTGGCCTGGTTTTAATTTATTCTATTTTTTTATAATTTCAATCTTATAGTTTAATGTTTCTTTTTGCTTAAATTGCTGTGTTATCTAATTTCTTTGTTTTATATTACTCTGCATTTTTATTGTTGAAGCACTTTGTGATCTTTAGCTGTGAAAAGTGCTATATAAATAAAATTCTTTTTCTTCCATTGTTGTAGAGACTCTTTATTTTCTTGGTTATTATGTTCCGTATTGTTATTCCTGTCATGATCTGGGTTTGGGCTTTTGTTTTGACAGTGTCTTTTGTTTCTTTCTGGTTTGGTGTAGTGAGTTCTTGCTTTGCTTTTCACGGCTCTTTTTGAGTTCTTGATTATTGATTGTTTATAGGTGTTCTTGATTTTTGTCACTTTATTTATAGAGGTCGCACTCTGCCTTCGGCACGGCGATCTTCATGCTATCACAGTCACACTTGCGTCGTAGCCTCATTTTCTCTATTTTTGATCATGCATGGAAGTTTGGTTTCTGTAAAAAAAATCATGCCTAAACCTTGCTCTGCACGAGTCTTACCCTTTGCCCCGGACGGGCAGTCATGACAATTTCAGTGTAATGTAAGAATCATAGTTGTTTATACATCCCACTGTATCATAATAATAATAATAATAATAATAATAATAATTATTATTATTATTATAATGATATATTTTATTTGTATTGTGCTTTCCAAGACACTCAAAGATGCTTTACATTAGAGAAAAAAACCCGCACAATTAAAATTAAAGACTAAAGCCAAATCTGAACAGGTGGGTTTTGAGTAATGATTTGAAGGAGTTTAAGTCTGTGCAGTCACAGATGTGCTGAGGGAGGGAGTTCCAGAGGGAGGGGGCGGCGATGGAAAAGGCTTTGTCCTCCCAGGTTCTGTGCTTGGTTCTGTGTGGTGGAGAGAGGAGGTTTGCATTAGAGGAATGGAGGCAATGGGGGGGGGGGGTTGCCGATGCAACAGGTCGGTAAGATAGGAAGGGGTCTGGTAATGGAGGGCTTTAAAGGTGAGGAGAAGGACTTTGAATTGTATGTGTTGTGAGACTAGGAGCCACTGGAGGTTCTGGAGGACAGGAGTGATGTGGTTGTGGGAGCGGGACTGGGTAAGGAGACAGGCGGCGGAGTTCTGAATGTATTGAAGTTTCTGGAGGACTTTGGATGATGAGTCGTAAAGAATGCTATTGCAACAGTCAAATCTGGATGTGATAAAATTTGTGTATGAGGGTTTCTGCGGTGGAGAAGGTGAGTGAGGGACAGAGTTGGGCTATGTTTTTAAGGTGGAAGAAGACAGTTTTGGTGACATGATTGATGTGTGGTTCAAAAGTGAGGTGGCTGTCAAAGATGATTCCAAGGTTTTGTAGCTGTGAGGATGGGGAAAGTGTGGAGTTGGCAACAGTAAGGTTGAAATTGTGAGTGGTTTTGATGAGGGATTCTGGGCTGATGATCATCGTATCATCAGCCGAGTCATAGTTGAGTTGTAGAAAGTTCTTTTGCATCCAGGACTTTATTTCAGAAAGACAGTTTTCCAGTATGGAGCAGGGTACGGTGGTTATACACTTAGTGGAAATGTAGATCTGAACATCGTTGGCATAACAATGGAAGTTAAGGCCACGTCGGTGGATGATATTATCAAGCAGGAGTATATAACAGACATATTATAAAGTATGCTTATTGTCAGTCTCCTCCAGGATGGTGAGAGTGGCCACGGCCCAGTAGTTGCTGATTTTGTTCACTGGTGTGAGGATTCCTACCTGCAGCTGAATACGACAAAAACTAAAGATATGATTATTGACTTTAGGAGGAAAACTCCCAGGCACAAAGTCACCGTACTAAAAGGCCAGACCACTGAATGTGTACAATCCTACAAATATCTTGGGACGATTATTGATAGTAATTTAAACTTTGAAGAGAACTGTGAAAGGGTGTGCAAAAAGGGTCAGCAACATTTGCATTGTTTGAGGAAACTTGCATGCTTCCAAATTGACCGAACCATAATGACAGTGTTTTATAGGGCTTTTATTGAATCTGTTTTATCCTTTTCTTTAGTGTCATGGTTTGGTCAGATAAAACTGAAACAGAGGAAATCCTTAGATCAGGTAGTTAGATGGTCCAGTCGTTTGCTTGGTGAGTCACAGCTGAGCCTGACATCCTTGTACACCAGACAGGTACAGAGGATTGCTACCTCCATTTTAAATGATGACTCCCACCCTTTGCACTGCCACTTTCAGCTTCTTCCCTCAAGACGGAGGTTTGCTGTCCCAAAAAGTAAAACCCAGCGCTACAAAAACAGCTTTGTTCCTGCTGCTGTCAAAGAGTTGAACAAGTTGTAACAATATATTGCACATAATTTAGTTACTTATTTATTAACTCCATTTTATATTTACTTATTTTTGTAGGATTTTTATTTGGGTTCTAAATCTTTTATTGGGTTTTAGACCTTTGAGATTTTAACCTCTTTGACTAGTCTTTAACTTTTTAATATGACCCTTCTCTCTTACCTCAGACACAGAGCTGGCTAATGCTCTTAATAGTTTTTATGGTCGTTTTGACTCCTTTGATTTTAGCACAGAAACCCAAGATTTGAAACAGAAACTCTAAGACAATCAGCACTTTAATAGTGAGGTGCAGGATGTTAAAAGGGAGTTCTGCGCTGTAAAAGTGAACAAAAGTCAAGGCCCTGATAATAAATTGGTAAAGTCCTGTGCACATGAACTGAGTCCTATATTTCATTACATTTTCAATAAGTCCTTACAGCCACAACATGTGCCTAAGATCTGGAAAGAAGCCGTGGTTGTTCCCGTTCCAAAATCCAGCTGTCCTAAAACGGTAAACGACTTTAGACCAGTTGCTTTGACTTCAATTTTAATGAAAATTTTTGAAAAACTGGTCAGATGTGAGGTCCTAAAGCAGACTGAGCATGCATTGGATCCTCTGCAGTTTGCCTGTAGGCCTCACAGAGGAGTGGAGGATGCCATTGTCACTCTGTTTAACATGCTTTTTAAACATCTGGATTTAAATGGGACACACACACCAGGCTTTTATTTGTGGACTTTTCTTCCGCCTTTAATACAATCCAACCTCATATTTTAGTTGAAAGGCTCCAACTTCTCACTTACTTCCGGTCACTACAGGAGTGCCCCAGGGCTCTGTCCTGGGGCCCCTTTTATTTATCATTTACATGCTTCCAGTTGGTCATATTTTCCATAAATATCATATTCATTTCCACTGCTATGCAGATGACACTCAGCTCTATATCTCAACTAAACCTAACTCCACTCTTCCACCTTCATCCCTTACTGACTGTCTCTCTGAGATAAAGCCCTGGTCGATACTCAATCTCCTCAAATTAAACAGTGATAAAACAGAAATGTTAATCATCGGCACAAAATCCACTCTAACCCAATGTTCCAGCTTCAATGTATCATTGGACAGTTCTCTTATCTCTCCATCCTCTCAAAGTAAGTGTCTGGGTGTCACCCTCGATAACATGCTTTCCTTCACATCTCACATTAACAACATAACCCGGCTAGCATACTTCCATCTCCACAAGATCAACCGCTCACGCCCTTCCCTCACAACTCATACTACTGCCATCTTGGTTCACAGTCTTGTTACAGCTCGTCTTGACTACTGCAGTTCCCTCCTGTTTGGTCTTCCACAGAAAATTCTCCATAAATTACAATTGGTACAAAACTCAGCAGCTCGTATCATCACCAGGACCCCATCTATTCATCGCATCTCTCCTGTTCTGCAGCAGCTTCATTAGCTCCCAGTCACATTCCGAATACAGTATAAAATACTATTACTCATCTACAAGGCCATCCATAACCTTGCCCGTCCATATCTCTCTGACCTCCTCCCCATCACTATAACCTGCACACACCCTTAGATCCTCTTCTTCCTTTCATCTCACTGTTCCCTCTGTTCAGCTCACTACCATGGGTGGCAGAGCATTCAGCTACTCGGCACCGAAACTTTGGAATACACTCCCTCCTGATCTCCGTAGCACTGATTCTCTCTCACATTTCAAATCTAAACTCAAAACCCATTTGCTCAGGCTCGCACACCCCCACTGAGTTGCATTGTCTTTTGTCTATGTTTTATGTTTATTCTGTGGAGGATGTAAGCAGATGAGACACGAGCTGATGACACAGAAGTTTATTTCTCCTCCAACACAGAACAGACTGACTCTGATGATCTGCTTTATACATTTTCTTCCCGCCACTGGCACCCAGGGTAAACACATTAACATACCAGTTACAAAGCGTGAACACACATCGACATACACATTAACATACACATCACAGAGCAAGGCTTGGTACAATACATTTGTGCCCCTGCATCCTCAGGTGTGAGCCTGGCACAGCGGGGGCGAAAAGCACATCTTTAATTATTTCATACCCCCCAGCAGTCTGGTGCCCTTTGCTGGCCCCTCCAACACCCCGAAGTACTGGGTGGAGTGTCATCTCCTTTGTGTCACCACACAGCCCCCCCCCCCCCCGAATACCTAGAAGGGGTCGTAACCCTCTGGGCTTTTGGGCTTGAGCAAGCGCCCATAGCGGCTGTAGCGTGGGCCAGTCGAAACACCTTCCTGTCGAGGGGGGTAGGGGAAAGATTCGGTCTTGAGGGGGAAAGGGTGGGGAAGGGAAAAAGTTAGTTTCTTGAAAACAGTCCTCTTTAGGGGGAACACTAACCTGCGGACCCATTGTAGGTGGGCCCCGTGCCAGGGAGCTTGAGCCAACACCACCTGCTCATCTGCCAACACATAAGTGGGCTTCAGCCTGTCTATGCAGATGGTTTCCCTATGCCCCCCAAGTCTAACACAAAATGTTTCTCCCTTGTTTCCAACACTCTGAATGGGCCATCGTACGGCAGATGCAGCGGGGTTCTGTGGGCGTCGTGCCTGACGAAAACGAATTTGGCATTCTCTAAGCACTTTGGAACAAAAGTGCGGGGAAAACAATGGTGCGCCTGGCCCGGAACACTGGCAGCCCCTGTACCGGAAAAAAGGTGCGCGGGCAGATCGATACTGGGCACAGAACTTTCTGGCAAAAATTCCCCCGGGATCCGCTACGGCTGAGAAAAAACAAGTTCTGCCAGGGAAGCTGCTAAATGTTCCTTAGGTGGGGAGCGCAACCCCAATAGGACCCAAGGCAGGCAGTCAACCCAGTTTGCATCCATTAGTGAGGCTCTGAGAGCTGTTTTAAGCAACTTGTGAAAGCGCTTGCACAAACCATTAGCCTGTGGGTTGTATGCGGTGGTGCAGTGGATTATGACCCCCAGGCTGTCGGCCATCTCAGACCAAAGTTCCAAAACAAATTGTGGACCCCTGTCAAAAGTGATGTCCGACGGGGATCCGAACAGTGCGACCCAAGCTGACAAAAACGCGTGGGCTACCTCGGCAGACGTGGTTGGAATTCAGTGGAATCACCTCTGGCCATCTATGCATTGGCCAGAGGTCCACCCCTGCAACGGCGGAAGGGGACCCACTAAATCCACGTGTACGTGGTTGAACCTCCTGGCTGGAATTTGAAAAGGCTAGAGGGGGGCTTTGGTGTGCTTGCGCACCTTAGCCTGTTGGCACGTGACGCATGTTGCAGTCCATTCTTTCACATCCCTGCATAAGTGCGGCCAGACGAGTTTGGACCCCACTAGTTTAACCAAGGCTCACACACCGGGATGTGAAAGGGAGTGGACGGACTCAAAAACGTGGCGCACCAAAAGCTCGGAACCGCAGGGTTGGTGCGGCCGATGGAGATGTCACAGAGCAAGGGGGGCACCATTCTTGTACCCCCCTGCTCTCAAGTTTTAATCTGGTAGCCGCGGCCTGGAGCGAGCAAATATCTGTGTCCCCAGTTTGGTTGGCGGCCATTGCGGAAAAGTCGATGCCCATGTATAGAGAGATCAGCACGCGTGACAAGCAGTTCGCCACAACGTTCAATTTACCGGCTACATGTTGGATGTCGGTCATGACCTCCGAAATTGTGGCCAAGTGCCATTGTTGCCAAGCTGACCATGGTTCTGAGACTTTGGACATTGCGTAGGTTAGTGGTTTATGATCGACAAACACGGTCAACTCGCGACCCTCAAGCCAGAACTGAAAATGACACGTAGCGAGGTGGAGAGCCAACAACTCTGTCTAAAGCGCTATACTTACGCTCATTGTCACGCAAAATACGGCTGAAAAAGGCGAGGGGCTGCCACGAACCGGAGACATACTGTCCCACTATGGCTCCTACCGTGACATCAGATGTGTCTGTGGTGAGCGCTATCTTCACTGATGGGGCTGGATGGGCCAGCAAACCTGCGTTAGCGAACGTTGTTTTGGCATTTGTGAATGCCTGGACCTGCTCGGGGGTCCAGTCGATGCTATCCGTGGGCTTCTTTTTTTGAGTGTGCCGTAGAGCGGCTGCAGCAGCTGGGCTGCACGGGAGAGGAAGCGGTTGTAAAAATTGACCATCCCCAAAAATTCCTGTAGCTCCCTTACGATCTGCAGACGTGGAAAATCTGACACTACATGTACCTTATCCAGCAGTGGGACCATGCCCTCCGGCGAGATGCAATGGCCCAGGAAGTCGATCACCGGCAGCCCAAGCTGACACTTCGTTGGGTTAACAATCAGCCCGTGTGCTTCCAACCGCTGGAAAACTTGTTTGAAATGGGCGAGGTGCTCCTCCTATGACGCACTAGCCACCAAAATGTCATCTAAGTAGACGAAAATGAACGGCAAGTCACGGAACACCACATCCATCATCCTTTGGAAAGTTTATGCAGTGCCCTTTAACCCGAATGGCATGTACACAAACTCAAAAGCCCGAAGGGAGTTATTACTGCCATTTTGGGGAAGTCCTCTTCACGCACCAGGACCTGGTGGTAACCATGGACCAGATCCACTTTTGAAAAAATGGCCGGCCCGGCCAGGTGCACAGAAAAATCCTGGATGTGCAGGATGGGGTAACAATCGTGTTCCGTGGCATGGTTTAAGCGTCGGAAATCACCGCACGGCCGCCACGACCCATCGGACTTGGGCACCATGTACAGCAAGGATGCCCAAGGGCTGTTGCAGCGCCTAACGATGCCTAAGCATTCTAAGTTGGCAAACTCCTTGCACGTGATGGATAGTTTAGCCACATCCAGGTGGCAAGGGCACGCAAACACGGGCGGACCTTTCGTGGTGATAAAATGCTCGACCCCATGCTTGGTTACCATAGCGGAAAAAGTGGGCGCCGTGAGTGCTGGGAACTTGGAAAGCAAATGCTGGTACTTATGCCGTGGAGCTAGAACATTAGCATGTGTTGGTGGCCCAACTCCCCAAGCAATGCAGGGCAAGGAGGAAAAAGATACAGCGTCCACTAAACGCCTGTTGGCAACATCAACAAGTGGTCCATAAGCACACAGAAAATCAGCACCTAAGATGGGGACAGATCATGCAGCTACCACAAAATCTCACTGGTAATTGTGTCATAAACTCCCCGTGCGCTTTTCCACAGCGCACGGAGGAGGGGTGAAAGGATGAGGATTTACGCACTGGGTTTACACCATACGCACATTTATTGAACACAGCAACTGACTTGCTTAAGGAGTCCTCCAAGACGCTCAACAGTCAGTTGGTAAGGACCATCGGGGAAAACACACACAGATAATAGTCACTGGACTGGAGCTGTCCAAGTAGTCCACATAAAGCACCGAGTGAGAATAATCCTTCTTTGACGTGACTTCATACGACGAACAACGACTGTATATGAAGTACAATGACCCAGCAATGAGTGACTGGCACAAGGCTCCTAAAGTACACGCATTGCTGGGGATGGTAAATTGGTCACACCTGGGCAAGGAGCGGGGAGACGGCAAATGGGAGTGGGAACAGCTGACGGCAATAAGAGAGGGGGTGTGGTCAGACCGGCAGATAGTTAGACAGCGCTCACATCAGCGTGAGCCCAAGGGGCTGCCTCACCACTGCCGGCCAGAAAGCAGTGGCTATGGGTACGGTAAAGAACACAGATATACAGTATATACTAACATACATACAAAGTGGCACCTAACCCACAGAGAGGCCAGGACCGAGCCAGGGGAAACCAAGCCGGCTCGGCTCCTGACAGAGCCCCTCCTTTAAGGGGTGGATTCCCAGACACCCAAAGTAACATCCCAGACCCCCCTCCCCCCCAAGCAGGAACAAACAGCACAACCCCAGGTGGGAGGTAGGGGGAACAGGAAAGGTGGGAGCACAACACCCCACCCAGGGTCCATAATAGCCCTCCTAAGTCCAAAGACGTGGAGGCTCGGGAGGCTGCCCAGAGTCCCAGGCCTAGCAGGCAGTTCAGTGGACAGAGTCTGGTGGCCTGCCAGAATGCACGGGCCATCTGGCCCAGAACCTCAGTCCCTCAGGCGGTCAGCCAGCGCTATAAAGCCACTAAGGCTTCCACGTAAATGTGTCAAAATATATCCCAACAACAAGCCATGGGTTACAAAATCAGTTAAATCCTGCTTACAGAGGAAAGCACTTGCCTTTAAACAGGGGTCTGTTTCTGAACTACAGGTTGCCACAAAAGAGCTGAAGGCCGAAATTTTAAGAGCAAAACAGAATTATAAATCACAGTGGGAAAGCAAGATGGCAACAAAGAAACTTGGTTCAGCCTGGGCCAGTATGAAAACTATTGCAGGCCTTCAGAGCACAGAACGCAGCAATCGTGTGTTTTTAGATGGTTTTAATTCAGACACAGAGCTGGCTAATGCTCTTAATTGTTTTTATGGTCGTTTTGACTCCTTTGATTTTAGCACAGAAACCCAAGATTTGAAACAGAAACTCTAAGACAACTGGCACTTTAATATTGAGGTGCAGGATGTTAAAAGGGAGTTCTGCACTGTAAAAGTGAAGAAAAGTCAGGGCCCTGATAATATATGTGGGCGCTTGGTAAAGTCCTGTGCACAAGAACTGAGTCCTATATTTCATTACATTTTCAATAAGTCCTTACAGCCACAACATGTGCCTAAGATCTGGAAAGAAGCCGTGGTTGTTCCCGTTCCAAAATCCAGCTATCCTAAAACAGTAAACGGCTTTAGACCAGTTGCTTTGACTTCAATTTTAATGAAAATTTTTGAAAAACTGGTCAGATGTGAGGTCCTAAAGCAGACTGAGCATGCATTGGATCCTCTGCAGTTTGCCTATATGCCTCACAGAGGAGTGGAGGATGCCACTGTCACTCTGTTTAACATGCTTTTTAAACATCTGGATTTAAATGGGACACACGCCAGGCTTTTATTTGTGGACTTTTCTTCCGCCTTTAATACAATCCAACCTCATATTTTAGTTGAAAGGCTCCTGCAACAATTTGATTTGAGCAATAATCTGGTGGGTTGGATTCCGGATTTCTTAACCAACAGGACGCAGAGAGTAAGGGTCAATGGTACATTGTCTGACCTAAAGTGCTCTTCTACTGGCTCTCCTCAGGGGTGTGTGTTGTCACCACTACTCTTCATCCTGTACACAAACATGTGTCGGAGCAGACATGATAACAGACACATTATAAAGTATGCTGATGACTCAGTTATTGTCAGTCTCCTCCAGGATGGTGAGAGTGGCCACAGCCCAGTAGTTGATGATTTTGTTCACTGGTGTGAGGATTCCTACCTGCAGCTGAATACGACAAAAACTAAAGACATGATTATTGACTTTAGGAGGAAAACTCCCAGGCACAAAGTCACCATACTAAAAGGCCAGACCACCGAATGTGTACAATCCTACAAATATCTTGGGACAATTATTGATAGTAATTTAAACTTTGAAGAGAACTGTGAAAAGGTGTGCAAAAAGGGTCAGCAACATTTGCATTGCTTGAGAAAACTTGCACGCTTCCAAACTGACCGAACCACAATGACAATGTTTTATCGGGCTTTTATTGAAACTGTTTTATCCTTTTCTTTAGTGTCATGGTTTGGTCAGATAAAACTGAAACAGAGGAAATCCTTGGATCAGGTAGTTAGATGGTCCAGTCGTTTGCTTGGTGAGTCACAGCTGAGCCTGACATCCCTGTACACCAGACAAGTACAGAGGATGGCTACCTCCATTTTAAATGATGACTCCCACCCTTTGCACTGCAACTTTCAGCTTCTTCCCTCAAGACGGAGGTTTGCTGTCCCAAAAAGTAAAACCCAGCGCTACAAAAACAGCTTTGTTCCTGCTGCTGTCAAAGAGTTGAACAAGTTGTAACAATATATTGCACATAATTTAGGTACCTATTTATTACTCCATTTTATATTTACTTATTTTTGTAGGATGTTATTTGGGTTCTAAATATTTTATTGGGTTTTAGACCTTTGAGTTTTTAACCTCTTTGACTAGTTTTTAACTTTTTGATATGACCCTTCTCTCTTACCTCTGGTTTTTCTCTCATCTCTTTGTCTTTATACCCTGATTGATGGAGCCTTGAGTATTTTTATCATGTTTATAGTCAGCTTCATGTGTGCCTGTGTTTGTGTCTATGTTGAATGTAATTTGTGGCTTGTAAATATGGATGTCACCAGACTGCAAAACAAATCTACCTACGGGTACAAATAAAGTAACCTGAACCCTGAACCTGAAGGGCCGGCAGGATGAAGCAGGAGGTGCCCTGCCCACCGGAAGGCTCACAGGGGGGTGACCGGACCGTAGAGAGGGAACCCCCACGGCGTCGGTCAGGGAGGAGAAGGGAGCCACGGCATCCTCAGGCAGATCCACAGCACCCTCGTTGGTCCCGGCTTGGGCCACAGCTACACCCATGATGGACCCCGACCGGGCCGGCTCCGCTGCACCCGCGGTGACCTCCGGCTGAGGCTCTGCTGCACTGGCGGCAGTGGAGCCCGGCTGGAGCTCTGCTACATCCCCGCCGGCCTCCTCTGGGACAACTGGACCCGCATCATCATCCATAGAGGGCTAAATCTCTATACTCAGAGAGACTCCAGCAGCAGTTCACTGCTAATGATTCGGCTTCCGTGTGGAGAGGACTGAGGCAAATCACCAACTATCGACCTAAGGCTCCTAAAGGTCAGGATGACAAAGCCCTTTGTCAAAGACTGTCCCAACACTATGCCCGTTTTGACACCTCGTCATCTGTGTCCAACTCCCCCCCTCCCTCCAGCTCCACAGCCTCCACATTCCCTACTTCATTTAAGGCACCCCCCCTCCTCCCCCCCTCCCCTTATCATCAGTGAGCAGGATGTGCTCAAACAGTTCTCCAGACTGAACCCGCGCAAGTTCCCCGGCCCAGACGACGTGTCTCCCTCCACCCTGAGACTCTGTGCGAAACAGCTGGCTCCTGTCTTCACAGACATTTTTAACACCTCCCTTAAGTTATGCCACGTGCCATCCTGCCTCAAATCCTCCACCATCATCCCTGTCCCCAAGAAGCCACGGATCACTGGACTTAATGACTACAGACCTGTAGCGCTCACCTCTGTAGTCATGAAGTCCTTTGAGCGCCTGGTCCTGTCCCACCTCAAGTCCATCACCACTCCTCTCCTGGACCCGCTGCAGTTTGCCTACTGAGCCAACAGGTCTGTAGACGATGCAGTCAACCTGGCCCTCCACTCCATCCTGCAGCACCTGGACTCCCCGGGAACCTACGCCAGGATCCTGTTTGTGGACTTCAGCTCCGCATTCAACACCATCCGCCCCGCTCTGCTCCGGGACAAGCTGTCCCTGCTCAACGTGCCTGACTCCCTCTGCAGGTGGATCATCGACTTCCTGACGGACCGGAGGCAGCATGTGCGGCTGGGAAAGACTGTCTCAGACTATACTAGCATCAGCACCGGATCACCCCAGGGCTGTGTACTTTCCCCCCTACTCTTCTCCCTTTACACCAACTCCTGCACCTCCAGCCACCAGTCTGTCAAGTTGATCAAGTTTGCGGACGACACCACCCTCATCAGGCTCATCTCCAACGGCGACGAGTCCGCCTACAGGAGAGAGGTGGCCCAGCTGGCGTCCTGGTGCAGCAATAACAACCTGCAGCTGAACGCTCTGAAGACAGTGGAGATGATTGTAGACTTCAGGAAAGTCACTACTCCTCTGCCCCCCCTCACCCTCTCAGGCTCTCCCATCACCACTGCTGATTCCTTCCGCTTCCTAGGCACTACCATCACCAGGGACCTCAAATGGGAGCTGACCATCAGCTCACTCATCAAAAAAGCCCAGCAGAGGATGTTCTTCCTGCGGCAGCTGAGGAAGCTCAAGCTACCCACCAAGATGTTAGTGCAGTTCTACACAGCCATCATCGAGTCCATCCTCACCACCTCCATAACCGTGTGGTACGCAGGAGCCACTGCCAGGGACAGACTAAGGCTGCAGCGCGTCGTGCGCACTGCTGAGAAGGTGATCGGCTGCAAGCTCCCATCTCTCCAGGATCTGTACATCTCCAGGACCCGGAGGCGTGCTGGCCGGATCATAGCCGATCCCTCACACCCTGGTCACGTACTGTTTGCCCCCCTCCCCTCTGGTAGAAGACTTCGGTCCATCCAGACTAAAACCTCCCGTCACATGAACAGCTTCTTCCCCTCTGCCATTAGACTGCTGAACACTAAGTGACTTATTGACTCTCGTGCACCATGTACAGCAGCTCAACCAGACTCATGTCAATCATCACTGTTTTTCTTCCTGCATTACCGACTGCACTATATAGTTCTCCACAGTATCTGCTGCTGGCTAATATATATTTTAACTGTTGACCAGTATCACTTAATCTTATCCTACACTTTATTACATGTATAGTTTATTTCTCTTATCCTATCATGTTTAATGTTGCAGCATTGTACCGAGACAAATTCCTAGTTTGTGTACTACATGAACAATGGCAATAAACCTGATTCTGATCCTGATTCTGATTCTGATTCATAGGCAACCCAGGTAGTGGCAGCTCCTCTCCGGCGACCCTAGGAAGGAGCTCGAAGGGGATAGGAGAGGAGGAATGGTTTGCAGGTGCAGGGGGTGGAACCTTCACAGCTGGGGAAGTGCGTCCTCGGGCCTCCCTCTCGCGGCGCTCCTCCTCCATCCGGCAGTCAAGCAGGTCCAGTCTCTGCTCCTCCCTCTCACGACGCTCCTCCTCGACCAGGCAGTTGAGAACGAGGAGGTTTGACCACTCTTTGTCTGTCACCGCGCCTGGGGATTGAGCGGGCGCCGGCCCGGGAGAAGAAGCAGGGGACTCCACCGCCGTGGTCGCAGGGAAACACCTCTGTGCTGGCTCCAGAGCAGGATCTTCCAAAGCCACTGGCTCCTCCACCATCTAACGGCTCTAATCCTGGACCGACAGATGCTCAGAAGAAAAAGGAGGAGACACAGAGGGGGTAGGAAAAGCGTTATAGGCTGCAGCTGTTGGAGGGAGCCCAGCGGACTGCTGAAACTGGGTCCCTCTCCCGGGAGACAGACAAGGTTTATTATTATCAAAATGAGTTGAATGAAAAGACACTTGCCTGTCATCCCGGTCTTTGATGTTTACTGCTGCAGCTGGCAGGCTGTCATCCCTCTGTGTCCATGGTGATTGGCCCTCTTCAACGGGTGGAGGAGGAGCCGTCTCCATGACAACGGAGGTGGGTGTTCCCGAGGTGGCCCTAGCAGGCCTCAAGACAGCTGGAGGGGAGATGATGGCTGCCGAAGACGAGGAGGGCTTTTCCCGCCGTCTCTTCGTGGGATGATGCTGCTTCTGGGCAGCTGACGTGGATGGTGAAGCGGGGGAGAGAACGGCTGCAGACTGTGGAGCGTGTTCCTGCTTGGGCTCTGCAAGAAACGCCACTCTCCCCACACCAGGAAACATGCGCTGAAGCACGTAGACCGAGGCGATCAGGTCTGCGTACTGAGGGTAATCCCAGAGACCAGGATGCGCTTCCAGGATTCCCTCCACTGCATCCAGGCTGCTCCACTTCGCCTTGGGTCCGTGGGCTTTATGGGCCTCATCCATAAAGTCCTGGATAAAGGTTGCCGCCTATTCTTCCTCCACCGTGGGATGCCTTGCCGCTAGTTTCCTCCGGCTGGTGTGGGAGTGGCGCGCCGAAGGCATAGTGGGGCAAAAACCGGTGGGTGGAAAAACAGTTTAAAAAGGGAAAATGGTTTGTGTGGGTGTAACCCGCTAAATCCTTTTGTCGGGCTGGGTCATTCTGTCATAAACTCCCCATGCGCTTTTCCACAGTGCACGGAGGAGGGGTGAAAGGACTAGGATTTATGCGCTGGGTTTACACCACATGCAAATTTATTTAACACAGCAACTGACAAACAGTTCCAGGTCATATATTCCACAGTAGCTTAAGGAGTCCTCCAGGACACTCAACAGTCAATTGGTGAGGACCACCGGGGAAAACACACACAGATCATACTCACTGGACTGGAGCTGTCCGAGTAGTCCACATAAAGCACCGAGTGAGAATAATCCTTCTTTGACATGACTTCATACAACGAACAACGACCGTATATGAAGTGGAATGACCCAGCAATGCGTGACTGGCAAAAGGCTCCTAAAGTACACGCATTGCTGGGGATGGTAAATTGGTCACACCTGGGCAAGGAGTGGGGAGACGGCAAACGGGAGTGGGAACAGCTGACGGCAATAAGAGAGGGGGCGTGGTCGGATCGGCAGATAGTTAGACAGCGCTCATATCAGCGTGAGCCCAAGGGGCTGCCTCACCACTGCCAGCCAGAAAGCAGTGGCTATGGGTATGGTAAAACACACAGAAATACATACTAACATACATACAAAGTGGCACCTAACCCACAGAGAGGGCAGGACCGAGCCAGGGGAAACCAAGCCGGCTCGGCTCCTGACAAATTGCGTCAATGTAAACGTTCAGTCACCGTCCTTTCTGCAAAAGTCCTGATGCAGGATCTGTTGGCGGCTGTTAAAGATGGGCCACAGCCTTCTGCCAGCCTGTCTGCACTGACTAGCAAAATGAGGCTGTTCTGGGAGCCAGAGTCTACCAAAAAATGTCTCCCCGAACGTGTGTCTGTGACGAAAAGCAGATTCTCCCTGTCGCCAGTGGTCGCAGCTGCTACTGACCACTGGCTGTCCCATTTCCCGGCTTCTTGAAGTGGCACGGCGGCAGACAACATTGTGCTTCCTTGCCAAAATGGCGGTGATAAAAACATAGCGTCCCGGTCCTGTTTCTCCGGGTGGCAGTCCCGGCCACCTCCATTGGCTCCTTGACCTTGCTGGTCTCAGCCGGAGATCCCGGTCTCACTGCTTGAATGCTGAAAGCCTTGTTTGCTAGGATGATGTGGTCTGCCTCCTCTGTCAGCGCGCGGTAGTCCCTGGCTGCCAGCAGTGGTGAGTTAGCAAGAATTGCTCTTGCAGGAGCCAGTAGGTTTCTGAGGAACAGGTGGGCGAAAAGGAAAGATCCGTCGTCCATGCCCATCAACGCAAGCATGCCTTCCATCAGGTCCACAGCCGATCTGTCTCCTAGCTCCGAGTGGGTGAGGAGTTTTTCTGCCCTCTCTGCGTCTAAAAGGGTATAATGGTGCAGCAGCAGACGCTTGAGAGCGCCGTATTTTCCTTGGGCTGGCAGGGCTCAGACTAGATTCATGGCACGCTGCGTTGCATGCGCGTCCAGCGATGTCACCACATGATGGTACTTTGTGCCATCTGCCATGACTCTGCAGAGGGTGAACTGGGCTTCCACATGAATAAACCAAGCGGCCGGGTCGTGAAGCCAAAAGTCTGGGAGTCTGACTGCAATGGCGCATGCAGCAGTGGGAAACTCCAGTGGGAGTGTCTCCGTGGTGATGCTTGGTCCGTTTTCCATTTCATGTCTCTAGGTCACCAATGTGGAGGATGTAAGCAGACGAGACACGAGTTGACGACACAGAAGTTTATTTCTCCTCCAACACAGAACAGACTGACTGAGTGTCAAAATGGTCTGCTTTATACATTTTCTTCCCACCACTGGCACTCAAGTTAAACACATTAACATACCAGTTACAAAGCGTGAACACACATCAACATACACATTAACATACACGTCACAGAGCAAGGCTTAGTACAATACATTCGCGCCCCTGTGTCCTCAGGTGCGAGCCGGGCACAGCAGGGGCAAAAGGCACATCTTTATTTACTTCATACCCCCCAGCGCTCTGGCGCCCTTTGCTGGCCCCTCCAACACCCCGAAGTACTGGGTGGAGTGTCATCTCCTTTGTGTCAACACAATTCTAATGTATTTTATTTATTTTTTATTACTGTAAGGTGACCTTGAGTGTCATGAAAGGTGCCCATAAATAAAATGTATTATTATTTTTTGTGAAAACAATTAGTGGACAACAACTCCCATCATCCCACATCACCAAACATGATCATAGCGGGAGATTACTAAACCTCACCTCCTGTTTCCTGACCAATGAAAGAAGGATCCAAAGAGGAGAAAGGAAAATACAAATGTATTGTTTTGTATTTTGAGAGTTGAAGCTGATTCAGAGAACTGTTAGTTGCTTCCTCCTGGGCTCGCTTTGAACACGTGATGTAACTTAATTAACATAAGTATGTGTCTGTAGTCTGTTAATTTCCATATTTGCATAACCTTATACCTTAATAATTAGACAACATTCTATACCATTATTTACGTGGAAAATAATCTTTTAATTTGACAAACATATGTGTAAATCATGGCAAAATTTGACTGGGATCAAAAAATTTTGTTCTTGCCATTCATTTCAAAGGACATTTTTTCTGATTTAAGGTGCCATGTGCAGAAGTAGAGGGGCTTGCCTTAGGCTCTCTATAGGTTGAGAGTTTTCTAAAATATCGTTAATAGCCAATTTCTTGTCAGTCTGAAGCCACGTTGAACTAACAGCAGTTTTTTGATAACTCTAGAGCATGATTATTCGTCAGCTCCAGCTCGTGTCCGAGCATTGGTTTCATCTTAGTTTTCAGGACGTTGCCATCTGTGATCGATGTCGATGGCGGATGTGGCTCTGAAGGCCCAGCCTATGATAGAACTGTCGTGGGCAGAAGTCACATTTTATTGTGGGTGGGGGACGTGGTTGGTTTTGTTTTTCTTTTCTTTGTTTGTGTTTATCATCATCCTGTTGTTTTCTGAGCCTCTCAAATGAGTCTGTGCCTTCCCAAGTTCTTCTTCTCCAGGCTGCTCTGTCGGTGGCAAGTTGTTCCCAAGATCTTTTGTCTATGTTGGCTTGCTTCAGGGAACATTTTAGCTGGTCCTTGTAGCGCAGGACACAATTGCATTTTCCCATACCATGGTGGCCATATACAACGAAAAGCAGGTTGGAGCAAGGACACATCCTTGCTTGAGACCACTAGTGATGGGAAAAGGGTTTGAGAGGGTATTTTAGTGGCAAACCCTACCAACCATGCCATCGTGGAGAGTGCGAACGAGAGTGATGAAATAATCTGGACATCCAAAACGAGCAAGAACAGCCCACATAGCAGGGCGAGGAACTCGATCAAAGGCCTTCTTGAGGTCCCAGAAGATGAACATGAGTGGTTGTTGTTGTCTTGGCTCTTTTCCTGGAGTTGTCGAGCACAGACTATCATATCTACTGTACCACGAGAGGGTCTAAAGCCACACTGGGACTCAGGAAGTACATCCTCGGCTACTACAAGAAGACTGTTGAGAAGGATACGAGCAAAAATCTTGCTTGCAATGCTCAGTAGTGAGATGCCGCGGTAGTTACTGCAATTCTCTCTATCTCCCTTCTTGAAAATGGTGACTATATTTGCATTTTTAAAGTCACTTGGTAATGTCTTGGTTTCCCATATTTTAAGTAGAAGCTGCATTAAATAGTTTTTCACCTCGGGACCTCCATGAAGATAGAACTCCAGCGGGATGTTATCTGGTCCTGGTGCTTTGCATGTCTTCATGTGCTTTATAGCTTTATTTAGCTCGTGTAGTGAAGGTGGTGTAGACATCCACTTGCGAGTTGGGTGTTGCGGGGTCTTACAAAGGAGATCACTAGGGGTGCAAAAGTGATATTTAACAGACTCTCAAAGTGGGACTTCCAACGGTCAAGGATCCCCTTGGTGTCTGTGATAATGGTGGAGCCATTTGCATCTTTTAGGCTGCCCACAGATGATCTGGTGGGGCCAAAGATCTCCTTCGTTGCAGCATGAAAACGGCGCATATGCCGTTGGTCAGCATATTTTTGCAAATCTTCTGCTTTTTGCTGCCACCAAGTGTTTTGGGCCTTACGAATCCCTCTCTGGCATGCCGCTTTTGCTTGCTGGTGTTTCTGTTGATTCTTTGCAGACGGATCATTTTCAAACACAAGACGTGCATGGCGTTTAGCCTCTATGAGGTCAGTGATTGTTTCATCATTCTCGTTGAACCAGTCTTGGTTTTTCTTGTGTTTGTGAGCAATCGTTTCTTTGGCGGCAGCAGTCAATGCATCATGGAGAGTGGTCCATCGGTCTTCAACTGAGGCATTGTCTGGAAGGCTCAGTTCATTCATGTTTCTACCAATGGCCTCTCTAAAGGACTGCAACATTTGGGGATCGTGGAGCTCGTCACAGTCAAAGCGACGGTGAGGAACGTTTGCCAAAATGCGCTTTGGTGGTCCCTGGATCGTAATATTGAGTCGGGAGATCAGGAGGCAGTGATCTGTCCAGCAGTCATCTGCTCCAGGCATGGATCGCGTGATGTGGACATCATTTCGGTCTCTTGTTTTTGTGAGGACATAGTCAAGGGTGTGCCACTTTTTGGAGCGAGGGTGTTTCCAGGTCGTCTTCTGGCGATGGGGGAGTTGGAAAAGGGTGTTTGTTACAATAAGATTGTGTTCGGCACAAAGACCCAGTAAAATTTCCCCATTTGCATTGCATTTTCCCATACCATGGTGGCCTATGATGCCTTTCCACAGCTGGTGGTTACTGCCAACTCTGGCATTGAAGTCACCCAGAATAACAAGCTTGTTGGATTCTGGGACTGTCAGAATGGTATGTGTGAGCTGTTTATAGAAGGAGGTCTTGCTTTCATCTTCAGATGTAAGTGTAGGTGCATATACTGAGATCAGAGTGAGGAAACGTTTTGGGGTGAGCAGGATTTGGATGGTCATTATTCGCTCATTGATTGCAGTTGGGACAAGGTTGTGTTGGTCCACAAGCTGGGATTGGATGGCAAAGCCTACACCATGGATACGTGGATCTTCTGTATCCTTTCCCTTCCAGAAAATGGTGTAGTTTGATCCAGTTTCCTTGATGTTGCCTTCCTCAGCAAGTCTAGTCTCACTTAGAGCTGCTATGTCGATGTTAAAGTGTGCAAGTTCTTTACATACCAGAGCTGTACGACGTTCTGGGCGCTCACTGATCCTCGTGTCGTGCAGTGTGCTGATGTTCCAAGCACCCAGGATGAAGGGTTTTGTAATAAGAGATCCAATCAGTGGTTGAGAATCTAGGCGGTGGTCAAGAGCGGTTGAGTTTGAGTTTTTATGGTTTTGATATGTAGATCAACCGCTGTGTTGAGTAATCTGCCAGCCGCGGCATGCTAGCCAGATAAGTCTGCAGTGTCCGATGTTTGCTCCACCTTTTCTAGGGGCCTCCCCATATGGGGTGGGCTGCGGGAGTCCTAAATAGGCCAGCCCAGTCGCGGATCCAGCTACCGAAATCCAATGTCACCGCAGAGTTCATTGGAAGGCGATCATCTTAGATCCGCCGCCAATGTGTGGTTGCGAGCTAGAGGCTTCCAGTCATACCAAACCTGCCCCCGTTACTTGCAGTTCCATCGCCCTTGGGCTTGAAGGGATCGTCCGAGTTGAAGACGAAGGCCAATCGCTTGTGAATTTGTTTAGGGTGGTCGTGGTTGCGCGAGGGCCACGCACATGCTCTTGGCCATCAGCATGTCCAACGTGGTTTGGCAGGCCGAAACGTGCGATTTTCATGAAGTTGGCTGCAACGGGCTGCCGGGTG
Source organism: Pholidichthys leucotaenia (assembly GCA_020510985.1). Lineage (NCBI taxonomy): Eukaryota > Metazoa > Chordata > Actinopteri > Cichliformes > Pholidichthyidae > Pholidichthys > Pholidichthys leucotaenia. The sequence goes on along the minus strand of CM035838.1, from coordinate 59,315,026 downwards.
CTTTGTTTATCAAGGCCTGCCTCTCTAGCACCTGCCCGCCAGGCACTGCCTTCATCCGCCGAAGTAGTAGACTACTCGCCGTTGGGGACTTTCCTAACGGACTATGTAGTTCGTATACTATTTAACCCATAGTTGGGGATTTGGTTCAGGGCATGTCCATACGCCAGTGGGCCGTGAGTACTGCAAGTCTGGGGGCCAAACCTCCTCCGAGTCCCTGCATTTTAGCCTGGGGCCTCACGGTACCCAGTTTCCATCCATTACCATGAGGAGGTATGCATGGGGCTTGCTGTGGAGAGGCTATATACTAGCAGAGGAGAGTTACGCACTCGGCTCCCTTTTTGCTTGCTGTAAACAGCAGGCTAGCTAGCAGTGGAACAGAAGTGTACACGTCTATAACGCACTAGACACATCACACAGCCTTTTAATGAACAGAGCATGATTATTATTGAACAACAAAAATCAATTTCATGTGAAATATTTGTCACTTATTGCTTAATGCTTTATTCACCTGTTAAATGTTTAATACAGGTGTATGTCAGTAAATTAGAATATCATGATTTTTAATATGATTTCAAAAACTGTAATCTTAATCATAATCTGTGCATAATGAATATAGAAAGTGCAACTTTGTTGTAAATGGGTCATTGACGGAAAATTTGCGTTCTGAAATGCATCTACTGGTCACGTGGTTATCGGAAAAAAAACACAACAAAATTCTCACTTGTCTTAAAAAAACACACAAAGCCTTTTATATCATTTTGCTCTCCAAGAAGCTCTTTTGACTTATCCACTGACCACACTTTTGACTTGTGGGTGGCAGTGGCTCAGAATGTAGAGCAGGTCATCTAATAACTGGAGGGTTGGTGGTTCGAGTCCAGACATCCTGCTGTTGTGTCCCTGGGGAAGACATTTTGCCCACCTTGTGTCCATGACACTGGGCATGAATGTGTATGAATGTTCAGTAGTGGTCAGAGAGGGTGTTGGTGCGGATTGTCAGCGTCAGGGCAGCTGTGGCTACAGTAGTAGCTTACCACTACCATTGTCGGTGGAGTGAATGAATAATGTATCCATTGTAAAGTGTCTTTGAGTGTCCATGAAAAGCGCTATATAAATGTGATGCATTATTATTACCATCTGGGTTTGCCTTGGAACATCATAAAAAGGAAAAACCCAGCCCAGCACTATCATTGATATCAGGCCACTGCTCTATTATTGGCAAGCATAGTTCTCTGTCATGTAGATGGACGGAAACCAGAGGTGTTAGCATCCGAAGCTCACATCAAGTGCCGTTTATAACATGATTTTTCTTTAGATTTCAGTCACCCTAATCGACATCCCTGTTTCCACCTGGTTCACTAATCACTGCCAATGTCACTCATTCTGCAATACAATGATTTTACATTGAACTGTTGCCACTAGCGTGCTAGGCAGGCCGAATCATCACTGTACCTGCACACAGCTCGCCTTGGCAGGGAGGAGTTGATGGACAAGCGACCTGGATCTGACCAGTTTTGATTGCTATTTTCTATAAATTCTTCACCCCCACTGGAATCCTTGTCCATCTAGCAACATTTGACCATATATTTCATTCAAGAAATGAAATATTTTAGCTTTAAAATCCTTTTAGCTTAGTTAAAGTTTTATTTTCTCAGACTATGATCCAAGGCGGCTAGGTGAAGCTAGCAGTTTAGCCACTCATTCACATATGTTTCTGTGCTTATTGTGTTTTAGGGACCGCTCATATCCTATTGACCACTGAAATCACACATTCCAGCCCAGCAGTGATTCATTATTTCATTCATTCTTTGGGACAAATTTACATTAGTTGGCTCTGACCTATGGGTACCTAAGATTAGTAATAGTGAATGAATGAATGAATCTTTATTTTTGGATAGATTAAAAGTAAAGATTAAAAAAAGAAACAGAATAATATAACAAAGGGGGAAAGAAAATCCAACAAGGTCAAATTAGACAATAACTCCTCTGATTATACCGTTCAACATAAGTTATCTGAAATGGGTGATGGCTGAAGCCGCAGCTTATATTGCCCACCCATATTCCATCGAAGAATTCAAAAGAAAAACAAAACAAGAGCGATTACAATTCAGAACAAAGCTAAGACAAAATGTGACAAAAAAAAAACAAAAACACAACACAACAAACAACACAACACAGACTGGATATGACAATCCTTATGTGATTTTACATGTCATCTTGTATATATGTTTGGAGTATTTCTTCCTTTAGTTTTTGTTTAAATTGTCCAAGCGTTGTACATGATTTTAATTCAGGTCCAAAAGCGTTCCATAATCTGACTCCTTGCAATGAGACACAGTGTTGCTTGGTGGTAGTTCTCACTGAAGGTTTTTGAAAAATACATGTTCCTCTGAAATGATATTGTTTCTCCCTTATTTGGAACAACTTTTGGATATTTGCGGGCAGTGATAGATTCTTCACTTTAAACATTATTATTGCAGTTTTAAAGTAAACCAGATCTTTCAACTTGAGAGCTTTTAATTTAAGAAAAAGTGGGTTTGTTGGTTCCCTGTAAGCAGCTTTGTTTATTATTCTAATAGCTCTCTTCTGAAGCATAAAGACTGGATATATGTTTGTTTTATATGTATTTCCCCATTCTTCAGTACAATATGTCATGTATGGGAGTATTAATGAATGATACAAAGTATATAATGTGGGTTGATTCAGCAGATATTTCACTCTGTGTAGTATTGCAATTGATTTAGATATTTTTTTTTTATTAATTATTTTGTACCTGTAGGTAGATTTGTTTTGCAGTCTGGTGACAAGCCACCAGCTGCCGGTCGCTACGTGAGCAAGCGCCCCATATCCCTAACCTGCATGTTTTTGGTATGTGGGAGGAAACCGGAGAAATCCCGGAGTAAACCCACGCAACACGGGGAGAACATGCAAACTCCACACAGATCACTGTTGGTCGGGGGCAGGGATCGAACCCACGAACTCACGATCCCTGCGATCCCCCGGCTGAGGGTAAACTGTGCTGCCACAGTGCTAACCACTGCGCCACCGTGCAGCCCAGATATTTTACCTTTAATATAATTAATATGTGACTTCTAACACAGTTTATTATCAATTATTACTCCAAGAAATTTAGTTTCGGATACCCTTTCAATCTCCACACCATTTACACTGAGTTTAGATACTAAGTTGTTGTGATGGTTGTTAAAAACTATAAATTTTGTCTTACTTAAATTGAGCGTTAATTTGTTTGAATCAAACCACAGTTTAAGCTTTCCTAATTCCTTTCCGAGTGTATCCAAAAGTTGTTCCAAATTGCTTCCACTGCATAATAAACTAGAAAAGCACTCGGAGAGCGCAGACCTCCGCCAAGCGCCACAGTTCCCCCCATACAGTGTTTGTGTGTACGTTGTCAGATTCCTTGACCATGAAAACATCTGAGTAGCAATTGGATTCACAATGATAGGATTAGTGGTTCAGTAGTAAAAGCATTACCTCCTCGGCGGAGGTAATAAACTGAAGTGTTGGTGTTGTGTCCATGTCCTGCATCTGCAAACTCCCAGGCTGGGGGCGTTGCAATTGAATGAATGAATGAATTAATCTTTATTTCGAATAGATTAAGAGTACAGGTTAAAAGAAAGTGAATAATATAACAAAGGGGGTAATAAAATCCAACAAGGTCAAATTAGACAATAGCTCCTCTGATTATACAGTTCAACATAAGTTATCTGAAATATGTGATGGCTGAATCCGCAGCTTATATTGCCCACCCATGTTCCATCCAAGAATTCAAAAGAAAAAACAAAAGAAGTCATGACACAACTGCGTACAACCCACAGGCCAATGGGTTATGTGAGCGTTTTAGATCACTGAAAGCAGCACTGAGGGCTTCACTGACGGATGCCAATTAGGTAGACGGGTTGGCGTGGGTTTTATTCAAAATTCAAACGTTTATTTCAAACTCAGGGTTCATATTAAATGCAGAACTAGAAGGAGTAGAAAATAAATAAATAAATAAATAAATAAAAGTATATGCAGATCAGCAGACAGTCGGCAGTCTTGTAACAACAATAACATACAATGTTGGACTCAGTATAAAATGGAACGCCACCACTTCCAAATGCAGAAGTGTGAGTGACGAGTTGACAATTGCTGATATAAGATGATTGTTACATGGCAGCAACCTTCTCATCAAACTGTAAACATTGTTACGTATCAACTCGCCAAAAGACGGAATGTTCACAGACACAAACATCTTGCTTGCACTCGACCTTCGTGGTACATATAATCTTTATCTTTATTGGGGTTGCGCTCCGCGGCCAAAGATGATTTGGAAACTTCCCCGGCAGAGAGCTTCTTTTTGCGGAGCTACTATGGCTGACCGGGGAATTTCTGCCAAATAATCCAGCGGCGGACAGCTGGCCGTCTGAGCTTTTGCAGCGTTGCGCAAACACAGGCACACAGCACGCTGCCGAGGAGCTCATTTTTGCGCAGCGCCTATGGCTGGCCGGGGAATTTCTGCCAAATAATCCGGCGGCGGACAGCTGCCCGTCTCAGCTTTTGCAGCGTCGCGCAAACACAGGCACGGTGGCGGGCCCAGCCCACCAGTGTTTTCCGCGTGCTATTGTGCCTAAAACGTTGAAGAACGCGGAGTTTATGTTGGTCAGACACGATGACCAGCGCCCTCCATTGCGCCTGCGCACATGTTGAAAATAGCCGTATGTCACAGTGTTAAAGAATGCTTTAAAAAATTCCTGTATCCAGACGGTGATCCAGATCATCCCCAAAATTTAATCAGTTCTTCCTTGTACCATTTCCAACAACGCCTGAAAGTTTCATGGAAATCCGTCCAAGACGTTTTGAGTTATCTTGCTAACCAACAGACAAACAGACAGACAGACAGACAGACAGACAGACAGACAAACAGACAAACACACAGACAAACCCCGGCAAAAACATTACCTCCTCCTGGCCTTTTCAGCCTGGCGGAGGTAATTAGTGTCATCGGCAAACAATATTAAATACATTTTTTCCAAAACTTTACATATATCATTTATATACATATTGAACTAGAAAAGCACTCGGAGAGCGCAGACCTCCGCCAAGCGGCACAGTTCCCCCCATACAGTGTTTGTGTGTACGTTTTCAGATTCCCTGAGCATGAAAAGATATGACTAGCAATTGGATTCACAATGATTATTTGTTTATTTGACATGGACAGTGCAATAAACAGACAATTAATGAATGACAATCAATGTGATAGTGATAGGATTAGTGGTTCAGTAGTGTAAAACGGGGCTATAAGGGACGGCGGGTTAATAAGGGACACTTTTCTGGGAAATGTTTTAAATGTAATTCTGCTTTTTTTATTTTGAGCAGGACGCTGAGTTGTGTTGTTATTGTCAAATATCCATGAATCCTTCATCAAATCTAGGCGGAAGCAAAATTAAAAAAGCAGAATTACATTTAGAAAAGTGTCCCATATTACCCTGCCGTCCCTTATAGCCCCGTTTTACGGTTGTAAAAGCATTGCCTCCTTGGCGGAGGTAATAAACTGAAGTGTTGGTGTGTCCATCTCCTCCACTGACGGATGCAGATTGGTTAGACAGGTTGCCGTGGGTTTTATATTATATTGGGGTTGCGCTCCGCGGCAAAACAGAATTTAGAATCTTCCCCGGCAGAGAGGTCGTTTTTACGCAGCGCCTATAGCTGGGCGGGGAATTTGTGGCAAATAATCGGGCGGCGGACAGGTGGCCGTGTCAGGTTTTGCAGCGTGGCGCAAAAACAGGCACGCTGGCGGGCCCAGGCCAGCAGTGTTTTCCGCGTGCTTTTGTGCCTAAAACGTTGAAGAACGCGGAGTTTGTGTTGGTCAGACACGACGACCAGCGCAATGTGCGCAGCGCCTATGGCTGGCACAGGCACGCTGGGGGGCCCAGGCCACCAGTGTTTTCCGCATGCTTTTGTGGCTAAAACGTTGAAGGCGGAGTTTGTGTTGGTCAGACACGACGCCCAGCGCCCTCCATTGCGCCTGCGCACATGTTGAAAATGGCCGTATGTCACAGTGTGGAAAAATGCTTTAAAAAATTCCTGTATGCAGACGGTGATGCGGATCATCCCCAAAATTTAATCAGTTCTTCCTTGTACCATTTCCAACAACGCCTGAAAGTTTCATTGAAATCCGTCCAAAAGTTTTTGAGTTATCTTGCTAACCAACAGACAAACAGACAGACAGACAAACAGACAAACACACAGACAAACACACAGACAAACCCCGGCAAAAACACTACCTCCTCCTGGCCTTTCGGCCTGGCGGAGGTAACTAGAAAAGCACTCGGAGAGCGCAGACCTCCGCCAAGCGCCACAGTTCCCCCCATACAGTGTTTGTGTGTACGTTGTCAGATGCCTTGACCATGAAAACATCTGAGTAGCAATTGGATTCACAATGATAGGATTAGTGGTTCATTAGTAAAAGCATTACCTCCTTGGTGGAGGTAATAAACTGAAGTGTTGGTGTTGTGTCCATGTCCTGCATCTGCAAACTCCCAGGCTGGGGGCGTTGCAATTGAATGAATGAATGAATGAATGAATGAATGAATTTATTTCGGATAGTACAGTACAGGTTAAAAGAAACTGTATAATATAACAACAAGGTCAAATTAGACAAAGACTCCTCCTACTATACAATTCCACGTGAGTTATCCGAAATGGGTGATGGCTGAAGCCGCAGCTTATATTGCCCACCCATATTCCATCCAAGAATTCAAAAGAGAAAAAAGAGAAAACAAGACAAGAGCGATTACAATTTAAAACAAAGCTAAGACAAAATGTGACTAAGAGAAAAAAAAAGAAAAGTAAGCTAGGCTAAGTTAAGCGGTTACTATTCAAAAACAAATCTAAGACAAAATGTCACAGAGAAAAAAAAAAAAAACTAAGCTACAACACAACACAGGCTGGATATGTCAATCCTTATGTGAGTTTACATGTCGTCTTGTAAATATGTTTGGAGTATTTCTTCCTTTAGTTTTTGTTTAAATTGTCCAAGCATTGTACATGATTTTAATTCAGGTCCAAAATCGTTCCATAATCTGACTCCTTGCACTGAAATACAGTGTTGCTTGGTGGTTGTTCTCACTGTAGGCTTTTGAAATATACATGTTCCTCTGAGGTGATATCGTTTCTCCCTTGTTTGGAACAACTTTTGGATATTTGCGGGCAGTGATAAATTCTTCACTTTGAACATTATTATTGCGGTTTTAAAGTCAACCAGATCTTTCAACTTGAGAGTTTTTTGTTTAAGAAAAAGTGGGTTTGTTGGTTCCCTGTAAGCTGCTTTGTTTGAATGAATGAATTAATCTTTATTTCGAATAGATTAAGAGTACAGGTTAAAAGAAAGTGAATAAGAGAGACTGAACAAACTGATTAAGAAAGCTAGCTCTGTCCTGGGGCAGCGCCTTGATCCGATGGAGGAGATAGGAGAGAGAAGGACGGTGGCTAAACTGTCATCTCTGCTGGAGTCCGAGTTCCACCCTATGCAGGACATACTGAACGCACTGAGGAGCTCATTTAGCAGCAGACTACATCATCCCAGGTGCACAACCGAGAGGTTTCGTAGGTCCTTCCTACCAACGGCTGTCAGACTGTACAACCTAAGCAGGGCTGCTCGCAGAGATAGCAAAAAGACGTAACAAACTAATAGTTTTTTGAATGCAAAAGATGCAATAGACTTACACATTGGTCCTCTCCGGCATACAACTAGGAACATACTGGTCGCTATGGAGGGTGAGAATATGTATGGGCACATAATCATACCATGTAGGATAACTAAGTAGACGGTTATGCTGTTTCATCCCACCTAGCAACAATGCTCTGCACTGTGTGTGTTTATATATTTACATATTTATTCCATCTAGCTACAATGCTCAGCACTGGGTGTGTTTATATTTATATATCTATATATTTATTCCATCTAGCTACAATGCTCCGCACTGTGTTTTTATATATCTACATATTATTCCATCTAGCTACATTGCTCCGCACTGTGTGTTTATATACTTGCATATTTATTCCACCTAGCTGCAATGCTCCGTACTGTGGGTGTTTATATATTTACATATTTATTCCATCTAGCTACAATGCTCTGCACTGTGTGTTCATATATTCATATATTTATTCCATCCAGCTACAATGCTCTGCACTGTGTGTGTGTGTATATATATATATTTTATAGTAATATGTACATATGTATATTAGCTGCTCTTGCTTGCTTGTTTTTTTTTTCTTGCCTTCTGATTGTTGCTCTGAGTGTTGCTATCCCTGTGCTGTTGCAATCCTGGAATTTCCCCGTTGTGGGACTAATAAAGGCTTATCTTATCTTATCTTAATAATATAACAAAGGGGGTAATAAAATCCAACAAGGTCAAATTAGACAATAGCTCCTCTGATTATACAGTTCAACATAAGTTATCCGAAATATGTGATGGCCGAATCCGCAGCTTATATTGGCCACCCATGTTCCATCCAAGAATTCAAAAGAAAAAACAAAAGAAGTCATGACACAACTGCGTACAACCCACAGGCCAATGTGAGCGTTTTAGATCACTGAAAGCAGCACTGAGGGCTTCACTGACGGATGCCAATTAGGTAGACGGGTTGGCGTGGGTTTTATTCAAAATTCAAACGTTTATTTCAAACTCAGGGTTCATATTAAATGCAGAACTAAAAGGAGTAGAAAATAAATAAATAAATAAAAGTATATGCAGATCAGCAGACAGTCGGCGGTCTTGTAACAACAATAACATACAATATTGGACTCAGTATAAAATGGAACGCCACCACTTCCAAATGCTGGAGTGAAGTGTGAGTGACGAGTTGACAATTGCTGATATAAGATGATTGTTACATAAGATAAGATAAGATAAGATAAGATAAGATAAGCCTTTATTAGTCCCACAACGGGGAAATTCCAGGATTGCAACAGCACAGGGATAGCAACACTCAGAGCAACAATCAGAAGGCAAGAAAAAAAAAACAAAACAAGCAAGCAAGAGCAGCTAATATACATATGTACATATTACTATAAAATATATATATACACACACACACACACAGACACACAGTGCAGAGCATTGTAGCTGGATGGAATAAATATATGAATATATGAACACACAGTGCAGAGCATTGTAGCTAGATGGAATAAATATGTAAATATATAAACACCCACAGTACGGAGCATTGCAGCTAGGTGGAATAAATATGCAAGTATATAAACACACACAGTGCGGAGCAATGTAGCTAGATGGAATAATATGTAGATATATAAAAACACAGTGCGGAGCATTGTAGCTAGATGGAATAAATATATAGATATATAAATATAAACACACCCAGTGCTGAGCATTGTAGCTAGATGGAATAAATATGTAAATATATAAACACACACAGTGCAGAGCATTGTTGCTAGGTGGGATGAAACAGCATAACCGTCTATTTAGTTATCCTACATGGTATGATTATGTGCCCATACATATTCTTACCCTCCATAGCGACCGGTATGTTCCTAGTTGTATGCCGGAGAGGACCATTGTGTAAGTCTATTGCATCTTTTGCATTCAAAAAAACTATTAGTTTGTTACGTCTTTTTGCTATCTCTGCGAGCAGCCCTGCTTAGGTTGTACAGTCTGACAGCCGTTGGTAGGAAGGACCTACGAAACCTCTCGGTTGTGCACCTGGGATGATGTAGCAATGGCAGCAACCTTCTCATCAAACTGTAAACATTGTTACGTATCAACTCGCCAAAAGACGGAATGTTCACAGACACAAACATCTTGCTTGCACTCGACCTTCGTGGTACATATAATCTTTATCTTTATTGGGGTTGCGCTCCACGGCCAAAGATGATTTGGAAACTTCCCCGGCAGAGAGCTTCTTTTTGCGGAGCTACTATGGCTGACCGGGGAATTTCTGCCAAATAATCCAGCGGCGGACAGCTGCCCGTCTCAGCTTTTGCAGCGTCGCGCAAACACAGGCACGGTGGCGGGCCCAGGCCACCAGTGTTTTCCGCGTGCTTTTGTGCCTAAAACGTTGAAGAACGCGGAGTTTATGTTGGTCAGACACGATGACCAGCACCCTCCATTGCGCCTGCGCACATGTTGAAAATAGCCGTATGTCACAGTGTTAAAGAATGCTTTAAAAAATTCCTGTATCCAGACGGTGATCCGGATCATCCCCAAAATTTAATCAGTTCTTCCTTGTACCATTTCCAACAACGCCTGGAAGTTTCATGGAAATCCGTCCAAGACTTTTTGAGTTATCTTGCTAACCAACAGACAAACAGACAGACAGACAGACAAACAGACAAACACACAGACAAACCCCGGCAAAAACATTACCTCCTCCTGGCCTTTTCGGCCTGGCGGAGGTAATAATAACAATGGCCCCAAAACTGAACCCTGTGGGACTCCACAAGTAACGTTCAGTAACTGTGAGTTTTTGTTATCAACAAATAACTATAACTAACTGAAATAATAATCAACATCGACATACATACTGATATCTATTCTTTAAGTAACTACATAACCAGAACAGTGCTACCCCCTAATACCACAATTTTGTAGTTTCTTTAATAATAAATTATGATCCACTGTATCAAATGCTTTTTTAAGATCCAGGAATACCCCAACTGAATACTATTTATTTTCAACAGCAGTTGATACTTTTTCTATAAATTCCATTAGAGCAAATGCAGTTGTCCTCTTGTGTCTGAACCCATATTGCTGCTCACACAATAAATTATTCTTCAGTATGAAGTTTTCAATTCTCTCATAGAATATTTTTTCAAGTATCTTGGAAAATTGCAGCAATAGTGAAATTGGTCTATAGTTTGAGAATTCCCCTCTGTCACCCGTCTTGTATATCAGAATTACTTTAGCTATTTTCATTGCATTGGGAAATATACCTGTTTGGAGAGATAGGTTACAGATATACGTCAGTGGTTTCACTAAGCATTCAATAATAGTTTTGACTAAGAGCATGTCAATGCCATCACAGTCCGTAGATGGTAAAAAAAAAAAAAAAAAAAAAAAGATGGCGGCGCGCCTAGACGCAGCGGCCCCACTTGGCATCAGCGAGTGTGAGAGTTTTAATCTTCCTAGACGTACATTCTGTAAAACTTACAACCGTGAGACCTTATTAAACATCAAGGTACTGCACGCTGCAAGAATCGCGGCGATCGGTTGTGATTTGGACATTCTACGCCAGCATGGAATTTTGGCGGAGTCCCCGCTGGAAGCTACCCGGGAGAGGAGGAAGCGGAAGCGGAGCGAGCGCAAGCAAAAGCGAGGAAAAAGGGCCGGGATCCATGCTAGGCTAAAGGCTAACCCCTCCAGACCAGCGGTACCGTCGTTTCTTCTATCAAATGTCCGCGCCCTCGAAAACAAGGTAGACGAGCTGCGTTTGCTGAAAGAAACCCGGAGAGAATGGAGGGACTGCTGTGTGTTTGTTTTCACCGAGACATGGCTCCACGACAACATTCCTGATGAGGCCATTCAGCTGGAAGATATGGCGATGTTCCGTGCCGACAGGGAAACGGCGAGCTCTGGTAAGAGCCGGGGGGGTGGGGGGTGGGGGGGGGCTATGCATCTATGTTAACAAGAACTGGTGCGTTAATGCCACGTTAGTGTCTAAACACTGCTCTCCGTTGGCGGAGTTCCTTATTGTTAATTGTCGGCCTTTTTATCTGCCGAGGGAATTCAGCAACGTGTTTGTAGTTGGTGTTTACATAGCGCCAAGCGCTAACGCTAAAGCTAATGCTAAGAAGGCACTCGGGGTACTGCACAATGCGATCAGTGAAATCCAAACGTCACACCCGGACAGTTTTGTGGTGGTTGCGGGGGATTTTAACCACACCAGCTTAAAGACTGTGCTCCCCAAGTTTAAACAATGTGTAGACTTTAAGACCAGAGGAGAGAATATGTTGGACTTAGTGTACACAAACACAGATGCATATAAAGCGATACCCCGCCCCCATCTCGGCCGTTCTGATCACATGTCCGTGATGCTGGTTCCTGCCTACAAACCTTTATTGAAGCGCAGCAGGCCAGCAGTGAAACAAATCAGGATTTTGCCAGAGAGTGCAACCTCTGCACTGCAAGACTGTTTTCAGCACACAGACTGGAAGATCTTCAAAATAGCAGCCTCCCAGGAAGACAGGACAGATGTGGAGGAGTATGCTGATTCGGTCACCAGCTACATCGCGAAGTGCACAGAGGATTTCACTACAGTGAAGACCATCACTATGCGGGGTAATCATAAGCCCTGGATGACTGCAGAGGTGCGCTCGCTGCTTAAAGCCAGAGGTGCAGCGTTCAGAGCGAAGGACAGGATTGCCCTCCGCTCAGCCAGGTCTGCGCTTTCAAAGGGAATTAAGGCGGCAAAGCGCGCCTATGCGCAGAAAATCCAGGGACACCTCTGTGACACTAGGAACACCAAGCAGATGTGGCAGGGAGTTCGGACACTGACGGGCTTTAAGTCTAGGCAGGGGATCGATGATGACGACGCTTCGCTTCCAGACAGGCTTAACGACTTCTTTGCACGTTTTGAAGCATCAAACTCGACAATCAGAGGGAGGGCCGGCCCACTCCCACCATCGGTCGGACCAGCTTTTACCATTAACACAGCGGACACACGGAGGACCCTATCCAGAATCAACCCACGCAAAGCTGCAGGTCCCGACAACATTCCGGGACGTGTGCTCCGAGACTGCGCGAGCGAGTTGGCGGATGTCCTGACTGACATTTATAACATCTCCCTGAGTCAGGCCATCGTTCCCAGATGCTTCAAGACCTCTATCATTGTACCGGTGGCAAAGAAACCAGTGGTGTCCTGTTTGAATGACTATCGTCCTGTTGTACTTACACCAATTGTGATGAAGTGTTTAGAACGGCTTGTCAAACCACACATCACAGCCTGCCTCCCTGCATCACACGACCCGCTCCAGTTTGCATATCGTTCAAACCGCTCCACGGAGGATGCTATAGTCACCACCCTACACTCTGTCATCACCCACCTGGACCAGAAAGACACCTACGCCAGACTCCTGTACATTGATTTCAGTTCAGCATTCAACACCATTATTCCCCAGAGACTGATAGAGAAATTATTCCTTCTCGGTCTGAACACTGCCACATGTCTCTGGATCCTGGATTTCCTGACTGAGAGACCTCAGTCTGTCCGGGTTGGAAACAACATCTCCAACTCTGTCACGCTGAGTACCGGAACCCCTCAAGGCTGTGTACTCAGTCCACTGTTGTTTACACTTCTAACACATGACTGTGTATCCAAACACGAGGGGAACCAGATTATTAAGTTTGCAGATGACACCACGGTGGTGGGACTTATTCAGAGGGATGAGGAATCAATGTACAGGGAAGAAGTGAGAGACCTGGAGGGCTGGTGCAGGGAGAACAATCTGGTGCTCAACGTGGACAAAACGAAGGAGATGATTATCGACTTCCGGCGGTCACAGCCTGAGCATGTCCCCCTCAGCATCGGCGGCCGTTTAGTGGAGAGAGTAGAGAACATCAAGTTCCTCGGAGTGCAGATCTCGCAGGACCTGACCTGGAGCAAGAATTCCTTGGAGATCAGGAAGCGAGCTCAGCAGAGACTACACTTCTTGAGGAAACTCAAACAGGCCTCTCTCCCCATCTGCATCCTCAGGACCTTCTACAGAGGTGTGGTGGAGAGTGTTCTGACGTACTGCATTGCTACATGGTACTCCAGCTGCAGTATGTCAGACAAAAAAGCCCTGCAGAGGATAGTCAAGGGGGCGGAGAGGGTAATTGGAGTCTCCCTCCCCTCTGTCCAAGAACTTTTTCAGAATCGTTGTAGGAGCAGGGCACTGAACATTGTCAAGGACCGTTCTCACCCTCTGCATAAACACTTTGAACTTCTTCCATCTGGTAAACGATTCCAGAGCATCAGAGGCAGAACCACCAGACTGATCAACAGCTTCCTCCCACAAGCTGTCAGGATGCTGAACAGCTGACCCGGATTCTCACATACACACTACTGCACCTATGGACATTTTGTATATTATAGTTAGTTATTCTTTTTCCCCAAGTATGTCTCAGGGATGTGTGAATGGATGGGGGGGTGGGGGTGGGGTGGGGGGTGGACCTATGTGGGAGTGTGTCTTAATCATGCTGCTTCTTATATGGATGCCGAGAGAAACGCAATTTCATCTTGCCTGCACTACAGTTGTATGTACAGCAATATGACAATAAAGTTTGATTTGATTTGATTTGATTTGGTTTGAGATGTTTTACTTTTAAAGGATTTAACAATTTCAATGACCTCTCTCTTGTCTGTGTTCTTTATGAAAATGGAGTCTTTAATAGCAGTGTTTTTGCTTATTGTATCACCTGCAGGTGCCGTAATGGGTATTTCTCAAGCCAAATTAGGACCAATGTTAACAAAAAAGTTATTAAATTCATCTGCAGGTGAAACTGCATTCACACTCTGAGTCGTTTTATTATTTTTTGAAAAATTGGTTGGGTAGCTTGTATTTCTGTTTTTATTTCCAAGAATATTGTTAAGTATTGTCCATGTATTTTTAATATTGTCTCTGTTTTTCTCCAGTTCTTTACTGTAATAGTCTCTTTTACTGCATCTTATTATATATGTTAACTTATTTTTGTATGTTTTATACCGCTGCTCTGCTTCTTTTGTCCTTTTCTTTAGGAAAGCTTTATATAATATTTTTTTCTTTTTACACGCCTTTTGTAATCCTTTGGTTAATCATGGCTTATCGACAAATTTATGTTTCAGCTTTTTCTTTACTAATGGACAATTTTTTTCATAAAGAGTGGTTACAATGTTCATAAATGTGTCAAAGGCTTCATTTACATCTGATACATAGACTTTTGTCCAGTCTTGCTTCAGCAAGTCTTCTTTAAAAGAACTGATTGCATTTTGTTATTTGTATCTGAACGATTTTAAATTTTTTTTCTGTATTGGCCACCGTGTGGCCATGGATAAGTGAGAAGGTTGGCAAATGGTCACTTATATCATTTATCAATAATCCACTTTCTATTTTCTTATCAATTATATTAACAAACAGGTTGTCAATAAGTGTAGCAGTATGAACTGTGATTCTACTGGGATGTGTTATTGTGGGATATAGACTCATACTGTATGTAGAATTCATGAACTCTGTAATTACATTTTGTTGATATGGATTTAGTAAATCAATATTGAAATCTCCACAAATTACTACCATTTTCTTACTAGTAATATTATTGTACAGCTCGATTAATTTATCTCTGAATGTCTCAATGCAAGTTCCCGGCGTTCTATATATACAACTTATAATTAGATTTTTTGTTTTATGTTGGTCAATCTCAACAGTAACACATTCTAAAATCCAGGGTAGTGCAAAGGACATTCCATTTACAAGCTTACACCTATAAAGGTCATCAATATACAGTGCAACACCACCACCCTTTTTTTGAGATCTGTTAATATGAAACATCTGATATCCCTCTATTGCCATCAGAGGAGCCTGCTCTTCATTTAGCCAAGTTTCAGAGACTGCGATAGCTGTAAATTTTCTGTCTAGCCATTTTAAATAGTCCTGAATCTGTGGAAAGTTTTTGTTAAGACTTCTGCTGTTGAAGTGTATTATTGATAGTTTACCATCTAGTTGCACTTGACTTTTGAATTGCTTTTCAGTGTAATATTCACAATGATTATGAATTTCACCCACTTTCACTCACTTTCTGGATCTGGGATCGTCACTTCCTTGTGGTAACGTATCGTCACTTCCTGTTTTGCTGTCTGCCTGTGTGGTTTGCTCTCCAGCTACTAGCTAGCCACTAGCTATGGCTACTAGCTCTCTTTCCTCTCCTCCTCTGGTGTGCTCTCTCTGTCAGATGTTTAGCTACACCTCTGCCTCTTTTAGTGATAACGGTAAATGTAATAAATGTTGTCTTTTTGAGGCGCTCGAGGCGAGGTTGTCTGATTTGGAATCCCGGCTCCGCTGCATTGAAACACCGTCTGCGCCAGTTAATCTCGACGGACGCCCCTTAGCTGCAGCGGAGCTAGCTAGCTTAGGCCCCCCTGTCAGCAGTTCCCCGGCTCTCCTCAGCAGCGAGGAGACTGGGTGGGTGACGGTGAGAAGGAAGCCTAGTCGCAAAGCCCCGGTACACCACCAACCTGTTCACGTTTCTAATCGTTTTTCCCCGCTCAGCGACACACCCGCTGAGGAAAAAACTCTGATCATTGGCCACTCTGTAGTCAGAAACGTGAACCTAGAGACTCCAGTGGCCATAGTCCAATGCATTCCTGGGGCCAGAGCAGGCGACATCGAGTCAAATCTGAAAATGCTGGCTAAAAGTAACTGTAAATATTCCACAATTGTTATTCACACCGGCATTAATGACATCCGTCTCCGGCAGTCGGAAGTCACGAAACTTAATATAGAATCGGTGTGTGAGTTTGCAAAAACGATGTCTGCCACTGTAGTATTCTCTGGGCCCCTCCCCAATCTGACCAGTGATGACATGTTTAGCTGCTCGTCATCCTTGAACCGCTGGCTGTCTGTGTGGTGTCCTAAAAATGACGTGGGCTACATTGACAATTGGAGCTCTTTTTGGGGAAAACCTGGTCTTATGAGACGAGACAGCATTCATCCCACTTTGGATGGTGCTTCTCATTTATCTAACAATCTGGCATCTTTTTTATCCAAATTTCCAAAACCCTGACTACTCAGAGTTGGGACCAGGAAGCAGAGTTGCAGTCTTACACGCCTCTCTGCAGCTCCTCTTCATCCGCCACCCCTCAGCTTAGCCCCTGTCTTCCCCATCAGAGAATCGTTGTCTGCTCCCTCCAAAGTAAATAAAAATATAATGCATAAGCATCCCAAAGTGATAAAGCAAAATATTGGTAAAACTCAAATTAAACATAAAGCCTCTAAATTGAATGAATTGGCCTCTGTTCCTCCACATAATTTAAAAATTAAATGTGGTTTATTAAATATTAGGTCTCTAACTCCCAAGTCTCTGTTAGTCCATGATCTGTTAATTGATCATCAGATTGATTTAATTTCCCTTACAGAGGCTTGGTTAGGGCAAGAGGATTATGTTGGTTTAAATGAATCAACTCCCTCTGGTTATTTAAACTGTCAAAATCCCAGAAGTTCTGGTCGTGGAGGAGGAGTAGAAACAATTTACCATTCCAAATTACTAGTTAATGTAAAGCAAAAAACATGTTATAATTCTTTTGAAGGCCTGGTCCTCAGTGTTGGGCACTTTAGCAATTTTAGGTTAAATCCAATTTTATTTGCCATAGTTTATCGTCCCCCATCAACCTACTCAGAATTTTTATCCGAATTTGCTGATTTCTTAGCTGATTTAGTGCTGAAATCTGATAGAATAATTATAGTAGGGGACTTTAATATACATGTGGATGTAGATAGTGACTGCCTTAATGTGGCATTTAATTCAATATTAGACTCGATTGGGTTTTCTCAGAAATTAGGAAATTCTACTCATTACCTCCACCATACATTGGACCTTGTTCTGACATATGGCATAGAAATAGAAAATCTTGTAGTGTCTCCTCATAACCCTGTACTGTCAGACCATTGTCTGTTAACCTTTGATTTTACTATTTCTGACTATTTGGCTCCTAAAGAAAAATATTATTACAG
Organism: Pholidichthys leucotaenia; assembly: GCA_020510985.1. Taxonomy (NCBI): domain Eukaryota; kingdom Metazoa; phylum Chordata; class Actinopteri; order Cichliformes; family Pholidichthyidae; genus Pholidichthys; species Pholidichthys leucotaenia. The sequence continues at coordinate 59,297,328 of CM035838.1, read as the reverse complement.
TAGATGCCTCTCAGATGATGCTGTTACCAAATTTATGCAGATTGTTTCCTCTATGCCATGTGTCAACACAACGGAAATAAGCTATAGACAGCTTGCTCCTTCTGTAATTGATAACAGGGTGGATAGTGTTTCAGCTTCTCTGCATCAGACTCTAGACTTGGTGGCCCCCTTAAAAAAGAAAAAGTCTAATCAGAGATTTCTAACTCCTTGGTTCAACACAGAAACTTGTAGCTTAAAACAGAAGACTCGTCAATTAGAAAGAAAATGGCGCTCCACTAATTTAGATGAAATCTATTTAGCTTGGAGAAATCATCTTTTAATTTATAAAAAATCTCTTAGAAAAGCTAGAACGAGTTATTACTCTGCATTAATAGAAGAGAACAAGAATAATCCCAGGTTTCTTTTCAGTACTGTAGCCAGGTTGACAAAGAGTCAGGACTCTGTCAATCCTAGCATTCCCTTAGAGCTTACTAGTCAGGACTTTATGAACTTTTTCAATAATAACATTTCATCCATCAGAGATAAAATCAATCAGATTCTTCCCACAGTTAACTTAAATACTGTAACTACTACAACTCCTTCTATTGATGTCTGTCTTGATGAGTTTACTCCAATCGACCTTTGTGAGTTAGACAAAATAGTTTCCTCATCCAAACCTTCAACTTGTCTTTTAGACCCTATTCCTACCAGGTTATTTAAAGAAGTCTTCCCACTTATTGGTAGCCTTATTCTTCATATAATCAATTCTTCATTAACTTTAGGCCATGTACCGCAGGCTTTTAAAACGGCTGTAATTAAACCCTTACTCAAAAAGCCAACGCTAGATCCAGGAGCTTTAGCTAACTATAGACCAATCTCTAATCTCCCTTTCATTTCAAAAATCTTAGAAAGAGTTGTTGCTACGCAATTATTTGACCACCTGCAGGGAAATGGTTTACTTGAAGAGTTTCAGTCTGGGTTTAGAAACCATCATAGTACTGAAACAGCCTTAGAGAAGGTCACTAACGACCTCCTCATTGCATCTGATAATGGACTAGTTTCTGTACTTGTCCCTTTAGACCTTAGTGCAGCTTTTGATACTATCGATCATAATATTCTACTTGATAGATTAGAACACTATGTTGGACTTAATGGAACTTCGTTGCAGTGGTTTAGATCTTATTTATCTGATAGGTTCCAGTTTGTTCATGTAAATAATGAGTTTTCTATCAACTCAAAGCTCAGTCATGGAGTTCCACAGGGATCTGTGCTAGGACCTACTCTTTTTAGTTTATATATGCTTCCGTTAGGCAATATTATTAGAAAGCACTGTATACATTTTCATTGTTATGCTGATGACACACAATTATACCTGTCAATGAAGCCAGATGATAGTAATCAATTAGCCAAGTTAGAAGCCTGTCTAAAGGAAATCAAAGCTTGGATGACTTGTAATTTCCTGCTATTAAATTCAGATAAGACTGAAGTCATTCTTGTTGGTCCAAAAAACCTTAGAAATTCCTTTCCAAATCAAACTTTCAGTTTGGATGCGGTTACTCTTTCTCTTAATAGCTCTGTGAGGAACCTTGGAATTATTTTTGATCAGGATTTGTCCTTCAATTCACATATTAAATTTGTTTCTAAGACTGCCTTCTATCATTTGCGTAATATTGCCAAGATTAGGAGCATCTTGTCTCAGAGTGATGCTGAGAAACTGATCCACGCTTTTGTTAGCTCGAGATTAGATTATTGTAATTCTTTATTATCAGGCTGTCCTAAAACATCTTTCAAAAGTCTTCAGTTGATCCAAAATGCTGCAGCAAGAGTTTTAACAGGTACTAGAAAGAGAGATCATATCTCTCCGGTTCTGGCCTCCCTTCATTGGCTTCCCATAGAGTTTAGAATTAAGTTTAAAATCCTTCTTCTCACTTACAAAGCTCTAAACAATCAGGCTCCTTTTTATTTAAAAGATCTGATACTACCATATTATCCTAACAGAGCACTACGCTCCCGAAATGCAGGATTACTTGTAATACCTAGAATCTCCAAAAGTACAATGGGAGGCAGAGCCTTCAGTTATCAAGCTCCTCTCCTGTGGAATCAGCTGCCAATCTGGATTCGGGAGTCAGACTCGATCTCTGTTTTTAAGAATAGGGCTAAAACCTACCTTTTTGATCTAGCCTACAATTAGGGAGGGATCATGTGTTTCTGAACCCTCCCTTAGTTATGCTGCTAATAGGTTTAGTCAGCCGGGGGACCTCCAGTAATGCACTGGGCTTCACTCCTTTTCTCACTCTCAATGAAATATTTTTTTTTGCTGGTCATTAACATTTGTTTGTTCTCTCCCATAGATTGAGTCCCCATCGTGCTGTTTGCTCTCTACATGTCTGTTCTTTTCTTCTTCTCTATCCCCTCACCCCCCAGCCAGTCGCAGCAGATGACTGCCCCTCCCTGAGCTCGGTTCTGCTGGAGGTTTCTTCCTGTTAAAAGGGAGTTTTTCCTCTCCACCATCGCCAAGTGCTTGCTCACAGGGGATCGCCTGATTGCTGGGGTCTTTCTGCAACTGTGGGGGTTCCCCCTACAGTTGATAGTGCTATGAGATGACTGTTGTTGTGAAATGGCGCTATATAAATAAAGTTGAATTGAATTGAATTGAATTGAATATTACTGAAAAAGCGGTTATCAGGATCAATATCATTCTCCATCTCTTGTAGTTTATGTTCAGCATAATGGCATATTTTCAGAGTTTGAATTTCAATTCAATTCAATTCAATTCAACTTTATTTATATAGCGCCATTTCACAACAACAGTCATCTCATAGCACTACCAACTGTAGGGAGGACCCCCACAGTTGCAGAAAGACCCCAGCAATCAGGCGATCCCCTGTGAGCAAGCACTTGGCGACGGTGGAGAGGAAAAACTCCCTTTTAACAGGAAGAAACCTCCAGCAGAACCAGGCTCAGGGAGGGGCAGTCATCTGCTGCGACTGGCTGGGGGGTGAGGGGACAGAGAAGAAGAAAAGAACAGACATGTAGAGAGCAAACAGCACGATGGGGACTCAATCTATGGGAGAGAACAAACAGATGTTAATGACCAGCAAAAAAAAAAAAAAAATATTTCTCACTCTGTGTCAAATGACTTCCTCCAACTGGGTATAATTGGTGTCTACTCAAGTCAGTCATAAGTTTTTTTGTTTGTTTTGTTAAGTTTTTTTTTTAAAGTACATTGACATGGTATGTCAAAAGAACTATTCTTGCCGTGTGTGTGGATATGGATTATCATAGTCTCTTAATTTTCTTAATCAGTGTTCATCTATATTTATTTAAGTCAGTAAGATCTCTGATTATTATACTCTTTGCTTCCTCAGGTGTTCCATTTAGTTTGATCCAAACTACAATTTCTTGTCCATGTTGCCTGTATCTTATTTTGTCTTTTCAGCATCCGTGCTTGCCGTGCTATTTCAGCATTAGTTTTTGCTAGATGTTCATTTAGGTAAACTTCTGTTCCCCGTAGCTTTCTGGCCTGCCTCAGTATGTCATTCTTTAACCCTTCTGCTCACAAAACGCATCACAATTGATTTCTTTGTTTTATTATCCTTTCTGGGTAAAGCATGACAGGCTGAAATTGCATTTGCTTCAACCTTTATATTTCTGCTATCAAGGAACTGAAGCACCTGGTTTTCCAGGGAGACTGATTCACTCAGGGGAGCCTCCTCACCTCTCATTCCTGCTGTAGCATGAGCACATGATTGATATTTAATGTCTAGTCCACTTATAATTAGATCATCCATATGACAATATTGTTCAAGATCCTCGACACGTCGCTCCAAGTCTGCAATTTTTTTTGTCTTTTTCCTTAATTGTTAATTTTAACTCTTGGACTTCTTCCATTAGCCCTAATAGTTTAGCCTGCTGACTAGCCACTTTGGTCAGTTCTTCTGACATGAAGTTCAGAGATTTTTTGATCTCTTCCATTTCCTCCTTTTTTGGTGGCATTTTTACTGACCTGTTGATAGTAAAACACTCTCTGCTGGTGTCGCCGGTATCCGATCTGACCGACCTCGAATCCAGCTGGGCCTCAGCTAGCCCCCTCCGCTGCTAGTCCCGCTGCTTACTGCCACTGCAATTGAGCTCCTGTCCAGCCGGGGTACCGGCAGCTCCTCCACCGAGTCCCGCCGCCCACCGCCGCTGTAGTTGAGCTCCGATCCTGCTCCTGTCCAGCTGGGGTCCTGGTAGTTCCTCCGCTGAGCCCCGCCACCTACCACCGTCTTCCTCAGTAGTTCCTCCGTCGAGCCCCGCTGCTGTAACTGGGCTCCGATTCTGGCTCTTATCCGGCTGGGGCCCCGGTGGTCCTCCACTTGTCCCTGTCTCCTACCACCGCTGTACTTGAACTCTGATCCGGCTCCGTCCAACTGTTGCCTCGGTTAGTTCCTCCGGCGAGCCCCAATCACCGGGGACAGAGTCGCTTCTTTGCGTCGGTGTTAGGTGCTATGACTAGCTATGGCGTTAGCTATAGCGCTAGCGTTAGCTTAGCAAACACTTCAGGTAAAGCGTAGCAGCGAACCACGAAAAGAAACGCTAATCAGTTTACTCACAGAGCCCGGTGAGAGGCGAATAAAGGGGTATTTCTACTTCAAAAGCTGGTTCAACCAAGGTGGAAATTCAGCCTGTGCGTGTGCGTCACAAATGTTGATCAGATATTCGCTGTTGGTTAGCTATTTTTGTATCTCTCTATAGTGAGAAAGAGGAAGGGCAGAGTTGAATCCAGTCTGAGAGATTTTAAAGAGACATGCAGGGAAACCAGCTGTTCTCACAAGGTCTGGAAAAATAAAAAACAAATTTGCTGCAATAATTAAATAATTAAAGAAAATTTGAATGATATATGTCACAAACATTTCATTAAGACATGTGGGAGTTATTAAAATGTGGAAAAAAAAGTGCAGTTAACCCCAACAGCGCACATACAGGTGCATCTCAGTAAATTAGAATATCATCGAAATTTATTTTAGTAATTCAGTTCAAAACGTGAAACTCATGTATTATATACGTAGATTCATTACACACAAAACGAAAAGAGTAGTTCAACCTTAACACTCTAAAAATTGATAAAAGGATTAAAACTCTACACTATTGTGGGACAAAACAGAGTAATTCATTTTTGTGATGAATGTATTGCTGGGCAGAATGTCTTGTAATTTTTTTCTCCAATCAGTCAGAATTTAGTGTCATAGGTCTCCAACCCCTCACACAGTTCTTTAACATGTCTCAGACTTTCTGACTCATGGAAACTACACTGAGAAGGGTTCAAGATGGGTTCAACACAACCGCAATGACTCTGCAACTATTTGGCAAGAGAATTTGTCGTACATATTGTTTGAACATGTTGAAAATTCCCTGAAGCCTTGACCTCATGAGAAGAAATTGCGAACCTCTGTGAACATTTGAAGATGTTTTAGAAACTCCCTTGTGAATGCCATTCTCCACCTAGTCACAAGCTGTTGCAGCCCAGTCAGATACTACCTTAAGGATCTCTACACTGATTTCTTGTTTCACACAGGTGATGATTTTCTTTCTTTAGAGGCCCTGAACACTGCGATAGAGAAATGAACCTGAATTCTCCTTGTTGAAGGAGATGGCGACTCACCTTTGAGAAGACTGCCTCTTTTTTCCTCGGAGGTTTTTGGCCCAATACATCCCATCCCTTCATCCCCACTGGTGCACCATTGTCATAGGGATTTTAAATATTAAGTGACTTGACTATAAATAGCTGTATCTGAACACTTGAGCTTTATTCATATGACAACGGACAACTGATAACTCAAAGAAACAGACCAAAAAAGCTGTCCACAGATTTTATTTTATTTTTTTCATTTGGCACTAAATTTTCCAGAGACAAATGTGTATGGTTTATAACTTGTGAACATTTATTCTGATCCCATGATGTTCTTTATGGTTTGAACTGAATATACATTTGTGTTCAACTACATTGGTGGCTGCAGTGATTACTGTCTGCCCATTCCTTCTCTCGCCCCTCTCATAAGCTTAGACACTGGTCCTTTACTTCATATTATACTATCTGTACAACAAATGGGTTACAATAATAATAAAAAAAAAACCTTCAATCTCTTGCAAAAAAAAGCACATTTTTATTTTTAGTGAAAGTGATGGAACAAGGCTTATAGTTCATTAACAATGCAGTATGGAGAAAAGAGCTATCTATCTATCTATCTATCTAGATAGATAGATAGATAGATAGATAGATAGATAGATAGATAGATAGATAGATAGATAGATAGATAGATTTCCTAGTTACTGAAACTAGGAAACTTCCAAAAGCATGTTTAACTGTCTAGGGTCTTGCAATCAGCAGCCTTATTATAATCATGATGTTTGTGTTATGAAGTCATCTATGTCCTTCTTCATACTTTATCTAAAACTATTTATTACATGGCTGATGCTCAGCCAGAGCAGTCACTGAGCCCCATCTTTACTGATTACAACACACCAGAGTCCAGTTATTGCCACACATGACATAATATTTTCCATAGGAATGATTATTCTTTTGATTAAGCCACAGAACTTCCTTTAATAATGTTATTTTTCTCCCGAAGAGAGTAAAAAATTCAGTTTTCTGTTAACAGAGCAGAAGTCTGTATTAATCTCCATCAGAACAATGTGTCTGATAGTAGGCTGAGCCAGTGTGAACAGGTTCAGAAAGATGAGAACAGGGAGAGGTTTGTGCTGCGGAAGTTACACCATAGAAAGGTCCATCTCTAAAACAAAATGATTAAGGTCAAGGAAAGATGTTTAATACAACGTGCGTGTAAAGTGGGTAATAAGACTAAGGAACACCATATCGTCAAACCTAAGGCAGTTGCACACTTAACCTCTTTCTGCTTTAATGTCTATTTCACCCTATTAGAAACCATGATGTAGAATTATACATCATGCTCTCAGGAAAAAGAGTTAAACCTTTAATTTACTTTTTAAGTTCCTTTTTTAACGTAGGTCCTAGTGAGAGCCTCTTTTTTATTAAATAAAGGTTGCTGTTGAAATTCTATGAATTTCGGGATGTTGGTCACTGAGAATTAGCTGTGCCACTATACCTTTCCTCCTTTCTTCCTCATGATTCCATGAAAAAGCATATGGTCTAAAACAGCTGCAGTGTTTTAAAGTGCCTCTATTATGCACCTTTTCCACAGTTCCCAGAGGTGTTAATGAAATATCTCTGATATGCTTTGGTCAAAAACCACTCAGGGTTTAATTATTGCAGTACCATTTTTCATATATTTAAATGCTAATGAAACAGAGTTCACCCCACCTTCCCTTTTGTGTGTTGTGTGTGTTGATGGCGATGTCATGTTTAAGGATAACATTAGCTGATTAGCTTTCTATGACAGACTGACATAAAAAATGGTTGAAGGTAGAAAGTCCAAATAAAGCCTGACCAGAGACAGGGGTGTGTGGTTTGTGCTGTCTATACACTTGCAATCAAAATTATTCAACCCCCCTCTGCAAGTTAGGTTTAAGATAAGATAAGATAAGCCTTTATTAGTCCCACAATGGGGAAATTCAAGGATTGCAACAGCACAGGGATAGCAACACTCAGAGCAATAACTCAAAAGATAAGATAATAAAAGCAGTGAATATACATATGTACATACAAATATGCACAGTGTGGAGAATTGTAGCTAGGTGGAATAAACAGCATAACGGTCTATTCAGTTACCCCTCATAGTATGAATATGTACCCATACAGTATATTTCGTATTTGAATCAACCGTGTTGTCACCCTCTGTCGCGATTGATATTGTCCTAGTTGTATAATGGAGGGGACCATTATTGTGCAAGTTTGTTATGTTTTGTGCATTCAATATGACCTCTACGAGCAGCCCTGGTTAGATTATAAAGCCTGATAACTGTAGGTAGGAAGGACCTGCGAAATCTCTCGGTCTTGCACCTAGGATGGTACAGCCTACTGATAAATGAGCTCCTCAGTGCAGTCAGCGTGTCTTGCATGGGGTGGGACTTGAACTCCAGCAGAGATAACAGCTTAGCCACCATCCTCCTCTCTCCTATCTCCTCCACTGGGTCGAGGCGCTGCCCCAAGACAGAGCTAGCCTTTTTGATCAGTCTATTCAGTCACTGCCGTTATGCTGTTGCCACAGCAGACCACTCCAAATGTGATGGCTGATCCCACCACCAAATCATAGAAGGTCTTCAGGAGCACCCCTTGCACTCCAAAAGACCTGAGCCTCCTCAGGAGGAACAGCCTGCGCTGTCCCTTATTGTAGAGTGAGTTGGTATTGTGTGACCAGTCCAGTTTATTGTTCAGATGAGCACCCAAGCACTTGTAGGATGTCACCATCTCAATGTCTGTTCCCTGGATGTTTACTGATGTTGGGGTTGTCCTAGCCTGCGGCAGTCCACCACCACTTCCTTAGTTTTCCTCGGATTGATCTGGAGGCAGGTCCGATAGCACCAGTTCAAGATAAGTCCTCTGTACTCCGCATCATCTCCATCAGAGATGAGGCCGACGATTGCAGAGTCGTCAGAGAACTTCTGTAGATGGCAGTGTGGTGTGTTGTGTGAAAAGTCTGCAGTATAAAGGGTGAACAGGAAGGGAGCTAGAACTGTTCCCTGGGGGGACCCCGTACTGCAGATGGTAGTTTTGGACACACAATCCTGGGTTCTCGCAAACTGTGACCGGTTTGTGAGGTAGTCCAGGATCCACGATGACAGATGCTGGTCCACTCCTGTGCACAGTAGCTTGTCCTTCACGATCACCGGTTGGATGGTGTTGAAAGCACTGGAGAAATCAAAGAACATGATCCTCACCGTGCTCCCAGGCTTCTCCAGGTGGGACAGGGAATGGTGTAGGAGGAAGATCACTGCATCCTCCACCCCGATGCCATGCTGGTAGGCGAACTGGAGTGGATCCATCGCTGATCCCACCATGGGGCGGAGATGGGCAAGGAGCAGCCTCTCCATGGTCTTCATTAGGTGTGATGTGAAGGCCACTGGTCTGTAGCTGTTCAGGTCTTTGGGGTGGGAGGTCTTTGGTACGGGTACCACCCAGGATGTTTTCCACAGCTGTGGTACTCTCCCCAGCTTCAGGCTCAGGTTGAAGATGTGCTCCATGATCCCACACAGCTGGTCTGTGCAGGACTTGAGGAACTTCAAGCTGATGCAGTCCGGACCCAAGGCCTTCCTCGCCTTGATCTTCCTCAGCTCTGCCCTCACCTGGGTCTTAGTGAGGGTCAGGTTGGGGCAAGGGGGCTGTGTGCTGGGAGTGTGGGGGGGGGGGTGTTGGTGGGGGGGGGGCATGGACAGCAGGACTAGATGACGGTAGAGGCAGCAGTGGTTGGTGTGCAGGGGGAGGGGAAGGCGGTTGGTCAAACCTGTTAAAAAACAAGTTCAGGTTGTTCACCCACTCCCTGCCCCCAATGCCCTGGGGGGAGGTATTCTGGTGTCCACAGATGGTTTTGAGGCTTCTCCAGACCTTGCTGATGTCAATCTGTTGCAGCTTGTCCTACATTTTCTTCCTGTAGCTGTTCTTACCCTCTCTAATCTTCCTCCTTAGCTCCCTCTGTACGGACTTCAGCTCCTCCCTGTTTCCCGACCTGAAGATCCTTTTCTTTTCTTTCAGTAGGGATTTTATCTCAGGGTTGATCCAGGGTTTGTTGTTTGAGCAACACTGTATGGTCTTGGTGGGTACGGTCCACACTGAAGTTGATGTAGTCTGTGATGGTGTGTGTGAGGCTGTTGATATCCTCACCATGTGGATCGCAGAGCTGCTCCTATGCAGTGGTTTCAAAACAGTCCTTTAGAGTGTCCATTGCCTCCTCGGACCATACTTTCACTGTGCGGGTAACCAGAGGTTGTGTGTGTACTAGGGGTTTGTACACAGGCTGGAGGTGAACCAAGTTGTGATCCGATCTCCAAGTGGGGGGGAGTGGTGATGAGGTGTACGCCTCCTTAACGTTTGCATAAATTAAGTCCCAGTGTTTTATTGTCTCTGGTGTGGCACGTGACATACTGGGTGAACGTGGGCAGAATGGAGGACAAAGAAGTATGGTTAAAATCACCCGAGATGAGGAGAAGAGCATTTGGGTGCTGTGTTTGCAATCTGCTAGTGACTGAGTGGATGAAGTCACGCGCTGTGTTCGGAGACGGATTTGCATAAATAACGATGCAGATCATGTGTGAGTATTCCCTAGGGAGGTAAACTGGCCACATGCTAACAGCTAGCAACTCAGTGTCTTTGCTGCAATGTTGCTCTTTAACTGTGATGTGCCCAGGGTTACACCATCTGTTGTTCACATACATTATCACCCCTCCACCCCTTGTCTTCCCACTGTCTGGTGTCCGGTCTGCCCGTATTGCATGGAAACTCACTAGTTCGATGTTAGCATCTGTTGCTAGTTTTGTTAGCTATCCATCCATCCATCCATCCATCCATCCATCCATCCATCCATCCATCCATCCATCTTCTTCCGCTTAATCCTTTTCCGGCCGCAGGGGGCTGGAGCCTATCCCACGTCTCAGTAAACAACGTCATGCTAATCTCTCTGAAGACGCTCTCATAATGGGACATGGTCGCGAGCTCATCCATCTTATTAAGTAGCGATCGTACATTCCCCATGATAACAGATGGAAAGACGGGTCTGTACCTTGTATTCCTCGCTTGTCGCCTTACTCCAGCCTGACATCTGCGTCATTTTCGCCTGATTTCTCTTGGTATATCGAGTTTTTGCGTTAGCACTGTGGGGCGGTTAAGTGCTAACAGCTGATTCCTGCCGTACCATCTCCTGCTGTAAACAATGGCTTCGTCCACCAGCTTGGGAGACATTTGCGATATGAGCCAAATATCGGACTGATATCAGCACCAGTGCGGCGATCTTAGTGTCCATGATGGACAAGGTGTCGCAGGATCAGAAAGTTTGACCAGAAAAACAGATAGTAAATAAAAAACAAGAAGAAAACTCAGAATTGAGCCGCTGCTGCAAAAAGGCAGCTGACTCGTGTGGCGCCGGAAGTTGGAATTTATTGGCAAAATGTTTATTGGCAAAATGTACAACCCAGTAGCTGTTTGCGATAAAAAAAATCAAACCAGAGCAATTTTAATAGCTCAACACAACTAATATTACAAGTGGTTTCTCAAAATTCAACACAAAATGGCACTTTTAATGACTACTGCAGTCTCAGAATTAATCAACCCCTTCATGGCAAGCATCTTTAGTACTTAGTAGAACACCCTTTTACTGTTATGACCTGCTGCAAGCATGATGCATAGCCAGAAACCAGCTTCTGGCAGCGTTCCCAAGGAATCTTTGCCCATTCCTCATGGGCAAAGGCCTCCAGTTCACTAATATTCTGGGTTTTGTGTACTGCAACCCCCCTTTTTCAAATCCCACCAGAGATTATCTTTTTTTTTCATTAAAGTAAACACATAACAAAAACAAGGACAAACCCAATACTAAACATAAAAACAAAACAGACAATAAATATACATTCATCCCAGTCAAACACACACATCATATAAAAAGAGGGGCTCTTTCAAAAGCTTGTTCAAAAAAATGAGAGAAAAAAAAGCTTAGCCATCCATTGTAATTTACACTACATGGAGTTTTACTAAATCAAACGTGATTTCATCACACATAACATACACCAAAAAATGACAACAAAAACACCAGTATGTATAGCTACTAGTTCATTTCAGCAATCCAAACGCCATGACCTACAAATCAATCACAAAAGATAAAATCAGAATCCTCAGTGACTAATCCAAACGGCCCATAACTGCACGCAATACTTGCAGTACTAATGAATCTAAAAAACTCATCCCTCTAAATGACATTAAAAAGAAAACAAAGAAAAAAAGAAGAAAAAAAATCACAATATTTGATACACTAAGATGCACCAGCACACAAAAGAAGCAGCCATTCAATACAGTATATAGTATAATAAAGGCCAACAATTAAATAATTTCCGAATATTTCAACAATGGGCCCCAGCGTTCTGTCCATTTTTCAGGGCACTCCAAGTTATTAAAATGAAGTTTCTCTATATGAATAACAGCAATCAGTTCCTGCAACAATTCACTTAAGCATGGAGATATTGGAGACTTCCAGTTTTTCCAGATAAGTCTTTGCCAGCACTGTATTCATTAACAATACACTTTAAGTATGAGAGGGAAAGGTTCACTAATATTCTTGGTTTTGCATGCTGCAACCGCCTTTTTCAAGTCCCGCCAGAGATTAACAGTGGGGTTCAAGTCCTGCGACTGTGATGGCCACTCCAGTATCTTCCAGGACTTCTTCTGAAATCAAGCTTTGGTGGACTTTGAGGTATGTTTAGGATCATTGTCCTGGTGGAAAGTCCAAATACACCCAAGCTTCAGCTTCCTCACAGACGGCATGACATTTTCTCCCAGGATTTCCTGATACTTGATTGAATCCTTCTTGCCCTCCACATGCTGCAGTTTTCCAGCACCAGAGGAAGCGAAACAGCCCCAGTGCATCACTGAGCCACCACCATGCTTCACTGTAGGATGGGTGTGCTTTTCATCGTGTGCTTCATTCTTCCTCCTTCAGACATACCACTAATCCATAGGCCCAAAAAGTTCCAGTTTTGTTTCATTGCTGCACAGAACTGAACCCTAAATCTCTTTGGCTTATTTATATTTATATAAATATAATTTATATTTATAAATTGGAGCTGACTTTTTTGTGCTTTTGGGTCAGTAGTGATGTACACCTTGGCATGGAGGCCTTCACTGCTTAGTATGCACCTTTCTATGGAAACGGAAACCTCAGTGTCTGCTGTCACCAAGTCTTGCTACAGGTCTTTTGCAGTCAGTCAAGGGTTTTTGACCACCTGCCTCCTCAGGACTCTGGTGGCAGCCGTTGATAGCTTCCTCTTTCTGCCACATCCAGGTAGTCTAGCCACTGTTCCTTTAACTTTAAACTTGTGAACTATACTTCCGACTGTATCTCTAGGAACATTCAGTGCCTTTGCTATTTTTTTGTATCCTTTTCCCTGTTTGCGCAAGGCAATGATGTACTTTTAGGACAATTCTCTTGACTTAGCCATATATCTAACATGCAATCAAACATCACAGTCAACCGTCCAGATATTTGGGGTGTTCTAGCTCAAGCACGCCTGATGCAACTAATAAAGCCCTTGATTGGTTGCATCAGGCAAGCATGAGATCACACCTGATTTGCAAATGTGGGTTCTTATAAGGAATTCTATTAAGGAAGTTGAATAATTTTGAGACTGAAGTAGTCATTGAAAGGAGGATTTAGTGCTAAAATTGGATAAAACCCTTGCAACTTTAGTTTTATTTAACTATTTAAACTGTTCTTGTGCAATTTCTTTATTGCAAACACCTGATTTTTTTTTTTTTTTACATTTTGCCAATACACCTAAAATGCAACGGGGGTTGAATAATTTTGACTTCAATTGTAGGATATAAGTTGTCCGTGTAGTATAGTAAGCACAGAAATAAACCTTAAGGACTGAATGGTTAGGCCTGCTAATGGCAGCCAATTGCTGCTGATCAAGGAGGTATCCAGGATGGTGTATAAACTATGATAAAATTAAGCTAAAATAACATCTGAAAATTAAATATATGGTTTGGGGTTTGCTGATGTTATGGTTGGAAAGATGGATATCTTGCAGGGACAGACAAATAATAGACAAAAGCATACATCAAACCACAGCTAGGCTAAAGGCTAGTGGCCTTGTCTTTTGGTCTGTTCCAGCCAGGGATAGCTCTCATCAATCAGAAACCTGCCACTGCTGCTCACCTCAACTAATCCTTGCAGCCCAATCTTTCTGTCAAAATAAACCACAATGGCTCAAAATATATAATCAACTGAAGATTATTGAACCAGCAGTCTAATGTGGTGACTACAATTTACAGCAAAGCCCCTCAAAATCCTTGGTCGTATTGATTTGTGTTGCTAAAATGCTAACAGTCTCAATACTTGAATCAAGCAAGCTAAACAAAAATAACAAAATAGGTCAGAATGATGTGAGACATATTGACTGCTGAATGAGCTGGAAGCACAGATGTCTAGTAGGGTGAGTAGAATTTATTGCTGCTACAATAAATGATTCGAAATCTGCAAATTTTGAATACCTTGTAGAAAGCTGTTATCCATTAGTACAATAAATGTGTTCAAGACAATCACAACAACTATAAGATAATTTGGAATTCATACACAATCTGGAGATTAAGGACCTTACAACATTTACTGGCAATTAAGAAGTGAAAAGTGAGACTGGAGTGGTGGATTAGAGGTAGAGCATCCGCCCCACAGCCTGAAGGTTGGGGTTCAAGTCCCGGCCAGGTCATGCCAAAGGCCATATAAAAGTGATACTTCCTGCCATCCAGCTTGGTGCTCAAAAAAAAAAAAAAAAAAAAAAGGAACAGAGGAGGAAAATGTGGGCGGCAGTGGCTCAGGAGGTAGAGCAGGTCGTACAATAACCAGAGGTTGGTGGTTCGAATCCCGCTCTCCCCAGCCATCCTGCCATTGAGTCCCTGGGCAAGACACTTTACCTACCTTTCCTCCAGCATCCATGACACTGGGTATGAATGTGCATAAATGTTTGGCAGTGGTCGGAGAGGCCACTGGCGTGGATTGGCGGCCACATTTTTGTCAATGTGCCCCAGGACAGCAGTAGCTACAGTAGCGGCTTACCACTATCAGTGTCTGTCTGGAGTGAATGAATAATGGACTCACTGTAAGCGCTTTGAGATGTCACTTGACATGTAAAGTGCCATATAAATGTAATCCATTATTATTATTATTATTATTATTATTATTATTATTATTATTATTATAAGTTTGAACAAAATTAGCCTTTCAAAGAGAGGCTCTGAAAATGTAATGTGTGAGCTGCTTTTTGGAGAAAATTTCTCTTATGCAAAATGGAGCAAGCATGCTCAGTAGTATTTGCCAAGCACAATTTCTCGGCTCTTTGTACTCTCTTGGTTGCTTTTTTTTTTAATAGGGAAGGACTGTTGAATTTGGCCTCAGCCTTGTTCTATTATGTTTTATCATGGAAATATATGAATGCAGTGCAGTAGTAATTAATAGGAAATAATGGATTTGGGCAGGAATGGTAAGCTAGAAATTATTTATAGCTGTTTAACAACAAAATTTCTGCATTGCCTACTTCTTATTATTTCAGACCAAATCAAAATCATCAGAAGAAAAAAATCAACTTAACTGAGTGACATTCAGTGTGTGTGGCCGATACATACAAACTCAAGAAAATATTGCTTTTATAGAAGAGGACTGTAAAGCAAAAATGCAGAAAAAAGTGTTTCATTTATTTTATCTGGAAATTAGATTTGTCAACTATATTGTACTTTTTAAAACTGCTGAATTGCTGTAACTTTCATCTTTAATGAGCTCCCACATATCGTTAATGAGAGAAATATAAAGTTTAACTTCTGGCCTAAAGTGCCATGTTGAGGGAAGGCCTTAATGGTGTTTTTGCATTAGGCAGATTAAACCATCTTTCTCCAAGTTTTACCTTCATCCTGCACCTAGTCTAATGGTCTGCCACTGACAAATAGGATATACTACTATTACTCTGAGTAAATCACATGAAAATAGATGCTGTCACTGCTGCTGACCAAACAGCTTCATCTTTTCCATGCATGGGAATGTGTGCATGAGCGCATGTGCATCTTGCATCTCCTCTTCTTTAATCTGTTCTGCTGGAAGATTGTGTCACCCACTAAGTCTCAAATGTTAATCTGGAGCCTTATCGTCATGTTCCAGCAAGAGCGCTGATGCACTAAGTTTTGCTCAAGGTCACTTTAATGTCAGTGTGAGGTCATTTTGCCTGATATGGTGCCACGAAACTCTTGCTTGCCCAATAGGAGCCTAGCCTCTCTCCCCTCAATCATGGATGAATTTGCTATCTGGGGAGGGGTGGGGGGGAGGGGGACCAGCTCCCATATGCTACTGAGCTGCTCCCTGTGTTTAGCCTGCTAATCCCCACAGGAGATGGGGAGCAGCGGACCATGGTAATACGGATGAAAAGAAGGGAAAGAGGAGAAGTTCGGGAGGATGGAGGGAAGGAGACGCACAGCTCTGAGGAGAGGATCAGTGTCAGTAGTGAAGGTGGCCCTAGCAAATCAGTGACAGTGGAGATGAAAACTCACAGTCACAGCACTTTCACTGAAGTGTCTGCTATCAGATAAGCTGAGAGATTTAGTTAAGACTTCATATTTAGAGCATGGCGTAAGCCATGAGACGATGTCTTAACTGTGGCAATGCCAATGTGACAATGTGCCTCCTGTGCTCTATTTGCCAAATAGAATTTTACCTGGGTTTGTTATAGCTGTAGCAATGCACGCCTTCACTAAATTATTTACGATGACACACAATTATAACACTAATTTAATAATCCCCATTTATAAGTACAACTGATGCAACTTTTATCCAGCATCTCTCTTTCCAAACTTCTGTTATAGCCGACATTCAGCTTGTGAAAAAGGTAACTGAAATACTTCGGTAGTCCTGTAATGAAAACAGCTAACATGATTAACCGTACAATAAGAAAAATGACCACAATAAGTTTTCTGGCCATGATAAGTCACCATTTCCATGTGTGTGGGTCTTTGCATAATCCACCAACATTTCGGCCGGCCGCGCTGTTTCTGTCCCTCTGCCTGCTCCCTGTGGGAGGTGAAGCTTATGCTTACTCAGCGGGGACAGCTGGAAAAAAGGAAGTGATGAACTAAAGGGTACACCCACAATTTAAAGCTTATCCAGACTAAGTCCAAAAGACCATCCATCCATCCATCCATCCATCTTCTTCTGCTTAATCCTGTATAGGGTCGCAGGGGGGCTGGAGCCTATCCCAGCATCTTTTGGCGAGAGGCAGGGTACATCCTGAATGGATCGCCAGTCCATCGCAGGGCCAACACAGAGAGACAGACAACCATTCACTCTCACTGTCATACCTAAGGACAATTTAGAATCCCCAGTTTGATGCCAATTAACCTAACTTGCATGTTTTTGGCATGTGGGAGGAAACCGGAGAAATCCCGGAGTAAACCCACGCAGACACGGGGAGAACATGCAAACTCCACACAGATCACTGTTGGTCGGGGGCTGGGATCGAACCCAGGATCCCCCGGCCAAGGGTGAGTTGCTGTGCTGCCGCAATGCTAACCACTCCGCCACTGCGCCGCCCGAGTCCAAAAGACCGTTCCTTTTTAACAGCATGATTGTTTCGTGCAGCAAAGCCCCCAGTTTTTACCCAAATTGAAAGGTCGGTTTCTACTCTGGCTTGGTTACCCATGTAATGCCAATGTTTATGCCATGTTTATATGATCAGTACAATCATTCTTATCATCATTACTGAGCACTACCGAAAACCCCCCAACTCAAAATAGAAGGTAAGGTCCATGAAATTGAAACGTTCACTGTGTAGTTCTTTACAGCGCCATCGCTGAGATGCACATATATTGTAAACAAACTAACAAACAAACAAATGGCATTTAACGATGATGTAAAGCCACGTGTCTCAGTTGTTGGTGGCAATGTATAAATAGTGGTGGCAAAAACTATTGAATTTATAGTTTTAGTTTGTTTTACTTGTTTAGGATATTTTTTTTCTACATTTCTGTTCCAGGGTTAAATACTGTTCATAAGTTCAAAGCTCTTTGAAAAGCTGTATGTAGACATCATTATATCACTATATCCTGGGTATAAAATGGTCTACATGACATCAACGATAATATCGTTTATTGTGATAATTTTGGGGAAAATTTATCATCCATCAAACTTCCTTTTTCGGTCAGTTCACTAGGTACAACACAGGAGTATGGGGATTGCGCCCCCTTGCATTACCAACCTGAAAAGTATTTATCAACACACCTGTCAAGGCCAGTGAGACTGCGACATACGCGGGGAGCTCCACCCTACGCAGAGGGTATAAAATATGATGTTCAGTCTCATCTCCTCATTGCACTTCACCTTGCTAACCTGTTTGATAGGACCCTTGTTAGTGGCTTAACTGCCCACCTTAGAGGCGACCAAGCTCCCTGCCTAGGGCATCACTGTGAGGCTGTTCCTACTTCACACTTGCCTCATCTCTCAATGTTTAGCTTGCTAACATTATATTGTTTAGCGTAGCTATTGGTGTGCTAACAGGTCTCATTTTTCTCCTCCAATAGATGAGACTCTGGTGGTTCACTTGGCTCCTAAACCAGCAAACCCACTCTCCTCAGCAAACAATGCCTTTTCTCACCTTCTCAGCTAGAAAAAAACTTACTGGGCTCAAACGAACTTAACACATCATGGATGCTGCAGGCTTATCAGGAGGAGAAATTACAGGAGCTGCATGAGGCTTCACATATAACGGACAACCCGGCCAGACTGCTGGATGAAGTTTGCAGGACAGCTCACTTTATTCTGAGGTTGTCAAGCTCTGCAGCCATGGTCTTGGGGAAAGGAATGGCTGAAACTGTGATAGCCCAACAGCACCTCTGTCTCGCTCTCATGGAGCTGCGATCGGAATTCCTCCACCACTCTGTCAATCTCTCAGGGCTCTTTGGGCAGGCTCTGGAGAAGATTCAATCCCGCTGTGACCAGAGGAAAAAGCTCTGAGGCTCAGCTTGCCCAGATGATCTCACACTCCGCCGAGAGCCACAGGTGAGCGGGACACACATTTACCCAGTCTCACTTTCTCTCCAGATGTATGACCCAGAAGAGACCCTCTCCGGAGGCCATCCCTCTGCCATCCCTCGGCATGGTCCAGAAATCGCTTCATTCCCAGACAATTGGGTGCACCTAAATCTTCTCCAGCAGTGAAAGGGAAAAAGCAGCAATTTGCCTAGCAGCATTGCCACCAAGGGCGGGGCAGCCCACTACATTTTTTACAGAGCATCTCGACTCACTGGACAAAATGGAGAGCTCTTCTCTTCTTAGCTAGCACCAAAGTCAAAAAGACCTTGGTTAAGCGAGCAGCTACACTTAAGAATGAAGCAGTTCTCCACGCATGCACACAAAATAAAGGGAAACATTTCCCTGGTGTGAATATAATAAAGGGTGGTTTTGGCCCCATCATAAAACCTCATTCACTAAAAATAAGTGTAGAAAAAAATCACATTACATTAAGAACATTGCTGTTCCAGGCCCCAATTGTCACATAGCGGGTGCCCTTGTTCGGCAAATACCTATGCTCAGCTTTCTATGAGGGAGGCGATGTGGTGAGCATGGAGGGGGCCCCACTGGGTGATAGGAATTGTAGTCAACAGCTGCAAACGCCAATTCAAAGACGCCTACTGACATTCAGAGGCATCACACCGTCAATTGTACCATGCTGCAGTAGCTGCATAAAAGTTAAGTTGTGAGATAACGTTCAACTGCGCATGTGTCGGAGTTTGTTTGAAAACAAGGTCGCTCTTACACGTATTGGTTATTTTATGTTTTTATTTATTTTAAATTTTCCATTTTAAATTTTAATCTCTTTTACTGATATTAACTTTTTATTTAGTGCTATTAACTTTTTAAACTGGAGCTAGAACTTTATTGATCGGCTATATTGATCATACAGCTCCCAACGGCTGGACTGCTTATATTTTTAAAATCAAAAATGGACATGTCAGTGCCTGGGGATGATAAAATTCTCCTGCAGAAAGCACAAAAGAAAATTGCTGACCTGGAGGAGGATATACAATGGCTCTCAGTTGAGCTGCAGCAGAAAGACACGGCCCTCTACAACTTCACCTTATGTCTTACACTGCTGTCACAGACTATGAGTCTTTTACTAACTAACTAACTAACCTGCACTTATATGGCGCTTTTCTAGTCACAAAGACCACTCAAAGCACTTTCACTAGTACTAACCCTCTATTCTAAGGGCCTATAGGAAACAGATATCTAGGGACAATTTAGAACAGCCAATTAACCTAACATGCATGTCTTTGGATTGTGGGAGGAAACCGGAGCCCCCGGAGTAAACCCACGCAGCACAGGGGGAACATGCAAACTCCACACAGAAAGGTTCCAACCCCTGCCAGCCTGGGGATTCAAACCAGGAACCTTCTAGCTGTAAGGCAACAGTGCTACCCACTGCACCACCGTGCAGTGGTTAGTGGTTAGTGGCCCAGGAGTCCAAAAAAACTACCTTGAGTGACTCAGCCCTTCAAGACACAGTTGCCTGGGACCCCTCCGCCTGTCCATGGCCCTCCTCTTGCTCAACGCCAAATCAGATGGCCTGGTCTGAAGTGGTGGTCTGGGGCAAAAAACGGGTCTCAGACGCGTCTACCACCAGCCCTCCTCTGTCTGTCTCCAACTGGTATGAGGCTCTGGCAACAGCTGATAATCCACCTTCCACGATGCTCCTGCTTCATCAGTTCCAGCTCACCCAGGCTTCGCTCAACGCGCAGTCCCTTTGCTGGAAGACCCGACTGCCTTTCCTCCGTTGAGGGCTGACTGCAGTGGGGCGGCTGGTGCGGCCCCAGCCGAGCCTTAGAGGCTCCGGCTCCGGCCCCGTTCTGGAGAATCCTATGCCCGATGTATGATCCTGAGGGAGGCTGTTCGCTGGCACTTTGGGAAGCCACACTGCACGGAGCAGTCAGGGGAATCTCTCCTCCGGTTCTGGTGCTGTTTCGCTGCCCTGCTCGTTGGCTGGTGAGGTACGGGGCCCTACCTGTCCTAACGACGGGACCCCCACTCTGCCACTACCTCACTGCACTGACTCTTGCCGAGAGACCCTGCAACCACCAACATCCCGCCCACTTTTTCCTCCAACCACGATAATCGTCAGTGACTTCATCATAAGGCACATCAGGTATTTTAACTCTATCACTCACTGTTTCCCAGGAGCTACTGTCCCTGACTTGTAAGAAAAGCCCCCGGATCTGCTGCAATCACAACCTCCCTCCATTACACGCATTATTATTCACATAGGAACCAACGACACCACCCGCAGACACTCTGAAATCACTAAAAATGACTTCTGGAAACTTTTTAATATTTTATCAAACAGCAGAAAGTCTGTTTTTATTTCTGGCCCCATTTCCACACTATGCCATGGATCAGACCGTTTTAGTCGTGTTCTTGCCCTCTCAACATGGCTCAAGTCCGCCTGCAGCAGCAATAATATTAATTTTACTGACAATTTTAACTTGTTTTGGGGCCACCACACTGTCTATAAAACCGATGGCATACATTTAAATGCATCAGGTAGCTGGCTTTTAGCAGCAAACCTGATGCATGTCATTCAAGCCACAACACGCAACTGACTTTATATCCCACGACCCCTCCCCTCCAGATCCACTCACATCTCTGACCCCCAGTAAGACTATCCAGCACCAGTCCCGTTTTTGTCAGCCTCCACCATCTCATCTGGAAATTCATTCACTACCCACCTTCTCCATTAGGACACAGATCATGGACAGACCCCCATCCATAAAACATACAGTTCACAAGAACTCACGCCCACGCTGCCTACGTTCTGTGGATCAGTCTCCTAACAATAATCCACAGAAAATAAATTACCCACCCATAAATAACTCACCACCTACCCTAAATATGGCTCTTTTAAATATACAGTCACTTGCCAACAAGATTTTTATCATCGATGACCTGATTTTAGGTAATAAGATTGACTGTTTATTTCTAATGGAGACATGACTTGGCATGGATGGATCAGCGGTTCTCACTGAGGCCTCCCGACTAAATTTTAGTTCAGTTTTTTTTCCATAAGAAAGGGCAGGAAGGGTGGGGGTACTGCTTATATTTTTTCGTCCTCACTTGCAGTAAAGCAAATTTTACTTGATCAATATACCACATTCGAGCACCACGCTTTTGTCTTTAGCAACCCCGCAATTTTATGTGTCACAGTTTACAGACCACCCAAATACCGGCCTGTTTTTATTAATGAGTTCTTTGAGTTTTTATCAGTAATCCACTCCTCATATAATTTTATACTCATTTCCGGTGATTTTAATCACCATATAATCTGACATATGGGCGACCATATGTCAGAAGATTTTAATGACCTGCTCACGTCCATGAATTTTCCTCAACATGTCATGCAGCCGAGTCACAACAGGGGACGCACTCTGGATCTTGTCATTAGCCATGGCCTGCCCACGAGTGTGTCCTCTGTTGTTGACTTGGATGTATCTGACCATTACTGTGTGCTTGTTAACATCACTGGTTTTATGCAACGGGAGACCTAGGTGCAAACTATGAGGAAGCACCATCTGACACCTGAAGTGGCTGCTGATTTTATCAAACTTCTGCGCAACACTCCCCCAGTTATTT
Source organism: Pholidichthys leucotaenia (assembly GCA_020510985.1). Lineage (NCBI taxonomy): Eukaryota > Metazoa > Chordata > Actinopteri > Cichliformes > Pholidichthyidae > Pholidichthys > Pholidichthys leucotaenia. The sequence goes on along the minus strand of CM035838.1, from coordinate 59,275,036 downwards.
TACCTGCATCCTGTGATTTTATTGTTGATAATTTTAACAGTGAATTAAGGTCAACCATTGACAAAGTTGCCCCAATAATCTCAAGGACAGTTAGGAATAAACCAAAGCCTCCATGGAGAAATAACCAAATCCAAAAACTGAAAAGAGAGTGCAGGAGTGCTGAGAGGAAATGGAGGAAAAACAAATTAACTATCAATTACCAAATACTACAGAATAAATTAAAAATATACAATAATGCAGTCAAAACATCGAGAACAGAGTATTTTGCCAACATAATCTCAACCCATAACAATAACCCTAAAGTCCCTTTTGCAACCACTGATCACTTAATCAACCCAGATTTTAATAAACACACAAACCTACCATCCAGCACTGTATGTGAGAGTTTTGCAGACCACTTTAAGTGCAAGGTTGATTCTATTAGATCCAACATTTTATCTGATCAGAAGACTGCTTTTAATGGAATCTTGGGCTCACCTTTAGCTGTGGAAACACTGGACTGTTTCGCCTTGGTTGATGCTAAGATGCTTGGTAGAGTTTTCTCCTAGGTAAACTTGACCTCCTGCCTTTTAGTTCTGATTCCCACATCACTTTTTAAAACATTTTATGGATTCTTCCAACACGAGATTTTAAACATTGTAAATTGCTCTCTTCGGACTGATGTTTTCCCCACTGCCTTTAAAACGGCTGTGGTGAAGCCCTTTTTGAAGAACAATAATTTAGATCCTGATATCCTCAGTAACTATCGACCTGTATCCAACTTACCGCTTTTAAGTAAAGTTTTTGAAAAAAAATTGTTTTTGTCCAGTTAAACAATTTTCTTATTGACTACATTTTTGAAACATTTCAATCTGGTTTCAGGACAAACCACAGTACCGAGACAGCCCTTTTAAAAAATGTTAATGATATCAGGTGTAACATGGACTCCCACAAACTGTCAGTCCTGGTGCTGCTGGATCTCAGTGCTGCCTTTGAAATAGTAGATCACCACATTTTATTAAGCAGACTCAAACACCTGGTGGGCCTCTCAGGTACTGTTCTTGAATGGTTTCATTCCTATCTCACAGATCATCGCTATTTTGTAAGTATGGATACATGTTCTTCAGCAATCCACAAACTCAAGTGTGGGGTACCCCAAGGTTCAATTTTAGGGCCAATCCTTTTTAATCTTTATACTGTATGTTACCACTTGGGGATGTTATCAGGAGACATGGCATCAATTTTCATAGCTATGCTGATGATACTCAACTGTACATTGGCACGTCTCCTGATGACACAAAACCAATTAATGCCCTTTTGAACTGTATTTTAGATATAAAGTCATGGATGGCAGAGAACTTCCTACAGCTCAACTAGAACAAAACATAAGTTTTATTCATTGTTCCTGAAGACAAGCGAGAGAAACTTTTACCCAGATTACTAGGTCTAAAACCTACACATTGTGTCAAGAACCTGGGCGTTCTTCTAGACTCTGACTATAATTTTATTTGACACATTAAAAATGTAACAAATCTGATTTTACTATCTCAGCCAGAGATCCCCCTTTTCTCTCTCTTGTCAGCATGGAGGTCTTGATGCATGCTTTTATTACCAGTTCGATAGACTATTGTAATGCCCTGCTCTCTGGTCTTCCCCCAAAAAGAATATCACATCTCCAACTGCTCCAAAATTCAGGTGCACGAGTGTTGACGAAGACCAGTTTTAAAATCGCTGCATTGGCTCCCTGTGCATTTTAGGATCAATTTTAAGGTTCTCTTAGTAGTTTTTAAATGCCTCAATGGTCTTGGGACTTCATATCTATCTGAGCTGCTTTTATCTTATGACCCTCGTGGACCCTGAGGTCCTCTGGTATTGTCCTCTTAATGGTTCCCAAAGTCAAGACCAAGACCCTTGGTGAAGCTTCCTTTCACTATTATGGTCCTCATCTGTGGAACAGCCTGCCAGAGAGCCTCAGGGCCGCAGAGTCAATCGATGTTTTTAAGAACATGCTCAAGGCCCACCTTTTACATTTGGCTTTTAACAAACCTGTTTAACTATTATTTAAGTAGTCATTTGTGTTCCATTGTTATATATTTTTCTTGGTGCCATTTGTTCTTAGATTTTCTCATCTTTTCTTTTTGATGTGTTTTGGTTCAGTTTTTAAGTATGGGTTTTTAGTTCCTCTTGTTTTTGTGTGTTCTTAGTTTCTTTCTGTACCTTTTTAAATTTGGCTTTTAACAAACCTGTTCACGTACACAGGGTTACAAAAATATTTTTTTTGTAAGTTGTCTGTGTTTTTTCTGCTGATTTAAGACAATTTTGCACCGTTGAATCTGAAAATGACATCCGTTTCTCTCGATCAAGTCAGGTTTTTATGTTAAGTTATAAACAGTTGTACAGCAGTTGTAGAGGTGTACTGTAAATTTAATAGTAGACATTGATAAAGGTAAGTACATGTAAATTGAATGTTATGTCATCATTGTTCAAAATTCTGAGAATTTCAAGAAATAAAAAAGAATTTTGCATCATATAACGCGAAACTACCCATACAAGTAAACAAAAACGTAAGAAAACATGTGGCCATAGTTCAATAAGTTGACCTGATGGAACAAAACCAATGTGATTTTTGGATTCAGCACATCAAAATTGTCCTAAACAGCTAAAAAAGCTTAGACAATAAATTTGGTGTTGGCCAGTGCTATTATTGAAGTAGTCATTTATGTTCCATTGTTTTACATTCTTCTTAGCTCCGTTTGCTTTTAGAATTTCTTATTTTGATGTATTTTTAGCTCAGTTTATAAGTATGGTGTCATATCCAGGTGAATGTGTGCCCCCTCCGTCCTGTTTCCCCTGCTCCGCAGGTGATTACTGCACCTGCATGAGTAGATGCACCTGCTGTCTCCTCCTCGCCAGCGCTTATAAGGACCATCAAGCGAAGGCTTTGGTGCTGGCTCATTGGGTTAACTGTCTTGCAGACAACGTTCTGGTGTCCTTGTTGAGAAAGATCCTCAAAGCTAAACCTACTTTCTGTTTCCTTCCTTCCAGGTTGCTGCCATCTGAAGCGGTGCGTCTCTAGAGATTGTTGTGGGCTCACCTGTCCCTTCATCCTCCTCTCCGCTGCAGCTGCTGTACTCTACCCGGTCAGACTACCCAGCTCACTCTTCTCATCCTCCACCAGCGTCATCCCGCTGGTTTGTCTATTCTCACTGGGTATATTCTGTCGGGCTCTCTGCTCGGCCCATGTAAGTGGCTAATTTGTGTTTTCCACTTCCCAGTCTCCCTTCTCCCACTAACAGCTCTCGTCTCTCTCCAAAGGCCTAGTCTCCTCTGGCGAGTGACATTTTCCCTAGCTATGCTCCTCTTTTGAAATTCAATAAACTGTTCAGCTGTGCTTCTCAGTGTCGAGAGTGCTTTTCTCTGGTGTTGCATTCTGCTCATGGGCTGATCATTTATTAAACATGACATATGGGTTTTTAGTTCCCTTTGTTTTATGTCTTCTTGTATTTTATGTGTTTTAGCGCCAATGTTTCCTCAGTGGAGACCCTCATGCCAGATGCTGCCTGGCCTATCTGCAGGGGTGCTGGTCTTGTGGGTCGCTCTAGCTTGGGTGGGTGGGGGCTTTATGCCACTGCCTACAGCTGTGGTGCGGGCCCCTGCCTGTCCTGGTTGGGGTGGCCTCTGTGGCGAGCTCTGTGGTTATGGGTTGTTTGGTCTCCCGGCGTGGGGGGCTCCACAGGATGGTTGCTCCTTCACATGGTGCCTCGGTTCCTAGTGATGTCTCTTTTATTTTAAGTGTGTAAAAGAAGTAGGGGGTGATATATGTGCCTCTGTGTCTGTGTGTGTGTTTTGTGGGTATGTTTATGGGAGGGTTGGAAGGGGTGGGGATGTATCGTGTAAATATATGTAACTAAATGTGTCTCCTGTTTTTATCTATGTAAAGCACTTTGCACAGCATCTGATGTTTGAAAAATGCTATACAAGTAAAGTTTTTTTGATTGATTGATGATCTTTCGCTCCAGTTATGAAGGAGGAAATTTGCTTTCTCTGAGAAAAAAGCGATAAGTGTTGTACCACAACATGACGTCCACAGCGGTTATTACAGTTGTTACTTTGTCATTCCAAATAGAGACAGGACTCTCTGTCCAATTTTGGATCTGGAATTGTTAAACAAATGCCAAAGGTCATTTCAAATTCAGGATGCTTACGCTGTGTCAGGTTGTTTAGGCTGTCCAGCCAAAAGCATGGTTCACTGAGGTGGACTTAAAGGATGCTTACTTCCACATTCCAATCATGCCAAAACACAGTTTCCGCATTTTGCCTATGAGGTACATTCGAGTGTGAAGTCTTTCCTTTCGGCCTGTTGCTTGCCCCTCGAGTGGCTATAAACTCCCTCAAAAGCCAGGGTGTCCAGGTGCTGAATTGCCTTGATTATTTGCTAATTCTGGCAAACTCTGCTTATCAGACTGCACACAACCCTGCTGGTGACACATCTATAGTCTCTAGATTTTTTCACCAGAAAATCTACTTTCTGGGTCTCGAATTTGACTCTGTGCAGAATGAGGCTCGGCTCTCCAAGCAGAGGATAGCAGCCATCTATCAATGCATTTCACATTTTCAAATGGACCATGCTGTATCTCTCCACCAGTGGCAGCGTCTGCTAGGTTACCTAGCCTCTATGACAGCAGAGGTCTCGTTATGCCTGCTGATGATGAGGCAGTTCAGAGATTGTTTCTCTTGAAACAGAAATGCTCTCTGATTCAGACATGTCTGGTCCAGGTCTCCCCAGCTTGAGTGTGCGTGTTGCTGCCTTGGACATACGTGACATGTGTCAGCTCCGGGATACTGATGGGACGAGTCACGATAGCCACGAAAGATGCACTGAAATCGGGCTAGTGTGCCATTTGCAACAACATGCACATGAATGGTGTGTGGTCAAATGAGCAGAGATAATGGCACATCAACCTGCTGGTGCTACTTGCTGTTTTTCTCTCAGTGAAACATTTTTACAATATGAGCCTCCTGGCCCCCCAGTACGTACTGGTAAGCTGCGACAATAGGTGCGTGGTGGTTCATATAAACAGGCAGGGAGGAACATGTTCTCTCCCTCTTTTATCAACACATGCAACATGTTGGAGTGGTGCAACCCACGGTTGCAATCACTCAGGGGCATTCTGAACCACATGGCAGATTTACTCTCCAGGGGCCTTCCCCTGGCAAGGGAATGGAGGCTGCACCCGGAAAATATACAACAGATTTAGAATTGGTTTTGCAGGGCCAATGTCAATTTGTTTGCCTCCCAAAAAAATGCACACTGTTCTATGTTGTTTTTGCTACTGGACGGAGTGCACTGTTAGGGCTGGATGCGATGTCCAACATCTAGCTGGGGATGCGTCTTAACACTTCCCCCACATGGCACTAATAGGAGCTACACTAGTGTGGGTGCATGTGGAGGGACACGCGATGATCCTGATGATTCCCCACTGGCCCAAGAAAACATGGTTAGCAGAAATTGTATCACTGTGGATGGAGAACACTGGCGTCTTCCGGTGTATAAAGATCTACTGACTCAGGGACAGTGCAGGAATCTGTGGGCCTAGCCCCTGAAAGGGAGAAACTGATGGCCACAGGATTACCCAACAGGGTTATTGTTTGGTAATCCTTGCTTATTGACTGCAATCAGATTCACACACACACATTCACACACTGATTGCCATCAGTTTGTGAATGTGTGTGTGAATGGGTGGATAGCGGGATCTGTAAAGTGCTTTGGTCATCCAGAGATAAGTAAAAAATGCTATATAAGTGAATGCCATTTACTATTTATTGATACCATCCACGGTGCCAGAGCTGCATCTGCTTAGAGAATATCTGCACTTAAGTGTTGTGTTTTCTAACACTGGTGTCAAAGGAGAAGCGTGATTAATTTCCAAAGATCTTTAACTGAGATATTGACTTTCCTGTAGGTTTTGCTGGATAAGGGTCACACTTTCTCTGCTATCAAGGTCTATTTGTTTGCTATTTCAGTGTGTCATGTGGCAGGGGACAGAAAATCTCCAGGCTCCCACCTCCTTGGTATGTGCTTTATGAGAGGTGCCTTGTGAAAAAGACTGCCATCTAAGGTAGTAGTTCCCCCGTGGCACTTAACCCTGGTCTTAGATATTATATGTGAAGCACCTTTTGAACCGATCAAGTCTATCAACTTTGATATGCTCACGTATAAAACTGTGCTTCTGTTGGCTCTATGCTCTGCAAAGCGTGTGGGTGATATTCATGTGCTGTCAGTTCAGTTAGATCTGCACTAGCAGCTCTGGGCGTGTTCCATATTGCCATACTCATGTGATGTAGCAAGTGAACTGACTGAAAGGGAACAGGAGACTATTCACATAGCCGGTGTTCCCTGAGGGAGGGAAATGAGGTACAACACAAGTTGGCCCCTCTCCGCCTAAGGGCTTGGTGAAATGCAGTTTAAAATAAGGAGATGAGACTGGATGGCATATCTTATACCCTCTGGAGAGGGCGGAGCTTCCCGGGTATGCCACAGTCTCATTGGCCTTGGCAGGCATGTTGATAAATATTCTTCAGGTTGGTAATGCGAGGGGGAGCAATTCCCATACTCATGTGTTGTACTTTGTTTCCCTCTGTCAGGGAGCACCGGCTAAGTGAATAGTCTCCCGTTTCTGTCGCTGAAGCAGGCCTGAGACTGAACAAATTAGTCAAACAGAAATAATACACTTTTACAACTGTGATTCACTCTTCATATTCACACATATCATTAACAACAATCAGTGAAGACTGTTATAAAGCAATTCAAGACAAACATCAAGCAGACTTGACATTTTCCACATGCCAGTTAGTTGCTGGCTATAAACAGCCTCCTTATGTGCATTATCATTCATCCTGTAGCTCAGGATTATGGAACCACTAATAGTGGGCTCTGACTATTTCATTTATTTTGTCCTCATGTTGATTCGGTTTCTTCTTTTACTCACTTGTTAGGTTTAGACATTAAAGGCTATTTGAGTGAAATTTCAGGATTCACCTAAAATGCACTATAACCTTTACAGGTGAACTTAATTTCACCTTCTATAACCTTCAGAATGCACATGTCCAGCTGTTCAATGTTTTAGTACTTTTTGCGTAACTTGCTGTTCTCTAAGAAGGTGCTAATGGCAAAATTCACAACAGGTGTTTGATCCATGAATCGACCAATAAATTTTCTGGTTCAGTTAGAATTGGTATTTAAACAGTCCTCTTCATCACGCTGTTCACATTTTGACATTATGAGACCAAGACGACACCTAACAATTGATCAACAGTACCTCACCATTCCGAGGCTTCAAGCAGTATGTTCTCAGAGGGAAGTAGCCACTGAGCTTAGACTGTCACAGTGTCATCAGCAGGTTGCAGCAGAGATGCAGAGAGACTGGAAGAGTCACAGAAAGGCATAGAAGTGGACGTCCTTTGGCCACATCCCATGCTGATGACTACTTCATAAGATAAGATAAGATAAGATAAGATAAGATAAGATAAGATAAGATAAGCCTTTATTAGTCCCACAATGGGGAAATTCCAGGATTGCAACAGCACAGGGATAGCAACACACAGAGCAACAATCAGAAGGCAAGAGAAAAAAAAAGAAACAAGAGCAGCAAGTATACATATGTACATATAAATATAAATATATATAAACATAATAGCATTGTAGCTAGATGGAATAAATATGTAAATATATAAACACACACAGCAGGAGCATTGTAGCTAGATGGAATAATATGTAGATATATAAAAACACAGTGTGGCGCATTGTAGCTAGATGGAATAAATATGTAGATATATAAACACACCCAGTGCGGAGCATTGTAGCTAGATGGAATAAATATGTAAATATATAAACACAAGCAGTGCAGAGCATTGTTGCTAGATGGGATGAAACGGCACAACCGTCTACTTAGTTATCCTACATGGTATGATTATGTACCCATACATATTCTCACCCTCCATAGTGACCGGTATTTTCCTAGTTGTATGCCGGAGGGGACCATTGTATAAGTCTATTGCGTCTTTTGCATTCCAAACTATTAGGTTGTCACGTCTTTTTGCTATCTCTGCAAGCAGCCCTGCTTAGGTTGTACAGTCTGACAGCTGTTGGTAGGAAGGACCTGCGAAACCTCTCGGTTGTGCACCTAGGATGATGTAGTCTGCTGCTAAATGAGCTCCTCAGTGCATTCAGTATGTCCTGCATAGGGTGGAACTCGGACTCCAGCAGAGATGACAGTTTAGCCACCGTCCTTCTCTCTCCTATCTTCTCCACTGGGTCAAGGCGCTGCCCCAGGAACACTGGGGCAGCTGTTCACTGTTCATTGTGAACAGTGGCCTGCAGAACTGGATGATGAATGCCACTCAACTCTAGGAACATTTAAGGGAGGTGAGAGGCACTCAAGTGTCAAGACCATTCAAAACCATTAACATCCGCATAGTTTGCGTGCTAGACGACCTGGAAGGGTACCTGACCACACCACCAGGCATAGGCTTCATCACCTTGCATGGGCCAGGGAGCATTTACGCTGGACAAAAGACCAGTGGGCCTCAGACCTCAGTGCTGTTCTCTGATGAAAGTCGATTCACGTTGAGCAGAAATGATGGTTGCCAATGATGTTGGAAATGTCAAGGAGAGTGCTATAAATCAGCCACTGCTGTCACCAGACATGCCTTTGGTGGTGGTGGTGTTACAGTATGGGCAGATGTGTCTAGTCAAAACAGAACTGCCCTACACGTTGTGAATGGAACAGTAGCAAGCCAATACTACCTGAATAACATCATTAATCCAGTCATTATCCCCCTGCATGAACAACACAGACCTAATTTCCATCTTCATGGATGACGATGCTTCGGCTCATCAAGGTCGCATCATTAGGGAACAGCTGCTGGAGGCTGGGGTACCTCAAATGGAGTGGCCTACACTTTCTCCAGACCTGAATCCCGTAGAAAACCTATGGGATCAGCTGAGTTGCCATGTAGAGACTCGTAACCCTGCACCCCACAACCTCAATGACCTGAGGGCCACCCTTCAAGAAGAGTGGAATGCCATGTCTCAGCAGACAATAAGTGGACTTGTGAACAGCATGAAACATCGCTGTCAAGCTGTAATTGATGCTCAAGAGCACATGACAAGTTATTCACACACTGACATTTTTTGTTGTGGTATATCCACCACTGTTGTTGGCTTTTGTTTCAGTAAATTGTGTGAGATGAGGAAATCACCATTGTTTGCTTCTACGTAAATGCCCTACTTTCATGATATTATATCACTGTAGTGTGAACTTTTTACATTTTCCATAAATTTCACCCAAAAGCCAAATATCCCTAACTTTTTGTGAGTATAAAAGAGTAACCACAGTCAGGGGTGAACTGGCAGTTTGGAAAACCAGGACATTTTCTGGTGGCCTGGCCTGCCATAAGCATAAAATGGCCTGGACAAGCATCAGCAAACACAGAAGAAGTGAGAGAGATGGGAGGTCCGATGCAGCGGTCACTTTCTACTCACAGAAGTTCACCTGCAGAAGTGTTTTGTTTCAGAGGAACAGCAGGCAGGTGGGCCAGCATATATTTGGTATGATAAAAATTATGAAATAATAATGGTTTTAAATAATCCCACTTCCTCCCTGTTTTTATTTAGAAATGAGATGAGATGAGATACTTTATTTCGAACAAAAAAGCAAAAACAAAACAATAAAAGTACAATAAACATGTGTGTACAGTGTACAGTGCTCCAAAAGGAGAAGGAAGAAGTTAACACTTATTTACTCCAACTCCTCTTTTCCCTAAATACAACCCATGTGAAATATATACATATTACCACTATTAAGAACCCCAAGTAGACAATTAACTATATTTTATACATATCAGCATTGACACCCATCCATCCCTACATACATACAGTCCATACATATACATAAGATAAGATAAGATAAGATAAGCCTTTATTAGTCCCACAACGGGGAAATTCCAGGATTGCAACAGCACAGGGATAGCAACACTCAGAGCAACAATCAGAAGGCAAGAAAAAAAAAACAAAAACAAGCAAGCAAGAGCAGCTAATATACATATGTACGTATTACTATAAAATATATATATATACACACACACACACAGACACACAGTGCAGAGCATTGTAGCTGGATGGAATAAATATATGAATATATGAACACAGTGCAGAGCATTGTAGCTAGATGGAATAAATATGTAAATATATAAACACCCACAGTACGGAGCATTGCAGCTAGGTGGAATAAATATGCAAGTATATAAACACACACAGTGCGGAGCAATGTAGCTAGATGGAATAATATGTAGATATATAAATATATAAACACACCCAGTGCTGAGCATTGTAGCTAGATGGAATAAATATGTAAATATATAAACACACACAGTGCAGAGCATTGTCACATACATCTATAAACAGCCTAAACAACATAAATATGCACAGTACCGTCCCACCTACCATACCAGTGTCCCAGAGTGAGTTTAGTGCATCTTATATATTAATACTACACCTCTAACATATATCCTTTTTAGCAAATAATGTTTATACCTCTTTTTGAATTGATTTCTGTTTGTACATAGTTTCAATTCCAGCTCCAGACTGTTCCACAAATCCATCCCACAGACAGATATGCACATACTTTTCTTTGTTGTTCAAACCTTAGGTTTGTAAAGATTAAGTCTTCTCTCATATTGTAATCATTCTCTTTTTTTTTGAATATTTTTTGGATATTAGTTGGGAGTTGCTTATTAGTTGCCTTGCACGTTATTTGTACTGTCTTAAATTTAACTAAATCCATGAATATGGCATGTGACTTTAAAAACTTTTTTGTGTAATGTGCATATTGGCTGTAGGTTGGTTTTGTAAGTGTTTCCCCAGACCTCTACACAGTAGTTAAGATATAGTAAAAACAGTGAATTGTACAGTAAGAATAATGATTTATAGTACAAAATGTGTCTTATCTTTCTCAGTATCCCTATACATTTTGCAAACTTGGCCCAGATGTGACTGATGTGAGGTTTCTAGCAGATTTTATTGTCTAGCATCATCCCCAGAAACTTATTTTCCTGTACTGTTTCAATTCTAGTATCAGCTGTCGTTACCATTATTTCATGATTTATTTTATAATTTCTAAACAACATAATCTTTTTTTTTCCAAATTTAGAGATAATTTATTTTTGTTGAACCACTGCATTAACCTTTTCATTTCTGTTGTGACCACCTCTAAAACCTGCTGTAAATTTTCAACAGTGCAAACGATATTTGTGTCATCCGCAAACAAAATAAATTTCAGAATTTTTGATACTTGGCATTTGGGTCCCAAAACTGATGCCTGGGGTACACCACAAGTGATGTCCATGAATGGTGATTTGTGCTCACCTATTTGTACAAATTGTTGTCTGTTACTTAATTAATTTTCCACCCAACTCAGTCCGACCCCTTTTATCCAATACTATTGGAAAAATCTCTTCAACCAGTAGTCAAAGAATCAGGCAGGATTAAAGTTTCAGCAAATTTAATTTGCATTGGCCAGTGGAGAACAATTACAGAGATACCTCAGAGTTGCCTCCGGAAATTGCACTCAATCACATACACAACTTTCAGTCTTTAAGCATCCTGTTATCTCAAAACTGTCTATGAGAGAATATCTGGTTCAGGCTGGTTCTTCAAAACTGTCTCCTTTTTCAGACATACTCATAACAGTACAGTACATGGGCATGAAAACAAAGATAAAATGTCATACTGCCATGACCTTGTACATTTCACACAGACTCTGAGGTACCACCAGATAGAAATTACAAAATTATTCCATCATTTCCCCTCCTTTGATGCCATGCAAGGCATCAAAAATGAAAAGTGATAAGTTATGGCATCTAAAACCCCATCTGGCAGCTATGCTAAGCTCCAGTGCATTGATGTGCAACAGACCCTAACTAGCTAGTGACGGGGAAAGTCCGCCATTGGCCCTGCTGCCCCAGGCACCGGCTAACATTTAGTCCTTTAGGAGGAAAAATAGAACAGTAAAACTTATTAATTAATGGCAAAAGTAATTAATGGTAAAAACATTAAAATCAAAATGATAATAAAGTAAAAGGTGATAATAAGGATAAAATAAGGATATGTGTCATTGCAGCTTGTATAAAACAAAAGATAAAGGATGAAATCAAAACATAACAAAAACATAAAAACAGTAACAAAAATATAAAAAGAAAATAAAAGTAAAATAAAAATAAAATATAAGTAATGTTTCAAACTTCATAAATGTATTTACAGGTAGTACATTTCAATTTCATATCATGATCATGCAGCTCTTTTTGGTTTTCTGCATGTCAGTTATACTTTTACTCTGTACTTGGGTCATGGAGAGACACCTTGAGCTCACACTGTTCATCATTTCCATCATCCCCGGCAACTGCTCCATGGTACATCACTAAATTAACATGCACAAGTCTCATCATCATATTACGGATACAGGAAATGACACAAGAAAAGACCAGAAATATTACCACAAAAATCATTAACAGGTTCATGATGAGACTTCTTCATGAAGAGAATAACCAACTTAATCAGGTATGTTCATCAGTGACATCGTCCTTGGCTATGGCAGCCAGCAAAGCAGTCAGGTTCCGTATTGCTGAGGCAATCATGGAACCATCTGCATCATTATCAGGGATAAAAGCACACCAGTAATCCCCCACAATTACACACACACCCTCGGGTGGCAGTTATTTGATCAAGAACCATCCTGTTTTGGGTCAGTATAAGTCTAAGGGCTGGTAACTTCTCTTTTATTCCACAAAAAGCAGACAAAGAAAAATTCACAAATGAGTGTTGTCTATAAATAGTTGTTTCAATCCATAAGGTATTCTTAACCACTCCCCACCCAAGGGAACAAGGAATAGAGTACCTTCTGCCCAGTGGCTTCTAACTTGAATTCTTCCGGCACATCTGAGCCTCAGATGGGATCATGTGGTGACCTGCCTGCCTGTCCTTCCGACAATGTGATGGTATGGTCAGTCACCACACCCCTCCCCAGTTCATGGGCAGGTGTGAGTAGGCACAGTGGCCACACAGCCCCCAACTCCCTGTCACCATATGCGTGCCGTACTTGTGAGAATCACAAATTGTGGCGCTGCAGCGCTCTTGCAGGGTGACATTACCTTCCAGACTTCTAGACTGACAATAAGGATCTTCAGGACAGCTTTTGTCCACTACACCAGTCCGGCTGGTAGCAGTACAGGGGTGAGATGTACTATGCACCGTTGCACACCTGGAAAATGATAAACTGCCCAAAGAGATGTTTCCACACCCTTTTAGATAAAAGGAAAAATTCCCCAGTGAGATTAATCTTGCCTTCACCGAGTAAGGGGTGTTATGGTGTCTCCAGTCAGTGGAGTCATAGACAATGGGGCAGGTGTGATTCAAGTTAATGCTTGCCATGCTATTTCCATACATAGCCTCTTGCAAGAAACAATCAGCTTCTGACAGTTCCATTGGTTTAGCAGTAACAGATATTTGGCCAGCTGAGACTGGGAGCAAAGAACACACATAGCAATTTGAAAGATTAGCTACAGTATTTTGGCTGTGTGGTTAGCATACTTCCACCACACATTGCCAGCATAAACATGGTCCTCATAGCCTGGTCCTTCCAGCCAGTCATGAGTAACATACCTAGCCCTACGATAAATAGGTAATGGTGTCACTAAATGTAACCAAATCAAAAGTGCTACCACAAGGATGATGATGATGGAAAAAACAGCTGTACCGTTCACATCTTTCTGCTACCAACCATCTGTCTCTTGCATTTTGTCTCTCCATGATAAACAACAGTTGTTTCACTGTGCAGGGCATTGCCACTATCATCCAAGCACCCACACAGTGAAACAATGACTTGCTTGTATAGCTAAACAGTTAAATAGTTAAGCTGTTGAACGGTGACTTGCTGAGGGTTTTGAATGAGGTAAAGTTTGCAATGTGTCAGATGCACCCAAGAATCACGTCCTTCAACTTTCATGGCTGTTGGTGTTGCCAGGATGACCTTGTGTGGTCCTTACCAGGGAGTGTCAGCCCAGTTTTTCTTTTTGATGGCTTTGATGAGGACCAGATCCCCTGGTCTGGCTATGATGGGCACATCCCCGTGTTCCTTCCTGGGAAGAGCAGCATGTACAACATCTCTGTCAGTTGCAATTCTTCGCATGTAATCAGCTAAAGACACTTCCTCATCACCTGAATTAAATGGCCTTAATGGTGGGAGTAGGCAAGGCTTGCTATACCTTATTTCAAATGCAGACGGCCCCCCTTTTGAGGGCACTATCCTCATGTAAAAATGACAAGGGATAAATAATATATCCTAGTTTGTCCTGTTTCTGCCATTGTTTTCTTAAGCCTTTCTTTAATGGTCCTATTTTGCGTTCCACCAATCCTGCAGATTGTGGATGGTAAGCTGAGGGGTTTTTCAAATTAATGTTAAGTGCTGTGCCTAAGTGGGATATAACCTGATTTACAAAATGTGTTCCATTATCTGAGTAAATCTTTTCAGGTATTCCAAATCTTGGTGCTACTTCAGCTAAGAGTTTCTTTGCTACTGTAACAGCATTTGGATGAGTGCAAGGGAAGGCTTCTGTCCATTCAGTATCACCAAACAATATTTCTTCCCTTCACATTTATTTAGTTCATTGAAATCCATGCAAATGTTTTGAATTGGATAAGTTGATGCAGGGAAAGTACCTTTAAATTAAATTAAATTAAATCACCCTTATTGTCATTCAACTGTACAACCAATCATGTACAGTAGAACGAGATTGTGTTTTACCTATCTACTGTGTTAATCACACACACCCCAAGTTTCTGAGGTCTTAACCTCTTGCACTCCGTTGTACCGCGGGTGGGCAAGTCTCTGCATCCTAGGGCGCATGAGGGCACACTCATGTGTCCTCGCGTGCTCTCGGACGCGTGGTGATGTAGTTGGTGTTGGCGTCCAAGCGCCACTGAAAAAAAAAGCTGCAGACACAGCCGCGAACAGATTAGTTCATCTGATTGACCTCTCATTCGACTAATAAGAGCCTTGAATTGGGTTTCTGAAACCTTGAAGAACCAATGAATGAAAACCTAGGAAAGAGGACCCGCCTCCCAACGCTTTGAATGCAGTGAGCCAATTGAAGCAGAGAAGTTTGCGAGCTGTTTTTTTTTTAAGGCTGGGTGAAGACTGGCTGCTGGAGTGGATCAAAAAAGGATGCAGGAAGAGCCCCACAGACCCAGCAGCATGGAGACCATCCACAAATGCAACCTGTGTGACAGGGAGTGCCATTCGTGGATCGGCATGTTCGGCCACAGGCGGTGCTTATTTTGTATTGGTTCCAGCAGAGTAGGCGTTATGATTTCTTCCATGGTCATCATAGACCGACGGAGGCTGACGACGAAGGCTGAGTGACACACACGCCTTGGCCAGTCTTTTTTTAATTACTACTGTTATTTGTTTTGAAAAATCGTTTGCCAAAAACTGCAATCATGGAAGCACAAAACCGCAATAATGAAATTATGTTTTGATCGGGTCGCGAGACCAGAACCAGAGCGGACCAGCGTCGCGTTCGTCTGACAATGAGGAAGAGAAGTTGGCCAAGACACTGCCGCTGTGAAGAGGTAAGGTGTTATAAGCTATAATTATTCTCTATCCCTGAAAACTGTAATCCAAAATGACTTTTGACCGATCGGTAAATTACAACTGTGCGGCGCACGAAGTCTGAAGTTCATGCACCGTGGTACAAGGGGTTGCTCGCCGCGTACAGGCTGTGAACGCCCCCCCACCCCCGCTATTCTTCTGCAGCGAGGGGGGGGAGCCGCGGTGATTGCGCTGCTGTCCCACATCACCACATGAAGCTAATCCATTGTGTAGCGATGGCCGAAGTCCATCCTCTGTAGCGAGCGGGGGGGGGGGGACAACCCCCCCCCCCCCACACACACACAGACAGCCCTGAGTGTGACCTTTCATTAGATCCTAAAATGAAGCTTCTACATTGAATCATTCAGAAGTTCCAAACTGTGCCATTTGGCACAGTTTGGAAAAAAAAAACTGTTTGTTTGGCACAGTTTGGAAAAACGTGCCAAACTTTTGGAAAAACGTGCCAAACTTTGCCAAACTTTGTTCTCAGGCCAAAGCCTGAGAACAAAGCTGTGTAATATATTCATTTTTTGTGGTATTGTTACAAAATTTGGACCTTAGCTGGATAACACTTGGATCTACATTTCTGTTGCATTTTCCAGCCTGGATCTGAAGCTGTCTGTTATTTGCAAGCATTTGTATCCAAAAAAACACCCAGGCCAAATTTATTTTCTTCAAGTTCACTATGTTTAGATGACTGTAACTCAGTGGCCGGAGCACTTAGAGAGATCATGTTTTTTTTGCCAAAAAATTCAAAGTGTTTTCTTTTAAATGAGACCAACCCCATAAAGATGCTGCAAAGGGTTGAAGAACAGCTTTCGATTTACTTTGGACACATTTTTTTTTTGGGCGTTTTTAGGAAAATTGACCGGAGTGCAAGGGGTTAAGTGTCCCTGAGTGTTGTTTTCTGCACAGATTAGGCATTTTTTGAGCAGCAGATTGTAACATAGAAATCATACCCCCTGCTGCTACATGGGAAAGCCCATGTAGCAGAACAGCAGCCTGGTGGAATAATTTGCGTGGCAAAATGGGTTTGTTATTACATAATTTGTAGAGTTTGGAAGTGTTGTCAAATGTTGCTCCCTTTTTTATCCACCTGTAAATTTCAGCTTGTGGTGATGTTTCCTGTATGAACATGTACAGCTGCTTTTGTGGTGTCTGCAAAGTGGTTGCCCTTAGAGATTGGATCTGTGCCATTGGTGTGTGCGGCACATTTGCATATGGCCAATTTAGATGGAAGTTTTGCACTGTCTAACAGTTGTAAGATGAGATCTTTATGTTGGATTGGTTTTCCTGTTGACATAATCTTGCCTTTTTTTTCCACTGTTGTGCAAAATGATGGATGGTAGAAAAAGCGTATTGGCCGTAAGTGTATACTGTGAATGCTTTTCCCTAGCCTAATTTACAAGTCTCAGTAAAAGCAACTAATTCAGCTGCTTGTGCAGAATAATGTGATGGGAGTTTTTGTGCCCATAAAATGGTGTAATTGGTGACCACTGCGAAACCGGCCAAGTTTGAACCAGAACAATCACGTTTAGAGGAGCCATCAACAAACAATGTGAGATCAGAGCCCTCCAAAGGTGTGTCCTGCAAATCAGGGCGTGGCAATGTTTAACTCTCGATTTCTGCCAAACAGTCATGAGGGTCGCCTTGTGTTGAAATTGGCAAAAAGCTTACTGGATTTGTTACCGTGTAACATTCAATGGTTAGATAAGGCTGTGATAATAACACTGTCATGCATGCAAGGAGTCTGGATGGTGAGAGAACTGATATTTTACTGTGTGACAAGATAACTGATACTGCATGTGTGCCCTTTAGGGTCAAGGGATGAAAAAGAACAAGCCCTGCTTAGGCCTGCACTGCCATAGAGGCAGCTATGACAGCCTGCACACATGGAGGCACTGCCCTCGCCACAGGGTCTAATCTCGAGGAATAAAGTGCTATTGGATGCATTTTTGTACCAGTTGGTTGGAGAAGGACTGACATCATGTGTCCCTCTCTACAGTCAACCATTTGCACAAATGGTTTTTTGTAACTGGGGAGTGCCAGGACGTGCGTCGGTGCTGATTAAAAGTTTTTCATTTTAACAAATGCATTTTCTGTCTCAGGTGTCCACTCAGTTTTGTCCACCTGAGCCATGGGTGTTTTGTAAATGAGATCAGATAAGAGTTGTATTTCAAATGAGTAATTTGCAACCCAAGAGTGACAACAATTTAAAGTAGATTAGATTATTAAATTATTTGTTTATTTGACAGGCACAGTGCAATAAACATAGACAATTAATCAAATGACTATCAATCTGATGTGTTGCACAAAGAGTGTATAGCTATTAGCTAATTTGCAACTCTTGTCCCTGGATGGGCTTTAGAAAGGAGAAACAAGTAAAAAGAAAAAAGGAAAGGTAAAGAAAAAATGAAAACAGAATAAACAATAACCACATACAGTATATCAATGCAAAAATGATTATAAATACATTATAAATACACAATTATGAATATTATAAATATTATAAAGACTATAAATATTATAAATACACAATATAACAACCTGACTCACATTTGCCTATTTCAGGCCTCCCTCCCTTCGTCGCTCACTATAAACAAACACATTCATTCCTTCCCTTCATTCACTCTCACCCTGCAGACAATCATTTCATACATGGGTACATTCTTGTTTATTTTTCAGCCAGTTTTTAACCTTTTTAGTGAATGTTTTAAAGTCCGTTATTATTTTAATTTCATTTGGCATTGTGTTCCAGATGTAACTGCCCTTTATAGAGAAAGCTGTTTGTCCAAATGTGGTTCTGCGGTGGAATATTTTACAGTTACTGTTAACAGAACCCCTGGTGGCTCTGCTGCTGTCCTGTCTTTGGATGAAACCAGCAAGTGGCTCGGGCGCTGATTTATGGAAACATTTGAAAATTAATTTCAGAAAACAGAGGTCAATGAAACTCTCAAAACTCAATAGATTGTATTTTTTTTTAAAATATAACAGTGATGCCACCTAATGGGCTTTTTGTACAAGATTTTTAGAGTTTGATTATATAATGAACCTATATGTCTTATTGTGGAAGGGGCTGCTTGAGCCCAGACTGTCAAACAGTATGATATATGAGAAAAAAAAAACATAGAATGCATATACAGTACAGCTGCTTCGTATGGTATGTAATATCCAATTAATTTACAGCAGTTTAGATTTTTTTTTACTGTTTTTGAAATTTTCTTTATATGGAGATTAAATTTGAATTGAGGATCAAGTACAATGCCAAGGTATTTGAATTCTGTAACTAAACTGATGTCTTGATCATGTATATTAACTTTAAAACGTTGCAGGTTACATTTTTTGATTGAAAAGCACATTGAAACTGTTTTCTGAAGGTTCAGCAATAGATGGTTCTGGAAGAGCCACTCTTGGACATCAACCATACTTGTGGACAGTACATCTGCAGCCTGTGCTGGAGTCTTGGCAGCTGTGTAAATAACTGCATCATCTGCATAAAGTTGACATGTTGCAGCTGAGCAGTGTAGCGGCAAGTCATTAATAAAAATGCTGAAAAGTAAAGGACCAAGAATGGACCCTTGTGGGATACCCATACGGTTGTTTAAAAATGAGGATTTATCCTGGTGAACTTTTACACACACGGCAGCACGGTGGTGCAGTGGTTAGCACAGTGGCAGCACAGCAAGAAGGTCATGGGATCGATTCCACCCTTGACCATTGTGGGTTCGATCCCACCCCCAGACCATCGATGACCCTTCTGTGTGGAGTTTGCATGTTCTCCCCGTGTCTCCGTGGGTTTACTCCGGGGACTCCGGTTTCCTCCCACATGCCAAAAACATGCAAGTTAGGTTAATTGGCATCAAAACTGGGGATTCTAAATTGTCCTTAGGTATGGATGTGAGAGTGAAGGGTTGTCTGTCTCTCTGTGTTGGCCCTGCGATGGACTGGCGATCTGTCCAGGGTGTATCCTGCCTCTCGCCCAAAGATGTTGGGATAGGCTCCAGCTCCCCCGGCGACCCGAAAGGATTAAGCGGTAGAAGATGGATGGATGGATGAACGTTTACACACTGTTCTCTATTCTGGAGATAAGATGCAAACCATTCTAATGTATCTGGAGAGAAGTTAAAAGATACCATTTTGGATAAAAGCAAACTGTGGTTTACAGTATCGAAAGCCTTTTTGAGATCTAGAAAAACAGCCCCTACCACATTACCCCTGTCCAAGGACTGTTTGACATTTTCAATAAGGCAACAATTTGCTGTTTCTGTTGAGTATCCTGGTCTAAAACCAAATTGATGTGGATGAAGAAGTTGACTGTCTTGTAACTAGTCTATCAGCTGTGTAGCTACAACTTTTTCAAGAACCTTAGGCAGGACTGGTAAAATAGAGATTGGGCGGTAATTGCATATATCGTCTTTACTTTAGTACCCAGAAATGACATCATGTCTCTTTTTTGGTGCTGACAAAATGGCTTGTTTTCAAGCAGGATCGACATGTCTACCTGCTGCTGACAAAATGTGCCCTAAATTTTGGAATTTGTAAGAGTGTATGTTCCTCTTCTTGTGTTAATGTAAAAAATGATCAAATGGGTGAGCTGAGAACATCAATGTGGACCTCTTTTTGCACTGTGGTCACCCAGTTCAAAGGCAGTGAGTAGGTATCAAGTTTTGAGGAATACTGAACCTTTGGGTTGGAAGTTTGCTTCCAAGACTAACCACATTCCTCTGCTGTGGTCACAAACTGACCTACATTCAATTCAATTAAACTCAATTCAACTTTATTTTATTTATATAGCGCCATTTCACAACAACGGTCATCTTATATCACTTTCAACTGTAGGGGAAACCCCCACAATTGCAGAAAGACCCCAGCAATCAGGCGATCCCCTGTGAGCAAGCACTTTGCGACGGTGGAGAGGAAAAACTCCCTTTTAACAGGAAGAAGCCTCCAGCAGAACCAGGCTCAGGGAGGGGCAGTCATCTGCTGCGACTGGCTGGGGGGGTGAGGGGATAGAGAAGAAGATGAAAAGAAAAGACATCTAGAGAGCAAACAGCATGACAGGGACTTAATCTATGGGAGAGAACAAACAGATGTTAATGACCAGCAAAAATATTTCACAGAGAGTGAAGAAAGGAGTGAAGCCCAGTGCATTGTTGGAGGTTCCCCAGCTGTCTAAACCTATTAGTGTCACAACGGCCCTCACGGACCGTCACAAGACGCCTCAGTCACCAGAGAGTTTGCAGTGGTAATTTATTGTTGAGTAAGGATGAACACACACAGAACACATGCAGTGGCTGGGGGAAGTCTGAGCCGGGGAACACCCGATGCGCCAGACGAGATAATCACAAAGATACAGTCACATAGAGCGTACCTTACAACGGGACCGTTAACAGACGGGTAACGGGGGATTCCCAAGTCCGTTAACCACGATGAGCAAGGAGAATAACAGGAATCAGAATCAGAATCAGAATCAGAATCAGAATCAGGTTTATTGCCATTGTTCATGTAGTACACAAACTAGGAATTTGTCTCGGTACAATGCTGCAACATTAAACATGATAAGATAAGAGAAATAAACTATACATGTAATAAAGTGTAGGATAAGATTAAGTGATACTGGTCAACAGTTAAAATATATATTAGCCAGCAGCAGATACTGTGGAGAACTATATAGTGCAGTCGGTAATGCAGGAAGAAAACAGTGATGATTGACATGAGTCTGGTTGAGCTGCTGTACATGGTGCACGAGAGTCACTTAGTGTTCAGCAGTCTAATGGCAGAGGGGAAGAAGCTGTTCATGTGACGGGAGGTTTTAGTCTGGATGGACCGAAGTCTTCTACCAGAGGGGAGGGGGGCAAACAGTACGTGACCAGGGTGTGAGGGATCGGCTATGATCCGGCCAGCATGCCTCCGGGTCCTGGAGATGTACAGATCCTGGAGAGATGGGAGCTTGCAGCCGATCACCTTCTCAGCAGTGCG
The DNA here is from genome assembly GCA_020510985.1 of Pholidichthys leucotaenia. Lineage (NCBI taxonomy): Eukaryota > Metazoa > Chordata > Actinopteri > Cichliformes > Pholidichthyidae > Pholidichthys > Pholidichthys leucotaenia. The sequence goes on along the minus strand of CM035838.1, from coordinate 59,253,374 downwards.
CACGACGCGCTGCAGCCTTAGTCTGTCCCTGGCAGTGGCTCCTGCGTGCCACACGGTTATGGAGGTGGTAAGGATGGACTCGATGATGGCTGTGTAGAACTGCACTAACATCTTGGTGGGTAGCTTGAGCTTCCTCAGCTGCCGCAGGAAGAACATCCTCTGCTGGGCTTTTTTGATGAGTGAGCTGATGGTCAGCTCCCATTTGAGGTCCCTGGTGATGGTAGTGCCTAGGAAGCGGAAGGAATCAGCAGTGGTGATGGGAGAGCCTGAGAGGGTGAGGGGGGGCAGAGGAGTAGTGACTTTCCTGAAGTCTACAATCATCTCCACTGTCTTCAGAGCGTTCAGCTGCAGGTTGTTATTGCTGCACCAGGACGCCAGCTGGGCCACCTCTCTCCTGTAGGCGGACTCGTCGCCGTTGGAGATGAGCCCGATGAGGGTGGTGTCGTCCGCAAACTTGATCAACTTGACAGACTGGTGGCTGGAGGTGCAGGAGTTGGTGTAAAGGGAGAAGAGTAGGGGGGAAAGTACACAGCCCTGGGGTGATCCGGTGCTGATGCTAGTATAGTCTGAGACAGTCTTTCCCAGCCGCACATGCTGCCTCAGGTCCATCAGGAAGTCGATGATCCACCTGCAGAGGGAGTCAGGCACGTTGAGCAGGGACAGCTTGTCCCGGAGCAGAGCGGGGCGGATGGTGTTGAATGCGGAGCTGAAGTCCACAAACAGGATCCTGGCGTAGGTTCCCGGGGAGTCCAGGTGCTGCAGGATGGAGTGGAGGGCCAGGTTGACTGCATCGTCTACAGACCTGTTGGCTCGGTAGGCAAACTGCAGCGGGTCCAGGAGAGGAGTGGTGATGGACTTGAGGTGGAACAGGACCAGGTGCTCAAAGGACTTCATGACTACAGAGGTGAGCGCTACAGGTCTGTAGTCATTAAGTCCAGTGATCCGTGGCTTCTTGGGGACAGGGATGATGGTGGAGGATTTGAGGCAGGATGGCACGTGGCATAACTTAAGGGAGGTGTTAAAAATGTCTGTGAATACAGGAGCCAGCTGTTTCGCACAGAGTCTCAGGGTGGAGGGAGACACGCCGTCTGGGCCGGGGGCCTTGCGCGGGTTCAGTCTGGAGAACTGTTTGAGCACATCCTGCTCACTGATGATAAGGGGAGGGGGGGAGGTGGGGGGGGGTGCCTTAAATGAAGTAGGGAATGTGGAGGCTGTGGAGCTGGAGGGAGGGGGGGAGTTGGACACAGATGACGAGGTGTCAAAACGGGCATAGTGTTGGGACAGTCTCTGACAAAGGGCTTTGTCATCCTGACCTTTAGGAGCCTGAGGCCGATAGTTGGTGATCTGCCTCAGTCCTCTCCACACGGAAGCCGAATCATTAGCAGTGAACTGCTGCTGGAGTCTCTCTGAGTACACAGATTTAGCTCTCTTCAGCTCTCTGTTAAACCGGTATTTAACCTCCCTGTAGCAGTCCCTGTCTCCACTTTTCAGCGCTGCTTCCTTCTCCTTCCTGATCTGTCTGAGCTTAGCTGTGAACCAGGGTTTGTCATTAGAGTAACTCACCCTGGTGCGTGATGGAAGAATGTTCTCTTCACAAAAGTGGATATATGAGTTCACAGTGTCCGTGTACTCATCCAGATCATGCGTGGCTCCTTTAAGCATGCCCCAGTCAGATATTTCCATGCACGTTTCCAGCTTCTCCTCAGCATCACTGGTCCGTATCTTCGTAGTGCTCACAACAGGTTTAGTGAGCTTCAATCTCTGTCTGTATGTGGGAATGAGGTGAACCATCACGTGATCAGATAATCCCAGCGCAGCTCGAGGGACAGCGCGATATGCGTCTTTCACTGTGGTGTAACAGTGATCCAGTGTGTTTAATCCTCTGGTGGGACATTTAATAAACTGTTTGTAGCGGGGGAGATCGTGGCTCAGATTGCACTGATTAAAGTCGCCAGCCACAATAATCAGCGAGTCTGGAAAACTCCGCTCTGTGTGTTGAATGTGATCCGCGAGCACGCGCTGAGCTTCGCGCGTGTCCGCGTCGGGAGGGGCGTACACAGCGATCATTATGAAAGAAGCAAACTCCCGCGGGGAATAGAAGGGCTTGCAATTGATAACAAGAAATTCCAAGGCAGGAGAACAGTGTTTGGAAATTACCGTTACATCAGAGCACCAGCTACAGTTGATGTAGAAGCAGACACCGCCTCCTGTGGTCTTGCCGGAAAGCTCTGTGTCACGATCAGCACGGAAGAGCTGGAAGCCGTCGAGGCGCAGCGCGCTGTCCGGTATATTTTCCCGGAGCCAGGTCTCAGTAAAGCAGAGGACAGCTGAGGAGGCGAGGTCCTTAAAACGCATCAGCAGTCTCAGTTCATCCACCTTGTTAGAGAGAGAGTTGGTATTGGACAGAAATATGCCAGGCAGCGCCGTTCGCGAGCCTCTCCTGCGAAGTCGTACGAGAGCGCCCGCTCGTCTTCCTCTCTTCCGCCGTCTCACATTCCGAGCCAAACAATAAACCAGATCGGCGGCAGGGGCTAGAAAAACTGGGAGGAGGTCCGTGGGGGTCAAAGTCCTGATATTTAAAAGTTCTTCACGGGTATAAGTGCAAGCAGACACACAATTGACAAACAAAAACAAACAAAGAGCGCAGCGAAGCACCATGTCGACCGCTGTGGGCGCCATCTTGGATCGAAAAGTGAACGACGGAACATGGAACGTGGCTGAACATACAGGTGAACAACAGGATATAACAGAGACTGCCGCGCTGGAGGACATTTAGCACCCGCTTACATCTCTGGCGGCTAATGACCCCAACGCGGCACAGCTGCTGCTAATGACAGCAGAGCAGCAGCTGACTTTGACAGCAGGGAGCTCCCCCGGGCGCCTTCACAATAAGAGCCCGAGGAGCTGGAAGGAACCCTCAGCTGCCAAAGCCAGGGAACAAAAAGATATGAGACCCGAGTGTGGCCAGAACCGACACTCGGGTTATGACAGTACCTCCCCCTCAAGGCCGAGCTCTGAGCGGCCAGAGTACCACCTAAGCCCCCCCCCCCCCCACCCCCCTAGGGTGGGTGGATGGGGCGCTGGCAGGAGGGAGAGAGACAAACAACCAACAAGGCTATAGAAAAAAAAAAAACATAATCCCTAAAACGTGGGTAACAACAAAACCACAGGCAATATATATATATGGGCAAACAACGAATTGACATAAGGTGGAGGGAAAGGACCACCAAACATTGGAACAAGGAGTGAACCACAAAAATCACAGATCAAACCCCCACCCCCCCACCCCAACAGTCTCACAGACAAACAGAAACCCCGGGAGGAGTGTAGTTCTGACCCAGAGGGGCGGAGGCAGAAAGTTCGGGGGGCCGACCGGCAACAGGAGGCCACAAAACAGGCAGGGGGAGAAAGAACAGTTCGGGCGGCCTACCCCGGTCCCATGCTCGGAAGCAGAGAATCTCAGGCGGCCGGACCAGGTCGCCACACAGGGAGTCCAAAATGTCGGGAGGCCGACCCAGAGAGCCAAATTGGCGAGACAGTCTTTCGGGCGGCCGACCCACATCGCTAGCCCACCAGAACCGTTGAGTCAAAGTAGCCGGCGGTTCTGCTGAAAAGGGGAGAGATGAGGGAGAACCGGGCGAAGCGATCGGAACCCCAATGGCCCCAGGTGAACATGGGCAGCGCGCCTCAGGGAGACGAGGAGGATGACAATGGAGATGAGGGTGAAGAGGGGAATGAGTCTGCCTAGCATCCGGTGGCCGGGGACCTGCAGCTCCCTCACCGAATCCAGGACCTGCTGGTGCTGCACCCACGTCGGACCCCGACTGGGCCTCCGGAGCCGAACCCGCGACGGACCCCGACTGGGTCGGCGTGGCACCAAACTCGACCTCCAACCCCGAAACCGGAACCTCTGGCACAGCAGGCGAAAGCAGCCCCTCGCCGGCGACCCTGGGAGAAGGCTCGAAAGAGAGAGAAAACCCGGGATCAGGATCACCGGCAGCGCCAGAACCCGGTGAGATAAGCTCGGACGCAGCGGGCGGCTGCACACGGCTCATCTCCCCTTGAAACAGGCAAAAATGCTCTAAGAGGTGAAAAAGAAAGACAAAGTAGAGCACTTGCCTGAGCTCGGGTTCTGACGCTGTCCAGGACTGCGAAGATCCGGGCTCAGATGTCAGGAGGTCGTCATCAGGCTCCCACTCAGCTGCGTCGGGCTCCGCAGCTGGCATGATGGTGCGTGCAGCCAAAGAGTCCTCCGGCACCGATGTCCACGCCGGTGGCCCGCATGGCGTGGTGGCAGGAGAATCTCGCCCTGCTGGACCGGACCGCTCCTCCGTGGAACCCCGGGGACGCTTCCTCACCGGCGATGGCTCCATGCTGCAGTCCGCTCTCCTCCTCCGCCCATGGCATGGCTGCGGAACCGGAACCAGGCTCTCCAGAACCGCAGGCCCCCTCCTCATCCAGCGACGTTGGCCTGACGTCGAGGACCGCTCAGCGGAGGGAGACACAGAGGAAGCAGGGTTAATACTTTCATCCACAGTGGGTGGAGGGAGCTCGGGGGGCTGCATACCCCGAACTCCACCCCTAGGAGTCAGACAAGGCACAACAATGTCAAGAGGAGAGAAATTATCATGCACTCGCCTTTCCCCTAAGGGTAAGATGGTCTCCGCTGTGGGGGACGTCATTCCTTCCTTTCCCCGCTGGATGGCGACAGAGGGCCCTCTGGGAAGACGAGATGAGGCCACTCGAGGCGGATCCGGGATGAAGCTCGCCGAAACGGAGCTCTCGTGACACACAGCAGCCAGGATAGGCGACGAGGAGGAGGGGGCGACAGCCGGGGTCAGTCGGGCATGGGGCGCTGACGGGACAGCGGGCGAGGGCCCGGGAGAAGACGAGGCTGCGGGGATTCCCCTCTGACGAGGCACAGGAGTGACAGCTGTGTGGGGGGTTGAGCCCTTGCGGCGACCCGGAGCAGCATCCAGACGGGGCTCTAGCCGAGGTTGGAAGCCGGAGTGACGACGGTTCCTTGTAGGGGGTGAGGCGAAGGTGAGGTCCGGAAATCGCTGTTCCTGGGCAGAAACGGCGGCAAGCAAGTCAGCAAACTCAGGAAACTCACGCAGCGCTGGATTCCTCTCCACGAGTCTAACCGCCGCCACCACATGCTTCATACACGCTGGAGGATTCTCAGCGGAGCAAGCAGCTGCCACCCGGTCCCAGATCTTGTCTGCTGTCATCTGCAGCTTCTCTGGGGGAATCCCGAGTGACGACATGCCCGATGGGAAAAGACCTCCGGATGGTGCGAACTCCCGGGCCGGAACAGAGGCAGGAGCGGGATCCCGAAGTGAGGGGCGACGTCTCCTCCGCTTCAGCTTCCTGCCAGGATTTCCCTCCAGCCCTCGGAGAATCTCACGCTGGGCGGCGATGTCATCTCTCCTCACGCTTACCTCTGTATGATTAGTGAAGCGGGGGAGAGAATCCAGAATTTCCTCGGCTAGGTCCAGGTACCAGGGCACTTCGCTGTTGTATTCGAGGAGGGAGGCAGCGACAAGGACTCTGTCCACGCGCTCGAGGGTGTCAGCGAGAACAGCGTCCTGCCTCCGAGCACGAGACCTCCACGATGGCATGCTTCAACACGGCACCCAGACAGGTAGGAACAAACAGTCCACTACTGCAAACTACACGGTGAATGGCGTCTCGATGCAACGCCTCCTCTCCGGGCGTTTGGCGGCAGTCTACTGTCACAACGGCCCTCACGGACCGTCACAAGACGCCTCAGTCACCAGAGAGTTTGCAGTGGTAATTTATTGTTGAGTAAGGATGAACACACACAGAACACATGCAGTGGCTGGGGGAAGTCTGAGCCGGGGAACACCCGATGCGCCAGACGAGATAATCACAAAGATACAGTCACATAGAGCGTACCTTACAACGGGACCGTTAACAGACGGGTAACGGGGGATTCCCAAGTCCGTTAACCACGATGAGCAAGGAGAATAACAGGAGCACGACGGAACGTGGCTGAACATACAGGTGAACAACAGGATATAACAGAGACTGCCGCGCTGGAGGACATTTAGCACCCGCTTATATCTCTGGCGGCTAATGACCCCAACGCGGCACAGCTGCTGCTAATGACAGCAGAGCAGCAGCTGACTTTGACAGCAGGGAGCTCCCCCGGGCGCCTTCACAATAAGAGCCCGAGGAGCTGGAAGGAACCCTCAGCTGCCAAAGCCAGGGAACAAAAAGATATGAGACCCGAGTGTGGCCAGAACCGACACTCGGGTTATGACAATTAGCAGCATAACTAAGGGAGGGTTCAGATGCACATGATCCCTCCCTAATTATAGGCTATATCAAAAAGGAAGGTTTTAACCCTATTCTTAAAAAGAGAGATAGAGTCTCCCAAATCCAATCTGGATTTGGGAGTCACATCCTTCCCAAACCCAAACACATCCTTCCAGTCCATGTGTTTGGTTTGACCAATGAGATGTGGGAGCCTTCCAGTGTTTAAAATGCCTGCTATCCTCATCAGACAACATGACAGATGCTCCCACATATCACCCTGGTGACCAATACAGATTTTTTTTAATGACCAGTCTGGAGGATGGACTTGCAAGAAATGTTTTTTCATAGTTTGGGATTGTGCCACTTAAATGTCTGTTATACATGTTGCAATGATATTGATCTGTGACCTGATGAGTAGTAAGGATTTTGAACTCAAAATTTTGCAAAGCTTTTGTGTGCAGGTCTGATGTCACTGAGTGTGGTCCAGCTGAAACCAAATGCAATGAGTAGCAGTACCTGTTGCCAAATTGCCATAATATTGCGATAATATGCCATAATATTGAGGGCCGTGAGGAGATCCCTTCCCAGAAGGTTGACAGGGCATGCTTCAGACAATATAAAACAATCGTCTGCCATTTCACCAGTGACAGGGTCTTTTATTTTCACATTTTTTTATTTTTGAAATGTGCTCTGTTTTTAACTTACCGTTTGTGGCTTTCACAGTTATTTTTGGATCTGATTTTGTAAAATTGTGAATGTCTGTGCCTGTTATTACCATTCTGCATGCTCCTGTGTCACACAGAAACTTTATTGGAATGTCCTGAACCTGCAACATCACTTCAGGTAAACACTGCATTGTCAACATTAGATCATCCATCCATCCATCTTCTTCCGCTTTATCCTTTTCAGGTCGCTGGCGGGCTGGAGCCTATCCCAGTATCTTTGGGCGAGAGGCAGGGTACACCCTGGACAGATCGCCAGTCTATCGCAGGGCCAACACAGAGAAACAGACAACCAATCACTCTCACTGTCATACCTAAGGACAATTTAGAATCCCCAGTTGATGCCAATTAACCTAACTTGCATGTTTTTGGCATATGGGAGGAAACCGGAGAAATCCTGGAGTAAACCCATGCAGACACAGGGAGAACATGCAAACTCCACACAGATCACTGTTGGTCGGGGGCTGGGATCGAACCCAGGATCCCCCGGCCAAGGGTGAGATCAAAGTCAGGTAAATGGAAAAGGTCTGTTATGTCAGTGTTAGTGTCATTAGTTGCACTTATCTTTGGTGCGGTCAGTCACGCAGTTCAATTTTGTGTGGCTGCGATGTCGGGCCGCAAAGACCTCCATCCCCTACCCGTCATGGCAGGTGTTCAGAACACTGCCTCTGCCAGCGTGCCCTTTGTCAGCCAAAGCCAGTCCCATGACCATGCCTCCATCCGCTCCCCTCCACCGTTGAGCTCCACTGTCATGAATCACCCCTCGGGACAGAGAGGAAGACCAATGGGCTGAACTGTGAGTTTGTGAGATTTATGGATAAACAACGAAACACAAAGTCCAGTTCAAACCAGCAATCAAACGTACAGATTAAATGCACCACCGTTCTGGTGGAGATGAGGAAAGGAGAAACGTAAGACTGCGGCCACGGGAAATGAAAACAACTGCCCTTAAATAGGAACAAAAACAAATCACATAAGCAATGACAGGTGTGGGTCACATGAGTGGGCAGAAGGAAACAATGACTCATAATTGGACCAGCTGGGAGCAATGAGAGGGGAGCGACCAGAGCTGACAGCTGACGGGTGACGCTCACACAGAGCACAAACCAGGAAATGCCACTGACAGCTGTCAACCCAGAGGGAGAACACAACAGTAAGGATATAAAGAAAAAAATATCAACAAATGCAGACTGAGATCTAACTACAAATTAATACAAAATAAGAGTGTAACAAAACTAAGCCATAAACAGGAAAATAGAAAACAGTATGAGAATAACAAAAACCAAAGAGCACAAAATACAACAAATATATAAATATAGAGGAAAAAGCCATGAGACTGAGCATGCCAGAAACCTCCAGTGCTCAGCTCATGACAGAGCCCCCCTCTCAAGGGGGGGTTACCAGACACCCCAGGGTAACATCAAAAGAAAAAGAAAAACCCCACCCCAATATGAGAACAACAATAACCCACCCCGGGTGGGTGGTGGGGGGAACAGTCTAGGAGGGAACAAAAAAAAAAAACCCTCAGGACCCACAACAGGCAAAACCCCAACCATTTAAGCCCCCTGGACCGAAGAGCTGGACAGGTCAGGTGGGTGGCCAAAGTCCCAGGCTCGGCAGATGGCATGATGGAAAGAGTCAGGTGGCCTACCAGAGAACGTGGGCCACCCAACCCTGTGGCACAGTCTGTCGGGTGATCTGCCAGAGTTTTTGAACCACCTGGCAGAAAGGGTGGTCCAGGAGGTGACTGCCCAACAGGAAGAACCAGCGGAGAGCCAGATGGAGGAGTCGGGGAACCCGAGCTGATATCAGGGTAAGGACAGGGAACCACAATGGCCTTGGGCAGAGGAGAAGGAACCAGGACAACCTCGGATAGAGGAGAGGGAGCCACGACGGCCTTGGGCAGAGTAGGGGGACCCACGATGGCCTTGGGCAGAGGAGGGGGAGCCACTATGGTGTCAGGCAGAGGATGGAGAACCACGACACCCTCGGACTGGCCTGTAGCACCCTCGGTGGTCCCAGACTGGGATATCGCAGCACCCGTGGTGGTCCCAGACTTAGACATAGCTGCACCCTTGGTGAGCCTAGACTAGGCTAAAGCTGCACCCTCGGTGGACCCGGACTGGGCCAGAGCTGCACCCGTGGTGGACCCGGACTGGGCTAGAGCTGCACCTACGGTGGCCCCCAGGCTGGAGCATAATGCCCACGGCAGGCCCACACTGGAGCGCAGCATGCAAGTAAGTTTCAGGCTGGGGCGCAGCATCCACGACGGTCCCCGACTGGGACACAGCACCCACGGAGACCCGGACTGAGGAGGAGTTGCACCCATGGGGTCCCGGGCTGGGACGGAGCACCTGCGATGACCTCAGCCAACAGAGAAGCAGCACCCTCAGAGGTCCTGGGGTGGGACGGAGCACCCATGAAGACCTCATCCAGAGGGGGAGAGGTACCCACGGAGGTCCCAGGCTGGGACGGAGGTCCCAGGCTGGGACGGAGCACCCGCGATGACCTCGGCAGTGGGAGCTGGACCCACGGAGATCTCAGGTGGTGAGGCCAGACCCATGGAGACTTCTGGCAAAGCTGGACGATCCTCGGTGACCCTGGGGGAAATCTCAGGCAAGAGAGGCAGAGAAACAGGGTAAGGGTCACCGGCGGCAGTGGAGCCCGGCGAGGTGAGCTCATGTACAGCTGACGGCTGCATTCAGCTCTCCCTACCAAGAGCCCAACAAGATCTCTCCAAAACTGAAACAATCAAAACACAGGAGAGTACTTGCATGAGCTAGAGCTTCACCACCATCCAGGACTCCGTCGATCCAGGCGACGACGTCTCGGGCCGTGGACCTCTGGAGATCCAGCTCTGGCTCTGCTACGGTGGCCCCTGCAGCAGGCATGGTGGTTGGTGCAGTCCCAGGACCCCCCAGTGAAGTGACCCACACAGGTGGCTTGTCCGGCGTGGATTCAGGAGGTCAATCTTCTGCTGGTGCTGGATACTGTTCTGCTGAGGCCAGGGGATGCTCCATCATCGGCACAGGCTTCAGATCGGTCGCAGCGCTTTCCCTTCATCCAGACTGTGGCTGCGGGACTGGGACCAGGTCCTCCAGAGCTGCAGGCTCCACCATCGTCCGGCGGCTCAATTCTGGGGCCGGCGGACACTCAGGGGGGAAAGGAGGAGACACGGAGAGAGCAGGTGAAAAGCCTTTAGCTGCAGCAAGTGGTGAGAGCTCAGAGGACTGCAGGGGCTGAGCCTTACTGCCGGGAATCAGGCAAGATAATTTATATGTTGGTAATATAGAATGAAAAGACACTTGCCTGTGTTCCCGAGGCATGATGTTTTCTGCTGCTGCAGGTGTAGAATCCGCCCTCTCCGTGGCTCCAGAAGTTGTGGGCCCCTCAGTGGAACGTGGAGGAGCTGCCCCTGCAGACACGGTGACAGGCGGAGCTGGGAAGGAAATGGCTGACCTCTCAGCAGTGGGAGGAATCACCAAGGAGGAGAAGGAAACAGCAGCTGTGGAGAAGGAAGAAGCTGACGAAACAGGTGGAGAGGAAAAAGACTGAGTGAGCACTGCTGTGGGAGTCTTCTGCCTCGGTGATGGGGGAGTTGCTGCCTGACAGGCGGGAGTTTTCCTCTGGTGGTCTGGAGCTGAATGACGGTGTCATGGAGCCAGAGCAGGAATGGGCGAATTGTAGGTGGAGCAGGGCGTTTGCTGTGGAGTGCACTTCCGCATTGGCTTCAGGCTCACTGAAGGCGGCCCCCACCTCAGCCCAGGGAAAAACTGCTGCAGGACGGAGAGCGTAGCCAGCAGCTCCGCGAACTGGGGGAACCTCCACAACCCATGGTGCGCCTCGACTATAGTGGTCCCCAAATCCACCTTCTCCAAGATTTTCTTTGGGCTGCGGGAGGTGACGGCTTCATTTACAAAGTCCTGGGTGAATTTGGCGGCCCGTTCCTCCTACACGCTCGGGGATCCCACCCTCGATCTCGCTTTTGATTGTCGGAGGTTGGTGTGCTGGGGACATGATGACCTCCACAAACAGGTCAGTGAATCAACGAAACAAAACCCACAACTCACAGCAGCTGGGTCTTTTACTGGCCACAGTCTTCTGTCATGAATCGCCCCTCGGGCCAGAGAGAAAGACCCACACACTGAACTGTGAGTTTGTGAGATTGAAAGACAACAAAACATAAAGTCCAAAACAGTGCTCTAACACAAAATTCAAACCAGCAATCAAACTTACAGATTAAGTGCACCAGAATGATGGCTGCGTTCTGGTGGAGAGGAGGAAAGGAGAAACTCAAGACTGCGGCCACAGGAAATGAAAATAACTGCCCTTAAATAGGATCAAAAACAAATCACATAAGCAGTGACAGGTGTGGGTCACATGTGCGGGCAGAAGGAAACAATGATTCATAATTGGACCAGCTGGGAGCAATGAGAGGGGAGTGACCAGAGCTGACTGCTGACAGGGGCGACGCCCACACGGAGCACAAACAGGAAACGTCACTGAGAGCTGTCAACCCAGAGGGAGAACAAAACAGTAAGGATATAAAGAATAAAATATCAACAAATGCTGACTGAGATCTAAAAATGAATTAATAATTCAATTCAACTTTATTTATATAGCGCCATTTCACAACAACAGTCATCTCATAGCACTATCAACTGTAAGGGGGAACCCCCACAGTTGCAGAAAGACCCCAGCAATCAGGCGATCCCCTGTGAGCAAGCACTTGGCGACGGTGGAGAGGAAAAACTCCCTTTTAACAGGAAGAAACCTCCAGCAGAACCAGGCTCAGGGAGGGGCAGTCATCTGCTGCGACTGGCTGGGGGGTGAGGGGATAGAGAAGAAGAAAAGAACAGACATGTAGAGAGCAAACAGCATGATGGGGACTCAATCTATGGGAGAGAACAAACAGATGTTAATGACCAGCAAAAAAAAAATATTTCATAGAGAGTGAGGAAAGGAGTGAGGCCCAGTGCATTACTGGAGGTCCCCTGGCTGACTAAACCTATTAGCAGCATAACTAAGGGAGGGTTCAGAAACACATGATCCCTCCCTAACTGTAGGCTATATCAAAAAGGTAGGTTTTAGCCCTATTCTTAAAAACAGAGATCGAGTCTGACTCCTGAATCCAGATTGGCAGCTGATTCCACAGGAGAGGAGCTTGATAACTGAAGGCTCTGCCTCCCATTGTACTTTTGGAGATTCTAGGTATTACAAGTAATCCTGCATTTTGGGAGCGTAGTGCTCTGTTAGGATAATACATAATAAGAGCATAACAAAACTAAGACATAAAAAGAAAAATGGAAAACAGTATGAGAATAATGTGTTCATCTCTTCTTAACTCTTTGGCACTCCTGTGTGGCTGCTCCCGGGTACCCTACTTCTTTTTCACTTTGGGTTTTAATGTCAGCGGGTGGAGGTGTGAAGACGAGCGGAGGCGCGATGACGTCCACTGCGGCCCCTCCCAGCCTGGAGTTTTGTGAGGCCTTGGTAGATTTGAGGAACCAGCAGCAGAGCAGGTAGGAGGAAAAGAGGGACCCTGAGCACTGACGCCACACTCAGAGATAGTGGGAGAAACAGGACACAGATTAGACAAATCTTTTTTCTTATCATGGTCAATTTTTTCAGATGTGTCATTAGATTTAGACTTTACTGTCACAAGGTCCAAGTCAGCCTTTCGCTTTTTTTTTTTTTTGTCATGTCAAGCCACTGTTGCACTTCAGTTGGAGAGATAATGCAACTGTGAGCTAGAAAATACAACTATACTGCAAAAAGTAAAATATAAGTCAAATGAAATAAATTAATGTTGTTTACATGCCTCCAGACAGCCCCAACCCAAACAATTAAAAAAGAAAAAAATAATTTTCTTGCTCTGCCGGCAAATAATTTACTTAAAATAAGCAAAAAGTTCTGGCAATAGATAATGTTAGTTAAAATAAAAAAAAATGCCAAGAAAGTATGATTAAATTACTTAAACTAAACGTAAACTATCATAAAGCAAGCAAAAATCCTACAGAAAGCTGTACAACAAAAGCAATTACTGTCAAAATTATCTTGAGATAAAAACAAGCATAAAAACAAGCATCTAATACATTTCATCTTACCGAAATCCCCAGTCAGTCTGACCTTATTACTGCCTTCACCATAAACACAAGTTAGTCCTCACACACACACACACACACACACACACACACACACACACACACACACACACACACACACACACACACACACAATAGCAAGCCCAAGTAAGCACACACACGTTAGTAAACAATCCCAAAGCCGCTTATAATAAGCAGATCTGGCAACCAAAGGTTCTCACCGTCAATCACCTTCCACCGCCTTGAAAACACATTCATTTTCGCCATCTTCCCCACATACCAAGCACCATCCTTATCTCTCCTGTGCACAAATCTGCTGTCCCCGTCAAACAAAAAAATCTCATTCTCCTCTTCTCACGCTCCACAACACGACACACATCCTCTCTCTCCTTCTGCCACGTCCCAAGTCTTGCTCTCATCCTGCCTCTCGCAGTCTCTCCCTCTGTTATGGCCACTGCCCATTTTTCATCAAAACAAAACAATAAAGATGTTATTTTTATAAAAACACACCCAAACAAACACGCGAACAACCAAACAACTGCAGTTTTTTTAATTTTAATTTATTTATTATTTTATCTTAGTTTAAAGGCTTTTATTCTATTTTAAACTCATTTTAAGTTATATCTTATGTGATTTTAGGTATTGTTGAAGTTATTCCTTATTATTTTGAGGCTATTTCTTATTATAACTATTTTTTCTTCTATTTTTTCTCTCTCTATAAATTTTTTCTAGTTGATTTTGGCCATCAATATCACTCCGCGGTGCTGTAACCTTCCACGCTGGTATGACTACGCGGTTCCCAAATTCAGACTTGAACTAAATTCCAGTAAAAATGCATTTATTACTGTGCGGTTCCGTATAACTGTGGTACTTTCCCAACCGGACTTGAACTGACGGTACATTATTACAGTGATCGGACTTGAACCCGCCGCACCAGATGTCTAAACCCAAATTCTACGCATATTACAACAACCGGACTTGAACCCACCATGCCAGACATCTAAACCATTAATAAATAATTAAATTTGCTCACTTCAGTCTGCCTTTGTTCATCTCCGTCACCTTCTCCGTTCCGGCGCTCCAGACTGCCTCTGCTGTCGCCTCACTTCAGACAAACCGCACCAATTGGGAGGCGGACGGGAGGTCTTATCAGCAGCCCGTGCACTGACTGTGAGAATGGTCTAAAACGCCGCAGGTCTGGAGGTCTGCAGGTCTGGAGAAAGATTTCAGGAGTCCCTGTTCGGTGCACCAAGTATCCAGCTCGAAGGACCAGGGAATTATGGAATAATTTTGTAATTTCTATCTGCTGGTACCTCAGAGTCTGTGTGAAATGTACAAGGTTGTGGCAGCATGACATTTTATCTTTGTTTTCATACACATGTACTGTACTGTTATGAGTATGTGTGAGAAAGGAGACAGTTTGGAAGAACCATCCTGAACCAGATATTCTCTCATGGACAGTTTTGGGATAACAGGATGCTTAAAGACTGAAAGTTGTGTATGTGATTAAGAGAAATTTCCGGAGGTGACTCTGAGGTATCTGTAATTGTTCTCCACTGGCCAATGCAAATTAAATTTGCTGAAACTTTAATCCTGCCTGATTCTTTGACTACTGGTTGAAGAGATTTTTCCAACATATACCTTTACAATTTCCTCAGTAGAATTCTATGATCAATGGTGTCAAAAGCTTTCTTTAAATCTATAAATACTCCTACAGCAAACTTTTTTTAATCAATAGAACTAGTGATTTCTTCTACGAGTTCAATCAGTGCCAAAGATGTAGATTTGTCTGCTCTAAAACCATACTATCTGTAAGGAGGTTGTGTTTTTCAATGAAATTATCCAGTCTTTCAGTGAAAATTTTTTCAAGTATTTTGGAGAATTGTGAGAGTAAAGAGACCGGCCTGTAATTTGTGAAATGATGACTGTCTCCTGTTTTGTATAATGGTATTACTTTTGCTATTTTCATTTTGTTTGGAAATTTACCAGTTTGAAATGATTGGTTACAGATGTGGGTGAGTGGTTTAGCAATTCCTTCAACTACTTTCTTCACTATTATCATATCAATTTCATTCCAGTCAGTTGATTTTTTTGTTCTTAAACTTACTTACAGTCTTGATCATTTCATTTTCAGTTACTGCACCCAAAAAGATTGTGTCTGGATTTCTATTTTTTATTTCATTTACAGATCCACCATCATTTCTTTCTGGTGTCGCTATTGTTTTTGCTAATTCTGGACCAATGTTTACAAAAAAATTATTAAAACCACTAACCACATCCTCCATATTATTTATCAAATTGTCATTTTCAATTAAATATTATGGATAATTTGCATTCTTTGATTGGTTAATAATAATCCCATTTAGCACTTGCCATAATCCTCTTAAGTTATTTTTATTGTCCTCTAATATTCTGTTTTAGTATTCTTTCTTGCAAGTCCTCATTATATTAGTTAGCTTGTTTTTATATCTTTTATATTTGATCTTGGCCTCTACCATTCTACACTTAATGAATTGTTTATATAATGTATTCTTCTTTTTACATGCATTTAGTAACCCCTTGGTGACCCATGGAATATTTTTGTTTTGTTGTCTGTCACTGTATTGTTTTATAGGACAGGTTTTTTTTTTACAATTGAAATGATTGAAATATTGAAATATTTGTAAAAAAAAAATTATCACCTGCTTTATTTATATCATTTTCATCACAAACTATCTTCCAGTCTTCTTGTATTAATAATTCCTTTGCCAGTAAATAATACAAATTCTTCAGTTCTTATTATTTTATATTTAATATTATTGGTATACTTATTCTTCCTATATTCACAGTGATAGACAACAAAAATCGGCAGGTGGTCACTGATATCATTTAATAAAAGTCCACTCACGATATTATTTTCCATAATGTTTGTGAATATGTTATCTATTAGTGTGGCACTGTGTGACGTAATTCTGCTAGGTCTGGTAATCGTCGGATGTATACCCATACTTTACATTGTGTTGATAAATTCTTCTGTCATCGGATGTTGTTTTGAATTTATAAGATCTATATTGAAATCCTCACTGATGAACATTCTTTATGAGTAAGTTTTGCATACATTTTTTCCATCCAGTCCTTAAATAAGTCAATATTTGATCCAGGTGTTCTATATACATAGCTCACGACTATATTCTGCATGTTGTCCAAACAGATTTCTATTGTAATACATTCAAATAAATCATCCACAGTCACTGACAAATTTTCTACAACCTTGTATTGAAAGGATTTGTCAACATAAATTGCAACTCCTCCTCCTTTTTTCACTTTTCTAGTCATATAATTTAATTTGTAGCCATCCATTGTAAAGTCCACTCCTTTCCTGAGCCAGGTCTCTGATCTTTCGCCTTTCACCCGAAACGGGTATATCCACAGTTCCTTCCTTACTTCTCTCCGCTCTACGTCGAGCCCGTCTTTTCTCATAAGCCATCACTCTCTTTGAATTATGCGCCCTGCAAACTTTCCTCGTGAGGTTCTTCCATTCCGCTCTATCATGTACTACCAATTGCCATTGATCTAAAACATCGGCACACTTCAATGCATTTTTGCATGTGTCCTTAAAACGGAGTTTGGGTCGACCTACTTTGCGAGAACCATGAGCCAGCTCACAATACAGGAGTTCCTTCACCGGCCTATCATCTTTCATTCGACAGACATGACCTAACCAGCGCAGGCGACTCATTACAAGCTTGATCTCGATGTCTTCGACGTGTGCCCGCCGCAGCACCTCCTCATTGCTGATGAAATTGTCCCACTTGATGTTTAGTATAAGGCAAAGGTGACACTGTTGGATTATGCAAAGCTGCCTGACTTTGTGCTGGTAAAGGGTCCAGGTTTCGCTGCCATACATCAGGAGGGGCATAAGGCACTGATTGTAAACTGCGACTTTGGTAGAGACTGTGAGGTCATGCGAATCAAACACCCTCTTGCGCAGACGGCCAAAAGCACACGATGCTGCTTGGATGCGAGATGCAAGTTCCCCCTTCATAGAGCAGTCACTGCTGACATAACTGCCGAGATACTTGAAGCGAGTAACATTGGCCAATTTGATGTCGTCAATAAAGAACTCAGCTGTATTGCCAATACACACGGTTTCTGTTTTGACTGTGTTGATACAGAGACCCATTCTCTCAGCGACGTCATTGTAGGAGGATAATAACGTCTGCAGGCCCTCTGGTGTATCACTGAAAATTACGATATCGTCAGCATACTGAGCTTCTCTAATATGTTCTGTGAGGACTCTGGATTTCGCTTTTAATCTGCAGAGGTCAAAAAGATTGCCATCGTAACGCAGTTTGATTTGCACGCTGCAGGTGTGCTTGATTTCTTTGAAAGTGAGCCAAAGTAGGACTGCTGCATACATGCCAAAGAGTGTTGGAGCTAGTTTACACCCCTGCTTGACCCCGCTGTTGTATTCAAGGGATTGGGTGAGTTCACCATTGATAGCAAGTCGGGCATGCATGTCTGTGTATAGTCTCTTGATGATTCTTATAAACTTTGGAGGACAGCCAAGTTTGCCAAGGATGATGAAGAGGAACTCACGATTGACTGTGTCAAACGCCTTCACAAAATCCACGAAGGCTATGTACAAACATCTGCGCTGCTCTCTTGTTTTTTCCATCAGCTGGCGAAGGGTGAAAATCCCATCTATAGTACTTCTACCGTTTCGATACCCTGACTGCGACTGGTGGTAGATATATTCTGCTAACAGGTGAAGCC
Organism: Pholidichthys leucotaenia; assembly: GCA_020510985.1. Classification (NCBI taxonomy): domain Eukaryota; kingdom Metazoa; phylum Chordata; class Actinopteri; order Cichliformes; family Pholidichthyidae; genus Pholidichthys; species Pholidichthys leucotaenia. Next base: position 59,235,511 of record CM035838.1, on the reverse strand, counting down.
TCTGCAAGATAATGCCCGCAAAGACTTTACCAACAGCACTGAGCAGTGAAATTCCTCTGTAATTACCACAGAGGCTTCTGTCACCTTTTTTGAACAGAATTTCGATGATGGCGTCTATCCAGTTGGTTGGGATAATCTCTGTAGTCCAGCAGATGTTGAATAGGATAAGTAGGAAAGCTCTTAAGCGGCGTCCTCCATGCACAAGTACTTCAGGTAGAATATCGTCTGGACCTGGGCTCTTTCCTAATCGGGTGTTTCTAAGGGCTTGGTCAAGTTCTTGGTCTTCAATTGGGAGGCTCATTGATTCAATAACTGGAAGCTGGTCTATGTCATCGACAATGCTCAAGTCAACATCGGTTGGTTGGTTTAATAAGTCGCTGAAGTGTTCAACCCATCTGTCCTTTATCTTGTCAGGAGCAGTCAGGAGCTCACCATCTTTGGACTTCACAGGATGGGTGCTTCTGGATCTAGGGCCATAGACGGCATTGAGGGTAGCATAGAACTCTCTGTGGTTCTTCTCCTGAGAGTGCCGCTCTGCCTCCTCAGCTCTGCGCCGAAACCAGTCATTCTTTAGCTCTCTGATCCGCCTTCAGCATATGATGGGAGATTTAAAGACATCTTCCAGGACATCTATGAAAAAAATTACAAGCCAGAATTTGACAAGCTGAAAATCTGGCATTTGTCAACATAAATTGCAACTCCTCCTCCTTTTTTTCACTTTTCTAGTCATATAATTTAATTTGGAGCCATCCATTGTAAAGTCCACTCCTTTCCTGAGCCAGGTCTCTGATATTGCCACTGTATTGAACAGCTCTTTAAACTGATGTAAATAGTCTTTAATGTTATTATAATTGGCATAGAGACCTCTGCTGTTAAAGTGGATCATTGATATCTTAAAATCAGATATGACTATTGTGTTAAACTGTTCATCTGTGTAGTAACTACAGTTATTATTGATGGAGGTAAATAAATTATTGTCAGGGTCTATGTCATATTCCACATCCTGCGGGTTGTGATCAGTATATTCAAAAACTTTCAGTTCCTGTTTAGACACTCTTCCTGACCTAGTGAAATATTAGACTAAATGAATCTAATATATCAAAAGAGCAAAAAAAATCCCTCATGCTCCAGAGCATAGAGACGAGAAAATGGGAGGAAAAATGAGAAAAAGACACAAGTAAAATGGTGAATCAGTATTTGTGGTTATTATTATACTGTTGTAGCACTTCAATTTAGGGTTAACATTCTCTTTTTTCCCCTTTGTCCTGTTAAGCAGCTAGGTAAGTAGAACATAAATACTTCCCTTATTGTGCCAAACAGATTTACTTTGCCAAAAGGAGCATTATAGAGTACATATACGTATATGTACTGTATATTATTTATAGACTTGTTTTAAATTGTTTTAAATCAAGATCCCCCCATGAATCGCCACCTTATCGTGGCGGGGGTTTGTGTGCCCTAGTGATCCCAGGAACTATGTTGTCTGGAGAAATTTGCCTCTGGTAGGGTCTCCCAAGACAAATTGGTCCTGGGTGAAGGGCCAGACTAAGAGTGATCCAATAGACTCCAGTGATGAACAAAAAATTAAGGATTCTGTGTACCCCACCCGGTATGGGGATACCGGGGCCCGCCCTGGAGCCAGGCCTGAGGGAGGAGCCTGAAGGCTAGTGCCTGGTGCTGGGTTTCTTCCCATGGGACCCGGCCGGGCTCAGCCTGAAGGAGTTACATGGGTCTGCCCTCCAATGGGCTCACCACCTGCAGGAGGGACCATAGGGGTCCAGTGCTATGCAGATCAGGTGGCAGGCGAAGGCAGATACCTTCGCGGTCTGATCGCCGGCTTTCGAAATTGGCTTTTGGGGTGTGGAATGTCACCTCTCTGGTGGGAAAGGAGCTGGATCTGGTACATGAGGTTGAGAGATACTGGCTAGATATAGTTGGGCTCACCTCAAGGCACAGCTCCAGTTCTGGAACCAGTTTCCTGGAGAAGGGCTGGAGCTTGGCCTACTCTGGAGTTGCCCCAGGTGAGAGGCGATGGGCAGGGGTGGGTATTCTTATATTCCCCCGCCTTGCTGCCTCAACATTGGAGTTCTACCAGGTGGACAAAAGGGTAGTTTCCCTCCACCTTTGGGTTGGGAAATGGGTCCTGACAATCATTTGTGCTTATCCACCAAGTGATGGTTCAGAGTACCCACCCTTTTTGGAGTGTCTGACTGGGGTGTTGGAGAGTGCTCCTCTTGGAGACTCCATTGCCCTACTGAGGGACTTCAATGCACACGTGGGCAATGACAGTGAAATCTGGAGGGGCGTGATTGGGAGGAACGGCCTGCCTGATCTGAACCCGAGTGGTGTTCATTTGTTGGACTTCTGTGCCAACCACAGTTCGTCCATAATGAACACCATGTTCAAGCATAAGGGTGTTCATATGTGCACCTGGCACCAGGACACCCTAGGTCACAGGTCAGTAATCAATTTTGTTATTGTGTCATCAGACCGGCGACCACATGTCTTGGACACTTGGATAAAGACAGGTGCAGAGCTGTCAACTGATCACCTGGTGGTGAGTTGGATTCGATGGCAGGGGCGGATGCCACTCAGACCTGGTAGACCTAAACATATAGTGAGGGTGTGCTGGGAACCTCTGGCTGAGGCCTGTGTCCAGGAGGTCTTCAACTCCCACCTCCAGAAGAACTTTAATCACATTCCGAGGGAGTCTGGAGACATGGAGTCTGAAAGGGCCACCTCCATTTGTTATGGTGTGGCCCTCGCGGACCGCGAATGAGACACTATAGGCGACCAGTGAGTTTGCGTATTTATTAACACAGGGAAAAAAGTACAAAACAATGAGCCACGGGGGGCAAAACACAGATAAGATCTAAGGCTAGAACACACTGACGAAAAACACCGATTAAGGAATAAACTTACAGAAAGCAGAGAGGAGTCAGACGATGACTGGAGCCGGGACGTAGGGACTCCAGCCTAATGTTGGGGAGACCAGCATTATCCATAAATGAATGAGGTCGCAGACCAGAGCTAACAGAGCTGCTCCCTTAAATAGGGCTTTGACAGATTGATCAACTGATGAAAGGTCATCAGCTGATTGGAATCTCGCCGTTCAGCGGAGCTCTGCTCCGACCGCCGGATACCCCGCCGAGACGCTGTCAGAATAAAAGCCCGGAGGCCTAGTGGTGCACCTGAGGAGAGAACGGAGAACAACCGACAATCCGAGTGCTGACAAAGTCAGCACACGGACCATAACAGTTGCCCCCGTTCACGAAGTGGATCCCAGATGCGGTGTAACATCAAGCCCCCCCACAACTGGAAGGTCAACATGACTGCTCCAGGGAGGGAGGAAGGGGAAAAAGGCCGAGGAGGGTCAGAACCAGGAGACAAAGGCAAACACAGAAAACAAACCATGGAGCAATTACAGAGCATAGAAGAAAAAAAAAACACAAAACACCCCATAATGCACAGATGGCAGCCAGTCAGGACCATAAATACAAATAACAGAATATTAAGCCTACAGGCCACAAGCGGCACTGGGGTTAAGCTCCCAGTGCTCATAAAATGCTCCTTATGGCGTGCGTCTCGAAAAGCCTCTGACAACTAAGTCCAACTCCTAGCCTGCCCGTGTGGTTTAGTCTCTAAGCCCGGCGGAACTGCTTTTACTAATAGGAGAAGGGGCGAGGGCGGATCTCTGGTGCCTTAAAACCAGATGCTTCGGGTAGATGGTGGCTCGTCAACCTGGGAAGGTAGCCCATCTAGGGGAAGGTAAACCCTGATTTCAAACCTCTGCTGCCTTGCGGCATACCCGGTCACGGGAAAGGCTTCGGGAGTCAACCCTGAGGAAAAATCCGGAGTCGGAGCCCCTAAGGCAGTTCTATGTTGTGCTCAACATCGTTCTGGCAGCTCCTGCAACGGCGCTGGTGCCAAACTGTAGCAGCCCTGCTGTTCCTTTGGATTCATCAGTGACGTGGAGAGGGGGGGCATGCTGCATGGGCAACATCTTGTCCTCCATATCTTCCTGCCCAGGCTTGAATCCTACCAACGCCCAACGCTGGAAGGTAGAACACCGGATCACTGGAGAGGACACTCCAGCTTCGCCTTTGGCGTAGACAAAACACGGGGAATGACAGTTACCGGTTATAAGCCACTGCTCAATTGGCGTAGAGCGTGGCGCCAGGGGTTGTTCCCGACGGTGGGAGGGATCATCAGATCTCACTGGACAGCTACCGCCCGCCTCAAGCTGGGCAGCCCCCAGCTAATAAGGTGTTGTCCCGCCACAGCTTGCTTTCCTCATTGGGTGCATGGGGATAAGGAGAAATCCAAACAGCAGGCTGAGAACCTTCACACCAGGCAAGACAATAAAACAAAAGAGACCAACTCTAAAACTGGGAACTTGGAACGTCCGCACTATGATGACAGGACTCGCTGCTAACCTAAAGGACATCAACGACACCAGGAAGACTGCCATCATCAATAATGAGCTGAAGAGACTGGGAGTGGATATCGCCACTCTCCAGGAAACACGGTTAGCTGATGCAGGCACACTGAGAGAGAAGGACTACACGTTCTACTGGCAGGGAAAGGGCAGTGACGAACACAGGGAACACGGAGTGGGCTTCGCAGTGAAGAACACTTTGCTGAAGATGGTGGAACCAGGCAGCACTGGCTCTGCACGACTCCTCACCCTCCGCCTGAACACCATTGAAGGCCCAGTCACCCTCGTCAGTGTGTACGCCCCAACACAGACAGCCACACCAGAGGCAAAAGACGAGTTCTACGAGAATCTCGCAACAACTGTCAGGATCATCCCCAACTCTGAACAACTCATTCTCCTTGGAGACTTCAATGCCAGAGTGGGTGCTGACCACGACTCCTGGCCCTCCTGTCTTGGACCTTTTGGCGTGGGCAGAATGAACGACAACGGACAGCAGCTGCTCGAGTTCTGCACATATCACGATCTGTGCATCACAAACTCGTTCTTCAAGACCAAGCCCCAACACAAGGTTTCCTGGCAACATCCGCGCTCAAAGCACTGGCACCAGCTAGACTTGATCCTGACCAGGCGCATCTCACTGAAGAACGTGCTAATCACCCGTTCGTTCCAGAGTGCAGATTGCGACACAGACCATTCATTGGTGTGTTGCAAGGTCAAGCTGCAGCTGAAGAAATTCCATCGTGCTAGACAACCTGGAAAGGCACGGATTGACACCAGCAAGATGGCCCAACCAGAACTTGTTGAGCAGTTTGCCTCCACCTTTGAGAAGGAACTTGGTGTACCACAAGGAGGAGAATCTGCAAAGCCGAAGTGGGAAGAGCTGCGAAACACCATCTACCGCACAGCCTTGGCTACCTTTGGGAGGAAGACCTCGAAGTCACAGGACTGGTTTGATGCCAAGTTGTCCGAGATGACCCCCGTCATTGAAGCCAAGCGCTCAGCACTTGCTGAGTACAAGAAGTACCCAAACGAGAAGAATCTCCAGATTCTCAGGGCTGCAAGAAGCAAAGTTCAGCAGACTGCTCGGCGCTGTGCCAACGAGTACTGGACTCAGCTCAGCCAAGACATTCAAACCGCTGCCATAACAGGGAACATCCGTGGTATGTACGATGGCATCAAGAAAGCACTTGGTCCGGCTCAGAGCAAGACGGCCCCCCTCAAATCTTCCACTGGGGAGATGATCACAGAGAAGAACAAGCAGATGGAGAGATGGGTGGAACACTACTCCGACCTCTACTCTAGACAGAACACCGTGACACCGTCAGCCCTTGATGCCATCGACTGCCTGCCATCCATGGACGAACTTGACGCCGAGCCAACCATCGACGAACTCAGTAAGGCCATTGATAGCTTGGCTTCTGGCAAGGCACCCGGCAACGACGGCATACCCCCTGACCTGATCAAGCACTGCAAGACCGCCCTACTGCTGCCATTGCATGACGTCCTCTGCCAGTGCTGGAAGGAAGGTGCCGTACCACAGGACATGAGGGACGCCAAGATCATCACCCTCTACAAAAACAAAGGGGAGAGAAGCGACTGCAACAACTACAGGGGCATTTCCCTCCTCAGCGTTGTTGGCAAAGTCTACGCATGTGTTGTTCTCGTTTGTCTACAGAAGCTTGCCGAACGTGTCTACACCCAATTCTCAGTGTGGCTTTCGCGCTGAGCGATCGACGGTAGACATGATATTCTCCATCCGCCAACTCCAGGAGAAATGCAGAGAACAGAACATGCCTCTGTACGTCGCCTTCATCGACCTCACCAAAGCGTTCGATCTGGTCAGCAGAGAGGGCCTTTTCAAGATCCTGCCAAAGATAGGATGCCCATCAAAGTTGCAAAGCCTCATCGAATCGTTTCACACCAACATGCAGGGGATAGTGCAGCACGATGGCAACATCTCAGAGCCATTCAACATACGCAGCGGAGTGAAACAGGGCTGTGTACTTGCGCCAACCCTCTTTGGGATTTTCTTTGCTATGCTCCTGAGGCATGCCTTCAGCACAGCAACAGAGGGAATCTACCTGCACACAAGATCTGACGGCAGGCTTTTCAACCTCGCCCGCCTGAAAGCCAGAACCAAAGTACGCGAGGCTCTAATCAGAGACATGCTGTTCGCAGACGACGCTGCAGTCGCAACCCACACACAGCAGGAGCTTCAGACCCTGATGGACCGCTTCTCCCAGGCATGCAAGGACTTCGGGCTTACCATCAGCCTGAAGAAGACTAACGTCTTGGCGCAAGGCACGGAAGCACCACCAACCATCACCATTGATGACTACAAGCTGGAGGTCGTGAATCAGTTCACGTACCTGGGGTCCACGATCAGCAACAACCTCTCCCTTGATACAGAGATCAACAAGAGGATTGGAAAATCAGCCTTCACACTCGCTCGCCTCACCACACGAGTGTGGGAGAATCCCAAACTCTCTGTCAAGACGAAGATGGCAGTGTACAACGCCTGCGTCATCAGCACACTGCTCTATGGGAGTGAGACGTGGACAACATATGCCCGGCAGGAAAAGAGACTGAACTCCTTCCACTTGCGCTGCATTCGCCACATCCTGGACATATCCTGGCAGGACAAAGTGCCCAACACAGAAGTTCTGTCCTGCGCCGGCCTTCCCTCCGTGTTCACTCTACTCAGGCAGCGCAGGCTCCGCTGGCTAGGCCACGTTCACCGTATGGAGGATGGCAGAATCCCCAAAGACGTCCTCTATGGAGAACTGGCAACTGGCAGGAGAGACGTTGGCCGCCCACAGCTGCGCTTTAGAGATGTCTGCAAGAGAGACATGAAGGCCCTGGATATCAACACAGAGCGCTGGGAGGACCTTGCAACGGACCGCTCCAAATGGAGAGGCACCCTGACCAGACAGCTCAAGGCGGGTGAAGAGAGACTGACTGCTGCAGCAGATGAAAAAAGGACCCGCAGGAAGAACCGCCACAGACCCAGCAGCACGGAGACCACCCACAAGTGTGACCTGTGTGACAGGGACTGTCATTCGCGCATCGGCCTGTTCAGCCACAGGCGGTGCTGTTCCAGCAGAGTAGACGTTTAGGATTCTTGTCCATGGTCATCATAGACCGACGGAGGCCGACGACATACAACACAATGAGAAACAAGAACTGGCAGAGACAACACCAGAGCACTATCGAGGAGGGAAAAAAAAAAAAAAAGCAGCGATAAACAGTTCAATATAGTCCAAGACTTCAAACGAAAACATCCCTACTCACATGGGGGGGGGGGGGCAGGAATGACGAAAGGCAGAGCGCAATGGGGAAAAAACAACAACTTCAGGTGGTCTGCCTGCATCTAGCGCCCAGATCACAAATAAGGGAAAAAGGAAGAGTTTGGGTGGCCTACCCCAGTCCCAGGTCCGGAGAGACAGAACCTCCAGCAGCCAAACCAGGTCGCCCAGTAGAAAGTTCAATTCGTCGGTTGGCCGACCCAGAATGCCAAACCGGCGAAAAAGTTTCCCAGGTGGCCGACCCGCATCATCAGGCCAACAGGACCACAGGGGAGAGTTCGGAGATGGCCTCCTTATGGCGAGGGAGAGCCGAGCCGATTACGGAAAATCCCTGCGGCACCCAATGGAGGGAAAGAGGAAATGGGGAAAGAACGAGAGACCAGTCCAGCTAAGATCAGTGGAGGATCTGCAGGTCCACCTCCGAACTTCACCAGAACGGGCGCTGTCCTCCTGTCAGACCCCAGGTGAGCCCGAGCTGCACCCACGATGGACCCCAACTGGGTCGCAGCTGCACCCACAATGGACCCCGACTGGGTCGAAACAGCACCAAGGATGACCTCCAACCCCAAACCCGGAACCTCCAGAGCAAAGACCAGGACTGACTCATCACTGGCAACCCTGGGAGAAGGCTCAGGAGAAGGAACAGAACCAGAATCAGGATCACCGGTAGCGACAGAACCCGGTGAGACAAGTTCAGATGCAGCGGACGGCTGCACCCGGCTCGTCTCCCTGAGAGACAGGCAAAAATGCTCCAGAGTAGAAAGAAGGAAGACAAAGTAGAGCACTTGCCTTATCTCGAGTTCCGTCGCCGTCCAGGACTTCAGCGAGGACACAGTCTGAGGACACAGTCTGAGGACCCTCCAACGCTGACGTCCACGCCGACGTCCACGCTGACGACCCGCATGGCGTGGTGGCAGGAGATCCTCGACCTGTTGGATTGAACCGCTCCTCCATGGAGACCCGGGGATGCTTCGTTGTCGGCGCAGGCTCCAAGTTGCAGTCCGACCTCCTCCTCTGCCTGTGATGTGGCTGCAGGGCTGGATCCAAACTCTCCAGGGCCGGAGGCTCCTTCCTTGTCCGGCAATGTAGTCCTGACCATGGGGAATGCTCAGGGGAAGGAGACACAGAAGCAGCAGGTTGACTATTAATTACTGCAGCAGGTGGAGGGAGCTCGGGGGACTGTAAACCCCGAGCTCCACCCCCAGGACTCAGACAAGGCAATTCATTCAGATAGGGAAAAGAATGAATGTGCACTTGCCTGCTTCGCTGAGGACCGATGGGACCCGCTGCAGTGGACTTGGTTTCCCTCTTCCCCCGCTGGATGGAGACGGAGGGCCCCCCGGGAAGATGAGAAGGAGCCTCTCGCACCGGATCAGGAACAGGGGCAGCCGGAGACGGACCCGTGGAGTTCACAGCAGCTGGAGGGGGCATCGAGGAGGGGGGAGGAACAGCCAAGGTGAACCGGGATTCAGGAGCTGACGGAACAGCAGGGACAGATGACCCAGAGGCGGAGGTGGCTGTCTTACTCCTCCGACGAGACCCGGAGGCTGGAGCTGGCTGGGAGACAGAGTTCGTGCGGCTACCTGGAACTGGATCCGGACAGGATTCTCGCTGAGGCTTGCAATCAGGGTGGTGATGACATTTTCCGGCAGAGGGCAAGGCAAAGGTGAGGTTAGGGAAACGCCTCTCCTGTGCGGAAACAGAGGCAAGCAGGTCAGCGTATTTGGGGTAATCATACAGGTCCGGATTCCTCTCCACCAGCCTGACCGCCACCATCACATGCTTCATAATCTGTGTGGGATGGAAGGCGGAGCGAGCAGCAGCCACTCGGTCCCAGATGGAAGTCGCTGTCAGCTGTCAATCCTCCGGGGGAATCCCGACTGATGTCTCACTTCGTTGGGGATGACCTCTAGACGGAGCGAACTGCTGGACAGGATGAGGGACAGGAATGGGATCCCAAAGCGAGGAGCGAGGATGCCTCCTCTTCTGCTTCCTGCCGGAGTTTCCCTCCAGCCCACGGAGCTTCTCCCGGTGTGCAGAGATGTCCGCCATCCTCGCCGTGATTTCAGGGTGGTTGGAGTAGCGGGGATGGCGGTTAATGGTTGCCTCAGCGAAGTCCAGGTACCAGCGTGCATCGCTGGGAGTGTCATACAGGCAAGCGGTGAAAAGGACTCCATCAATTTCGTCGAGGGCCTTCACCAGCTTGTAGCCCAGGCTCTTAGCATAGCTAAGCTCGTAGCATAGCTCTGGGGTGGCGCCATCTCCCAGCGTACTGGTACAAGAACAGGGAAAAAAATACAAGTCCAAAAGCAAAACTCACGGTCACCGGCGTCTCCTTTGGCTGCGACCTACTGTTACGGTGCGGCCCTCATGGACCGCTAATGAGATGCTATAGCACAGGTGTCAAACTCATTCCATGGAGGGCCAAGACCCTGCAGGTTTTACCTCCACCCAGTGTCTTCAGCAGGTGATTTCACTGAATTTCTTCACACTGATTGCTGATCAGAGAAAACACCTGCTGATGATACTGGGTAGAAGCAAAACATGCAGGGTCTTGGCCCTCCATGGAATGAGTCTGACACCCCTGCGCTATAGGCAACCAGTGAGTTTGTGTATTTATTAACACAGGGAAAAAGGTACAAAACAATAAGCCACGGGGAGGCAAAACACTGATAGGGGCTAAGGCTAGAACACACTGACGAAAAACACCGATTAAGGAATAAACTTACAGAAAGCAGAGAGGAATCAGAGGATGACTGGAGCCGGGATGTAGGGACTCCAGCCTAACATTGGGGAGACCAGCATTATCCATAAACAAATGAGGTTGCAGGCCTGAGCTAACAGAGCTGCTCCCTTAAATGGGGCTTTGAAAGATTGATCAGCTGATGAAAGGTTGATTTACCAGTCAATCTACGTTCCTACCCTCACCTATGGTCATGAGCTTTGGGTAATGACCGAAAGAATGAGATCACGGATACAAGCGGCTGAAACAAGCTTTCTCTGTAGGATTGCCAGACTCACCCTTAGAGATAGGGTGAGGAGTTCAGTCATCCGGGAGAGGCTCAGAGTAGAACCTCTGCTCCTCCATATCGAAAGCAGCCAGTTGAGGTGGTTTGGGCATCTGATCAGGATGCCTCCTGGATGCCTCCCACTTGAGGTGTTTCGGGCACATCCAACTGGGAGGAGACCCCGGGGCAGACCCAGGACACGCTTGAGAGACTACCTCTCCCTCTCCCAACTGGCCTGGGAACGTCTTGGTATCCTCTCTGAAAAGCTGGAGCAGGTGACCTGGGAGAGGGAAGTCTGGGCTTCTCTGCTTAAGCTGCTGCCTCCACGACCTGGACCTCCGGAAATGTGGTAGAGAATGGATGGATTAAATTGTTTTACCCATGATGGACCCTACGGGGGGTGGGGAACGAGACAAAAGAGAGAGGAACAAACAGAGAAAACAAACAAACTGACACAACTGAAACAAACAGAAGACAAACTGTTTCTTCTTCTGAAAAGGTCTCATCACGAGTCTGGTATCTGCACCTGTAAAAGAACAGAGAGATGTATGTATGTGTGCATATGTGTGTAAGTTTGTGTATGAGAGCGTGCGCAAAGTGAGTGTGTGCATGAGTGGTTTGCCAGGAAACATACAAAGAGGGTGGCAGGTCACAGCAACACCCCCTCCCCCCCACCGGAAACCCCGAGCAAGCAAGACAGCAACCCCCACAGGGTTAACATTCTGTAACGTAATAAATAGGTTGCATTAACTTTAATTATATTACCTCCATCTTACATTCATGAGGCAACATTTTCAGGACTATTCAGATGTTTTAAGAAAAATCTGCATAATTTTTCAAAACTATACACTATACAGTATGTAGCATGCAGTACCAACTTTACTCTCATCTACTTGTGACCGTTCTCTCATAAATTTGTTTTCTTTTCTCATTTTTAATGTCTTTTAATAAAGGGACACATTTTTGATAAATCTTTAACTTTTTTGGTGACAAATTTGTGACATTTTTCATGCAAAATTGCAACTTTTTACCTAAAAATTAGCATTTTTAATGACATTTAATTAAAAATGTAGACTATCAATTGATGTGCCAAAGTGCACTGTATATTAATAGCAACACAGTAACTTGGCTATATGCCTTGTTCTTGTGTTTTTATCCTGAAAAGGTGAAGAAATCATAAGCAGCAACAGATTTAAATTAAGATTAGTCGACCAATTGTTTAGTAATCAATGGATCAGTTTATTTCAGAATAGTCATTACTTACAGCCTGGATAATTTTCCTCCCAGCTGAAGGTTGTAATTGCATTTATAGCAAGCTAAATACCTGTTATTTTAAAAATGCTGGGTGTCTAAAATTGTGATGGTTTCTGGTTTGCAAGAACAGGGTGGCTTGGGAGGTGTCACCATGGGTTGAGATGCCGTCTCGGCACTGAGCCCATGTTTTCCCTCATCCCTGCCTCCCATTGAGCAGCGTCTCAGCTGGCCCCCAGCTGGCAGCATTATGGACGGCTGGGGCCAATTAGTCTTCATCAGCTGGGGCGCTGCCAATGAGGATAAATAGGAGCAGCCTCGACGACTCGGGGCTGCGACATAAGCACTGCTAGGCTGAAGCCCCTTCGTCTGGTGTCAGCCTCAACTCCCCTTGCAGCATTCCTGTGTTTGTATCCCGCTGTGAGGATGTACGTCTTGCTACCCCCACGTCCGGTACGAGCTGCTTACCTCTGCGCTGTGCAACCTGTGAGTGTACCTCTGCATGAGTATCTGTGCTCTCCTCATCCCTTATCCCTTACCCAAAATAAACCATCTCGACTCACTGGCTTGCCCCTGGCTCTGATTGCCCGGCTCCCTAGAGCCGGATATGACAGTATGTCGCAGACAGAAGAGTTGCCGGCGGCCGTGAGTCGCTGTGGAAATGTACCTTTCTGTCCGGGTGTCAGCGCTGCTAGCATGCCGTTTCCCAGGAGTCACTTCCGGCGCCAGGGCGACGAGCTGAGGTCCATCTCGGAGGCTGTTGACGGGACACTCTTCACCCTGCACGACGCCTCCAACGCGAGACGCTGGCATCCGGGCCGTGCTGAGGAACTCCTGGACTGTCACCCTCACTCTCTGTACCATCTGGAGGACAGTGCCAGGATAGACGCTGCAGGTACACAGCAAGAGAAGCTCCACGGGGTGGATGGAAATCCCGGCAGGGAGTCGAAGTGGGCGACGTCTTTCCCCGCTTCGGAGTCCCGTTCCTGCCGCTATTCCAGTCCGGGAGTTCGCGCCAACCAGAGGACTTCCCCCGACCTGCGTCACGTCACTCGGGATTCCCTTCAAGGAGCCGCAGCTGACAGCAGTTATGTCCGGGGTCGAGTGGCTGTCGCGAGCTCTACTGTGTTTCCTGTCACCACCTTCAGGCATGTGGCGGCGGCAGTGAGATTGATGGTGAGGACTTCAGGGCTACGAAGCTTTCCCGTGCTCGACGCCTCCCTCGTCTCGATCTCCGATCTGGAGCGGCGAATCCTGGGTCTCCCCCTCGCTTCGTTCCCTGGGAGTAGTCGTCATCACATCGCCGAGTCACCTCTGCACGAACCTCGTCCGGATCCAGTTCTGGGTCATCGTCAGGACCGTTCCTCCCACGCAGCTGTCATCCCTTCGCCTCATCAGTGTGGAGATTCTACAGCCTCGTCCCCTGAGCCTCGTTCCCCCGCTGTCATTCCTGGACATTCGGGCTGGCTCACCCCGGCTGTTTCCCCCTCCTCCTCGACGCGCTTCCTGACCGCTGTGTGTGCCTGGAATCCCGGCCTGGTGAGCTCTCTGCTGGAGACAACGCGAGCGATCCTCAGACTAACTCCCGGGGGGTCCTCCGTTATCGCCGGGCGGGGAGAGGAAGAAGCAGATTCCACTACAGCAGGCGATACTCAACCTCCAGGGGGCAGGCAAGTCATTGTTTTTTCACACCTGCTTAATGATTTGCTCTGTCACATCCCTGGAGGAGAAGTTCAGGGTTCGCAGCTCCCTGAACTCTCCCCACCTGCTGTAACCTGTATTCCTAATCCCGCATCCTCTGTGTCTCTCTCCGCCGAGCGGTCCCCGGCTCCGGGTCAACGTGGTGGGATATGGAGAGGGCCTGTGGTTCCGCAGCTACATTGCGGACGGAGGAGGGGGACTGACTGCTGCGTGGAGTCTACGCTGACGACTGAGCGTCCCTGGGTCTCCACGGAGGAGCGGTTCGGTCCAGCGGGACGAGATTCTTCTGGCTTCACGCCGAGTGGGTCGTCGGCGGGGTTACCTGAGCTGGAGGGATCTCAAGCTGCGCTGACCATCGTGCTGGCTGCGGGGCCCGACGCGGCTAGATGGGAGCCTGACAACGACCTCCTGACGACGGATCCTGGATCTTCGCAGTCCTGGACGGCGTCAGAACCCGAGATCAGGCGAGTGCTCTCCTTTCTTTTCTCTCTTTTTATCTTTGAGCACTTCAGCCTATCTCCAGGGGAGACGAGCAGGGTGCAGCCGCCCGCTGCGTCTGAGCTCGTCTCGCCGGGTTCTGGCGCTGCCGGTGATCCTGATCCCGGTTCTGTTTTCTCTTCTGAGCCTTCTTCCAGGGTCACCGGCGAGGAGTTGCTGTTCCTCGTGGTGCTGGAGGGTCCGGGTTCAACGTTGGAGGTCGGTTCTGGTGCAGTGTCCAACGTGGGTTCGCCCGAGACCCAATCGGGGTCCAACGTGGGTTCGCCTGAGGCCCGATCGGGGTCCGACGTGGGTGCTGCCCCAGTGTTGTCCAGGTCCGGTGAGGAGGTGGCCGTTTCCCTGAGGCCCGCCGCCCTCGTCATCGGCTCTCCCCTGAGCCTCTTCCACCGGGATCCGCTCTGACCCTTCGTCCGTCTCAACGGTCCTGGTGGTTGAGTGATGCGGGTCGACGACCCGACCCGCAAAACTTTCGGTTCGGCGATCTGGTTTCCCCCCACTGGTCTGTGTTTGCCTTTGGGCGGCCTGGTTCGGCAGCCGTTGGACTGGATTCCTGGGATCTGGGTCCAGAGTTCGCCGTCCGAACATTTCTCTTCCCCTGATTCGCCAGCTGGACAATGGGCGGGGAGATCTCCGGAGCCATCTCGGCTATTTTTGGACTCTGCCTGCCATACACCTCGGGTGTCACTTTTTCTTTTATCGTTATTAAGGTCACTTGGGTGTAATGTCTGTCCTGTTGGTGGATGTGTATTTATAGTGCTGTGCGTTTTCCTTCCCTCGTACCCAGCATTTTATTTTTTGTACCATGTTTTTAGTCTCGTTTTTGCATTGTAGAGTTATGTTTTGTTCCCTTTCAGACCATACTCTGCAGTTGCCCATTCATTCCAGTCACTTTCATTTCTTTAGGTGACTGTGGGTATTTATATATTCATGTGTGTGGGTTTTTCTTTGCCTGCACTCAGTATTTCTTTTTTTATGCCCTGTTGGTTCATTATAGAGTCATGTGCCTTGTTTTCCGTAACACCATGCTCTGTAATTGTCCATTTGTTCCAGTCACCCTCACTTTTCTTGGTGACTGTGTGTATGTACTTATATTGGTGCTGTGTATTGTGTTTTCCCTTTATTTGACCATACTCAGCATTTTTTGCCCTGTACCTTTTTGGTGGTTCTTTTTTTTTTCTTGCTCTGGGTCACGCATGGTTGGTACTCTCTGGGTAGTATGTAACCGGCGTGCTGACCCAGTTCTTCTCCCCATCTGTACCTGGGTTAATTATTCTGTTTTGTCAGTATTGTATTTGGGTTTTTCTTTCCCGCTACCCTACATTGCCCCATTGGTGTTGTCCTTCCCTTGGCTTCTTCCCCTCCGGTCCGCCTCCCTTCCTCCCACCCTAGGTGGGGGGGGGGGGGGGGGCTGGGATGTTCCTGGTCGTTCAGGAGCCCGACCTTGAGGGAGGGGCTCTGTCACCATGGGTTGAGATGCCGTCTCGGCACTGAGCCCATGTTTTCCCTCATCCCTGCCTCCCATTGAGCAGCGTCTCAGCTGGCCCCCAGCTGGCAGCATTATGGACGGCTGGGGCCAATTAGTCTTCATCAGCTGGGGCGCTGCCAATGAGGATAAATAGGAGCAGCCTCGACGACTCGGGGCTGCGACATAAGCACTGCTAGGCTGAAGCCCCTTCGTCTGGTGTCAGCCTCAACTCCCCTTGCAGCATTCCTGTGTTTGTATCCCGCTGTGAGGATGTACGTCTTGCTACCCCCACGTCCGGTACGAGCTGCTTACCTCTGCGCTGTGCAACCTGTGAGTGTACCTCTGCATGAGTATCTGTGCTCTCCTCATCCCTTATCCCTTACCCAAAATAAACCATCTCGACTCACTGGCTTGCCCCTGGCTCTGATTGCCCGGCTCCCTAGAGCCGGATATGACAGGAGGAAGTCAAATTCCTGACCTGAATTTTTGTCCCAGTTCACCCCTGACCACAGTGTTAAAAACTTTAGTGTGAGTTCTTAAAATCTCATTTCAAAGTCACTTGGTCCAAACACATGAATGTAACTTTTAAAGGTGTCTTGTTGTTGTTGTTGTTTATTCAAATTTAAATTTTTGCTTGATTTGAACTTAGTGCTCCAATGACTAGTAAATCAATTAGTCGGTTGACAGAAAATTCAATATCTAATTTGATAATCAACTAATCTCCCCTTATCCATTAAAATTTCAAAAATGTGATTGTTTCAAATTCTCAAACATAAACATTTATCATTGTTCTTATTTCTAGAATATAACCTGAATAATTAATTAATTAAAAATTATTATTAATTAATTAATAATAATAAGAGATTGACAGATGGATTGGAGCAGCATCTGCAGTGATGTGGACGTTGTACCGGTCTGTTGTGGTGAAGACGGAGCTGAGTTCTAAGGCAAAGCTGTCGATTTACCAGTCAATCTACGTTCCTACTCTCACCTATGGTCACGAGCTTTGGGTAATGACCAAAAGAACAAGATCGCGGATACAAGCGGCTGAAATGAGCTTTCTCCGTAGGATTGCTGGACTCACCCTCAGAGATAGGGTGAGGAGCTCAGTCATCCGGGAGAGGCTCAGAGTAGAACCGCTGCTCCTCCACATTGAAAGAAGTCAGTTGAGGTGGTATGGGCATCTGATTAGGATGCCTCCTGGACGCCTCCCACTTGAGGTGTTTCAGGCACGTCCCACTGGGAGGAGACCCCAGGGCAGACCCAGGACTCGGTGGAGAGACTATGTCTCCCAGCTGGTCTGGGAACGCCTTGGTATCCTCTCTGAAGAGCTGGAGCAGGTGGCCGGGGAGAGGGAAGTCTGGTCTTCTCTGCTTGAACTGCTGCCTCCGCGACCCGGACCTCCGGAAAAGCGGCAGAAGATGGATGGATGGATGGATGGAAGCTGAATAATTTTTGCTTTTGTGCTATTTGTTTGACAAACCAAGACATTTGATGAGGTACACTGGAATATGGTGATGGACATTTTTTACAGGGTCAAATAATTAGTTGATCAATAAAAAAAATTGGCAGATTAATCGGTAATCAACATAATTGTTAGCTCCAACCTTAGTTTAAAGATCTAAAGGTTATGGTGGTTAGAATATATTTCACAAGAATTACAAGATTTGCAACTGCTATAAAGGAGCTTTTGTGTCACCAAATTAGTTATCACTTTTTCATTGATTTTACTGATGCCAACTACAAAAGTGTACGATTGACATTCATTGACATTTTGACATTAATGTCCAAAAAATAAGAAGTATCTGTTACTGTAAGCCCATCATTGCCAGAATTGGGAAAAGCATGACAAAAATAAATGGATTATGGTATGGGGAGAAAATTTCTTGATAGACTACTGTATATCCAATGTGTGTGACTGTCAATTTCATGACTTTGTTGCATAATATTTGAAGTTGCTGAATTTTCTGATGTTGAAACTGCACATCAGCAGAGTTCGAATGTGATCAGAGAAATTAAGATTTTTAAGACTTAAGTCTGTAAGTGTTATGCTTAAGACTTATTTTTACATCCGCCAAGGAGGTTATGTTTTCATCAGCGTTGGTTTGTCTGTCTGTTTGTTTGTTAGCAAGATAACTCAAAAAGTTATGGACGAATTTTCATGAAATTTTCAGACATTGTCAGAAATGGGGTATCCTACAGATGATTACATTTTGGTGATGATCTGAGAGTGCATACCTCCACCAAGGGCTTTGTTTGTATTTGTGCAGCAGGATTACACAAAAACTACTGGATGGATTTGGATGAAATTTTCACCAGAGGTGCTTCTTGGCCTAGAGAGGAACCCATTACATTTTGGTGATGATCTGAGAATGCATACCTCAGCCAAGACTCTTATCTTCTCACAGTGTGTTAGCAACAATAATCCAAAACTGATGGACAGACTTTGATGCAATTTTCACCACAAGTGGCTGTAGGCCTACACACAAAGTCATTACATTTTGGAGGTGATCCATGACAAACGGAAGGAGACTTGGCGGAGGTATGCGCTCTATGAGTGCTTTTCTAGTTCTGTATTGGTTAGTCTCTGACAAGTTGCTAACACACATGCACATACTGCACTACTGGATGTTTACAAGACAATTATTTCACTTGTGCTGCCTGACAGCTGAGGTTTTTTTTTTTTTTAATTTTCTCTTTAGTTAACTGACAACAGTCCACTTCCTTCACAAGCTGCAGGCCAGTTAGAGCCCTCTCTATAAATGAACAACAAGCGTGCCAAAGCTTGAAGTGACAGATGAGCAGCAGACATGGGAGGTAGACAAATTGATTTTGTTTGGGTAGATAGTTCTGGTCTTGAGGCTGCTTTAGGCAAGAAAAGGGAAAGATAGAGAGGCAGTTAGTCCAATAGACCAGAGAAAGAATTGGAAATGTAAGCATGTAACTCACGTCCCAATATATGGGCCCCTATAGTCCATATATTCTGTGCCGTGTTTCACCCAAAGTTGCATAAATTAGTATAGCTGTCAACCAGAAGAAAACTTTTTTTAACCCAGCTTTTGTTATGTTTTGTTGGACCCTCTTAAATATTAGTATGAAAAGGTTATAGGTTTAAAAAAAGCGAGACTAATGTTAAGAATCTTCATGTCTTTGGATAATATACTTCTTACTGATGTTTTATTTGGCATTCTAATGAATCCAATTCTACAGGTGCATCTCAGTGAATTAGAATGTCATCAATAAGTTGATTTATTTCAGTAATTCATTTCAAAAAATGAAACTCATAGATTAAACAGATTCATTACACAAAGAGTGATATATTTCAAGTGTCTATTTCTTTTAATTTTGAGGGTTATGGCTTACAGCTTATGAAAAGCCCAAATTCAGTTTCTCAGAAAATTAGAATATTGTGAAAAAATTCAATATTGTAGATTCATCATATCACATTTGAATCAGCTAATTAACTCCAAACACCTGCAAAGGTTTCCTGAGCCTTTAAATGGTCTCTCAGTCTTGTTCAGTAGTACACAATCATGGGGAAGACTTCTGACTGCACAGTTGACCAGAAGACCCATCATTGACATCCTCCACAAGGAGGGTGAGCCACCTAAAGGTCATCGCTGAAGAAGCTGGCTGTTCAGAGGGTACTGTATCCAAGCATATCAACAGAAGATTGAGTGGAAGGAAAAAGTGTGACAGAAAAAGTTGCACAAGCAACAGGGATAACCACGGCCTTGAGAAGATTGTGAAGCAAAGTCCATTCAAGAATTTGGGGGAGATTCACAAGGAGGGGACTGTGGATGAAGCCACTACAAACAGATGTATCCAGGAAATGGACTTCATCTGTCGCATTCCTTGTGTCAAGCCACTCCTGAATCAGAGACAGCGTCAAAAGCATCTTATACCTGGAGTTAGGAGAAAACAGATTGGACTTTTCCTTAGTGTCCAAAGTCCTCTTTTCAAATGACAGTAAATTTAGCCTATCATTTGGAAATCCAGGTCCCAAAGTCTGGAGGAAGAGTGGAGATGCACAGAATCCAAGTTGCTTGAGGTTTCCACAGTCACTGATGATTTGGGGAGTCATGTCATTAAAATGTCATGCCATGTTATTTAAACTCATCTACCTAGAAAATGGTGGCACGTATAGTGCACGCAGTGGCTAGGGGCTCTTGGCTTTTTCCTTTGTATTTATGTTTTTACTTGTGTTTTCTTTGCTAGTTCCAAGACTTGAAGCCTTAATTCAGTACAGTAAGACTGAACTGTGGGATACTGGGAAGCAGTACGGACTTCTATGCATTCCCAAAGCCAGACTTTATTCCATCGGAGATACAGCGGACCGCTGAGGCTTTCACCATTCCCCGTGTGGCTCAGGAGATAGAGAAAACACTGTAAACAGAAGAGGGGTAAATAGAGCAGCTTGCGTGCTAGGCTACAAGCTAACCCACACAGACCAGCTCTTCCCAGTCTCTTCCTCACAAACGGCAGGTCACTCACCAACAAGCTGGACGAAATTCAACGGAGGTTTATCTCACGGAGGATGGACAGCTGTGTGGCCATTGTTACGGAGACCTGTCTGGACAATAACATCCCAGATGTGACAGTGGAGCTGGAGGAATGTTCTTTGTTCCAGGCAGACTGAACTGCAGCCTCAGGAAAGAGCAAAGGTGGAGGTTTGGCAGTGTATATTCATCACTCCTGGTGTACAGCTACAAAAAGTATTGGCACATATTGCTCCCCGGATCTAAAGTATCTGGCCGTGAAATGCAGACCATTCAAGCGGGTTATGGAGTTTTGCTCCATTATAATTGTGGCTGTTTATATCACACTGGGGGCTAATGCTAAATTAGCATTGAAGGAGCTATACTGTCTGATCAGCAAGCAGATGAACGCTAACCCGGAGGCGGCTGTGATCGTGGAAGGGGACTTTAATCAGGTGGAACTAAAAGCAGTGTTTCCCAAACTGTATAAATGCATAAACTTTCCAACCAGAGACACCAACATTCTGGACCAGGTGTACTGCAACATCCTGGGAGCCTATAAGGCTGTAGCAGCCCCACTCCTGGGCATGTCAGACCACATCTCCATACAGCTGATTTCAGCCTACAAACCTCTGATCTGCAGGCGAAACTCAACAATCGCAATGTTTGTGAATGTTCCTCACCATTCACCACTCCGTGAAATGCTAGCTTGATTTTCGCCAACATTCGTCAGAAAAGTTGTCAGCAATTGATGTGCCATGAGATACTACCCTAACATTGTAGGCCTTTGATTATTTTGGAGTTTTGCTTGCAGTATTCAACAGAGCAGGTTATAGTCAGCAGTGGTGGTGGTGGTGGTCAATCAGAAGGTTCTGGGGTCGTTTAGCAGGAGCCTCCAGCTTCAGTTGAACACTTCAGCTGATGTTTAAAATCCTGAGGGGTCCACACTGGCTTAGATCCAGATTTTTATTTTCAGATTTGGCCAATGAGATTTTATTCGTCACATTTGTTTCTTTTTGATGGCCTTGAAAGGTTGTATACTTTTAAAAAGATTGTAAAAATATTCTAATGAATAGAAAATTAATAAATGTCTTCCCTAAGAGTGGCACCGTGAGATACATTTACCAACCTGCTCCACTTTTAACATAAGACTTTTGGAGCTGCTTCAAAGAGGACAAAAACTATTAATCATTTTATCTATTAGGGCGTGCTATAGTTCATTAAGTGTTTACTGGGTAGCTTGTGCACCAGTGAAAAGTATATGTGAAGGATGGGTACTGCCAACTCAATTCTGCAATTTGTCACCCTCCCAACAGGATTACGACTGGCTGGCAAGTTTAAAGCTGCAGAAGTGGAGAGCTCTAAAGCTGTCACTCCAGTGACGATGCTTGGGTAATTAAAGATAGCAATTAAAGCTTTTATAATCAGCACTGTCAGTGAACTGGTGGGCTGAGATTAACATTCAAAGTTGCACTCTGAATGTCCAAACGCATGTTTTCCTGGTGAATGCCAAGAAAGGACAGGAGGAGGTAAAAGTTGGAGCTGGGCGTTTGTATCGAGGTCTCTTTCTAAAACTATATATGTGTTTTTCCTTTTTTTTTCCAGTGTCCTTGTGCCAGTGTTCCTGTATGGGCAAGATAACAAGTGATTCATCATTACAATAAAAGACAGAGCAGAACATGAGTGAATCTGGCTTTTAAAAAGCATAACTAATTCATCATGGTACATCTAGGCTTTCACCATATGGCTGTGACGAGTTGTGACGCATCACGTCCTCTCACTAACAGCACTCCAGTGTTTGTCCAGGCCATGAGCGAGCCCTTCTTAATAGATAGAGTGATAATGCATAATAATAAAGCCACATAAAAATGAGATTTAACTTTGCCTATATGGTGCTTCCTGGATGAATGTGCCTGCAGACCTTGGCCAAGGGGAGTTCTAGTAGAAAATAATGTTGTGTCTCTGTTTCCAATAAAACAAAACAGTAAATTATTTACAGCGGCCCACTGAGCATGCATCCCCCTCATTTGTATTCCCGTCGCCACAGTGATAGATGTGACATCATGGTGATGAATGAAAGCGGAGGGATTTTAAAAAGCGCTTCTTCCGGAAACCAAGGACAGATGGTTATTTTTTATGAGAGCTGCAGAATAATCAAACCAAATGAGAGGGGCTATTTTGGTAGACAGATCCATCAGACATGAAGAGAGTCATGTAAATGTTGCGGAAAAAGTCTGACTCCAAAAATGTTTTGTAGCAATTTGTTCATGTATGTGAATTCTAGACTAAAAGTTAAAGCTTAAATTACATTAAAGTGGTATTAACACATTTCTGCAATTCCCAGAGGCCAAGGATAAAGTGAATCCATTTCACCAGCTGCCATGTTCACATTAAACTAACTGTTTGACCTCTTTCTTTCAGCTAGTTACGCTCCGAGACTCAGCTGTTGTGCTTGTTCTTGTGAAGTAAAAAGATTTCCGTGTCATATAAGTGCATACAGTAGAGTTGTATACACACATGTACGCACACTACTGCGATGTGACTTTATACAAATCTGTTCTTTCACAACCAAGGTCAGCATATGGGTCTTAAAAAATAAATTGCCTCTGAAAGCTTTCCCAGCAGATGGCGGCCATCTTGGCTTATTGGTGCATAGGTGCAATTTTTTGAGCTGGGTCGTGCTCCATCACAGTCTTCCCTGACTGGCTGATTGAACAGAGGTGTAACAGCTGAATTACAGTCTCACTGTTGGACATTAACCCTCCTTTATCAGGACTGAAACAGTCATTACTGATGACACCCAATGTAATTGCTAATTTTACGCTTCAGTGGGCACATTTTCCACTCCTCTTCTCCTCATTCAACTTTTTTCCCTCTTTTATACTGGTCCAGGCTTAAGTTATTCACTGCGCTTTTCTATCTTTCACTATATCCTAGTGTTAAGAGCAATTTATACTTGTCTCTCTTACTGAAGTGTCAGTCAACAACCTCTTGGGAAGAACTGTAAGAAAACTACAAGCATTTCACACTATTCTTAGTTCATTTCTCAAGTGTCAGTGTATCTAAAGCTTTGCGTAACCATTCATCTAATTTGTGTTCTAATTTATAATAAGCACATACTGTGGGAAGATAAAACCCTGGACACTTTATTAACCTACTTCTGGGTCTTACACTGACATTTAATAGAACACTGTAGAGTTTGTAGCCACTATTAGCAAACAACCAAAATGAACACAGATCCACAAAAATCTTCAGAGTTATTAACTTAATTAGGTTTCATTCAATTTATTATTTAACCTCAAGGAAAAATGCTAGAGCTGGTGATAAAAACAAAACTAATTTCAGCTAAGAGTATTTTCATAAAATGACAAATAATCACGCAAATGAACACATATTTAAAGAAGACAGAGGAACGTCAGGTGACTTACAAGAGTGGAGGAAGGTGCACACAGGTGGACTACATCTTACGCAGAAGGAGAAATCTGAAAGAGATAGGAGACTGCAAGGTGGTGGCAGGGGAGAATGTAGCTAGACAACATCAGATGGTAGTCTGTAGGATGACTTTGGAAAGCAAGAAGAGGAAAAGAGTGAAGGCAGAGCCAAAGATTAAGTGGGGGAAGTTACAAAAGGAAGAAGGCCCCACAGGAATTGATGCAGGCTCTGAGTGGCAGGGAAAAATTACCAGATGACTGGGAAAGTACAGCAATGTAAAGGCTATGCTTTCTTAAGAGAAATTAGTGTTTTAATATTTTTTCAATAATCTTGTGCCCAATAGACACATTTCATAAGGTTAAAACCTACAAAACACCATTTTGCAGTGAATGGAATCTTTAAGCATTAGATAGTAGGTATGCACAGATATATCGGTCAATATATTGGTATTGACCGATATTCACCTTGTTGACTGCTATCAATTATTGGCAAATAAGATATCAGCAGTGATTGATATTTAGCCACTGTGTCCCACTTGTGTGGTATTCATTTTGCCCTGGAACAGACAGCAGTAGACTGCAACTGCAAATTCAGAAAACATCTGGTACATTTTAAGTAGTAGTAAGTATTTCACGGAGCAAGAACTATGATGTTTGTTGGGTACAAAAGAAAAGAAGCTTAGCAGAGAACTGGGGGTGCCATAGCTAATGGCTTATGATGCTAACAACTTGGACTCTTAGTCAGTTCACCCAGGGACTGACAGAAAAGTGGAAATTGGTATGGTGGGATTGTGTGTTTTCGTCCAACAGATTATAAGTCTGTGCATCAGGAAATTACCCCGGCTTAGTAAAATCATGTCTAATGTTTACTAAAAACGAAATGATGCTAGCACCACGGTCATTAATAATGAAGTAAACAACAGTATGAATACAGATAAAAACTCACCTCAAATTTAGCGTCACTCTTCAAATAAAACTGTCACATATATGACAAATTTACAGATTTTTCACAGTATTAACTATCATAAGCCAGGAATCATCATAACTTAACAACCATAATAGGTGTATACTTGTTCACTGATTTCCCTCAGACCACAGATTATTTTTTTGCTGTTGACCATTATTTTCCCAGTCCTTTGCTTCTTTGTCTCTATGATGTCTATCGGGTTCATAAATATAAGGCTGTGGTCCCTCATATAAATACAGATATATTTTCTTCTTCTTCACAGGCTAAATTGTTGCATAATTACCATTACAGACAGTGATCATGTAATCTGTAGATTGCCACAGGTGACATCATGGCCAGGAGGAGGGGCTGATACTTTGCTGTAAAAACAGCTTTAAAAGTTACATAGACAACCATATTTTTGTAGTGTAGGAGCATGCTCAAATAACGAGGCTGAGTTTCAGTCATAAAACCAGCTTTATTTGACAGAACACAAGCTCCTAGCATTCTCAAAGCAGGAAAGAGAAAGAATCATACTTCAACCCCCTTTTATACATTTCCAGCATCAGAATTCAAGTCACATGGTGTCTTCAGTCATCATACAGTTACAAAGCATCCCTTTGAAGCTTCACCATTGTCTCTCATTTCTTGATGAACCGGAATACCCTCCGGGGAGTCTTCTGTGGGACAAAGAGACAAATCTCACACTTCCTTGTTACCTCCTGTAGATTTGAGTCCTCAGTCCTTGCAGACGTGACACTCCACAATACACATTCAGTTCTGTCTCTGTGGCAGCGTGAGCCCACAATGTGTGTCGGCCACACTACCCCCCCCAAACGTCGAGCAAGGCAAAATCTGCATGGCATAACAAAAAGAGAAACACAAAGCACTCCATACATCGCTAATCAATCCACCAACTGCCTAGGTTTTAATCTTCTGCCGAATCTGCTGCAACTTGGCTTGGCTGCCTCTGCAGCATCTCTCTGCACCTGTGGATTAAAGCAGTTAGCACCTCTCTGTGAAGACTTTGGAGAATGTCTTCTCGGCGGCCTGCCCCGGCGGGGGGGCCTCGCGAGCTGCACCTCCTCGTCAGCCAGAACAAAAGCGGGTTTGAGCCTGTTAATGCAAATCAGCTCCCTTCTGCCCCCTAAATCTAGCAGAAAATGCTTCTGCCCGGTCTCCAGCACTCGAAACGGTCCGTCGTAAAACGGCCGCAAACTTGGACGCTGGGCGTCATGTTTAACAAAAACAAACTCTGCATTTTTTAAAGCCTTGGGCACAAAAACGTGTGGGAAACTGTGATGGACCGGGCCAGGAAGCGGGTTTGTTCCTGAGCCGCTCTGCCACGGCTGAGCGGGGGGGCCATTAGGTGCGGGATTATCAGGAAGAAATTCCCCGGGCAAACGGAGCGGCTGAGCAAAAACTAATTCAGCCGGGGAAGCATGCAAATCTTCCTTAGGTGCAGAACGCAACCCTAATAACACCCATGGAAGTTTGTCTACCCAATTTGTATCCGTTAGCGATGCTCTGAGGGCTGCTTTCAATGACCTGTGAAAGCGTTCGCATAAACCATTGGCCTGGGGGTTATACGCGGTGGTGCGATGAATCTTCACCCCCAAGCTGCGGGCCATCGATGACCATAGCTCGGAAATAAATTGGGGACCCCTGTCGGACGTTATGTCCGACGGTACACCAAAACGCGCAACCCATGCTGTTAAAAATGCTCGCGCAACTTCTTCCGCTGTGGTTGATGTCAGAGGAATCGCCTCTGGCCAGCGCGTGGTGCGGTCTACCATTGTCAAAAGATGTGTGTGCCCGTGTGATAACGGAAGCGGGCCGACCAGGTCAACATGCACGTGATCAAAACGCTTAGCGGGGATGTGGAAAGGTTCTAACGGGGCCTTAGTGTGTCTGTGTATTTTAGCTCACTGACACGCTACGCAGGCTGCTGCCCATTCCTTGACCTGTTTGCGCAACCCGGGCCAAACAAATTTCTCCCCCACCAATTTGATCGATGCGCGCACCCCCGGGTGCGCGAGAGAATGGACCAAGTCAAAAACACGGCGACGCCACGCGGTTGGCACCACAGGGCGGGGCCGTCCTGTGGAGACATCGCAGATTAGCGGGGGCATACCGTTTTGTTGCACCCTGTGCTCCAGCCTTAACCCTGTTGGTCCAGACTGGAGCGCGCGCACATCCGCGTCGTTAACCTGCTCCGCAGCCATGGCTGCATAATCTAACCCAACACAGACCGGGGCTGCGCGCGCTCCCGCGTCGCTGCCCGGGCCCGCGGCCATGGCTACAGAGTCTGCCCCTATAGGGCTTGGCGGTGCTATTGCACGCGAGAGGCAGTCTGCTACAACATTGTGTTTACCCGCGACATGCTGAATATCAGTAGTAAACTCCGATATTGCGGCTAGTTGCCTTTGTTGCCGGCCTGACCAGGGTTCTGAAATTTTGGCCATCGCAAACATTAGCGGTTTATGATCCACAAAAGCGGTGAAACGTCGCCCCTCTAACCAGAACTGAAAATGACGGATGGCCAAGTGTAGGGCCAAAAGCTCCCTGTCAAATGCGCTGTATTTCCGTTCACTATCGCGCAAGGTCCTGCTGAAAAACACGAGGGGTTGCCAGGTACCTGCCACAAACTGTTCAACTACCGCCCCCACCGCTACATCGGAAGCGTCAGTGGTGAGCGCCATGCGGGCCGTTGGAACTGGGTGCGCTAACAAAACTGCATTTGCCAGGGCTGATTTGACCTGGGCAAAAGCGCGCTCCCGCTCCGGAGACCATTCGACTTTATTTGCGGGCTTTTGTTTTTTTAACGCGGTGTACAATGGCTGCATGAGTCGTGCTGCGCTTGGGAGGAAACGGTTGTAAAAATTAACCATCCCTAGAAACTCCTGAAGCGCCTTAACCGTTTGAGGTTGCGGAAAATCTGTTATGGCACGCACTTTATTTGGAAGGGGAACTGCTCCCTCTGCCGAAACGCGATGTCCCAAAAAATCAATCTGCGCCACCCCAAACTGGCATTTCGCTGGGTTCACTATTAACCCGTCTGGAAAACTGCTGTGAGGTGTTTTTCATGTTCGCCTTCGGACGTGCTGGCTACCAAAATATCGTCCAAATAAACGAACACGAAAGGCAGGTCGCGTAAAACTGCATCCATCATGCGTTGGAAAGTCTGCGCGGCCCCCTTGAGGCCAAAAGGCATGCGCAAGAACTCAAAAAGGCCGAAAGGAGTTATGACCGCTGTTTTGGGTACATCCTGCGCGCGCACTGGAACCTGGTGATAGCCGCGCACCAAGTCTATTTTAGAAAAAATGCGCGCCCCCGCCAAATGAACAGAAAAATCCTGAATGTGCGGAATCGGGTAGCGGTCATGAGCTGAAACGTTGTTCAACCTGCGGAAATCGCCGCAAGGCCGCCACGAGCCGTCAGCCTTTGGGACCATGTGTAACGGCGAAGCCCAAGAGCTCTTGGAGCGTCTAACGATGCCTAGTTTTTCCAGATTAGTGAACTCCTCGCGCGCGATGGCCAGTTTAGCTGGGTCCAAACGCCGAGCCTTTGCAAAAACGGGAGGGCCTGTGGTTGTTATGAAATGTTCTACCCCATGTTTGGCCACCGTTGCTGAAAAAGTGGGGACTGTGAGTGCTGGAAACTGAGCAAGCAGAGTGTGAAACTTACCACCCGCGGCTGAGACGCTGGCATGTGCAGTTGGCGGGGCCACCCGAGCTGTGCAGGGAATAGAATGAAAAGACAGTGCATTAATCAGACGTCTATTAGCAAGATCAACCAATAAACCATGTGAGCACAAAAAATCAGCCCCTAACATGTTGAAACTGACTGCTGCTACAATAAATGTCCACTCAAATGAACGGCCTTGTAAGGACAGAAGCATGGTCCTCTCACCAAACGTTTTAATTGTGGAGCCGTTCGCTGCTGACACTGACACCCAGGGGGCTTTAGAAGGCGACAGCCGTTCCGCGTAGGTGGGCGTGATGAAGCTCAGCTGCGAGCCCGTGTCCACGAGGAACTGTTTCCCCGAGCGTGCATCCGTCAGGTAAAGCAGCCTGTTCTCATTGCCGAGAGTCGCGGCTGCTACCGGCCCTCGGTCCTGGCGTTTAAAATTGCACGGTGGGACGCACCTGTGCGCTCTCTCTGCAAAACGGCGGTGGTAGAAGCACGAGCCGTTCTCCGCTCCGCGTCGTCTGGCTCCGGTCGCCGCCGTTGTTGGTGCGTCTGGTGCCGCTGGACCCAAGCTGTCTCCGGACGCCGTTCCCGAACTAGCCGCCGCGGCCGAAACCGCGTTCTGCTTGTGGGCGTCGACCAACTTCTGCGCCTCCTTGCTCAACCCATGGTAGTCTCGCTTGGCCAATCGGGGTGACTCTGCCAGGGCCACTCTCACTGCTGGTGGCAGGGTTCGAAGGAATAGGTGGGCGAAAATGAATTCGCCATCCTCGGAGGCTTTGAGCTGCAGCATCTTCACCATCAGGTCCGCAGGTCTATCGTTTTCTGCCTCCGTCAGCGCCAGGAGCCCCTCTGCTCTTTGTTGGACTGAGGGGGTGAAATGGCTGATCAGCGCGTCTTTCAATGCGCTGTACTTGTCGCTGTCTGGTGGATGATTAACCAAATCCTCCACTCTCTGGACCGTGTCGCTGTCCAGTTTCGCTACCACGTGGTAGAATCTTGTGTCGTCGTTGGAGATTCTCCGGAGGTTGAACTGCGCCTCGATTGCGCTAAACCATGAGCGCGGGCTGTGCTGCCAGAAATCGGGCAGCCGGAGCGTGGAGGCGGCCATCAGGCTGGCTTCCACCGAGCCCGGTTCGGAAGAATTCTCATTGCTCATTCTCCGTCGTAGGTCACCAGTGTAGGAGCATGCTCAAATAACGAGGCTGAGTTTCAGTCATAAAACCAGCTTTATTTGACAGAACACAAGCTCCTAGCATTCTCAAAGCAGGAAAGAGAAAGAATCATACTTCAACCCCCCTTTTATACATTTCCAGCATCAGAATTCAAGTCACATGGTGTCTTCAGTCATCATACAGTTACAAAGCATCCCTTTGAAGCTTCACCATTGTCTCTCATTTCTTGATGAACCGGAATACCCTCCGGGGCGTCTTCTGTGGGACAAAGAGACAAATCTCACACTTCCTTGTTACCTCCTGTAGATTTGAGTCCTCAGTCCTTGCAGACGTGACACTCCACAATACACATTCAGTTCTGTCTCTGTGGCAGCGTGAGCCCACAATGTGTGTCGGCCACAGTAGCATCTATTAAATGAATAACTTCTCGACATAACAGGTGATGTAGTTAACCTGGGAATTGCTCTTTAAAGGTAGTTAAGTGGTTAGGCTTAGGGTTAGAAAAAAGTGAGAATCTACACACACTGTAACTGCAACCCATCACCATATTTTTTTTCATGTCATTATTTCCACAGCTATTAGAAGTCACTTTATATCACAAAATAGTTACTGCAACACAATCTGTCCAGGGTGTACCCTGCCTCTCACCCAAAAATACTGGGATAGGCTCCCCCCCTGCGACCCAAAAAGGATTAAGAGAAAGAAGATGGGTGGATGGATGGAGATATTGCAACATGCACCTGCTTGTAAAAGTGACCACACAGTCTGGTTTATTTTGGAGGACAGTTTTGTCTAAAAATGAGTTTTTCTATTTCAGTACGTACATATAGTCCATGTTTAGCTAACGTGCAGCAGTTACAACTAAACTTTGACATTTACTGTGAAGATGATGACTGTTGACATATTTAGTTCCTTTAACTCTTTAATGTTGCATTTTACTGCTACTGCTCAGCTGAACATTTGATATAAAAGGTGAGCTTGGTCTTCTGTAATACACTTGATCTTGTTTGTGATTAAATTAGTACAGCTATGTTTCATTGAAGTTTGTTTCAGGCCAGTAATCTTGCTTGTAATACTACTGAACCTCTGTAATTTGTTGTCTTTCACTTTCATGTTAGAAGGATGTTCAAATGAAAGATCAGATTATTCTTCTGTATTTGATTATTTAAAAAAATAGTTATTTAGAAAATCTAAAGAATACTGTACAATGATCCATTGTCATGAGCATGGACATATTGTCCATGCTTTCTGTTATTCTTTACATGGTGCACAACACTGTTCATGTCATGGTCTGGGGAATGACCTTTGAGTCATTCCCACTTTTTGAAATTGTTTCTGCTGTCTGTGTTTCCTGCATTTGGGATTTATTTTCTGTATTATTATTATTATTATTCCTGTCATCACTGGTTTTGGATTTATTTTGACAGTGTTTTCTGTTTATTTGCAAGTTGCAATAGTGGTGATATTTTGTATTATTTTTCCCATGCTGTTTGTAGCTCTGTTGTCATGTTTTGTGTGCATCTCCTGTCTGTGTTTGTCTGTGCAGCTCCTCCCCTCCTGTTTGCCTCACCTGTAGCCTCTAATCCTCCCTGATTATACCCATCTGTCTTGTGTTGGTCTGGTTGCTTTCCTTACCTATATTTACCTGTGTTAAATGTAGCATTATCTCACTTTCTTCTTCCGGTTCAGATTTGCCTTCTTCTTCTTCATTTGTAAGTGTTTAGTCCAACAGGCTCACTTTGTGTTTTTTACAGCCTGTGCGTTATTTTGGCACGCTGTAAATAAAATATGTTACACTGGAGTTCTACCTGCCTAAAGGAGTAATGAATTCCTGTTCTGCCGGAGGTCGGTCATGATATCCATACAATACTTTTGTCACTCTTTACCTTGTACATATTTAAGCAACATTACACATGAGGGAATACGGTATCAATGAATATAACTGCAGTGATTCATCATAGGTCTGACGTGAAGCAGAGGGCCAAAGACATCAGTGCAGTTACTGTATTCAGGATACCACACTCCCTCTCATGTAATATTACTTTTCTACAACAGTTCCACTAGCACATTTTATAAAATAGCAGCAATAGTGGACAAAATACTATGATTTGCTTGTTTAACCAGTTATTTTGTGCTGGCGAGAAAAATAGCCCCTTCTAAATAAAAGATATAAAACATATAAAAATAAATTAACTGAAATAATACGAACTAGTAAAAAATTATACTATAGGAAAATGTTAAATGAAAATAAAAATAATATAAAAGGAGTCTGGGATATATTAAATAAATTAAGGAAAAAATGGAACTAAGAAAACGATATATCCATAGTATTTTATTGATAATTGTGATGATAATTATGATAAGAACATGGTAGTAAATAAAATGAATACATTTTTTGTAAATGTTGGACCAGAGTTGGCTGCAAAAATTCCAAACCAAGGAAGAGACACTGTGAGTGAGACATTGGAAATAACCCTCGGTCAATCTTTCTTACAGCGGTGGATGAACTAGAGGTAAAATCTGTTGTTGAAAAGTGTAAAAATAAATTATCTACTGATTGTAATGGTATTGATACGGCACTAGTAAAAAGAACTGTTGATGGCATAAAACCATTCACATATATTTGTAATCTATCATTTCAAACTGGCTCATTCCCACAGAAAATGAAAATAGCAAAAGTAATACCATTATTCAAGCAAGGAAATGAACACCACTACACAAACTACAGACCAGTATCACTTTTCCCACAATTTTCAAAGATTCTGGAAAAACTTTTCAACAACAGATTAGAAAACTTTTTAAATAAACACGATGTGCTTAACCAGAATCAATATGGATTTAGAACCAAGAGTACAACATCGTTGGCGATAATGGAAGCAACAGAGGAAATAATAAATGCATTAGATCAAGGAAAATATGCAATTTTTTGATTTGATTGTTTTGATTTTGTATACTTTATTGATCCCCAGAGGGGAAATTGAGGGCATCCACCTGGATGGATGAAGCAGCCACGGTACAGCGCTATCCCTTAACCATTCACACACACATTCACACCTAGGGCCACTTTAGAGTCTCCAATTAACCTAACCTGCATGTTTTTGGCCTGTGGGAGGAAACCGGAGAAATCCCAGAGTAAACCCATGCAGATACGGGGAGAACATGCAAACTCCACACAGATCACTGTTGGTCAAGGGCTGGGATCGAACCAGGGATCCCATGGCCAAGGGTGAGTTGCTGTGCTGGCACAGTGCTAAATGTATGGTATTAGGGTAAATGTATGGTATTAGGGGAATGGCTCTGAATTGGGTTACAAGTAATCTATCTGAGAGACAACAATTTGTGAGGATGGGAGAATATCTGTCTGGGTGTATGGGAATTGCCTGTGGTGTCCCCCAGGGGTCAGTATTGGGCCCCAAATTATTTAACATATACTGTATATAAATGATATATTCCAAGTTTCTAAATTATTAAAAATAATATTATTTGCTGATGATACTAATATATTTTATTCTGGAAATAATTATAATCAACTATTCAATTCAATTCAATTCAACTTTATTTATATAGCGCCATTTCACAACAACTGTCATCTCATAGCACTATCAACTGTAGGGGGAACCCCCACAGTTGCAGAAAGACCCCAGCAATCAGGCGATCCCCTGTGAGCAAGCACTTGGCGACGGTGGAGAGGAAAAACTCCCTTTTAACAGGAAGAAACCTCCAGCAGAACCAGGCTCAGGGAGGGGCAGTCATCTGCTGTGACTGGCTGGGTGGTGAGGGGACAGAGAAGATGAAAAGAACAGACATGTAGAGAGCAAACAGCACGATGGGGACTCAATCTATGGGAGAGAACAA
Organism: Pholidichthys leucotaenia; assembly: GCA_020510985.1. NCBI lineage: Eukaryota > Metazoa > Chordata > Actinopteri > Cichliformes > Pholidichthyidae > Pholidichthys > Pholidichthys leucotaenia. Next base: position 59,202,270 of record CM035838.1, on the reverse strand, counting down.
ACAGATGTTAATGACCAGCAAAAAAAAATATTTCATTGAGAGTGAAGAAAGGAGTGAGGCCCAGTGCATTATTGGAGGTCCCCCGGCTGACTAAACCTATTAGCAGCATAACTAAGGGAGGGTTCAGAAACACATGATCCCTTCCTAATTGTAGGCTATATCAAAAAGGTAGGTTTTAGCCCTATTCTTAAAAACAGAGATCGAGTCTGACTCCCGAATCCAGATTGGCAGCTGGTTCCACAGGAGAGGAGCTTGATAACTGAAGGCTCTGCCTCCCATTGTACTTTTGGAGATTCTAGGTATTACAAGTAATCCTGCATTTCGGGAGCGTAGTGCTCTGTTAGGATAATACGGTAGTATCAGATCTTTTAAATAAAAAGGAGCCTGATTGTTTAGAGCTTTGTAAGTAAGAAGAAGGATTTTAAACTTAATTCTAAACTCTATGGGAAGCCAATGAAGGGAGGCCGGAACCGGAGAGATATGATCTCTCTTTCTAGTACCTGTTAAAACTCTTGCTGCAGCATTTTGGATCAGCTGAAGACTTTTTAGAGATGTTTTAGGACAGCCTGATAATAAAGAATTACAATAATCTAATCTCGAGCTAACAAAAGCGTGGATCAGTTTCTCAACATCACTCTGAGGCAAGATGCTCCTAATCTTGGCAATATTACGCAAATGATAGAAGGCAGTCTTAGAAACAAATTTAATGTGTGAATTGAAAGACAGATCTTGATCAAAAATAATTCCAAGGTTCCTCACAGAGCTATTAAGAGAAAGAGTAACCGCATCCAAACTGAAAGTTTTATTTGGAAAGGTATTTCTAAGGTTTTTTGGACCAACAAGAATGACTTCAGTCTTATCTGAATTTAATAGCAGGAAATTACAAGTCATCCAAGCTTTGATTTCCTTAAGACAGGCTTCTAACTTGGCTAATTGATTACTATCATCTGGCTTCATTGACAGGTATAATTGTGTGTCATCTGCATAACAACGAAAATGTATACAGAGCTTTCTAATAATGTTGCCTAACGGAAGCATATATAAACTAAAAAGAGTAGGGCCTAGCACAGATCCCTGTGGAACTCCATGACTAAGCTTTGAGTTGAAAGAAAACTCATTATTTACATGAACAAACTGGAACCTATCAGATAAATAAGATCTAAACCACTGCAACGAAGTTCCATTAAGTCCAACACAGTGTTCTAATCTATCAAGTAGAATATTATGATCGATAGTATCAAAAGCTGCACTAAGGTCTAAAAGGACAAGTACAGAAACCAGTCCATTATCAGATGGGATGAGGAGGTCGTTAGTGACCTTCTCTAAGGCTGTTTCAGTACTATGATGGATTCTAAACCCAGATCGAAACTCTTCAAGTAAACCATTTCCCTGCAGGTGGTCAAATAATTGCATAGCAACAACTCTTTCTAAGATTTTTGAAATGAAAGGGAGATTAGAGATTGGTCTATAGTTAGCTAAAGCTCCTGGATCTAGCGTTGGCTTTTTGAGTAAGGGTTTAATTACAGCCGTTTTAAAAGCCTGCGGTACATGGCCTAAAGTTAATGAAGAATTGATTATATGAAGAATAAAGCTACCAATAAGTGGGAAGACTTCTTTAAATAACCTGGTAGGAATAGGGTCTAAAAGAAAACTAATCCATACTCTAAATATTAATGAATTAAATAAGCTTAAAAAATGGATGGATTGTAATAAATTATCACTAAATATAGATAAAACTAAGGTAATGATATTTGGTAATTGTAAAAATAAAGAAGATATACATATTCATATAGATAATGTGTTTATTGAAAAAGTTAAAGAGATCAAGTTCTTGGGTGTAATACTAGATGATAAAATTAGTTGGAAACCACACGTCAGATACATACAAAACAAAGCTGCAAAAAAATATTGCAATTATAAATAAACTTAAGCAGGTCCTAGATTACAAATCACTTCATATCTTATATTGCTCATTAGTACTTCCATACTTGACCTATTGTATAGAGGTCTGGGGTAACAATTATAAAAGTACACTTAATTCATTGCTAATATTACAAAAAAGGGCAGTCCATGTTATACACAAAGTCGGGTATCTTGAACATACTAATTTATTGTTTTTATGTTCAAAGTTATTGAAATTACGGGATCTGGTTCATTATTATACAGCACAATTAATGTTTAAAGTCAGTAAAAACCTTTTGCCACACAGTATACAAAATCTTTTCAGTGAGAGAGAAGGGAAATATAATTTACGGGGGAACAGAAAATTTAAAATGCACTTAGTAAGATCTACTAGGATGGGTTTTTGTGTGTCTGTGTGTGGGGTAAAATTGTGGAATGGGTTGGGGGAGAAACACAGGCAATGTCCAAACATCCATACAGTGGGGTAAAAAAGTATTTAGTCAGCCACCAATTGTGTAAGTTCTCCCACTTAAAAGAGTGGGAGAACCAATTTTCATCCTAGGTATACCTCAACTATGAGAGACAAAATAAGAAAAAAAAAAATCCAGAAAATCACATTGAAGGATTTTTAATGAATTAATTGGTAAATTCCTTGGTAAAATAAGTATTTGGTCAATAACAAAAGTTCATCTCAATACTTTGTTATATACCCTTTGTTGGCAATGACAGAGGTCAAACGTTTTCTGTAAGTTTTCACAAGGTTTTCACACACTGTTACTGGTATTTTGGCCCATTCCTCCATGCGGATCTCTTCTAGAGCAGTGATGTTTTGGGGCTGTCGCTGGGCAACACGGACTTTCAACTCCCTCCAAAGATTTTCTATGGGGTTGAGATCTGGAGACTGGCTAGGCTACTCCAGGACCTTGAAATGCTTCTTATGAAGCCACTCCTTCATTGCCCGGGCAGTGTGTTTGGGATCATTGTCATGCTGAAAGACCCAGCCACGTTTCATCTTCAATGCCCTTGCTGGTGGAAGGAGGTTTTCACTCAAAATCTCACGATACATGGCCCCATTCATTCTTTCCTTTACACGGATCAGTCGTCCTGGTCCCTTTACAGAAAAACAGCCCCAAAGCATGATGTTTCCACCCCCATGCTTCACAGTAGGTATGGTGTTCTTTCTCCTCCAAACATGACAAGTTGAGTTTTTACCAAAAAGTTCTATTTTGGTTTCATCTGACCATATGACATTCTCCCAATCCTCTTCTGGATCATCCAAATGCTCTCTAGCAAACTTCAGACGGGCCTGGACATGTACTGGCTTAAGCAGGGGGACACATTTGACGCTGCAGGATTTGAGTCCTTGGCGGCGTAGTGTGTTTCTGATGTAGCCTTTGTTACTTTGGTCCCAGCTCTCTGCAGGTCATTCACTAGGTCCCCCCATGTGGTTCTGGGATTTTTGCTCACCGTTCTCGTGATAATTTTGATCCCACAGGGTGAGATCTTGCGTGGAGCCCCAGACTGAGGGAGATTATCAGTGGTCTTGTATGTCTTCCATTTTCTAATAATTGCTCCCACAGTTGATTTCTTCACACCAAGCTGCTTACCTATTGCAGATTCAGTCTTCCCAGCCTGGTGCAGGTCTACAGTTTTGTTTCTGGTGTCCTTTGACAGCTCTTTGGTCTTGGCCATAGTGGAGTTTAGAGTCTGACTGTTTGAGGTTGTGGACAGGTGTCTTTTATACTGATAACGAGTTCAAACAGGTGCCATTAATACAGGTAACGAGTGGAGGACAGAGGAGCCTCTTAAAGAAGAAGTTACAGGTCTGTGAGAGCCAGAAATCTTGCTTGTTTGTAGGTGACCAAATACTTATTTTACTGGGGAATTTACCAATTAATTCATTAAAAATCCTTCAATGTGATTTTCTGGATTTTTTTTTTCTCATTTTGTCTCTCATTGTTGAAGTATACCAATGATGAAAATTGGAGACCTCTCTCATCTTTTAAGTGGGAGAACTTACACAGTTGGTGGCTGACTAAATACTTTTTTGCCCCACTGTACATTTAAATCAACATATAAAGAAATGATTTTTGAACAATATAAAAATAAAGGGCAGTAATATTACAATGTGTCTTCAATGAAAAAAGGTTGTTATTGTGTGTGTTATTGTGTTACGGTGATTGTGATGGTGATGGTGTTGTCTGTGCTTGTGTTGAACATACCAGAAGTATTTATTTATTATTGTTACAATTATTGTTGGATGTTGGTTATTGTTGTCAATATGGACTGTCATTGTTGTGTCATTTCTGTTGCATAATTTGACTATGGAGTGTATTATGGTGAATGTGGTTGTGGGATGAATGATGACTAAGAATGATATTGTAATTTGTTGGGTATGGAAAAAGGGTGGGACTATATAAGCCTTGGCTTCTTCCCACTCCTTTTGAACATTTTATTTTTGGGTTGATTTTTGTTTTGTTTTAAATTCTTTTTTTCTTTTGTCAGAATGTTCAAATAAATAAAATCAATCAATCAATCAATAAAACAATAAATGTAGCCAGTTAACTGTTGCTAAGCACCTCAATCAGCATCATATAGAAAGGAATAGTTCTACTGTCATTTCACACACATGCAAACAAATTAAATATTATCAAGTGCAAAAGTCAGTGTGTATAATACACACTGGTCACCTATGGGTGTCCATGAGATTGCGCGGGTCCATGAGATTGCAGATGCTAGCAATTTGGCTTTGGCACATTTTGCTTGATTTTTTTGGGCATTTTCTTGGTGAAATAAAGACTCCATCGTCACAAAGGTATTATGATTTGCTAATCAAGTCAATAAATCCAACTCTAGCTTGTGTGTTTTGTTTAAACAAGAGTAAAATGTCTTACCAGATGTTTACAAGAGTGGGACTTCTGGGTCAGAGAGATCTGGATTAGGACTGTCACGATGCTGAGCACGGGTGGAGAGCTGTGCTCAAGCTTTAAGTTCTTTCTGATTCTTTTCTGTATTTTCCTTATCTGAGTATTATTATTGTATTTGCATATGGTTGTCTGTATACATTATCTGAGTTTAGCTTTTCTTTCTGTTTGTTTGGTCCCGTTATCATATCCTAGTTTGGATATGAATGGCTTCTTGCATTTTATATTATCTTCCTGTGTTTATATTTTGAGTCTTCTCCATCCTTGCGTTCAGTTCTCCTTTTGTAACCTCGGTATTCATTAGTATTGTCTTATTTCTCTTTTCTCCCAGACGTGAGCCCGACATCTAAGTAATCCTAGTTATCTGGCGTTTCCACACACCATTGCCTCCGTGCAATTCAGCCTTTTCCTACTTAGCCTGTAAGTTATCTCGTTCTGTTATTTTGGTGTTTTTTGTTAATAAACCTTACAAACTCACAGTTAGTATTTGGGTCTTTGTTCCTGCTCTGAAGGGCGATTTAACAATGCTGCTGGTGTTGACACCAGCAGCTGTGAGTTTGCCCTTTTCACTTTTTCCTCCATTACATTTTTTGTTAGTCCGCTTCTGCTGTTGTTTTGGCAAACATGAACTCAGCAAGTGGATGCTGGTACCCAGTATGCCTGGGGTGGGAGCTCTGCCAAGCACTGATGAAGATAGATGGACTCAGTTCTTCGGCTCGCTTGTCTCCCATCTCTAAATCCACTCTGTGGTACCTGGGTCTCACGGAGGTGGCTGTGTACCGTCATCCTCGGCTCGCAGAGCACGCTGAGGGGATGGAGAGGATTACCCTGGTGGCGGACCTGCAGCGGGAGAACCACAGAAGGGTGAGGAGTCCCACCAACAAGCCAAGGTCTGAGCCGATGAGGAAGCATCTCCTGGCCTTGGCACCATCAGCTCCTCACCAATCGCCAGTTCCAGTCCCTGCTATGCCAGCCCCACAGTCACTCCGTGAGTGGAGGTCAGGTAAACCATCTGCACCGAGGTCTGTGCCGACAAACAAGTGTCCCTTGACTCCGGTGTCTTGCTCACCTCCGCCTCCTCACCAGACGACCTCCACAGTTCCCGGAAGAACCTCATCTGGACCCGTAGCAGCAGCAACCATCATGCCCCAGGGATTAAGATAAGTGTCTTTTCATTTTCCAACGCTTAAAAATGAACTGTCTTGCCTTATTCCTGGGGGCGGTGGGGGGGGGGGGCCTTGCTCAGCTAACAACTTTAGCTGAGCCCTCACCATCTGCTGTTGCTACTTCATCCTCACCTGCTTCTCCTGTGTCCTTCTCTGTTTTCCCCGAGTGACCACCAGTCCTGGGAGGGAGCTGTGGGATGATGGAGGGGCCTGCGGCCCTGGAGAGTCCTGTTCCAGCCCCGCAGCCATGTCCTGGATGGAAGGAGAGCGCTCTCTGCATCCTGAAGCCTGGGCTGACAGGAGAGTGTCCCCTGGTTTTGGCATCGTGGGGCTCGGCACCATTGGTGGGGAGAATCAGTGGCAGATGCCCTCTGTTCCTGAGTTCTCCTTGCCGGGCTCCACTGCTCCCAGTAATAGTTTTCTGTTGCTTTTCTCTTCCTCCCCATCTGAGGTAGCCATGTTGGGGTTGCGTTCCCGGGTGAGTGGATTCGAGACGCCCCAGCCTGAATTGCTGGAGTCCTGGATGGCGGTAGAGCTCCAGCTAAGGCAAGTCCTCTTTTTTGTCTTCACTTGTCTGTATTAGAGAGGTCTTGTTTTGCTCTTGGTGAGGAGAGCCAGTTGCAGCTGCCATCTGCTTCTGAACTTTCCTCGCCGGGCTCCACTGCTGCCAGCAATGTTAACCTGGTGTCTGTCTTTGCTTTCCTGTCCAAGTCCTTGCTTGATGTCACCGAAAGTCGCCAACCTCTGCCTAAAATCATTGAGAGTCTTCCACCTTCGCCTGAGGTGGCCGAGGGTCCTCCATCTCCGCCTGAGGTCACTGAGGGTCATCCACCTTTACCTGAGGTCACTGAAGGTGGATGAAGGGGGTGGAAGTGGCTCAGGAGGTAGAGCAGGTTGTCTAATAACCCGATGGTTGGCGGGTCGAATCCCGCTCTCCCCAGGTATCCTGCCGTTGTGTCCCTGGGCAAGACACTTCACCCGCATTGCCTCCAGTGCCCATAACACTGGGTATGAATGTGTATAAATGTATAAAATGTTCGGTGGTGGCCGGAAAGGCCGTTGGCGCAGATTGGCTGCCATGTTTCCGTCAGCCTGCCCCAGGGCAGCTGTGGCTGCAGAAGTAGCTTGCCACTACCATTGTTTGTCTGGAGTGAATGAATAATGTACCTATTTGTAAAGCGTCTTTGAGTATATATGATAAAGCGCTATATAAAACCGATGCATTATTATTATTATTATTATTATTAAGGTCATCCATCTTCACTTGAGGTCATTGAGGGTTGTCCACCTTTGCCTGAGGTCATCGAAGGTCATCGATCTTCACCTGAGGTCCCCGAAGGTCATCTGTTTTCACCTGAGGTTGCTGAAGGTCAACCGTCTTCGCCTAAGGTTGTCACTGGTCATCAGTCATTGCCTGAGGTCACCGCTGATCAGCTGTCATTGGTGCCTGGTTTCCTCATTGATCAGCTGTTTTCATCATTTGGTTTCCCCACTGATCAGTCATCTCCTTCGCCAGGTTTCCTCGCTGGTCAGCCACCTTGGTCAGCCATCTTCTTCATCTGGTTTCCTCGTTGGTCAGCCGTCACTTTGTCTGGTTCCCCCCCGATCAGTCATCCTCGTCGTCTGGTTTCCACTCCGTAGTCCCTGCGGTCCGTAAGAGGCACGGGTTCAAGCTGCCGCCTCCAGGAGGGGGTGTGTCGTGCCATGCGGGGAAGATCACCCGATGGACTTTGCCATTTGCTTGGGTGGCTCAGGAACTCTTAGAGACCACCCGACTTATTCCACCGCATGAGCTGGTGGTCTTGGGATTCCTGTAGGCCACCTGAACTGTCTACTTTTTTGCCCACTGTCCTAGGTTTTCTGCAGGTCACCTATCTGTTCTGTTTTGTGGGTCATGAGCATGTTTTTGTTTTGGTCCCTCCTAGCCTGGGTTCCCCCACCACCCTCCCGGGGTGGGTTAATTTTATATTCCTGTTTGGGGGATTTTTTTATATTTTTCTTTTCTCTTTTTTGACGTTACCTTGGGGCGTCTGGATTCCACCCCTTGAGGGAGGGGCTCTGTCACGATGCTGAGCATGAGTGGAGAGCCGTGCTCAGCCTTTAAGTTCTTTCTGATTATGTTCTGTATTTTCCTTACCTGAGTGTTATTATTGTATTTGAGTATGGACTGTCTCTAGTCTCTTTTCAAACAGTGCTTCACTGTGGAAATTAGGTATTGAACACAATATTACATTTCACACACATAAAAAGCCATTGCTATTAACTTTAATTAATTTAAAGATTATCAAAGGAAGTGGAGTGATACATATTCTGTGAAATGTCTGGGTGCAATTATCAGAGAATACAACTCCTGGAATCCTGATTGTCCAATCAGATTGCTTGGTCAGAGCTAACTGTTGTATAATGCAAATTTAGCAGAGTCATCAATGTCTGCCAAATATTTATAGAATAAATGTGTAACATGTCCATATGTACATTTTTTAAGTCATTCAATCTAATGTTCACCTTTACAGATTCATACAGAAGCATACCAACACCAAAGCAATACACTAATTAAATTTGCTGTATAGGATTGTCATTGAAGCAACAATAAATGTCATCTTGGTTATATAACGTGTTTTGCTGGTCCCTCCACTCTCATATTTGTGACCCTTGTTCCTGTCATTATTATTGATTGTGAGGTTTGCCATTAAATTGTTAAGACAGGCTTTTTCTTTCTTGCCGTTTGCTGAGGTGAGTCATATTATCTCAGCAGAGGTCACTTTACAATAAACCTATATTATAATATGTAATGAAATGGCCAAAAGAGATATTTTATTGGAGGCCACTCACCTCTATTTGCTGGAACTGGGTAGCATACCAAAGCAGGACTGCATAATTAATTATTTTTCCATTACTTGTCCATGGTAATGAAAAAGCCCCCCGACACTCTTAAATAATAATGTCAGCTATGACATATACCTTCCCAATCAACTCTAATGCCACCTATAATTGTACATGGGATAATTATTCCTCTTAATCTTTTGTGTAATTCCCCCATGATTCTCATATCATTCCTAAAGAAGTGACAATGTGACATTAAACTCACCATTATCATGTTGTGCTGTAAAAGGTTAGTGTGCTTTGCTAAATTAGTAGATGACATGCATACCTTTGAGGACAAAAGAAAGAGCTGATGTGCCATGGAGAAAATTACTCAAAAATATTGGGAAAATAAACGTAACCTCTGCTTTACCCTAGACCTGCTGTTAATGCTGGAGAGGACTCGGGGGGCAGAGGGGGAGAGGGTTCCTAATGAGACCAGTTAAATCACTGTAAAAACAGATTTAAATAGACTTAACCTCAGGATCGAACCGTAAAATCATGTTTTTTCATATGAATTATTTACACCTCATACTATTGGCATTATTCAGATCCTTTCTGCTAGGAAATTACAGTTAAAAAGACCCAGTAAAAAAGGCAAAATGCATCCTATGTATAATTTCAAATTGTTGAACAACATAAGGACATTATCATGCAGCTGTATGTGTAGAAAACAGTGTTGTTTGTCAAGGTCAGTGCGACTTCTGAACTGCTGCATCCAGTCAGTGACTGACAGGGTGCTGATATGAGACAGATGAGAGGCAGAAGACTGTTTTCAAATGTATTCTTATCCAGAGATAGGAAAAAAACTGGGCACTAAAATAATCCCTTGTGTTTGAACCAATGTGGACAAAGGTCTTGATCTTGAGCTGGCACCAACTACGTTCTCATCTGCATTTGCACTGAGGTCAGCTCAACTCACCGGGAGGAAATCTGCTCTCAAGGATAAAACTCAGGTGAGCAGATTGCCTTTGAATGAAACAACACATTGCCTTACAAGAGAGATAGGTGCTCGGGACATCTAGAATGCACTCAACCGAGATGCAGACCCAGACCTTTTACAGCCCTATAGATTTAAAACCTTGACCTTTAACCTGTTGTCCACAAACCCGTAGTCAGGGTGTCAGGGTGAACCTGTGTGTCAAGTTTAGTGACAGTTTAGACCCTAGCTTTTGTTGTTCTTGAGATATAGCTTACAGACGTGGACAAAATTGTTGGTACCCCTCTGTTAAAAACTTTGTTTGAAAGAAACACCCACAATGGTCACAGAAATAACTTGAATCTGACAAAAGTGGTAATAAATAAAAATTCTATGAAAATTAACCAATGAAAATCAGACAATGCTTTTGAATTGTGGTTCAATAGAATTATTGAATTATTATTGAATTATATATACAGAATTATTCAGGATTTTTTGGTAGACAGCAGAATTCATGGTTCCATTTACCACAGCAAGTTTTCCAGGTCCCAAAGCAGCAAAACAGCCCCAGACCATCACACTACCACCATCATATTTTACTGTTGGTATGATGTTCCTTTTCTGAAACACTGTCTTACTTTTATGTCGGATGTAATGGGACACACACCTTCCAAAAAGTTCAAATTTTGTCTCGTCAGTCCACAGAGTATTTTCCCAAAAGTCTTGGGGATCATCAAGATGTTTTCTGGCAAAACTGAGATGAGCCTTTTTGCTCATTTTGCTCAGCAGTGCTTTTCGTCCTGGAACTCTGCCATGCAGGCCATTTTTGCCCAGTCTCTTTCTTATAGTGGAGTCATGAACACTGACCTTTACTGAGGCAAGTGAGGCCTGCAATTCTTTGGATGATGTTGTGGGGTCTTCTGTGACTTCTTGGATGAATCATCGCTGCGCTGTTGGGGTAATTTTGGTTGGCCGGCCACTCCTGGGAAGGTTCACCACTGTTCCATGTGTTTGCCATTTGTGGATAATGGCTCTCACGGTGGTTCGCTGGAGTCCCAAAGCTTTAATGAAAGCTTTAATTTAAAAAAAAAAAATGTCTTTGTAACCTTTTCCTGTTATGGATGTCCCTTGCGGGGCATCATTGAGACGCTATAGGCCAACCAGTGAGTTTGCATGTTTATTAACAAAAGACAACACTGACAAAATAAACAGCCACATGGGGCAAAAACATAAACATCAACTAAGGCTAAGACACAAGATAGAATACTCTGAGTAGGAATAACACTTACAGAAAGCGATGAATCAAAAGGGAGACTGGAGTCGGGGTTAGGGGCTCCAGTCACGTACGCGGAGGAGCATGTACTGTTGTGTAGGTTGCAGCGAGGAGTAAGCCTCAGCTGCTCCCTTAACCCCTTGACGCCTGTCGTCGTGAATTCGCATCAAACCGCTTCCGCTCCAAATGCAACCAAAATACCATCTGTATTCCTCCATCTGTTGGAGCACTTCCAACACATACCTAGGAACCTTTTGCAAGCATTAGTTTCTCATAGGGACAGTCAGAGACGGAGCACCATCCATTTCCTGATTGCTAGGGTTAGGGTCAGGGTTAGGGTTAGGGTTATAGTTTGGCAGTCATGAGAGTTGAAAATACTGAAAATAATTTTGTTGCATAAATAAAAGATTCTTCATACTTGAGATGAGAACAGGTGCTTTTTTACCATTTTTTTTACCATAGATGCCTGTTGTCGCTAATTTGCATCATACCTAAAATTATATCTATTTTATGTGCTATAGTCAAATTAACTTTCTTAACTTAATTTAGCATCTACTTGAAAGCAAAAACACGAGTGAAAATTTTTTTTTTTTCATAATTGGAAATAAATTCAGGCGTTAAGGGGTTAAATGATAATACACACCCAATCAGGAAAGGAGAATGTAATTAATGAAATGACATCCAGCTGTCATGGCGCGGCTCAGCTCTGACAGCTGGAAGTCCCGCCATGACGCTGTCAAAATAAAAGCTCTGGAAGGCCGGGTAGAATCAGCACTCAGGCCATAACATTTCCAGACTGACAGATGTCAATAACTCTGCTTTTCATTTGTTCCTGAATTTCTTTGGATTGCAGCATGATGTTTAGCTTTTGAGGGTCTTTTGGTCTACTTCACTTTGTCAGGCTGGTCCTGTTCAAGTGATTTCTTGATTGAAAACAGGTGTGGTCATAATCAGGCCTGGGTGTGGCTAGAGAAATTGAACTCAGCTTTCCAAAGATGTGATAAACCACAGTTAATTTATGTTTTAACGGGGGGGCATCGGTCACTTTTTTTGCACAGGGCCATGTAGGTTTGGATTTTTTTTACCCTTAATAATAGACACCTTCATTTAAAAACTGCATTTTGTGTTTACTTGTGTTATCTTTGTATAATATTTGAGTTTGTTTGATGATCTGAAACATTTAAGTGTGACAAACATACAAAAAAATGAGAAATCAGGAAGGGGCAAACACTTTTTCACATCACTGTGTGTGTGTGTGTGTGTGTGTGTATATATATATATATATATATATATATATATATATATATATATATATATATATACACAGTGGGGAAAAAAAGTATTTAGTCAGCCACCAATTGTGCAAGTTCTCCCACTTAAAAGATGAGAGAGGTCTCCAATTTTCATCATAGGTATACCTCAACTATGAGAGACAAAATGAGAAAAAAAATCCATAAAATCACATTGAAGGATTTTTAATGAATTAATTGGTAAATTCCTCGGTAAAATAAGTATTTGGTCAATAACAAAAGTTCATCTCAATACTTTGTTATATACTCTTTGTTGGCAATGACAGAGGTCAAACGTTTTCTGTAAGTCTTCACAAGGTTTTCACACACTGTTGCTGGTATTTTGGCCCATTCCTCCATGCAGATCTCCTCTAGAGCAGTGATGTTTTGGGGCTGTCGCTGGGCAACACGGACTTTCAACTCCCTCCAAAGATTTTCTATGGGGTTGAGATCTGGGGACTGGCTAGGCCATTCCAGGACCTTGAAATGCTTCTTACGAAGCCGCTCTTTCGTTGCCTGGGCGGTGTGTTTGGGATCATTGTCATGCTGAAAGACCCAGCCATGTTTCATCTTCAATGCCCTTGCTGATGGAAGGAGGTTTTCACTCAAAATCTCACGATACATGGCCCCATTCATTCTTTCCTTTACACGGAAACGCTGATCAGACGGAAACGGAAACGCTGATCCAATGGATCAGCGTTCTCGTCGCGCCCTCCGCCAGTACCCGGGCTCGCCTGGGGAAGCTAATGATCCTACCAGCAGACTAAATTCGAAGAGACGACGCCTCTGTGCCAAGTCAAAGAAGAATCCTAGTCACAGTCCTAAAGCCGAAAGCAAACAGCCCCAAGAGCACTTTGTGGTAGGATCGGCCCTTCGCATATTACAACTAAACGTTGAAGGCCTATCTGCAGCCAAGCGAAGCCTTATCGAAGTCCTCGCCTTCCAACATTCGATTGATGTAATCTGCCTCCAAGAGACTCATATTGGCACAGAGGAAGCTGGCCGCTTCACCATCAAAGGCTTTGACCTCCTGTGCTATGTTCTACATGCTAAACATGGACGTGCCACCTATGTGCGTTCTGACATAGTTGAAGCAAATCACCTGATAACAACACATTTCTCAGACACCATAATCATTGGTGGCTTCCATATTGTCAATGTGTACAAGCCCCCTAATGCCAACTGGGATCTGCAGGTCTTACCCACCCTACCCCACCCTGCCATCTATGTGGGGGACTTTAACAGCCATCACCCTGACTGGGGGTACCCAGCAGTGGACAGTGATGGGAAGGCACTTTCAGACTGGGCATCCAGAAATGACCTCGCTTTGATATACGACCCCAAACAAAGAGGAACCTTCCACTCTGCTAGGTGGAAGAAGGACTATTCTCCTGACCTGTGTTGGGTCAGCTCTTTGAATGGGGAGCCATATCCTACACAGATCCTCATTCTTGATGATTTTCCACACAGCCAACACCGGCCCCTGCTTGTACACATTGGCCTACAACTTCCAGTCATATACAGCCCAAGGAAGATGCGCTGGAACTTCCGCAAAGCCAACTGGAAGAAATTCAGTGAAACTCTGGACCGGAGCGTTGTTACCATCCCACTCCACACCATCACTGTAGATGAAGCATACAACCGCTTCTGCAGCGCAATCTTCAAGGCTGCCCATACTGCAATCCCACGAGGCTACCGACCCCTCTATGTCCCATGTTTGGACGGAGAAAGTGCTGCCCTCCTACAATCCTATCAAACATCAGGGGACCCAGAGATAGCAGACCATCTCATTGAATCGCTAAATACAGCTCGGCGAAAGAAATGGGAGGAGACAGTTGCTGACCGGAGCTTTACCCACTCTAGCAGGAAATGTTGGAGCCTCATCCATCGCCTAGGAGCTGCACAGAAGCCCCCTAGCCAAAGCCGAGCATCCGTCACACCCAACCAAGTTGCATCCCACCTACTGACTATCGCCAAAGCACCCCAAGACAAAGACACCAAAAGAGCAGTTACAACTGAGCTAAAAAAACACCAAAAAATGCCTGTAGAGGAAACGAACCCTGAACCCTTCGAGGCTGCTGAACTGGAGAAAGTCCTACAGAGCCTAAAATGTGGAAAGGCAGCAGGATACGATAACATCTTCCCAGAATTCATGAAAAATCTTGGCCCCCGAGCCCTAACCTGGTTGACACAATTCTACACAAGGATCACACAAACAAACTCGATCCCAAAGAAATGGCGGACAGCAAAGGTCATTGCCATCCCAAAACCTGGCAAAGACCACAAATTACCAGCAAGCTACCGCCCAATCTCCCTACTCAGCGTTCCTTACAAAATCATGGAGCGCCTAATTCTGCAACGCATTTCCCCAGAGGTAGAGGATATTCTAAGTGTGGATCAAGCAGGTTTCCGCAAGGACCGCAGTACAGGAGAACAAGTACTGGCCCTAACCACCTTCATCGAAAATGGCTTCGAGAGCAGACTGAAGACAGGGGCTGTGTTTCTCGACCTTACAGCCGCCTATGATTCGGTCTGGCACAAAGGCCTCCTCCTGAAACTTATAAAGGCGATCCCTGCTTGGGCAACAGAAATTATAAAAACCCTGCTGACCAACCGAAGGTTCAGAGTCCACCTCAGTCAGAAGACAAGTGCATGGAGAATGCAGAAAAACGGACTCCCACAAGGCTCAGTTCTAGCTCCAACTCTGTTCAACCTCTACATAAACGACCTGCCTACTACAAAATCCCGCAAATTCACCTATGCAGACGACATCTGTTTGGCATTCCAAGCACCAGACTTTGAACCACTGGAACGGGTGCTCACGGAAGATCTTGCCAAACTGGACCAGTTCTGCAAAATCTGGCGCCTAAAACCAAGCCCAGCAAAAACCGTCTCCAGTGTATTCCATCTCCACAATGCAAAAGCTGCCAGAGAACTAAACATCCACCTGAGCGGACTCAAGCTTAAGCATGCCCCAAATCCAACTTATCTTGGAGTGACCCTTGATAGGACCTTATCCTTCAAGGAACATCTAAAGGGGACGGCTGCTAAGGTGAAGGTACGAAACAACCTGCTCTGCAAGCTCGCTGGTGCAAAATGGGGGGCGGCAGTCTCCACCCTGCGCACCTCAGCACTGGCCCTTTCATACTCTGTAGCAGAATATTGTGCCCCTGTCTGGTCCAGGTCATCTTACACACACCATGTAGACACCCAGCTCAACACAACCATGAGAACTATAACTGGAACAATCCGCTCAACACCACTCCCCTGGCTCTCTGTACTGTCAAACATAGCCCCTCCACACATCCGGCGAGCAGCATTAACTCAAAGGATGCTCCAAAAAGTTAAAGATTCTCCTCACTTACCAATCCATACAGATATCTACACTCCACCCACTGCCCGACTTTCATCCAGACGGCCGATTTGGAAAAACCCTCCCCCAGCTGACTTTACCATCCAGACAGCTTGGCAAGAGGAATGGGAGACCAAGGAGGTCCCAAACAAACAGCTGGTGATAAACCCCAACCAACAGGTCCCGGGCACCAACCTCCCAAGGAGACAGTGGTCTACACTCAATCGCTTCAGGACTGGACATGGCCCCTGCTTGGCCAGCCTTTACAGATGGGGCAGTAGCCCTAGCCCACTGTGCGCATGTGGAGAGGAGCAAACAATGGAACACATCATAGAGGCTTGCCCGCTCCAAAGACTGGAAGGAGGATTACACACCCTCCATACAGCAAACCAGGAGGCAACTGCTTGGCTTAAGGACTTTGCATTCGCTAAATAAATAAATTTACACGGATCAGTCATCCTGGTCCCTTTGCAGAAAAACAGCCCCAAAGCACGATGTTTCCACCCCCATGCTTCACAGTAGGTATGGTGTTCTTTCTCCTCCAAACATGACAAGTTGAGTTTTTACAATAAAGTTCTATTTTGGTTTCATCTGACCATATGACATTCTCCCAATCCTCTTCTGGATCATCTAAATGCTCTCTAGCAAACTTCAGACGGGCCTGGACATGTACTGGCTTAAGCAGGGGGACACGTCTAGCACTGCAGGATTTGAGTCCATGGCGGCGTAGTGTGTTACTGATGTAGCCTTTGTTACTTTGGTCCCAGCTCTCTGCAGGTCATTCACTAGGTCCCCCCGTGTGGTTCTGGGATTTTTGCTCACTGTTCTCTCATTTTGACCTCACGGGGTGAGATCTTGCGTGGAGCCCCAGATCAAAAGAGATTATCAGTGGTCTTGTATGTCTTCCATTTTCTAATAATTGCTCCCACAGTTGATTTCTTCACACCAAGCTGCTTACCTATTGCAGATTCAGTCTTCCCAGCCTGGTGCAGGTCTACAATTTTGTTTCTGGTGTCCTTTGACAGCTCTTTGGTCTTGGCCATAGTGGAGTTTGGAGTCTGACTGTTTGAGATTGTGGACAGGTGTCTTTTATACTGATAATGAGTTCAAACAGGTGCCATTAATACAGGTAACGAGTGGAGGACAGAGAAGCCTCTTAAAGAAGAAGTTACAGATCTGTGAGAGCCAGTAATCTTGCTAGTTTGTAGGTGACCAAATACTTATTTAACAAGGAATTTACCAATTAATTCATTAACCACTTGCACTCCGGGCAATTTTCCTAAAAATGCCAAAAAATAACATGCCCAAAGTAAATTGAAAGCTGTTCTTCAACCCTTTGCAGCATCTTCATGGGGTTGGTCTCATTTAAAAGAAAACACTTTGAATTTTTTGGCAAAAAAAACATAATCTCTCTACGTGCTCCGGCCACTGAGTTACAGTCATCTAAACATACTGAACTTGAAGAAAAAAAATTTGGACACAGTGTTTTTTTTGATACAAATGCTTGTAAATAACACACAGCTGTCCAATCCGGCTGGAAAATGCAACAGAAATGTAGAACCAAGTGTTATCCAGCTGAGATCCAAATTTGGTAACAATACCACAAAAAATGAATATTTTACGCAGCTTTGTTCTCAGGCTGTTCCCAGGCGTTTTGGAACTGTGCCAAATTGTGCCAAATGGCACAGTTTGGAAAAACGTCTGTAACTTTTGAATGATTCAATGTAGAAGCTTCATTTTAGGCTCAAAGGAAAGGTTACACTCAGGGCTGTGTCTGTGTGTGTGTGTGTGGGGGGGGGGTCGTCCCCCCCCCCCGCTCGCTACAGAGGATGGACTTTAGCCATCGCTACACAACGGATTAGCCTTATGTGGTGATGTAGGACAGCAGTGCAGTCACCGCGGCTCCCTCCCCCCCTCACTGCAGAAGAATAGCGGGGGTGGGGGGGGGCGTTCACAGCCTGTACACTGCGAGCAACCCCTTGTACCACGGCGCACGAACTTCAGACTTCGTGAACCGCACAGCTGTAATTTACTGATCGGTCAAAAGTCATTTTGGATTACAATTTTCAGGGATAGAGAATAATTTAGCTTATAACACCTTACCTCTTCACAGCGGAGTCTTGGCGAACTTGTCTTCCTCATTGTCAGACGAACGCAACGCTGGTCCGCTCTGGTTCTGGTCTCGCGACTCGATCAAAACATAATTCCATTATTGCGGTTTTGTGCTTCCATGATTGCGTTTTTTGGCGAACGATTTTTCAAAACAAATAACAGTAGTAATTAAAAAAAGACTGGCGAAGGCGTGTGTGTCACTCAGCCTTCGTCGTCAGCCTCCTTCGGTCTATAATGACCATGGAAGAAATCATAGCGTCTACTCTGCTGGAACCAATACAAAATAAGCACCGCCTGCGGCCGAACATGCCGATCCACGAATGGCACTCCCTGTCACACAGGTTGCATTTGTGGATGGTCTCCATGCTGCTGGGTCTGTGGAGCTCTTCCTGTGTCCTTTTTTGATCCGCTGCAGCAGCCAGTCTTCACCCAGCCTTAAAAAAAAACAGCTCACGAACTTCTCTGCTTCAATTGGCTCACTGCATTCAAAGCGTTGGGAGGCGGGTCCTCCTTCCTAGGTTTTCATTCATTGGTTCTTCAAGGTTTCAGAAACCCAATTCAAGGCTCTTATTAGTCGAATGAGAGGTCAATCAGATGAACTAATCTGTTCGCGGCTGTGTTTACAGATTTTTTTTTCAGTGGCGTTTGGAGGCCACACCACCTACACCACCACCATCAATATCCTTATCATGCGTCATGCGCACGAGGGCGCACGAGTGCGCTCTCGTGCGCCCTAGGATGCAGAGACTTGCCCGCCCGCGGAACAACGGAGTGCAAGTGGTTAAAAAACCTTCAATGTGATTTTCTGGATTTTTTTTTCTCATTTTGTCTCTCATAGTTGAGGTATACCTATGATGAAAATTGGAGACCTCTCTCATCTTTTAAGTGGGAGAACTTGCACAGTTGGTGGCTGACTAAATACTTTTTTGTCCCACTGTATATATATACGTATACTGTATATAGTATGTGTGTGTGTGTCTGTCTGTCTCTCTTTCGCCCTGGCAAACAGACAGAACAATGTCTTGGGTTTGATCGTACATAATGATCAAACATATTGTATTCCTGACCGAACCATTATGGACAATGTTTTTCTCATACGTGACGTTCTCCAGCTCAGTAAATGTCATGACTTACAGTTCGGGATTGTGTCTTTGGACCAGGAAAAGGCTTTTGATAGGGATGACCATTCCTATTTGTTTTCCACACTGAGGGGGTTTGGTTTTGGCAATATGTTTTTGCAGTGGGTCAATCTGCTATATACTGGAGCTGAGTGTTTGGTAAAGATGGGGGCAGGGCTGAGTCGGCCAATCCCTGTACACCGGGGAATATGCCAGGGATGTCCACTCTCGGGTCAGCTGTACAGCTTGGCTATTGAGCCTTTGCTGTGCAGGTTGCGCACTCGGCTGGGTGGTCTGGTTCTGCCGGGGCCATCAAGCTGTTGCCGCCCGATCGTCTTGTCTGCTTACGCTGATGACGTCAGTGTTTTCATAACGTCCCACGGGGATGTGCAGCGTCTGGTGGACACTTTGTCAGTTTATGAAAGGGCATCTTCTGCCCAGGTGAACTGGGCCAAGAGTGAGGGTCTATTGGTGGGCCAATGGTCAAGTCAAGACGTCCCTCGGCTACCCGGCGGTCTTCAGTGGGGGACGGCCGGTCTCAAAGTGTTGGGGTTTTTTCTGGGTTCGGAGGTGTTTGAACGAAAGAACTGGGAGGGTGTTAAGGACAAGGTGTGTGCTCGCTTTTCAAAATGGAAATGGTTGCTACCACAGCTGTCATATAGGGGCAGGGTTCTGGTCACCAATAATCTGGTCGCCTCGGCTCTTTGGCATAGGCTTGTTGCTTTGACACTGCCCAGGAGCCTCGTGGAGGAGGTTCAGAAGATCATCGTGGACTTCTTTTGGTCTGGTCGCCACTGGGTCCGTACGCCTGTTCTCTACCTGCCTGTGGCCGAGGGGGGACAGGGCCTGGTGGACATACACTCCAAGATCGCCTGCTTCAGGCTTCGAACTGCACAACGCCTCCTTTACGGATGCGGACCCTGCTGGATGGACACTGCTAAACTGCTCCTGAGGAGAGTTGGTCGCTTGGGCTATGATAACAAGCTGTTCCTCGTGACATCTGGGGAGGTGGACCTTACTGGACTTTCTGCTTTTTACACGTCCGTCTTGCATGCATGGCGAGTCTTCACCGTAGCCCGCTTCCATGATGAGACACCGGGCATGTGGCTGTTCGAGGAACCACTGTTTTTCAATCGATTCATAGACACTAAGGTGCTGCAGTTGGTCAGTCTGCGGACTTGTTTGCGAGAGGCATGCTGTACCAAGCTTGGTCATCTTCTGAAGATGTCGACCACATCGACGGAAACGCTGAGGCGGAGTGCCAACATTACATCTGTCAGACTGCTGCAAAGGGTGGTAGGGGAAGTGTGCGCTGCCCTGCCACAACCGCTTCGAGCGTTTGGGACAAACCACACTCTTTCCAATCAATGGGATGACGACACTGTGTCCAACTTTCCTGCCATTTCCATAAGTCCAGCTGTGGGGGAGTGGCAGGGTGGGGAGGATCACCTGCTGACCTTCGGAAATCCTTGCCTGGGCAGGTTCCAGTTTGTCGGGACGAGGATGGTGTATCACATCTGTGTGAAGGTTCTGAATCTGCGCTCTCTGATGGACGTGACAGAGTCGAGGTGGGCGGGTTTTTTGGGGCCAGAGGTCTCCCCGAAAGGTAGCTGGCGGTGCATGTACAAGCTCCCTATTGAGAAACGGACAGCAGATCTCCAGTGGAGGATTGTGCATGAGGCAATAGCTACAAATAAATACAGAGCACGCCTGGATCCAACTGTGGGGGGGTGGGTGTTTGTTTTGTTCCCAAGTTGAGACCCTGGAGCATTTGTTTGTTCAATGTTTTCGTTTATCTGGCCTTTTTGATCTTTTGCGGGAGTGGTTTCAGGCTTTGGGTGAACGTTTCTCTTTTGGCTTGTTCATTTACGGTCCAAAGTATAAAGTGGCAAGGAAGTCTGCCCACACTTTGCTGAACTTCCTATCTGGTACTGCTAAACTTGCCATCTGGCTGACAAGGAAAAATCGGACTACCAACACTGGCAATGTGGATCCTGTGTCTGCTTTCAAGGCCTTGTTGAAAGTCAAACTCCAGGTGGAGTTCTCTTACTACCAAATGGTGGACAATTTGGAGGCATTCACCAATAGATGGACTGTAGGGAACGTTTTGTGTTCTGTGGATCAGGGGGATGAGTTATGTTTGCACTTTTGAGATGTGACACACTTGGGGCCGTGATATTGGTGTTCTTGCATTTTTGAATTGTACAATAAAGCCTTTTTTTAAAAGTCAAAGTCTCTCTCTCTCTCTCTCTCTCTCTCTCTCTCTCTCTCTCTCTCTCTCTCTCTCTCTCTCTCTCTCTCTCTCTCTCTCTCGTGCGCATGCGTGGGCGTTTGTGGGAGCAGGGGTGTGGAGTGGTGTCGAGTGAGTACTTTAAACTTTGTATTTTCTAACTTTTTCTCTATCTTGTGTGTTTGAGGTGTGTGTGTTTAATATAGTGGGTTGAGTGTGTGTGTGCTGGGGTGTGAGTGTTGGAGTGAGTGTGTCGGGGAACGGTAGCTTCTGCTGCCGGTTTTTCCCGGCCGGCATCATGCCGGTGATTGATGGTGGTGTGGAGTTTGAGCGCTTAACCCGGCGTCATGGTGTGAGAATCCTCCCGACAGTTCCCTGTTCTGTGGAGGAGGCCAGCCTCGCTGTAGGACAGGTGGTTGGGCATGGCAGCATAAAATCAGCATCGAGGATGAACAGCGCAATTGTGATCTTTCTGGATTCGACTGAGAAAGCTGATCAGGTGGTGGCACAGGGAGTGGTCATAGGTGACACTTTTACTCCCGTTTTACCGCTGGCGAACCCGTCTAGGAGGATCACCATCTCAAACGCTCCTCCTTTCGTTAAAAATGATCAGCTGATTAGAGAGTTGTCCCGTTTTGGCCAGGTTGTGTCCCCTATCAGAATGGTCTCTCTGGGTAGTAAATCACCCCTGCTGAAGCATGTTGTATGTCATAGGAGGCAGTGTTTCATGGTGTTGAAAGACAGCTCTGCTGAACTGAATGCGTCTTTTAATTTCAGGATTGACGGCTTTAGCTACTTGGTGTTTGCAACATCTGAAACCATGAAGTGTTTTGCGTGTGGCGCAGAAGGCCATCTTATTAGGTCATGTCCTGAAAAGGCGAACACAAAGAGCACTGGCGGTAAGAAAGGTGACGCCGCTGTTTCTGGTGGTCCGGAGGGTAGCGCTACATGTTGTGCGGCGGATGCCGCTGCGGCGCCCGCTTCTGCTGGGGCGGTCGCGGCCGCGACTGCGGCCGCATCCGCGTCCACTTCTACTTCTGCGGGGGCGTCCGCGTCCGCGTCCGCTTGTGCTGGGGCGGCCGCGGCCGCCTCTGCTGGGGTGGCCGCGGCGGGCGCGGTAGTTGCCCCCCCAAACAGTGATGGTGGGGAATTTCTGTCTGGCGGCAGCTCTGATCATTGTGACGAGCCTGTCGCCCGGGGTAAACAGGTGGAGGGTGTAAGTAAAAGTGCAGTTAAACGAAGGAACGTAAATGAACAGACTTTGCAGGCGGGGGAGGAGCAGTTTGAGGCTGTAGGGGACACACAGAGCAAACACTGCATGACAAACGTTGCAGTTCATGAAGAAATGCAGGAATGTAGTTTTGCTGAAGAGGATCCTTTTAAAGCTGCACAAAAAAGAAAAAGTGCTGAAAACTTACAGAGCTCTGCTAAATCTAGTAGGGTTGGGAAGTTAGATTTACTAGATGAGAGCGTCTCTGACGAAAGTGGAGCTGAGTCTGAAATGATGCAGACGCAGACGCAGGAGGAGCAAAGCTCCTATTGTTTTTCCAAAATTAGGCAATTTCTCCAGGTGACCAAGGGGAGCAGAGCTGTGAAAGTGGAAAATTACTTTCCAGATCTGGAGTTATTTGTGGCATCAGCTCGCAAGCTGATGAAACTGAATGATGGGAATGAGACTTTTACTGATCAGGAAATTTTTCGTTTAAAGAAACTGGTTGTCAAACTGAAATCACAAATTACTCACAGTCATGTTGACTCTTAGTTTGTTTCTTCCCTTTTATGCTATGTGTGTGTTTTTTTACTGTACCCTATTTTTATCCTTTTTAATGCCCCACCTTAGAATTGGCACTCTTAATATTAATGGGGCCAGGGATGATGTAAAAAGGGCCTCTTTATACAAGCTTTTTAATTTAAAGAAACTTGACGTGCTGATGGTCCAGGAGACTCACAGCACTGTGGACATTGAGAGCCATTGGAGAAAAGAGTGGGATGGCTGCATTTTTTTTAGCCACAAATCCAATAATAGTGGAGGGGTGGCTGTACTTTTCTCTAGGGGTTGTGTGCCTGTCTCTTATGAGGTAGAAGAGGTGGTGAAAGGACATGTACTCTTGCTAAAGGTACAGTTTGAAAACGTAAACTTGGTTCTTATAAACGTGTATGTGCCAACCCAGAGAGCAGAAAGGATCAGGGTCTTTAATATGCTATCAGATACGGTTAGATCCTGTAATCCAAATAGTTTTTTATTTCTGGGGGGTGATTTTAACTGTACATTAAACCACAGACTGGACAGGAACCATCAGGAACCTCACCCTGCTTCTGCCAATAGGCTGAGGGAACTAGTGAAGGCACATGAAATGGCCGATGTGTGGAGATCACATCATGGGGACCAGAGGCAGTACACCTGGAGCCATGCTAAAGATAACCTCTTATCTATGGCCAGGTTAGACTGTTTCTATGGTTTTAAACACCAAATGAGTGTTTTTAAAAATAGTTGTATCTGTCCTGTTGGTTTCACTGATCACTGCCTGCTGATTTGTTCTGTTTTCATTGAAAATGTAAAGTGTAAGAGTGCTTTTTGGCATTTTAATAATACACTTTTAAATGATGTGTTTTTTAAGGGAGTTTTTCATGATGTATGGAAGTCACACAGGGAACAAAAATCTTCTTTTAGTTCTCTCCAAATGTGGTGGGATTTTGGTAAGGCACAGATAAAACAATTCTGCCAACAGTACACTCAAAATGTCACTCGTAGCTTGACCCAATCCTTGAAAGTTCTGGAGACTGAGGTGGTAGAGCTAGAGGAGTTACTCAGTTCTACCGGAAAACAGGAGCACTTAGAGGCTCTTAAGTCAAAAAGGTCAGCCTTGGCTAGCTTGCTAGGGGTCACCGCACAGGGTGCTCTGGTCCGCTCACGCTACATGGATGTAGCTCTGATGGACTCGCCCTCCCAGTACTTTTTTGGACTGGAGGGGAAAAATGGACAGAGAAAGCTCATTCACTCCTTGTTGGGCGATGACGGGAGAACAATCTCCACAGCAGCAGAGATCAGGAAACACGCTGCTAGCTTTTACAGTGAATTGTTTAGAGCAGAGTGGAGGGAGGACACGTCACTGGGCCAGGTTTTCCTTGATGGTCTTCCAGTGCTCTCAGAGGACCTTGTTGCCGGCTTGGATGCTCCACTGTCTCTGTCTGAGCTGCATACGGCGCTAATGAGCCTCCAGAATGGAAAATCACCAGGCATAGATGGTCTCTCTGTGGACTTTTTTAAGGAATTCTGGCCCCTGCTTGGTCCAGACCTGCTGGAGGTTCTCCAAGATAGCTTGGAAAGGGGGACCCTACCCACGACCTGCAGGAGGGCCATCATCACACTGTTGCCAAAAAAGGGGGACCTCCAGAGCCTAAAGAACTGGAGGCCAGTCTCTCTGCTCTGCACAGACTACAAGATTCTCTCAAAAGCTCTGGCCCGAAGACTGAGAAAGGTGATGAGCGAGCTCATTCATGTAGACCAGACTTACTGTGTGCCTGGCAGGCTGATTAGTGACAACGTCACTTTAATTCGGGATATTTTGGAGGTCTCTGGTTCATTGGCGGTAGAAACTGGTTTGATTTCAATTGACCAGGAAAAGGCGTTTGATCGGGTTGAACACCAATATTTATGGACAGTTTTAACAGCTTTTGGGTTCAGCCCAGGCTTCATAGCCAGGATACGGGTCTTGTACAGTGACATTGAGAGTGTGCTGAAGATAAATGGGGGCCTGTCTGCCCCTTTAAAAGTCCAGAGGGGGGTTCGGCAGGGCTGCCCTCTCTCAGGGATGCTGTACTCCCTCGCCATAGAGCCTTTGCTTCACTGCCTGAGAAGGGATCTATCAGGAGTTACTTTTCCTGGCTGTGACACCACGTTCAAGCTGTCGGCCTATGCAGATGATGTAGTCATTCTGCTAAACAAGCAGAGTGACATTGACGTTCTGGTTAGGAGTGTCAATCTTTTTGGCCAACTTTCCTCTGCAAAGATAAACTGGGGAAAAAGCGAGGCTCTGATGGTGGGGGAGAAACTAGAAAATCAGCTCACGCTGCCGGGTGGGTTGATTTGGAAAAAAGGAGGTTTTAAGTATCTTGGTGTCTTTATTGGAAATCAGCAGTTTGAGCAAAAAAATTGGGATGGGGTCATAGAGAAAATTAACGGGAGACTAAACAAGTGGAAGTGGCTAATGCCAAGAATATCTTTTAGAGGAAGAGTGCTCATTTTAAATAATCTTGTTTCCTCATCCCTGTGGCACCGCCTCATGTGCATGGACCCCCCTGCTGGTTTGTTGTCCAAAATTCAGTCTGTTTTGGTGGACTTTTTTGGGGGGGGTGGACTCCACTGGGTCCCTCAAGCCCTGTTATTTCTTCCCAAAGAGGAGGGGGGGCAAGGAGTGATTCATTTAGCTAGTAGAGGTGCTGCTTTTAGACTGACTTTCATACAGAGACTGCTGACGGGCCCCCAGGACCTGGTATGGAGGCCTTTGGCCTGTGTTATTTTACAGAGAGTCCTTGGGCTTGGGCTAGACCTCCCTGTGTTTTTAATGGATTTTAAGAACTCTAATGCACTGTCTTTACCCAGTTTTTACCGCAGTCTCTTTTCAGTGTGGACTCTTTTTAAAAAACAAAGAGGGCCATGCGATTCCCTCTACTGGTTGTTGAGGGAGCCGCTGGTTTTTGGTGGTCGCCTTGGTGTCCTGCCGGGAGTTGGAAGGACCTTCCTTGATAGGCTGTGTTCCAGGAATATTCTCACTCTGAAGCAAGTGGTGGAACTGGCTGGTCCTGGCCTCAACAACGCCTCAGCTTTAGCAGCTCATCTTGGTGTCAGGTCGAATCGTTTCATCGATGGTCTTCTTGCACACTGGAAACAGGAGCTTCATGGACTTGAGCACTCCCTACTCTTGGACTTTTGCAATGGCACGCTGCAGCCAGAAAGCACTGACCCCTTTCCCTCTCTCACGCTCTATATGGACTTTGACGTCGCTCCTTGCTCCTTACTGGCATTCTGTGCTCCCACTGGTGTGGACTTTGGAGGAGCCAGTGGTAAGGCACTCTACAGACTGGTGGTGATGGCACTCAACAAGGACCGATTGAACACCTGTGTGGACACTCCTTGGAGAGCCTATTTTAAACTAGGAAAAGGGCATCGGCCTGCCTGGAGGGCTCTTTACAAAGCCCCTCTCCCTAAAAGGCATGGAGACTTACAGTGGAGGGTCCTGCATGGTATTATAGCTGTCAATGCTTTTGTTTCTGTGATTAACAGCAGTGTCAGTGATCAGTGTGTTTTTTGTTCCTCTAGGGAGACTGTTTTTCATTGTTTTATTGAATGTCAGCGCCTGAGTGGCCTCTTTGAACTTCTCACAAAACTTTTTCATATTTTTAAGGAAGTTTTCTCTAAGCAGGTTTTCATTTGTGGTTTTATGTACATTCGTCGTTTTAAGCAGAAGTGTCAACTACTGAACTTTGTTTTAGGGCAGGCAAAGTTGGCTATCTATGTAAGCCGGAGAAGAAAACTTGAAAATGTTGAGAATGATGTTGATGTCAAAATTTTATTTGTGAGGCTACTTAAAGCCAGAATCAGGCTGGACTTTCAGTTTTTTATGGGGAATGGGGATGTGGAAGGTTTCAGGACCCTCTGGTCCCTGGAGAATGTCCTCTGTTCAGTTCATGATGGACAGCTTTTTTTGGGGCGTTTTTTGGGGGATTAATTTTCTGTGTAACATAGCATGATATAGAAATTGTATTGACTGATGGACAAGTGTGTTTATTAAAGATCTTTTAAAAATCAAAAATCTCTCTCTCTCTCTCTCTCTCTCTCTCTCTCTCTCTCTCTCTCTCTCGTGCGCATGCGTGAGCGTTTGTGGGAGCAGGGGTGTTGAGTGGCGTTGAGTGAGTACTCTAAACTTTGTTTTTTCTAACTTTTCTCTATCGTGTGTGTTTGAGGTGTGTGTGTTTAGTATATAGTGGTTTGAGTGTGTGTGTGCTGGGGTGTGAGTGTTGGAGTGAGTGTGTCGGGGAACGGTAGCTTCTGCTGCCTGTTTTTCCCGGCCGGCATCATGCCGGTGTTTGATGGTGGTGTGGAGTTTGAGCGCTTGACCCGGCGGCATGGCGTGAGAATCCTCCCGACAGTTCCCTGTTCTGTGGAGGAGGCCGGCCTCGCTGTAGGACAGGTGGTTGGGCATGACAGCATAAAATCAGCATCGAGGATGAACAGCGCAATTGTCATCTTTCTGGATTCCACTGAAAAAGCTGATCAGGTGGTGGAACAGGGAGTGGTCATAAATGACACTTTTACTCCTGTTCTACCACTGGTAAACCCTTCTAGGAGGATCACCATCTCAAACGCTCCTCCTTTCATTAAAAATGATCAGCTGATCAGAGAGTTGTCCTGTTTTGGCCAAGTTGTTTCCCCCATCAGAATGGTCTCTCTGGGTAGTAAATCACCCCTGCTGAAGCATGTCGTGTGTCACAGGAGGCAGTGTTTCATGGTGTTAAAAGACAGCTCTGCTGAACTGAACGCGTCTTTTAACTTCAGGATTGACGGCTTTAGCTACTTGGTGTTTGCAACATCTGAAACCATGAAGTGTTTTGCGTGTGGTGCAGAAGGCCATCTCATTAGATCATGTCCTGAAAAGGTGAACACAAAGAACACTGGCAGTAAGAAAGGTGATGCCGCTGTTTCTGGTGGTCCGGAGGGTAGCGCTACATGTGGTGCGGCGGATGCCGCTGCGGTGTCCGCGTCCGCTGGGGCGGCCGCGTCCGCTTCCGCTGGGGCGGCCGCGTCCGCTTCTGCTGGGGCATTCGCGGCCGTGGCCGCGTCCACTTCTGCTGGGGCATTCGCGGCCGTGGCCACGTCCGCTTCTGCTGGGGCGGCCGCGGCGGGCACGGTAGTTGCTCCTTCAAACAGTGATGGTGGGGAGTTTCTGTCTGGCGGCAGCTCTGATCATTGTGACGAGCCTGTCACCCGGAGTAAAGAGGTGGAGGGCGAAATGAGTGCAGTTAAACGAAGGAACGTGAATGAACAGACTTTGCAGGCGGGGGAGGAGCGGATTGAGGCTGTAGCGGACACACAGAGTAAACACTGCATGACAAACGTTGCAGTTCACGAAGAAATGCAGGAATGTAGTTTTGTTGAAGAGGATCCTTTTAAAGCTGCACAAAAAAGAAAAAGTGCTGAAAACTTGCAGAGCTCTGCTAAATCTAGTAGGGTTGGGAATTTATAAATACTGGATGAGAGCGCTTCTGATGAAAGTGGAGCTGAGTCTGAACTGATGCAGACGCAGGAGGAGCAAAGCTCCTATTGTTTTACCAAGATTAGGAAATTTCTTCAGGCGACTAAGGGGAGCAGAGCTGTGAAAGTGGAAAATTACTTTCCAGATCTGGAGTTATTCGTGGCATCAGCTCGCAAGTTTATGAAACTGAATGATGGGAATGAGACTTTCACTGATCAGGAAATATATCGTTTAAAGAAACTGGTTGTTAAACTGAAATCGCAAATAACTAACAGTCATGTTGACTCTTAGTTTGTTTCTTCCCTTTTATGCTATGTGTGTGTTTTTTTACTGTACCTTATTTTTATCCTTTTTAATGCCCCACCTTAGAATTGGCACTCTCAATATTAATGGGGCCAGGGATGATGTAAAAAGGACCTCTTTATACAAGCTTTTTAATTTAAAGAAACTTGACGTGCTGATGCTCCAGGAGACTTACAGCACTGTAGACATTGAGAGCCATTGGAGAAAAGAGTGGGATGGCTGCATTTTTTTTAGCCACAAATCCAATAGCAGTGGGGGGGTGGCTGTACTTTTCTCTAGGGGTTGTGTGCCTGTCTCTTATGAGGTAGAAGAGGTGGTGAAAGGTCATTTCCTCTTATTAAAGGTACAGTTTGAAAACATGAACTTGGTTTTTATAAACGTGTATGTGCCAACACAGAGAGCAGAGAGGATCAGGGTCTTTGACGTGCTATCGGATACGGTTAGGTCCTGTAATCCAAATAGTTTTTTATTTCTGGGGGGTGATTTTAACTGTACATTAAACCGCAGACTAGACGGGAACCATCAGGAGCCTCACCCTGCTTCTGCCAATAGGCTGAGGGAACTGGTGAAGACACATGAAATGGCTGATGTGTGGAGATCACATCATGGGGACCAGAGGCAGTACACCTTGAGCCATGTTAAAGATAACCTTTTATCTATGGCTAGGTTAGACCGTTTTTATGGTTTTAAACATCAAATGAGTGTTTTTAAAAATAGTTGTATCTGTCCTGTTGGTTTCACTGATCACTGCCTGCTGTTTTGTTCTGTGTTTACTGAAAATGTAAAGTGTAAGAGTGCTTTTTGGCATTTTAATAATACACTTTTAAATGATGTGTTTTTTAAAGGAGTTTTTCATGATGTATGGAAGTCACACAGGGAACAAAAACCCTCTTTTAGTTCTCTCCAAATGTGGTGAGATTTTGGTAAGGCACAGATAAAACAACTCTGCCAACAGTACACTCAAAATGTCACTCATAGCTTGACCCAATCCTTGAAAGTTCTGGAGACTGAGGTGGTAGAGCTAGAGGAGTTGCTCAGTTCTACAGGAAATCAAGAGCACTTAGAGGCTCTCAAGTCAAAAAGGTCAGCCTTGGCTAGCTTGCTAGGGGTCACCGCACAGGGTGCTCTGGTCCGCTCACGCTACATGGATGTAGCTCTGATGGACTCGCCCTCCCAGTACTTTTTTGGACTGGAGGGGAAAAATGGACAGAGAAAACTCATTCACTCCTTGTTGGACGATGACGGGAGAACAATCTCCACAGCAGCAGAGATCAGGAAATACGCTGCTAGCTTTTACAGTGAATTGTTTAGAGCAGAGTGGAGGGAAGACACGTCACTAGGCCAGGTTTTCCTTGATGGTCTTCCAGTGCTCTCAGAGGACCTTGTTGCCGGCTTGGATGCTCCACTGTCTCTGTCTGAGCTGCATACGGCGCTAATGAGCCTCCAGAATGGAAAATCACCAGGCATAGATGGTCTCTCTGTGGACTTTTTTAAGGAATTCTGGCTCCTGCTTGGTCCAGACCTGCTGGAGGTTCTCCAAGATAGCTTGAAAAGGGGGACCCTACCCACGACCTGCAGGAGGGCCATCATCACACTGTTGCCGAAAAAAGGGGACCTCCAGAGCCTAAAGAACTGGAGGCCAGTCTCTCTGCTCTGCACGGACTATAAGATTCTTTCAAAAGCTCTGGCCCGAAGACTGAGAAAGGTGATGAGTGAGCTCATTCATGTAGACCAGACTTACTGTGTGCCTGGCAGGCTGATTAGTGACAACGTCACTTTAATTCGGGATGTTTTGGAGGTCTCTGGTTCATTGGCGGTGGAAACTGGTTTGATTTCAATTGACCAGGAAAAGGCGTTTGACCGGGTTGAACACCAATATTTATGGACAGTTTTAGCAGCTTTTGGGTTCAGCCCAGGCTTCATAGCCAGGATACGGGTCTTGTACAGTGACATTGAGAGTGTGCTGAAGATAAATGGGGGCCTGTCTGCCCCTTTAAAAGTCCAGAGGGGGGTTCGGCAGGGCTGCCCTCTCTCAGGGATGCTGTACTCCCTCGCCATAGAGCCTTTACTTCATTACTTGAGAAGGAATCTATCAGGAGTTACTTTTCCTGGCTGTGACACCACGTTCAAGCTGTCGGCCTATGCAGATGATGTAGTCATTCTGCTAAACAAGCAGAGTGACATTGACGTTTTGATTAGGAGTGTCAATCTTTTTGGCCAACTTTCCTCTGCAAAAATAAACTGGGGAAAAAGTGAGGCTCTGATGGTGGGGGAGAACCTAGAAAATCAGCTTACGCTGCCTGGTGGGCTGATTTGGAAAAAAGGAGGGTTTAAGTATCTTGGTGTCTTTATTGGAAATCAACAGTTTGAGCAAAAAAATTGGGACGGCGTCATAGAGAAAATCAAGGGGAGACTAAACAAGTGGAAGTGGCTAATGCCAAGAATATCTTTTAGAGGAAGAGTGCTCATTTTAAATAATCTTGTTTCCTCATCCCTGTGGCACTGCCTCATGTGCATGGACCCCCCTGCTGGTTTGTTGTCAAAAATTCAGTCCGTTATGGTGGACTTTTTTTTGGGGGGTGGACTCCACTGGGTCCCTCAAGCCCTGTTATTTCTTCCCAAAGAGGAAGGGGGGCAAGGAGTGGTTCATTTAGCTAGTAGAGGTGCTGCTTTTAGACTGACTTTTATACAGAGGCTGCTGACGGGCCCCCAGGACCTGGTATGGAGGCCTTTGGCCTGTATTATTTTACAGAGAGTCCTTGGGCTTGGGCTAGACCTCCCTGTGTTTTTAATGGATTTTAAGAACTCTAATGCACTGTCTTTGCCCAGTTTTTACCGCAGTCTTTTTTCAGTATGGACTCTTTTTAAAAAACAAAGAGGGCCATGCGATTCCCTCCACTGGTTGTTGAGGGAGCCGGTGGTTTTTGGTGGTCGCCTTGGTGTCCTGCCGGGAGTTGGAAGGACCTTCCTTGATAGAATCAGAATCAGAATCAGAATCAGAATCAGGTTTATTGCCATTGTTCATGTAGTACACAAACTAGGAATTTGTCTCGGTACAATGCTGCAACATTAAACATGATAAGATAAGAGAAATAAACTATACATGTAATAAAGTGTAGGATAAGATTAAGTGATACTGGTCAACAGTTAAAATATATATTAGCCAGCAGCAGATACTGTGGAGAACTATATAGTGCAGTCGGTAATGCAGGAAGAAAACAGTGATGATTGACATGAGTCTGGTTGAGCTGCTGTACATGGTGCACGAGAGTCACTTAGTGTTCAGCAGTCTAATGGCAGAGGGGAAGAAGCTGTTCATGTGACGGGAGGTTTTAGTCTGGATGGACCGAAGTCTTCTACCAGAGGGGAGGGGGGCAAACAGTACGTGACCAGGGTGTGAGGGATCGGCTATGATCCGGCCAGCACGCCTCCGGGTCCTGGAGATGTACAGATCCTGGAGAGATGGGAGCTTGCAGCCGATCACCTTCTCAGCAGTGCGCACGACGCGCTGCAGCCTTAGTCTGTCCCTGGCAGTGGCCAGGGACAGACTGTGTTCCAGGAATGTTCTCACTCTGAAGCAAGTGGTGGAACTGGCTGGTCCTGGCTTCAACAACGCCTCAGCTTTAGCAGCTCATCTTGGTGTTAGATCAAATCGTTTTATCAATGGTCTTCTTGCACACTGGAAACAGAAGCTTCATGGACTTGAGCGCTCCCTACTCATGGACTTTGGCAATGGCACGCTGCAGCCAGAAAGCACGGACCCGTTTCCCTCTCTCACGCTTTGTATAGACTTTGACTTCTCTCCTTGCTCCTTACTGGCATTCTGTGCTCCCACTGGTGTGGACTTTGGAGGAGCCAGTGGTAAGGCACTCTACAGACTGGTGGTGATGGCACTCAACAAAGACAGATTGAACACCTGTGTGGACACTCCATGGAGAGCCTATTTTAAACTAGGAAAAGGGCATCGGCCTGCCTGGAGGGCTCTTTATAAAGCCCCTCTCCCTAAGAGGCATGGAGACTTACAGTGGAGGGTCCTGCATGGCATTATAGCTGTCAATGCTTTTGTTTCTGTGATTAACAGCAGTGTCAGTGATCAGTGTGTTTTTTGTTCCTCTAGGGAGACTGTTTTTCATTGTTTTACTGAATGTCAGCACCTGAGTGGTCTCTTTGAACTTCTCACAGAACTTTTTCACATTTTTAAGGAAGTTTTTTCTAAGCAGGTTTTCATTTGTGGTTTTATGTACAATCGTCGTTTTAAGCAGAAGTGTCAACTACTGAACTTTGTTTTAGGGCAGGCAAAGTTGGCTATTTATGTAAGCCGGAGAAGAAAACTTGAGAATGTTGAGAATGATGTTGATGTCAAAATTTTATTTGTGAGGCTACTTAAAGCCAGAATCAGGCTGGACTTTCAGTTTTTTATGGGGAGTGGGGATGTGGAAGGTTTCAGGACCCTCTGGTCCCTGGAGGATGTCCTCTGTTTAGTTCGTGATGGGCAGCTTTTGTTTGGGCGTTTTTTGGGGGAATAATTTTCTGTGTAATATAGCATGGCATAGAAATTGTATTGAATGATGGACAAGTGTGTTTATTAAAGATCCTTTAAAAATCAAAATCCGACGATCCCCCTCATGGATCGTCACCTTATCGTGGTGGGGGGGTTTGCGTGCCCCAGTGATCCCAGGAGCTATGTTGTCCGGGGCAATTTGCCTCTGATAGGGTCTCCCAAGACAAACTGGTCCTGGGTGAAGGGCCAGACTAAGAACGATCCAACAGACTCTCATGATAAATTGTATATCAAGGATTCAGTGTACCCCGCCCGGTATGGGGTTACCGGGGCCCCACCCTGGAGCCAGGCCTGGGGGAGGGGCTCGAAGGCTAGCGTCTGGTGGCCAGGTTTCCACCCATGGGACCCGGCCGGGCTCAGCCCGAAGGAGTTACATGGGTCCGCCCTCCAGTAGGTTCACCACCTGCAGGAGGGATCATGGAAGTCCGGTGCTATGTGGATTAGGTAGCAGTCAAAGGCGGAGACCTTGGCGGACTGATCCCAAGCTTTCTAAACTGGCTTTTGGTACGTGGAATGTCACCTCTCTGGTGGGGAAGGAGCCTGAGCTGGTGTACGAGATTGAGCGATACCGGCTAGATATAGTGGGCCTCACCTCAACACACAGCTCCGGTTCCGGAACCAGTCTCCTGGAGAGGGGCTGGAGCTTGGCCTTTTCTGGAGTTGCCCCGGGCGAGAGGCGACGAGCAGGGGTAGGTATTCTTGTATCGCCCCACCTTGCTGCCTCTATATTGGAGTTTTCCCCGGTGGACGAAAGGGTTGCTTCCCTGCGCCTTCGGGTTGGGAAACGGGTCCTGACCATCATTTGTGCCTATGCACCAAATGATGTTTCAGAGTACCCACCCTTTTTGGAGTCTGTGACTGGGGTGCTGGAGGGTGCTCCTCCTGGAGACTCCATTGTCCTACTGGGGGACTTCAATGCGCACGTGGGCAACGACAGTGAAACCTGGAGGGGGGTGATTGGGAGGAACGGCCTGCCCGATCTGAACCCGAGTGGTGTTCAGTTATTGGACTTCTGTGCTAACCACAGTCTGTCCATAACGAACACCATGTTCAAGCATAAGGGTGTCCATATGTGCACCTGGCACCAGGACACCCTAGGCCGCAGGTCGATGATCGATTTTGTTATCGTATCATCAGACCTGCGACCGTATGTCTTGGACACCCGAGTAAAGAGAGGTGCAGAGCTGTCAACTGATCACCACCTGGTGGTGAGTTGGATCCGATGGCAGGGGAGGAAGCCATTCAGACCTGGTAGACCCAAACGTATAGTGAGGGTGTGCTGGGAGCGTCTGGCTGAGGCCCCTGTCCGGGAGGTCTTCAACTCCCACCTCCGGAAGAACTTCAACCACATTCCGAGGGAGTCTGGAGACATGGAGTCTGAATGGGCCATGTTCTCCACCTCTGTTGTTGAAGCGGCGGCCCAGAGCTGCGGCCGCAAGGTGGTCGGTGCATCTCGTGGTGGCAACCCCCGAACCAAGTGGTGGACACCAGTGGTGAGGGGGGCCATTAAGCTGAAGAAGGAGTCCTATCAAGCTTGGTTGGCTTGTGGGACTCCCGAAGCAGCTGAGGTGTACCGGCAGGCCAAGCGGAGTGCAGCTCGGGTGGTTGCTGAAGCAAAAACCCGGGTATGGGAGGAGTTCGGTGAGGCCATGGAACAAGACTTTCGGTCGGCTTCAAAGAGATTCTGGCAAACTGTTCGGCGGCTCAGGAGGGGAAAGCAGCTCCCCGTCCACACTGTGTATGGTGCGGATGGGACACTGTTGACTTCAACTGGGGATATCGTCGGGCGGTGGAAGGAATACTTCGAGGATCTCCTCAATCCCACTGATACGCCTTCCACAGAGGAAGCAGGGTTTGGGGACAAGGGGGATGACTCGCCTATCACAGGGGCTGAGGTCGCCAAGGTGGTTAAAAATCTCCTTGGTGGCCGGGCCCCGGGGGTGGACGAGATTCGCCCCGAGTACCTCAAGGCCCTGGATGTTGTTGGGCTGTCATGGTTGACACGCCTCTGCAACATTGCGTGGAGGTCGGGGGCAGTGCCTTTGGCATGGCAAACCGGGGTGGTGGTTCCTCTCTTCAAAAAAGGGGACCGGAGGGTGTGCTCCAACTTTAGAGGGATCACACTCCTCAGCCTCCCTGGGAAGGTCTATGCCAAGGTACTGGAGAGGAGAGTCCGGCCGTTGGTCGAACCTCGGATTCAGGAGGAGCAATGTGGTTTTCGTCCTGGCCGTGGCACATCGGACCAGCTCTTTACCCTCTCGAGAATTCTTGAGGGTTCGTGGGAGTTTGCCCAACCAGTTTACATGTGTTTTGTGGACTTGGAGAAGGCATTTGACCGCGTCCCTCGTGGATTTTTGTGGGGGGTGCTTCGGGAGTATGGGGTATCGGGCTTGTTGTTACGAGCTATTCGGTCTCTGTACGACCGTTGTGAGAGTTTAGTTCGTATTGCCAACACTCGGTCGGAGTCATTCCCAGTGAGAGTTGGACTCCGCCAGGGCTGCCCTTTGTCACCGGTCCTGTTCATAATTTTTATGGACAGGATTTCTAGGCGCAGCCAGGGAATGGAGGGTGTCATACTTGGTGACCACAGGATCTCATCTCTGTTGTTTGCAGATGATGTTGTCCTGTTGGCTTCATCCAGCAATGACCTACAGCTCTTGCTGGGACGGTTTGCCGCTGAGTGTGAAGCGGCTGGGATGAGAATCAGCACCTCCAAGTCCGAGTCCATGGTCCTCAGCCGGAAAAAGGTGGATTGTCCTCTCCGGGTTGGGGACAGGCTCCTGCCCCAAGTGGAGGAGTTTAAGTATCTTGGGGTCTTGTTCACGAGTGAGGGGAAAATGGAGCGAGAGATCGACAGACGGATTGGAGCAGCATCTGCAGTGATGCGGACGTTGTACCGGTCTGTTGTGGTGAAGAGGGAGCTTAGTTCTAAGGCAAAGCTGTCGATTTACCAGTCAATCTACGTTCCTACTCTCACCTATGGTCACGAGCTTTG
Organism: Pholidichthys leucotaenia; assembly: GCA_020510985.1. Lineage (NCBI taxonomy): Eukaryota > Metazoa > Chordata > Actinopteri > Cichliformes > Pholidichthyidae > Pholidichthys > Pholidichthys leucotaenia. The sequence goes on along the minus strand of CM035838.1, from coordinate 59,166,011 downwards.
GGTAATGACCGAAAGAACGAGATCGCGGATACAAGCGGCTGAAATGAGCTTTCTCCGTAGGATTGCTGGACTCACCCTCAGAGATAGGGTGAGGAGCTCAGTCATCCGGGAGAGGCTCAGAGTAGAACCGCTGCTCCTCCACATTGAAAGGAGTCAGTTGAGGTGGTATGGGCATCTGATTAGGATGCCTCCTGGACGTCTCCCACTTGAGGTGTTTCAGGCACGTCCCACTGGGAGGAGACCCCGGGGCAGACCCAGGACTCGGTGGAGAGACTATGTCTCCCAGCTAGTCTGGGAACGCCTTGGTATCCCCTCTGAAGAGCTGGAGCAGGTGGCTGGGGAGAGGGAAGTCTGGGCTTCTCTGCTTGAACTGCTGCCTCCGCGACCCGGACCTCCGGAAAAGCGGTAGAAGATGGATGGATGGATGGATGGATAAAAATCAAAATCTCTCTCTCTCTCTCTCTCTCTCTCTCTCTCTCTCTCTCTCTCTTTCTCTCTCACTCTCTCTCTCTCTCTATATATATATATATATATATATACAGTATACGTATATATATATATATATACAGTGGGACAAAAAAGTATTTAGTCAGCCACCAACTGTGCAAGTTCTCCCACTTAAAAGATGAGAGAGGTCTCCAATTTTTATCATAGGTATACCTCAACTATGAGAGACAAAATGAGAAAAAAAAAATCCATAAAATCACATTGAAGGATTTTTAATGAATTAACTGGTAAATTCCTCGGTAAAATAAGTATTTGGTCAATAACAAAAGTTCATCTCAATACTTTGTTATATACCCTTTGTTGGCAATGACAGAGGTCAAACGTTTTCTGTAAGTCTTCACAAGGTTTTCACACACTGTTGCTGGTATTTTGGCCCATTCTTCCATGCAGATCTCTAGAGCAGTGATGTTTTGGGGCTGTCGCTGGGCAACACGGACTTTCAACTCCCTCTAAAGATTTTCTTTGGGGTTGAGATCTGGGGACTGGCTAGGCCACTCCAGGACCTTGAAATGCTTCTTATGAAGCCACTCCTTCGTTGCCCGGGTGGTGTGTTTGGGATCATTGTCATGCTGAAAGACCCAGCCATGTTTCATCTTCAATGCCCTTGCTGATGGAAGGAGGTTTTCACTCAAAATCTCACGATACATGGCCCCATTCATTCTTTCCTTTACACGGATCAGTCGTCCTGGTCCCTTTGCAGAAAAACAGCCCCAAAGCAAGATGTTTCCACCCCCATGCTTCACAGTAGGTATGGTGTTCTTTCTCCTCCAAACATGGCAAGTTGAGTTTTTACAATAAAGTTCTATTTTGGTTTCATCTGACCATATGACATTCTCCCAATCCTCTTCTGGATCATCTAAATGCTCTCTAGCAAATTTCAGACGGGCCTGGACATGTACTGGCTTAAGCAGGGGGACACGTCTGGCACTGCAGGATTTGAGTCCATGGCGGCGTAGTGTGTTACTGATGTAGCCTTTGTTACTTTGGTCCCAGCTCTCTGCAGGTCATTCACTAGGTCCCCCCGTGTGGTTCTGGGATTTTTGCTCACCGTTCTCTCATTTTGACCTCACGGGGTGAGATCTTGCTTGGAGCCCCAGATCAACGGAGATTATCAGTGGTCTTGTATGTCTTCCATTTTCTAATAATTGCTCCCACAGTTGATTTCTTCACACCAAGCTGCTTACCTATTGCAGATTCAGTCTTCCCAGCCTGGTGCAGGTCTACAATTTTGTTTCTGGTGTCCTTTGACAGCTCTTTGGTCTTGGCCATAGTGGAGTTTGGAGTCTGACTGTTTGAGATTGTGGACAGGTGTCTTTTATACTGATAATGAGTTCAAACAGGTGCCATTAATACAGGTAACGAGTGGAGGACAGAGAAGCCTCTTAAAGAAGAAGTTACAGGTCTGTGAGAGCCAGTAATCTTGCTAGTTTGTAGGTGACCAAATACTTATTTAACAAGGAATTTACCAATTAATTCATTAAAAAACCTTCAATGTGATTTTCTGGATTTTTTTTTTCTCATTTTGTCTCTCATAGTTGAGGTATACCTATGATGAAAATTGGAGACCTCTCTCATCTTTTAAGTGGGAGAACTTGCACAGTTGGTGGCTGACTAAATACTTTTTTGTCCCACTGTATATATACATATATATATACATAATTAGTGGTGTTGGATGATTAAATTTTATAATCGTGATTAATCTTTTGGAATGTTGAGTTAATCGCGATTAATAATGCTTTAATCACGTTTTTTTCCATACAGATCCGGGTCTGGGTCGCGGAGACAGCAATTAAAGCAGAGAAGCCCAGACTTCCCTTTCCCCAGCCACCTGCTCCAGCTCTTCAGAGAGGATACCAAGGTGTTCCCAGACCAGCTGGGAGATATAGTTTGTCCAGCAAGTCCTGGGTTTGCCCTGAGGTCTCCTCCCAGTGGGACGTGCCCGAAGCACCTCCAGTGGGAGGCGTCCAGGAGGCATCCTGATCAGATGCCCAAACCACCTCAACTGGCTCCTTTCAATGTGGAGGAGCAGCAGTTCTACTCTGAACCTCTCCTGGATGACTGAGCTCCTCACCCGATTTCTAAGGGTGAGTCCAGCAATCCAATAAAGAAAGCTCAATTCAGCCGCTTGTATCCTCAATCTCATTCTTTCGATCATTACTCAAAGCTCATGACCACAGGTGAGGGTAGGAACGTAGACTGACCACTAAATCAGCAGCTTTACATTAGAGCTTAATGTCTCATGCTGAGTCCTGGAGCTTTTGCCGGACTCAGCTTCTTAGCCCCTTCTTAGCATTTATGTATATTTATTGTACTTTTTGCCCTTGAGTTTCATTATTGCTTTTTATGTTTATGTTTTGACTCCAGTTCTGTGTTTTGTTTATTTGTAGTGAATTATCAATCTGTTATGATCTCTAATTGCACCTCGACTTGTTGTGGTCTCTCTATATTCCAGTTTAGTCTTTTTTACTTTTGACAGCTGTCAGGGGACGTATAGCCTGACATGGGCGTGCCATGTGAGCTGCCAGTGTGGTTTGCCTCCCTCTCATGGCCTCAGCTGATCTCAATCACCGTTATGTTTTCTCCTTCCCTTCTTATGTGCGCTCACACCTGTCACTTATCTGGTAATTGGTTTGATTTTAGGGAGATTGATTTCCACATTTATTGTTGCTGCCTCGTACCTACAAGGAACTGTCATCCTTGACCCCGCCAGAGCTCAATCCCGCTCTGGTGTGCCTCATTTGTAAGTTGCTTCCTCATTGTTATTTCATAGCTTGCTCACCTTTGCTCTGATGTTTGCTATTTTTGTTAATGAAACTCACAAACTTGCAGTCCAGTGCCTGGGTTGTTTTTCTGCCCTGTAGGGGTGACCATGACAGTAGGCAGTGACCAGTTACAAACCCAGCTGCTGTGAGTTTGTACCTTTTTTCACGCTTTTTGTGTTTTTTCAATCACCTGTTCAGCGGAGCTGTCATGCCTCCCTCAGGCGATTCTGACTGAAAGAGGTGGAGGTGGACTCAGGAAGAGCTCGAATTCATCTCCATGGTCAAGGACATGGCGACTGGTGCATGGAACTGTCTATCCCGTAGGGAAGAGGAGCAGTGCTTGAGTGGAGCAGCAAACCTGTTGGAAGCTAGACCCAGCGTGCGCTTCCATCCCTGGGTGGTCGCTCTCTCCCTTCTTTCACTACTACCTCTGCTTTCAGCCTCCTCCTCACCGCCTCCAGCAAACCCGACACCCACGCGGAGGCGTGCTCCACGAAAGATGCCCTGCTTTGCCTCCAGCGTTCCAGTTTCTGCTCCACCGGCTCCGTCTACTCCACAGCGCCAAATCCCAGCCTCGGACCACCAGAGGGTTACTCCTGCCTCTCAACCAGTTTCTCTTCCCCCACCGAGACAGAAGAATCCCGCAGCAGCGCGTCATCCTTGTGTTTTCGCTTCAGCTGATTCGCCAGCTTCTCGCTTCCCGCGGCTGCTGCATCCCACTCCGCCTTGTCGTTTTTTCCCGCTGGTGAGAGGCCAGCTGTCTTCTCCGCCCATGGCTGTAGGAGCAGGGTGGCTCCACAGGGTTCTCTTGGGATGCCCTCTTCAATGGAAACCATGGAGAGGGCCAAACCAGTACCCGTTGCAGCAGAGAAAATTGTTTCCTGGGATTTCAGGCAAGTACCATTTCATTCCTCTTTATTCTATGATGATATGCCTTGCCTGATTCCCGGTGGTGAGGTTCAGTCCACGCAGTCCTCTGGACCTCACCACCTGCTGTGACTTCCTCACCTGTTCTCTCCGTGCCCCCTCTATCTGTCCTTGAGTGTCCGCCAGTCCCGGAACTGAGCCACCAGACGATGGAGGAGCTTGTGGCCCTGGAGGTTCCCATTCCAGAGCCAGCACGGAACTGACCCCAAGCTGACGAGCCCCCTGCGGGGTCCTCTCCGCCTGGGGTCGAAGGGACTGCAATACCCATCATGCCTGCTGCGGAGGCCGCTGCAGCAGAGTCAGCAACCGAGCTGGACCTCCAGAGGGCCAAGCCCGAGGAAACACCATTGCTCGGCTTGACAGAGTCCTGGACAGGGGTGGAGTTCGAGCTCAGGCAAGTGATCTCTTTTATTTTTCTCTTTTCTTCCCTGGAAAGATCTTGCCTGGCTCTTGGTAAGGAGAGCTGGGTGCAGCCGCCAGCTGCACCTGAGCTCGCCTTGCCGGGCTCCGCCGCTGCTGGTGCCAGTTACTCTGACCCACTTTCTCCTTGTTTTTTTCCTGAGCTTCCTCTCAGGGTCACCGGAGATGTTCCAGTACCAACAGAGGTCTCCATGGGTCTAGGCTCACCGCTGGAGGTCAGGGTGGGTGCAGCTCCGACCCAGGCTGGGTCCACCGTGGGTGCAGTGCCACCTCTGCCTTAGGCCATCGTCTGGGTTCCCCCTCCACAGTCCAGGTCTCTGTGGATGCTGTATCCCAGCCAGGGGCCTTCATGGGGCCTATGTCCCAACATTAGGCCGACGTGGGTGCTGCACTCCAGTGTGGGGCTGCTATGGGGGCTATGCCTCAGCCCAGGGGCCACCGTGGGTGCAGCACTGGCCCATCCCAGGTCCACCGTGGGTGCAACGTTGGCCCAGCCGAGGCCCACCATGGATGCTGCAGAGCTCCAGCCCGGACCCACCACAGGTGCAGCTGGGATACAGCCCAGAGCCATAGTGGGTGCTACTATGTCCCAGATCGGGACCCCCATGGGTGCAACTTTTATCCAGCCTAAGACCACCGAAGGCGTTGTGGGTCTCCTTCCTCCCCTGTATGATATTGTCGTGGTTCCTCTCCTTCCTCAGCCAGACGCTGTCGTGGTTCCCTCTCCTCGGCTCACTCCTCCATCATTGGGTCTCCCTGTGGGGGAGCCGCCTCCTGTTCTGGTGGCTGAAGAACTCAGGCTGGCTGCCTGATGAACTGAGCCGCTGGGTTGGGTGGCCAGTTTTCCCGGGCAGGCCACCTGACTCATTCCACTTGGCCATCCGGCTGGCCTGGGACTTTGGTAGGCCACCAGACTGGTTACACTGTGCCATCCATTGGGCCTGGGACTCTGGGGGGCCTCTTGAGCCTTCTAGCTCCAGGACTTGGGGGGTTTAATTCTGTGTTTTTCTGGTGTGGGTCCTGAGCGGGCTTTTTGTTTCGTGCCTTCCTGGCCTGTTTCCCCCACTGCTGGCCCTGGATGGGTTGTTGTTGTGCTCTGCCGGGAAGGGGGGGGGCAGATTTTTTCATTTTTTTTCTTGTGATATTACCTTGGGGTGTCTGGGATCTGTCACGTGCTGAGTCCTGGAGCTTTTGCCGGACTCAGCTTCGTAGCGCCTTCTTAGCATTTATGTATATTTATTGTGCTTTTTGCCCTTGAGTCTCTATATTCCAGTTTAGTCTCTTTTTACTTTTGACAGCTGTCAGGGGGTGTATAGCCTTGCATGGGCGTACCCTGTCAGCTGCCAGTGTGGTTTGCCTCCCTATCATGGCCTCAGCTGATCACCAATCACCATTATGTTTTCTCCTTCCTCGCTCATGTGCACTCACACCTGTCACTTATCTGGTAATTGGTTTGATCCCTAGTTTAGGGAGATTGTTTTCCACATTTATTGTCACTGCCTCGTACCTACAAGGAACTATCATCCTTGTCCCCACCAAAGCTCAGTCCCGCTCTGGTGTGCCTCATTTGCAAGTTGCTTCCTCATTGTTATTTCATAGCTTGTTCACCTTTGCACTGATGTTTGCTATTTTTGTTAATAAAACTCGCAAACTCACAGTCCAGCGCCTGGGTTGTTTTTCTGCCCTGTAGGGGTGACCATGACACTTAATTCCCTCCTCACCACAACAGACCTGTACAACGTCAGCATCACTGCAGAGGCTGCTCCGATCCGTCTCTCAGTCTCTCGCTCCATTCTCCCCTCACTTGTGAATAAAATCCAGAGATACTTAAACTCCTCCTCTTGGAGCAGGACCTTGTCCCCAATCTGGAGAGGAAAATCCAACTTTTTCTGGCAAAGGACCACGGATTCGGACTTGGAGGTGCTGATTCTTATCCCAGCCGCTTCACACTCAGCAGCAAACCGTTTCAATTAGACCTGTAGGTCATTGCTGGGTGAAGCCAATAAGACAACATCATCTGCAAACAACAGAGATGAGATCATGTGGTCACCAAGCATGACACTCTTCGTTCCGTGGCTGTGCCTTGAAATCCAGTCCATAAAAATTATGAACAGGATCAGTGACAAAGGGCAGCCCTGGGGGAGTCCAACTCTCAATGGAAATGAGTCCGACGGAGTGTTGGCAATACAAACCAAACTCTCACAATGGTTTTATAGAGATCGGATAGCTTGTAACAACAAGCCCGATACTCCATACTCCCGAAGCACCCTCTACAAAAAAACACAAGAGACATGGTCAAATGCCTTCTCCAAGACCACAAAACACATGTAAACTGGTTGGGCAAACTCCCATGAACCCCCGAAGATTCTCGAGAGGGTAAAGAGCTGATCCGATGTGTCATGGCCAGGCCGAAAATCACATTGCTCCTCCTGAATCTGAGGCTCGGCCAATGACCAGACTCTCCTTTCTAATACCTTGGCATAGACCTTCACAGGGAGGCTGAGGAGTGTGATCCCTTTAAAGTTGGAACACACCCTTTGGTCCCCCTTCTTGAAGAGAGGAACCACCAGCCCAGTTTGCCATGCCAAAGGCACTGTCCCCAACCTCCACGCAATGTTGCAGAGGCGTGTCAACCATAACAGCCCTACAACATCCAGGGCCTTGAGGTATTCAGGGCAAATCTCATTCACCCCTGGGGCCCGGCCACTGAAGAGTTTTTTAACCACTTCGGCAATTTCAGCTCCTGTGATGGGCAAGTCGTCCCCCTCATCCACAAGCCCTGCGTCCTCTGTGGAAGGCATGTCAGTGGGATTGAGGAGATCCTCGAAGTATTCCTTCCACTGCCCGACGATATCCTCAGTCGAAGTCAGCAGTGTCCCATCCACACCATACACAGTGTGGGCAGGAAGCTGCTTCCCCCTCCTGAGCCGCCGGACATTTTGCCAGAATCTCTTTGAGGCCGACCAAAAGTCTTGTTCCATGGCCCTATTGAGCTCCTCCCACACCCAAGTTTTTATCCGAGCTGTACTCCACTTGTCCTGCCGGTACACCTCAGCAACTTCGGGAGTCCCACAAGCCAACCAAGCTCGATAGGACTCCTTCTTCAGCTTAATGACTCCACTCATCACTGGTGTCCACCACCTGGTTCGGGGGTTGCCACCACGAGATCATCGATGTGCAGCTTCATGTGTGCCTGTGTTTGTGTTCGTGTTGAATGTAATTGTGGTATGTGAATATGGATGTCACCTGACTGCAAAACAAATCTACCTACGGGTACAAATAAAGTAACCTGAACCTGAACCTGAACCTGATAGTTCTTGGCAGCCGCTTCAACAATGGAGGTGGAAAACATGGCCCATTCAGACTCCATGTGGCGAGACTCCCTCGGAATTTGGTCGAGATTCTTCTGGAGGTGAGAGTTAAAGACCTCCTGGACAGGGATCTCAGCCAGACATTCCTAGCACACTCTCACTATACGTTTTGGTCTACCAGGTCTGAATGGCATCCTCCCCTGCCATTGGCTCTAACTCACCACCAGGTGGTGATCAGTTGACAGCTCTGCACCTCTTTTTACCTGAGTGTCCAGGACATACAGTCACAGGTCTGATGACACAAATGTGTTTTTTAAAATGTAGCCAGGCTTGGATGTTTTTCTTCGTAAGATAGGGCTTCCGTCTTGCCACCCTACTCAATAGCCCAGACATATGAAGAAGACGGGAGATTGTTGTCACATGTACTAAACAGCCAGTACTTGCCAGAAATTTCTGCAGCTCCTTCAATATTGCTGTCCGCCTCTTGGCACCCTCCCTGACCAGTTTTCTTCTCATCTTTTCATAAATTTTGGAGGGACATCCAGTTATTGGTAATGTCATTGTTGTGCCATATTTTTGCCACTTGATGATGCCTGTCTTCACTGTGTTCCATGGTTTATTTAATGCTTTGTAAATTTGTTTGTACCCTTCTCCTGACTGATACCGTTGAACAATGAGATCCTTCTGATGCTTTGGAAGCTCTCTGCGGACCAGTGCTTGTGCTGCAAGGTGTGACCACAGAAATAGGAAAAGCCTACTAGAACAGCTGAACTTTATTTGGGGTTAATCCGAGGCACTTTAAATGGTGGCAGGTGTGTCTGACTCCCATTTAACATGAGTTTGAATGTGATTGGTTAATTCTGAACACAGCCACATCCCCAGTTATAACAGGGTGTGCATATTTATGCAACCAGGTTATTCTGTTTTTATTTTTTGTTTTTGTTATTTATTTTTCCCCTTAAAAATTTTCAGTTTGTTTTTCTAGTGGGTTGTCCAGGTTATAGCTCACATCAGTGTGTGTGTGTGTGGGGGGGGAGTTTTGAAATGATTTATCTTGGTCTCGTTTTTTTACATCAGAAAAACCTGGCATTTGAACAGGGGTGGGTGTGTAGACTTTTTATTTCCACTGTACTTTCAAAATAAGATTGGAAGTAAACAAAAGTAAACCACAGTATTAACAGGTCCAAGATAACAAAAAAAAAAAAAAAATCCTCAGAAGGTGTTATGCTCCCATAATATAGACACACTGAAGACAGTGCATATTCTGAGATGAGACACTTAAGCTACGGTCACACTGCAGGTCTTGATGCTCAATTCCAATTTTTTGCCAAGATCCAATTTTTTTGTGTCGATAAATGCTACCCCCATCAGACTCCAGTGTGAATGATCTACAGCTATGAAGTGACCCGCATGCACAGAAGAAAACGTAACGTCAGACACACCGTTGTGCTTGTGGGACAGAACTTCTTCACCCTGATACAGCGCAGCAAAATAAAATGTTAAAATCATAAATATGAGACCAGTACCCTTCCTCTACACACCAGATGACCGCTGTGATCAGCTCTGCTTTAACAGAAATGATCGATTAAACAGCTGTCTTTAAAATGCGACCCATTGTCTCAATGGGATTACCTATATAAATAAGGTTAATAATAAATTACACGGCTCATACCAGCGGCACAACACCGGTCCTGCTGCAGGAAGGAGGAGCTACCAGAGAGCGCCCTCTCCTGTGTGTCCTCCTATCTGGCCATTCTGCTCCACAGTCATGTCCATGCTAACTTTACATTTTAGATATTACAGCAGCCAGGACTCACAGTGTGCCGTTTACAGGGAAAAAGGAATTTTCAGCATCCAGTAAATGTGGCGTTAGTACGCCTGCTTGTCTGGCAGTTTCAGCTCCCCCGCCCCCCCCCACCCACACACACACAGACACTCCGAAATGTTGAAGTCATTGTGCAGTTTGAGCTGACAAAATTACAATCCAGTGATAAAGGGAAGAAGATTGATTAAAAAGAGAGCACAAATCAGCTGTGTCTGCCATGCTTGTTGCATCCTCCACCACAGAATTGTAGCGTCTGTCTCACTTCAGTGAGTAAAAAGTCGGATGAAATGTGATATGACAGTTCAGACTGAGGTCGCTTTGGAAAATATCAGATATGTATTCGAATTAGGACCACATATGAAAGTTGCCTGGGTCCGGTGTGAAAAAAATTGGATATGTGCTGTTCAGACAGTCATTAAAAAATCAGATATGGGTCACATTTGTGCAAAAAAAATCAGAATTGAGCATTAAAACCTGCAGTGTGACCGTAGCCTTAGAACCATCTTTTGGTGGACTTGTTGCAGTTTTCCCTGTCATTTCTGTGCTCCATTTTCACTTGTGTGAGCACTTGGCCTTAATGATGCTATCAAAGTTGGCAGACAAAATTGGAAGTTATGCCTTTTCTGTATTCACCTTTAACCAAGTGTCAGTAATGTTTACTTCTTTTCAGAGAGATGAAAAAATATTACCATTAAAAAGGCCGTCTGAGCATAAATGATTGGATGTCTTGCTGACATGAAGTGACAGGGAAAATGATAAGTAAAAGAAAATTGATACAAGCACACTTCTGTTTAAAAAATAATTTGGAAGTCTGGTCTTTTTTGTCATTCAGACCAGGCTTGGAAGGGGAAGAGACTTAGATGACTAAAAATGTTAGAGTGACTTTGAGATGATGCTTTGTTTACATTTTCTTTTATCATTTTGACTAAGTGGTCTTTTTTACCAGAGGGAAAAAATGTTTGTGCATTCATGTGTCTTAGACCAAGGTTGTTTTTTTTTTATTGTTATTAGTGAATAACAATGGTACTTGAAATAAGGTAGAAAATAACAAGGTCATATTAGATTGAGACTAAATAAATGATGCTCATTAGAGTCACTATCTATGAAGCCCTGTTACCCTCTAGCTCATATTCATGCAGGCAAACACATAAAAATATGAGCATCTCTGAGAATGTCATTACCAAGATACACAAGTGAAAGGTGAATGCCCTTCAAAAATGATTGAAAATCACACATTTAAATGGATGCACAAATAAACTGTGACAAAACACATATGAGAATGTGTTTCAGAAACAAAGATACAAATGGGGTCTTTGTGTTTTGAGGAGTCACTGTGGTATAATGTGTCCAGTTTTCAATATTCACTTTTCTTTTTTTATTTTCCTCTTGTGTGTAGGTGCATTTGTGCATGACTTTTTATTAACCCCCCCAAAATGTAAATGCGTCACGTGTAGAAATGTTCTTGTGTTTCTTTCCTTATACGAAGCAGATATAGCTTAGAAAATGAGTTTCTTGACCAATCACATTTAAATGAGTTTAGAACTAGAGGAATGGCGTAACTGAATAACAGTGCCATCATTACTTTATTTCTTTCCTCTTGCTCATACATATGTGATCTCTAAAGTCAGTAGTTTCATTGTCACTGGGATTTTTCATGATACTTTCCCCCATTGGTAGGAAAAGAGACATGGGGAGCATCATACAATATAACTATTAACTGGTACATTCATTAAAATATGATAATCAGTCATGTTATTGTGTCTACAGCATGCCTATATTGCAACACAAGGATGTACTACAAGGAATGAAATCTATAGACTGAGAGACATTAAGGATAAGGACCTGTACTTATATAGGGCTTTTTCTAGTCTCAAAGACCACTCAAAGCGCTTCACTAGTACTAACCCTCTATTCAAAGGGTCTATCAGAAATGGACACCTAGGGACAATTTAGAATGACCAATTAACCCAACATGCACGTCTTTGGATTGTGAGAAGAAACATGAGCACTCTGAGTAAACCCACACAGCACAGGGAGAACATACAAACTCCACACAGAAAGCTTCCTACCCCTGCCAACCTGGGTATTTGAACCTGGAACTTTCTAGCTGTTAGGCAACAGTGCTAACCACTGTACCACCGTGCTGCTTTAGCATGTTGTTTACTTAGAATTTAACTCGTGGCAGCACAAAAGTGTTGTCCATCCTGGTATTTTCTAAATAAAGAGGCTTTTTTTTTTTTTTTTTTTTTTTTTACAGTATTCCATACTATACTGTTTATAGATTTGTTTATAAAGGAGAAAATAAGGACAAGGTATAGGGAAAGTGATGATATGACAATACTGTGAGTAAATCCACAAAAAAGATTTCTGTATGACCTTAGGATAAGAATCTGTCACTGACAGGTACATGGGAGAGTGAAGGATAATGAAAGCAATTAATCAATCAAACTTTATTTGTATCGCACTTTTCAAACATTAGATGCTGCGTAAAGTGCTTTACATAGATAAAAACAGTAGACACATTTAGTTACATATATTTACGCGAAACATCCCCACCCCTTCCAACTGTCCCATAAACATACCCACAAAACACACACACATGCACGCACGCACGCGCACGCACACACACACACACACACACACACACAGAGGCACACACACAACCACCTCTACTTCTCTTACACACATATAAAATAAAAGAGACATTGCTAGACACTGAGGCACCATGTGAAAGAGCAACCATCCTGTGGAGCCCCCCACGCCTGGACACCACACAGCCCATAACCACAGAGCGCACCACAGAGGCCGCCCCAGTCAGGACAGGCTGGAGGCCACACCACAGCTGTAGGCAGTGGCATAAAGCCCTCACCCACCCAAGCTAGAGGGACCCACGAGACCAGCACCCCTGCAGATGGGCCAGGCAGCATCCGGCATGAGAGTCTCCACTTAGGAAACACTGGAGCTAAAACACATAAAATACAAGCTAAAACTAAGAACACATAGAACTAAAGGAACTAAAAACCCATACTTACAAACTGAGCTAAGAGCACATCAAAATAAGAGAATCTAAACGCAAATGGAGCTAAGAAGAATGTAAAACAATGGAACATAAATGACTACTTCAATAATAGTTAAACAGGCTTGTTAAAAGCCAAATTTAAAAAGGTACAGAAAGAGTTGATGCAAATGGCTGCACGGTGGCACAGTGGTTTAGCACTGTGGCAGCACAGTTTACCCTCGGCCGGGGGACCGCGGAGATCATGAGATCGTGGGCTCGATCCCAGCCCCCGACCAACAGTGAGCTGTGTGGAGTTTGCATGTTCTCCCCGTGTTGCGTGGGTTTACTCCGGGATTTCTCCGGTTTCCTCCCGCATACCAAAAACATGTAGGTTTAGGGCGCACGCAGCGACCGGCAGCCGGTGGCTTGTCACCAGACTGCAAACCAAATCTACCTACGGGTACAAAAAAAAAAAAAAAAAAAAAAATGACAGTCAGTATAATTTTCAAGTCATAAACTGTTAGAGCATAATTCAAATTTTATTGAACAAACCTCCCAATGATAACTATTTTTTGCAAAAATAAAAAAAACAACTCAAAATGCACTGTTCCAAATTATTATGCATAGATAGATAGATAGATATATAGTTTATTTCGAACACAAAAATATAACAAAAAAACAAGCAAATGGCAAATGCAATAAAGTAACAGTATACACTGTTCGAAAGGGAGAAGGAAGAAGTGAACACTTATTAATTCCAACTCCTCTTTTCCATAGATACACCCATGTGAATTTTATACAAATTACCACCTTTAAGACCCCAAGTAAACAATTTACTGTATTTTTTACAAATCAACATTAACACCCATCCATTCTAACATACAATGAAGTCCATACATCCAAAAACCAGTCTCAAACAACACAGATACACACAGTGCTGTCCCACCCACCATTCCATAGTGTCCCATAATGACCCAGAGTGAACATAATGAATTGTACATATAAATACTACCCTTCTAACATATATCCTTTCAGCAAATGGTGCTTATACCTCTTTTTGAATTGATTTCTGTTTGTACATAGTTTCAGTTCCGGCTCCAGACTGTTCCACAAATCCACCCCACAGACAGATATGCACATACTTTTCTTGGTTGTACGTATCTTGGGTTTTGTAAAGTTTAAGTCTCCTCTCAAATTATGATCATTGTCTCTTTTTTTAAAATATTATTTGTATATTAGTTGGGAGTTGATTGTTAATCGCCCTGTACATTACTTGTGCTGTCTTAAATTTAACTAAATCGATGAACTTTATGACATGTGACTTTAAGAACAATGAATTGGTATGGTCTCTATATCCTGCATTGTTTATTATCCTTATAGCTCTTTTTTGTGATGTGCATATTGCCTGTAGGTTGGTCTTGTAGGTGTTTCCCCAGACTTCTACACAGTAGTTAAGATAAGGTAAAAACAATGAATTGTACAATAAGACCAATGATTTATAGTCCAAGATGTGTCTTGTCTTCCCCAGTATGCCTATACATTTTGCTAATTTAGCCTGGATGTGACTGATGTGAGGTTTCCAGCAGATTTTATTGTCTAGCGTCACCCCCAGAAACTTATTTTCCTGTACTGTTTCTATTCTGGTATCATCTATTGTTACCATTATTTCATGATTTATTTTATAATTTCCAAACACCATAATCTTTGTTTTTTTTAGATTTAGAGATAATTTATTTTTGTTGAACCACTGCGTTAATTTTTTCATTTCAGTTGTGACCACCTCTAAAACCTGCTGCAAATTCTCACCAGTGCAAAGGATATTTGTGTCATCCGCAAACAAAATAAATTTCAGAATTTTTGATACTTGGCATATGTCATTTATATACAAAATAAAGAGTTTGGGTCCCAAAACTGACCCCTGGGGCACACCACAAGTGATGTCCATGAAGGGTGATTTGTACTCTCCAATTTGTACAAATTGTTGTCTGTTACTTAAATAACTTTCCACCCAACTCAGTCCTACCCCTCTTATCCCATACCTTTCCAGTTTCCCTAGTAGTATTCTGTGGTCAATGGTGTCAAAAGCTTTCTTTAAATCTATAAATACTCCTACAGCAACCTTTTTTTTATCTATACAACTAGTAATTTCTTCAATAAGTTCGATCAGTGCCAAAGATGTAGATTTATCTGCTCTAAAACCATACTGGCTATCTGTAAGGAGGTTGTGTTTTTCAGTGAAATCATCCAGTCTCTTAGTGAAGATTTTTTCAAGTATTTTGGAGAATTGTGAGAGTAAAGAGACTGGCCTGTAATTTATGAAGCGATGACTGTCTCCTGTTTTGTATAGAGGTATTACTTTTGCTATTTTCATTTTGTCTGGAAATGTACCAGTTTGAAATGACAGGTTACAGATGTGGGTGAGTGGCTTAAGCAATTCCCTCAATTACTTTTTTCACTATTGTCATGTCAATTTCATTCCAGTCCGTTGATTTTTTGTTCTTAAATTTACTCACAGTCTCGATAATTTCCTTTTCAGTAACTGCACCCAAAAAGATAGTGTTTGGATTTCTATTCTCTATTTCATTCACAGAACCACTGTGTGTGTGGTTTGTTTCTGGTGTCACTATTGATTTTGCTAATTCAGGACCAACGTTTACAAAAAATTTATTGAAACCACTGACCACATCTTCCATATTATTAATCAAACTGCCATTTTCAATGAAATATTCTGGATAATTTGCATTCTTTGGACGATTACTAATAATCCCATTGAGTACTTGCCATATTCCTCTTATGTTATTTTTGTTATCCTCTCGTATTCTGTTGTAATATTCTTTCTTACAGGTCCTCATTATAGTAGTAAGCTTATTTTTATATCTTTTATATTTGATCTCAGCTTCCACTGTTCTGCATTTAATGAATTGTTTATATAATGTATTCTTCTTTTTACATGCATTTATTAACCCCTTGGTGACCCAAGGAATATTTTTTTTTTGTTGTCTGTCACTGTATTGTTTTATAGGACAGTATTTATTGTACAATGATTGAAATATTTGTAAAAAATTATCATATGCTCTATTTATGTCATTTTCATCATAAACTATCTTCCAATCTTGTATTAATAATTCCTTTGTCAGTAAATACATTGATTCTTCGGTTCTTATAAGATAAGATAAGATAAGATAAGCCTTTATTAGTCCCACAATGGGGAAATTCCAGGATTGCAACAGCACAGGGATAGCAACACTCAGAGCAACAATCAGAAGGCAAGAAAAAACAACATCTAGTAAACATATGTCCATATTACTATAAATGTATATATATATGTATATATATTGGGCTGCACGGTGGCGCAGTGGTTAGCACTGCGGCAGCACAGTTTACCCTCAGCTGGGGGATCGCGGGGATCGTGGGTTCGATCCCTGCCCCCGGCCAACAGTGATCTGTGTGGAGTTTGCATGTTCTCCCCGTGTTGCGTGGGTTTACTCCGGGATTTCTCCGGTTTCCTCCCACATGCCAAAAACATGCAGGTTAGGGATACGGGGCGCTTGTGCACGCAACGACCAGCAGCTGGTGGCTTGTCATCAGACTGCAAAACAAATCTACCTACGGGTACAAAATAAGTACAAAAAAAAAAAAATAGACACACAGTGCAGAGCATTATGGTTGGTTGGTGAATGTGCAGCAGAAAGTCTAAGCTCTCTCTCCGCGGATGCGGCGGGCCAGCTGGAAGTCTTTGGGCATGATGGTGACCCCTTAGCGAAGAAGAGACCACCAGGTGGGCCTCGCTGGTCTCCTGCAGAGCCATGACGGCGAAGCTCAGGAAACGCAGGACGGTCTTGAAGTCCTGAGCGATCTCCCTCACCAGGCGCTGGACGGGCAGCTTACGGATGAGCAGCTCCGTGGATTTCTGGCAGCGACGGATCTCTCTCAGAGCCACGGGCCTGTGACGGCGAGGCCTCTTCACTCTGCCGTTGGCCGGAGCGCCTCTCCGAGCAGCCCTGGTGGCTAGCTGTCTCCTGGGGGGCTTCTTCCTCCAGTAGATTTTACGGGCGGTCTGCTTGGTTCTTGCCATCGCTCTTTATTATTCTGTCTTATATTTCTTGCACGCCGCCTAAACTCCAGCCCGGCACCCGCGTCATTTTCGCTACAGCTCCCGGTATGTCGAGTTTCCCATTAGCACCGGGCAGTGGCCAAGTGCTAGCTAGCACTAGCTCCTCCCCGCTGTAGCGTCTCCCGCTGCAAACCGTGACTCCGTCCGCCGACCCGGGAGACCCCCGGGGCGATCCGTGCGTCCGTGATATATATACAGAGTGAAAGGTGTAGAAAGAAGAAGGAAGATAAAAAAAAAAGGCTGTTGCAACAGGCAGCCTACTCGTGTGGCGCCACCGGTCCGGCGGAACCGGAACCGGATTCTTCAGATTATTAACAGGATTATTCTTTTATATTTAATATTTTTGGTATACTTTTTCTTCCTATAATCACATTGATAGACAAAAAAAATCGGCAGGTGGTCACTGATATCATTCAATAAAAGCCCACTCCTGATATTATTTTCCATAATGTTTGTGAATATGTTATCTATTAGTGTGGCACTGTGTGACGTGATTCTGCTAGGTCCGGTAATTATTGGATGTAAGCCCATGCTGTATATTGTGTTGATAAATTCTTCTGTCAAACTATGTTGTTTTGAGCTCATCAGATCTATATTGAAATCCCCACAGATGAACATAACTGCATGACAGAGTCTTAAAACATTTTATTGGTTGTAAAGAACTGAAAATGGTCATTTATTGAATTTGCAGCATTAGGAAGTCATAGTTACTGAAATCAAAAGCTATTTCAATCAAAAACATCTTAACAAGCCAAGTTACATGTTAACATAGGACCCCGTCTTTGATAAAACCTTTACAATTCTTGCATCCATTGAACTTGTGAGTTTTTGGAAAGTTTCTGCTTGAATTTATTTGCAAGATGTCAGACACAATAGCCTCCCACAGCTGCTGTTTTGATGTGAATTGTCTCCCACCCTTATAGATCTTTTGCTCGAGGATGCTCCAAAGGTTCTAAAAAAGGGTTGAGATCAGGGGAGGATGGGGGCCACACCATGAGTTTGTCTCCTTTTATGCCCATAGTAGCCAATGATACAGAGGTATTCTTTGCAGCATGAGATGGTGCATTGCCATGCATGAAGATAACTTTGCTACGGAAGGCACGGTTCTTCTTTTTGTACTATGGAAGAAAGTGGTCAGTCAGAAACTCTATATACCTCACCGAGGTCATTTTCACACCTTCAGGGACCCTAAAGGGGCCTACCAGCTCTCTCCTCATGATTCTGGCTCAAAGCATAACTCTGCCACCTCCTTGCTGAAGTCACAGCCTTATTGGGACATGGTGGCCATCCACCAACCATCCACTACTCCATCCATCTGGACCATCAAAGGTTGCACGGCACTCACCAGTAAACAAGACTGTTTGAAAATTAGTCTTCATGTATTTTATGGGCCCACTGCAACCGTTTTTGCTTGTGAGCATTGGTTAGGGGTCGCCTAATAGTAGATTTATGCACAACTGAAAGTCTCTGGAGGATCCTACACCTTGCAATTTGTGGGACTCCAGAGGAAACAGCAGCTTCAAATACCTGTTTGCTGCTTTGTAATGGCATTTTAGCAGCTGCTGTCTTAATCCGATGAATTTGTCTGGCATAAACCTTCCTCATTATGCCTTTATCTGCATGAACCCATTTGTGCTCTGAATCAGGCACAAATTTGTCACAGTACGATGATCATGCTTAAGTTTTCGTGAAAGATCTAATGTTTTCATACCTTGTCCAAGGCATTGCACTAGTTGACACTTTCAGCAGCAGAGAGATCCTTTTTCTTTCCCATATTGCTTGAAACCTGTGGCATGCTTAATAATGTGGAACATCCTTCTTAAGTAGTTTTCCTTTAATTGGGCTCACCTGGCAAAGTAATTATGACAGCTGTCTGAGATTGATATCAGTGATCCAAAGAGCCCTGAGACACAATATCATTCATGAGATTAATTGAAAACAAAAAAAAATAATGTTGATGGCACTAAAATCCTATTTGCATCATAATTTGGAACATGGTGTAGTCTATATGACTGGTAATAAAAGCAGGCATCAAGACCTCCGTGCTGGCAAGACAGAGAAAAAGGTGGACTCTGGCTATATTCCTAAAATGGTAAAATCCGATTTTTGTTACATTTTTAATGTGTGAGATAAAATCAAAGTCAGAGTCTAGAAGAACGCCCAGGTTTTTGACACAATGTGTAGGTTTTAGACCTAGCAATTTGGGTTAAAGTTTCTCTCTCTTGTCTTCAGGACTGATGATTAAAACTTCTGTTTTGTCCTGGTTGAGCTGTAGGAAGTTCTCTGCCATCCATGACTTTATATCTAAAATACAGTTCAAAAGGGCATTAATTGGTTTTGTGTCATCAGGAGACGTGGTGATGTACAGCTGTGTATCATCAACATAGCTATGAAAATTGATGCCACGTCTCCTGATAACATCCACAAGTGGTAACATATAAAGATTAAAAAGTATTGGCCCTAAATTGAACCTTGAGGCACCCCACATTTGGTTTTGTGGATTGCCGAAGAACATGTATCCATTCTTACAAAATAGCGGCGATCTGTGAGATAGGAATGAAACCATTCAAGAACAGTACCTGAGAGGCCCACCAGGTGTTTGAGTCTGCCTAATAAAATGTTGTTATCTACTGTATCAAAGGCAGTGCTGAGACCCAGCAGCACCAGGACTGACAGTTTGTGGGAGTTCATGTTACACCTGATATCATTAATGATTTTTAAACGGGCTGTCTCAGTACTGTGGTTTGTCCTAAAACCAGACTGAAATTTTTCAAAAATGTTGTGGCCAATAATGAAATTGTTTAACTGGACAAACACAATTTTTTTCTAAAACTTTACTTAAAAACGGTAAGTTGGATACTGAGAAAATCAGGATCTAAATTACTCTTCCTCAAAAGGGGCTTCACCACAGCCGTTTTAAAGGCAGTGGGGAAAACACCAGTCCAAAGAGAGCAATTTACAATGTTTAAAATCTCGTGTTGGAAGAATCCATAAAATGTTTTAAAAAGTGATGTGGGAATTGGATCTAAAAGGCAGGAGGTCAAGTTTACCTAGGAGAAAACTCTCCCAACCATCTTAGCATCAACCAGGGCAGAACAGTCCAGTGTTTCCGCAGCTAAAGGTGAGTCCAAGATTCCATTAAAAGCAGTCATCTGGTCAGATAAAATGTTGGATATAATAAAATCAACATTGTACCTGAAGTGGTCTGGAAAACTCTGACAGAGAGTTGTATGGCAGGTTTGTGTGTTTATTAAAATCTGGGTTGATTAACTGATCAGTCGTTGCAAAAAGGACTTTGGTTATTGTTAAGGGTTGAGATTATGTTGGCAAAATACTCTTTTCTCAATGTTTTGACTGCATTATTGTATATTCTTAATTTATTCTGTAATATTTGGTAATTGATATTTAATTTGTTTTTCCTCCATTTCCTCTCAGCCATCCTGCATTCTCTTTTCAGTTTTTGGATTTGTTTGTTTCTCCATGGAGGCTTTGGTTAATTCCTAACTGCCCTTGAGATTATTGGGGCAACTTTGTCAGTGGTTGACCTTAATTTACTGTTAAAATTATCAACAATAAAATCACAGAATGCAGATATAATGACTGGGGGAGTGTTGTGCAAGGGTTTAATCAAATCAGCAGCCACTTCAGGTGTCAGATGGCGCTTCCTCACAGTTTGCACCGAGGTCTCCTGTTGCATAAAACCAGTGATGTTAACAAACACACAGTAATGGCCAGATCCAGCCAAGTCAACAACAGAGGACACACTCGTGGGCAGGCCATGGCTAATGACAAGATCCAGAGTGCGTCCCCTGTTGTGACTCGGCTGCATGACATGTTGAGGAAAATTCATGGACATGAGTAGGTCATTAAAATCTTGAATGAATGAATTTATTTCGGATAGTACAGTACAGGTTAAAAGAAACTGTATAATATAACAACAAGGTCAAATTAGACAAAGACTCCTTCTTCTATACAATTCCACGTGAGTTATCCGAAATGGGTGATGGCTGAAGCCGCAGCTTATATTGCCCACCCATATTCCATCCAAGAATTCAAAAGAGAAAAAAGAGAAAACAAGACAAGAGCAATTACAATTTAAAACAAAGCTAAGACAAAATGTGACTGAGAGAAAAAAAAAGAAAACTAAGCTAAGTTAAGCGGTTACTATTCAAAACAAATCTAAGACAAAATGTCACAGAGAAAAAAAAACAAAAAACAAAAACAAAAAACAAAAAACAAAAAACAAAAAAAAAAAACTAAGCTACAACACAATACAGGCTGGATATGTCAATCCTTATGTGAGTTTACATGTCGTCTTGTAAATATGTTTGGAGTATTTCTTCCTTTAGTTTTTGTTTAAATTGTCCAAGCGTTGTACATGATTTTAATTCAGGTCCAAAATCGTTCCATAATCTGACTCCTTGCACTGAAATACAGTGTTGCTTGGTGGTTGTTCTCACTGTAGGCTTTTGAAATATACATGTTCCTCTGAAGTGATATCGTTTCTCCCTTGTTTGGAACAACTTTTGGATATTTGCGGGCAGTGATAAATTCTTCACTTTGAACATTATTATTGCGGTTTTAAAGTCAACCAGATCTTTCAACTTGAGAGTTTTTTGTTTGAGAAAAAGTGGGTTTGTTGGTTCCCTGTAAGCTGCTTTGTTTATTATTCTAATAGCTCTCTTTTGAAGCATAAAGAGTGGATATATGTTTGTTTTATATGTATTTCCCCATACTTCATTACAATATGTCATGTATGGGAGTATTAACGAATGATACAAGGTGTATAGTGTGGGTTGATTCAGCAAATATTTCACTCTGTGTAATATTGCAATTGATTTGGATACTTTACCTTTAATATAATTAATATGTGACTTCCAACACAGTTTGTTATCAATTATTACTCCAAGGAATTTAGTTTCAGATACCCTTTCAATCTCTACACCATTTACATTGAGTTTGGGTACTGGGTTGTTGTGATGGTTGTTAAAGACTATAAATTTTGTCTTACTTAAATTGAGCGTTAATTTGTTTGAATCAAACCACAGTTTAAGCTTTCCTAATTCCTTTCCGAGTGTATCCAGAAGTTGTTCCAAATTGTTTCCACTGCATAGCAGATTAGTGTCATCGGCAAACAATATTAAGTCCATTTTTTTCTGAAACTTTACATATATCGTTTATATACATATTGAATAATAATGGTCCCAAAACTGAACCCTGTGGGACTCCACAGGTGACCTTCAGCAACTCTGAGTTTTTGTTGCTAACACATACATACTGATATCTATTCTTTAAGTAACTACTTAACCAGGATAGTGCTACCCCTCTAATACCATAATTTTGTAGTTTCTTTAATAATAAATTATGATCTACTGTATCAAATGCTTTTTTAAGATCTAGGAATACTCCAACTGAATACTCTTTATTTTCAATGGCTGTTGATATTTTTTCTGTAAATTCCATTAGGGCATATGCAGTTGTCCTCTTGTGTCTGAACCCATATTGCTGCTCACATAATAAATCATTCTTCAGTATGAAGTTGTCAATTCTCTCATAGAATATTTTTTCAAGTATCTTGGAAAATTGCGGTAATAGTGAAATTGGTCTATAGTTTGAGAGTTCCCCTCTGTCGCCCGTCTTGTATATCGGAATTACTTTAGCTATTTTCATTGCATTGGGAAATATACCTGATTGGAGAGACAGGTTACAGATATACCGTACGTCAGTGGTTTTACTATGCATTCGATAACAGTTTTGACTAGTAGCATGTCAATACCATCACAGTCAGTAGATGTTTTACTTTTGAACGATTTAACAATCGTTAAATTAAATCGTTTAATTAAATTAACGATTAAATTAAATCGTTAAATTTAATCGTTTAAATCATTAAATTCTGACATATGGTTGCTCTGCTTATCAGTGTGTAGATTAAAATCACTGGAAATGAGAATAAAATTATATGAGGAGTGGATTATTGATAAAAAAACTCAGAGAACTCATTAATAAAAACAGGGCAGCATTTGGGTGGTCTGTAAACTGTGACACATAAAATTGCGGGGCTGCTAAAGACAAAAGCGTGGTGCTCAAATGCGGTATATTGGTCGGGTAAGATTTGCTTTACTGCAAGTGAGGATGAAAAAATAGAAACAGTACCCCCACCCTTCCTGCCCTTTCTTATGGAAAAAACTGAACTAAAATTTGGTGGGGAGGCCTCAGTGAGAACTGCTCGTGCATTTAGCAGTTGTCAACATAATCAACATAATGACAATGTTTTATCGGGCTTTTATTGAATCTGTTTTATCCTTTTCTTTAGTGTCATGGTTTGGTCAGATAAAACTGAAACAGAGGAAATCCTTGGATCAGGTAGTTAGATGGTCCAGTCGTTTGCTTGGTGAGTCACAGCTGAGCCTGACATCCCTGTACACCAGACAAGTACAGAGGATGGCTACCTCCATTTTAAATGATGACTCCCACCCTTTGCACTGCAACTTTCAGCTTCTTCCCTCAAGACGGAGGTTTGCTGTCCCAAAAAGTAGAACCCAGCGCTACAAAAACAGCTTTGTTCCTGCTGCTGTCAAAGAGTTGAACAAGCTGTAACAATATATTGCACATAATTTAGGTACCTATTTATTAACTCCATTTTATATTTACTTATTTTTGTAGGATGTTACTTGGGTTCTAAATATTTTATTGGGTTTTAGACCTTTGAGTTTTTAACCTCTTTGACTAGTTTTTAAATTTTAATATGACCCTTCTCTCTTACCTCTGGTTTTTCTCTCATCTCTTTGTCTTTTTATACCCTGATTGATGGAGCCTTGAGTATTTTTATCATGTTTATAGTCAGCTTCATGTGTGCCTGTGTTTGTGTCTATGTTGAATGTAATTTGTGGCTTGTAAATATGGATGTCACCAGACTGCAAAACAAATCTACCTACGGGTACAAATAAAGTAACCTGAACCTGAACCTGCATCTGTGCCAAGTCATGTCTCCGTTAAAAATGAACAGTCCATCTTATTGTCTAAAATCAGGTCAGTGATGATAAAAGTCTTCTTGGCAAGTTACCGTATATTTAAAAGACCCATATTTAGGGTAGGTGGTGAGTTATTTATGGATGGGTAGCTTGTTTTCTGTGGATTATTGTTAGGAGACTGATCCACATAAAGTAGGCAGCGTGGGTTGTGAGTTCTCATGAACTAAATGTTTTATGGATGGAGGTCTGTCCATGATCAGTGTCCTAATGGAGAAAGTGGGAAGTGAAAGAATTTCCAGACAAGATGATGGAGGCTGACAAAAAGGGGACTGGTGCTGGATAGTGGTCTTCCTGAAGATCAGAGATGTGAGTGGATCTGGGGGGAGGGGTCGTGGGATGTAAACAGTCAATTGTATGTTGTGGTTTGAATGATATGCATCAAGTTTGCTGCTAAAAGCATATCATTCATATATATGTATGTCATGAGATTTATAGAGGGTGTGTCGGCCCCAAAACAAGTTAAAACTGTCAATAAAACTAACGTTGCTGCTGCAGGTGGACTTGAGCCAAGTTGAGAGGGCAAGAACACGACTAAAATGGTCTGATCGACGGCGCAATGTGGGAATGGGGCCAGAAATAAAAACAGACTTTCCGCTGCTTGACACGATATCAAAAAGTTTCCAGAAGTCATTTTTAGTAATTTCATACTGTCTGCGGGTGGTGTCGTTAGTTCCTACGTGAATAATAATCCGTGTGATGGTGGGAGGTTGTGACTGCAGCAGATCCGGGAGCTTTTCTTACAAGTCGGGGACAGTAGCTCCTGGGAAACAGTGAGTGATAGAGTTAAAATACCTGATGTGCCTTGTGATGGAGTCACCAATGACCATCGTGGTTGGAGGAAAAAGCTGGCAGGATGTTAATAGCTGCAGGATCTCTCGGCGAGAGTCAATGCAGTGAGGTGGCAGCAGAGTGGGGGTCCCATCATTAGGAAAGGTAGGGCGCCTTACCTCACCAGCCGATGAGCAGGGCAGTGAAGCTGCACCAGAACTGGAAGAGGGATTCCCAGACTGCTTTGTGCAGTGTGGCCTCCTGGAGTGCCAGTGAACAGCCTCCTTCAGGATCATACATCAGGCACAGGGGCCGGAGCCGCCAACGCTCGGCTGGGGCAGCGCCAGCCACCCCACTGCTGTCAGCCCTCAGTGGAGGAAAGGCCGCCGGACCTTCCAGTGAAGGGATGGGTGCAACGTCAGCGGGAGCTGCGTGTTGAGCGGAGCCCGGATGAGCTGGAACCGGTGAAGCAGGAGCATTGGTGGAAGGTGGATTATCAGCTGTTACCAGAGCCTCATAGCAGTTGGAGATGGACAGAGGAAGGCTGGTGGTAGATGCGTCTGAGACCCTTTTTTTGCCCCAGACCACCACTTCAGACCAGGCCATCTGATTAAAGGAAATGAAAACATGCAAGCCACAGAGGAGAGGGGATTCAGACAAAATGTATTTGGTATTGTGAATGCCTGCATGCATTGGGAGATAGGAGAGTTTGTAGGGCCAACATGTCCTCATTTCATGCAGATAATTTAGTTCATTGGATCACAACTGTACATGTTATAGACCAGGTCTTACATGGGTGGGCCTGTGATTTTTTCAGCATACAGTGCATCCCAAAGTATTCACAGTGCTTCACTTTTTCCACATTTTGTTACGTTGCAGCCTTATTCCAAAATGGAATAAACTCATTTTTTCCTGAAATCCTACACACAATACCCCATAATGGGGTACTCTGAAGTACCAGGGATCACCAGCATTCTTCTCATCCACACTGGAGCGTGCGCACCTGTTCCTCTCTCCATGATGGTGACCTCAAGGGCCGAAGGGAGTGAGCGGCGCGGGGACCGAGACGCACCAGGATCAGCGAGACAAGCACTGCGCAGAAACAGCCTGAAAGGGGAAGATCGGCGCGGTCTGCGTAATTGAATCAAGCTCCCCGACCCTGACTCACCTCCCGACAGTGGCGTTTCGGCGCACAGAAGCCTCGTGCGCACACCGCATGATTACGAGGACAGTGCAACATACACCTATGTGGTCACTGAGCCAGAGCTCGCGCCACGCACCAGAGACAAACCGGCTCCAACGACTTATACATCGTCCTCAGCCACTGCACATTCCCGGGGAACATGGCTGATTGCCATTCTTGGATACTTTAGGCTTCGTGCATCACACCTAAAGCAGCTGGGCCACCTCGCCCACAGGACATATATTTGTTTCTCAGCCGCTGCGCATCAATGGGAAAATAGCCAATTACTTTCCCCGGAAACTTTAGGACTGCCCCCACACCTAAAGCAAGATCGCCAGTTTCCCTGACACAGCTTAAGTTTTTTTCACAACCGCTACGCATCCTTGGGGAATTGAGCCGATAGCCTTCCCCACATCCTTGCGGGACCGGGCCCGCACGAGGAGTCAGAGACTTAATTTTTTCACAGCTGCTGTGGATCACTGGCGGGTTAACCGGAAAAGTTCCTCACCCGAGGCTGCTGTGCACGCAATTTTTGAGCGGCCCAGACACTTTTAACGTCCCAGGCCGGCACTCCAATGTTTCCCCCCACCTCCCCTTTGTCCTCCACATCATTCTGCCCGCACCTCCGTCCCAGAAACCTGCCATTTGCTGGCTTTCTTCAGTCAGCACGACGTGCACCGGACCCCGTGCGCACACAAACCATGGCTGTTCAACGTGTTGGAACTTGGAGCGGAGCAGAAAGTGCTTTTCACCCCTTCCCCTTTCCTCCCACGGACTGACATGCCCTCCGACACTCCTCACCTGCAGGACAGTTTCGACCGGAGTGGCAAACCCCCACTGCAGCCGCCAGGGGTGCTGACTTGAGCCCAAATGACTGGAGGGTCACAGCCCCTTCTGGGTGTTCGGGGGGGGGGCGCTATGTGGTGACACTAGACACTACGGGTGGACATCCTCTCACACCCAAAAGCAGTGAAGAGGGGCAGAACTACAGACTGAAGGGGGTACCCCCCCAGAAGGGTAACTAGACAGACAACGAGGTGCCTTCGCCCCCTGCTGCTCCCAGCTACAGCATTATGGGCAGGGGGGTGAATGTATTGTGTTGCATGTAACGTGTTATGATAATCTCACCACACATTGCCTTTGCATGTAACATATGTTATGGTAATCGAGCCACACATTGCCTTTGTCAAACCCCATGCAATATGCGCCAGCCCCAGTCTCTACGCAAGGTCAATAAAGTTATATAAAGAGAATGCAGAGAGACTGGGGAGGCTCGTTTACAGAGACTCGGCCCCAGCAGCCATGCTGGGGCACACAGGCTGTACATTTATGTTAGAGGGTCCAATAAAGAATCTGTGTCAACCTACGCTCGTGCCTCAACTCCACATCTTTCCCTTTTACCCTCTACAATGGTATTGGCCTGGTGATGAGTGGTGCCTGGTTTCCTCTAAACATGATGCCTGGCATTCATGCCAAACAGTTCAATCTTTGTCTCATCAGACCAGAGAATTTTGTTTCTCATGGTCTGTGAGTCCTTCAGGTGCCTTTTGGCCAACTTCAGGTGGGCTGCCATGCACCTTTTATTAAGGAATGGCTTCCATCTGGCCACTCTTACCATATAGGCCTGATTGGTGGATTGCTGCACAGATGGTTATCCTTCTGGAAGGTTCTCCTCTCTCCACAGAGGAACAGTGGAGCTCTGACAGAGTGGCCATTGGGTTCTTGGTCACCTCCCTGACTAAGGCCCTTCTCCCCCAACTGCTCACTTTAGACAGTCGGACAGTTCTAGGAAGAGTCCTGGTGGCTCCGAACTTCTTCCATTTACACATGATGGAGGCCACTGTGCTCATTGGGACCTTCAAAGCAGCAGAAATTTTTCTGTACCCTTCCCCAGATTTGTGCCTCAAGACAGTCCTGTCTCAGAGGTCTACAGACTCCTTTGACTTCATGCTTGGTTTGTGCTCTGACATGCACTGTCAACTGTGGGACCTTATATAGACTGGTATATGCCTTTCCAAATCATGTCCAATCAACTGAATTTACCACAGGTGGACTCCAAATGAGCCGTAGAAACATCTCAAGGTTGATTAGTGGAAACAGGATGCACCTGAGCTCATCTTTGAGCTTCATGGCAAAGGCTGTGAATACTTATGTACATGTGATTTCTGAGTTTTTATTTTTAATAAATTTGCAAAAATCTAAAAAAAAAAAAAAACGTTTTTCGTGTTGTCATTATGAGGTATTGTGTGTAGAATTTTGGGGAAAAAATGAATTTAATCCATTTTGGAGTAAGGCTGTAACATAAAATGTGAAAAAAGTGAAGTGCTGTGAATACTTTCCAGATGCACTGCATGCTCCAATCCAAACCCACAGAACAATGACACCTTAAGGTGATTTCCACTTTTGAAAGGGCTTTAAAATCCTCAGAAGGATGTTGAAGGATGGTAGTTGCTTCAAGTGGTGCTCACTCATGCGGTAGGCACAAATTTGCTTTGTAATATTTGCAGTTTTGCAACACCAAACAAACAAAAAAAGCTAAATTTGATTCAGTTAGTGGATTATGGTGTTAGTTATTATACTTGGTATTCATGTTGGTCACACCTTGTGTTCTCCATCATGCTCAGTACACTCACTGCAACAACAGTATGGGATGTGCATGTGTGTGCAGTGGTTAGGTGTAGAGCTTAGCTGTAAGAGTTCTCAACCAATCCATATTTCCACAGCCACACCTCCTTCATTTTGCCCATCTGTAGTTCCTTCTGCCGCAACATTCTAAACTAAGCTCCATTTTTCAACTTTCTCCACTTAATCACTGAATTTAACTAATTGCACAGAGGTGATCGTCTGAGGTGATTAACGCTAGAACGAGAGCTGAAATGGCAATGGCTAATGAGGCACACTGGGACTAAGAGGGTAGGGCTCTGTGGATGCTTCAACAACAACTTCAGTAAACAACAAGCTGACTCATCCAGTGACACAACGACACAGAGAACCCTTACCAGCCTTTTTAGCTGCCCTCATCACATTTACACACAGAGAGGGAAGTGTTGTGCACAAGCAAACAATAATCTGTAAACACATGCTCAAATGAAAGAATCCAGTATTTAAGACAAAAAAAAAAAAGGCATCGGCAAGTGTAGAGTGAGAAGTTGCAGCTGTCATACGGATGTATTAAATAAATCAGCAGTTTCCTTTCCCCCTCTGGTGAAACCTCTATGCCTCTTCTCCTTTTTTTACTTCATTTCATGACAAAAGGAATGACTTTTGGGACTGTGCTGACAGAAATTTCACACCACAAGAGGAAGGGTCTCTAAATGACTCTGGCAGATGTTCATCACCTGGGATTCAAACTCGTCTGGTAAACACTCACTGGTTTTTGTGTTAACCTGTCTTCACCCCTCAAAAGACCAAATACCATGGAATCATTGTCATACTGCTTATGCTGATACAGAAGCAGTAACTTAATAGTACTATTTTGACCTACAGCTGCTCCACACATCTCTGCCTTGCTGAATGCTAATCTGAAAGAGGACAAGCTCACATCTTACAGCCCATGCATGCACAAATGACAATGAGGTCACTTTAATTAAACAAAACATTGGTTTTACGGCAAGCCACTAAAGAGGGGAGAGTGTGTTTCTGTGTTCAGTGCAATATGACTGGTGTGTGTTGACAAACACCTGAAGGTATCCAAATAACACTATTGATCTGCACATGGGCTTGGAACAGATTTATACTTTGATTTCCAAGAGTAAACACAGTGTGTTTGGATAGGGATATAAACCAAAATCTAGTCTGTTGACTCCATTTGTCATATATATTCTCTGTTCGATAAGTCAATAAAGTGTGACAGCAGCTAGGGAGGATCTTGAAGGTGGATGAGTTATGAATTAATGCATTTCTGTCAGCTGGATGGAGATACTGAGGCATGGAGAAGAATGGTCTAACAAAAGTGAGTTTAATTATATTATGACTGTGGGGAGACTTGAATAACGAAACCGAATTGTCTTTCATTTCAGTTTATTCAAGAAATCATTCCACTGTCTGCTCTTATTCTTGAGCAGCGAACAAAGAGAGTGAACACACCAAAGTTCTCTCATTTAAACCTTCTCACATCAAACCATTTCCCTCGCGGGGGAAATCACACATCTATATCAAAGTCTCTTTATTCACATTCATTAGCCTTTTATTTACATAACTCCCCCTTCTCTCTTCCCGAGCCTCAGTGGTCAGGAAGTCTTCTGTCCCCTGTCCTCCGCAGGGGGTCCAGGCTCTGTGGCTCCGCACCGCAGGGGGCTGGCTCTCCTTCATCGTGGTTAAATCACATATGCAGTGTCCAACATATACATGTCTCACAACACAGCCATATAACCCCCCCCCAAACGATGAAGAACAGACTAATTCCCAAAATTTAATAGCACCTTACTCACTACTGAATAATCAACACCAACATTCAGTCTGTGCGCCGCTTGGGCTTCAGCCGTCTGCCGAATCTGCTGTGCGTTGGCCCCGCCTTGCCTGCGGTGCTGTTCTGCTTCGGGTCTGTTGACTGAGGAAGAGAGTGGTTAATTGCCCTCTGCGGGGGCCTGCCTCGTCGAGGCGCCACCGCGACCGGTACAGACACGTCCTTCATGACAAAAGCAGGTTTTAGTCTGTCAATACTGACTGTCTCTTTTCTGTCCCCAAAATCTAGCACAAATTGCTTATCACCTGCCTCCAGCACTCGAAATGGCCCTTCGTAAGGTGGTTTGAGCGTTGCCTTAAGGGCTTCGCGCCTGACAAAAACGAAATCGGCATTTTTCAAAGCCTTGGGGACGAAAACTCGTGGAAAAGCGTGATGAACCGGACCCGGGAGCGTGTCTGCCCCCGTGCCAACTAACGGTCCCAGAGCAGAGAGAGGTGGGGGCTCTGGGTGCTCTGGTAAAAACTCGCCCGGCAGCCTCAGAGTTTGTGCGAATACCAGCTCCGCTGGGGAGGCGTCTAAGTCCTCTTTAGGCGCAGAACGCAACCCTAATAAAACCCATGGGAGTTTATTTACCCAATCTGCATCCGTGAGCGACGCTCTGAGTGCTGCCTTCAAAGACCTATGAAAACGCTCGCATAAACCATTAGCCTGAGGGTGGTAAGCCGTAGTGCGGTGAATTTTGGCTCCTAAGCCGTTGGCCATCGCTGACCACAGCTCAGAGATGAATTGCGGTCCTCTATCGGACGTAATGTCCGACGGAACCCCGAAGCGCGCCACCCAAGCCGTTAAAAAAACGCGAGCCACCTCCGCGGCCGTGGTCATCGCAAGTGGGACCACTTCCGGCCAACGTGTGGTGCGGTCCACCATTGTCAAAAGATACGTGAACCCCTGTGATGCCGGTAGGGGGCCCACAAGGTCGACGTGCACATGGTCGAACCTTCTGGCCGGAATGCGGAACGGTTCTAACGGGGCTCTTGTGTGCCTGTGAATTTTGGCCCGTTGACAGGAAATGCAGGTTTTTGCCCATTCCTTCATGTGCTTGCGCAGGCACGGCCAAACAAACTTTTCCGCCACTAGTTTCACCGACGCGCGCACCCCCGGGTGCGCCAGTGAGTGGACCGAGTCAAAAACACGGCGGCGCCACGTGGCCGGAACCACCGGACGCGGGCGCCCCGTCGACATGTCGCAGATCAGGGGGGGCATACCGGTTTGTAAACACTTGCTCTCCAGCCTCAACCCTGTTGGTCCAGACTGGAGCGCGCGCACGTCTGCGTCCGCCCCCTGGTCCGCTGCCATGGCTGCGTAATCTATACCCACGTGCACCGGGGCTGCGCGCGCTACTGTGCCGCTCCCTTGCGGCGCGGTCACGGTGGCCCGTTCTGCCTCTGCGCGTGTCGGGGTCGTGAACGCGCGTGAGAGACAATCCGCTACTACATTGAATTTGCCCGCGACGTGCCTAATGTCAGTGGTAAATTCCGAGATTGCGGCCAGCTGCCTCTGCTGCCTGCCGGACCACGGATCTGAAATTTTGGCCATGGCGTATGTGAGCGGCTTGTGGTCCACATAAGCGGTGAAGCACCGTCCTTCCAGCCAGAACTGGAAATGACGAATAGCCAAATGCAGCGCCAACAGTTCTCTGTCAAACGCGCTGTATTTTCGCTCAGCCGCGCTTAAAGATTTGCTAAAGAAAGCCAAAGGCTGCCAAACTCCGGCTACCTGTTGCTCAATAACGGCCCCTATGGCTAAATCTGAAGCGTCTGTCGTCAGCGCGATACGTGCTGCAGGGTCTGGGTGGGCCAGGAGCGCAGCGTCAGCCAAGGCTTTTTTAACCTCTGTGAACGCGCGCTCCCGCTCCGGGGACCATTCGACCGCCTGGGTCGGCTTTTGTTTTTTGAGCGCGGCATATAACGGTTGCATGATTTGAGCTGCGTGGGGCAGGAACCGGTTATAAAAATTCACCATCCCCAAGAATTCCTGTAGTGATTTGACCGTTTGTGGACGGGGAAAATCCGCTACCGCGCGTACTTTCTCTGGTAACGGAACCGCTCCCTCCGGGGAGACGCGGTGACCCAAAAAATCAATCCGCTCAACGCCGAACTGGCACTTGGCTGGGTTAACTATTAAGCCGTGCTCTCCCAGCCTCCTAAAAACTGCTGTGAGGTGCGTTTCGTGTTCGTCCTCTGAAGTACTCGCGACCAAAATGTCGTCGAGGTACACAAACACGAAAGGGAGATCGCGTAACACGGCATCCATCATCCGCTGAAATGTTTGCGCCGCCCCTTTGAGACCAAACGGCATGCGTAAAAATTCGAAAAGTCCGAACGGGGTTATTACCGCTGTTTTAGGAATGTCCTCCGGTTGGACCGGGACTTGGTGATAGCCGCGAACTAGATCAATCTTTGAAAAAATGCGCGCCCCCGCCAGGTGCACCGAAAAATCCTGAATGTGCGGGATGGGATAACGATCGTGTGCCGTAGCGTTGTTTAGCCTGCGGTAATCCCCGCACGGTCTCCAGGAGCCATCGGCTTTCGGTACCATGTGCAGCGGCGAAGCCCACGGGCTCTTCGACCTACGAACGATGCCCAGCCTCTCCAGGCTGGCGAACTCCTCGCGCGCAATGGCGAGCTTAACTGCATCCAAGCGCCGAGCTTTTGCAAACACGGGAGGACCAGAAGTGGGGATGAAGTGTTTCACCCCGTGCTTCGCGACCGTCGCTGAAAAAGTGGGCACAGTGAGCGCTGGAAATTGGGTGAGGAGTGTGTGAAACTTACCACCTGCTGTAGCGACGTGGGTCTGTACTGGTGGCGGGGACACTCGAGCTGAACAGGGGAGAGAGTAAAAAGAGAGTGCATTTACCAGCCGTCTATTAGCAAGATCAACTAACAGATTGTGTGAACACAAAAAATCCGCGCCCAACATGTTGAAACTCACCGCCGCTACTACAAAAGTCCATTCATATGTGCGGCCATGTAAGCATAAAGGCAAGGTCCTTCTCCCGTAGGTGTTGATGTTCGAGCCATTTGCCGCTGTAGCTCCGTCACCGTGGGGTCCAGCCACCCGGTCCGCGTATGTTGGGGTGATGAAGCTCACTTGTGCTCCGGTGTCAATGAGGAACACTCGTCCGGAGCGCGCATCCGTGATGTAGAGCAGCTTGTTGCGTTCTCCGAGGGTCGAAGCTGCTAGCGACCCCCGGTCTTGCCGTTTCCCGAACTCCTGAAGATGCAGGGCGGCACACACCTGCGTGCCTTCTCTGCGAACCTCCGATGGTAAAAGCAGAGATCTTCTCCTCCGCTGTGTCGTGCCCGCGCCTCTGTCGCCGGGCTATTGGCTCCCCCTCGTCGCGGCCGTGTTGCCGCCATCGTCGGCCAGTCTGGTTCTGCCGCCTCTGGCTCCCCGCTGTCTCGGGTCGCTGCTGTGGTTGCTTGCCCGCCGCAGGCGTCCAGGATCCCGTCTGCCTCCTGGGCCAGCTCCCGGAACTCCTCCAGGGTGTGACACTTTTTGCCGGC
The DNA here is from genome assembly GCA_020510985.1 of Pholidichthys leucotaenia. Lineage (NCBI taxonomy): Eukaryota > Metazoa > Chordata > Actinopteri > Cichliformes > Pholidichthyidae > Pholidichthys > Pholidichthys leucotaenia. The sequence continues at coordinate 59,132,194 of CM035838.1, read as the reverse complement.
CAGCGTGCTTCTCGCATGCGCCGGGAGGTTGGAGAGGAAGATGAACTGAAAAATGAAATCATCGTTGTCCAACCCTCTCAGCTGTATCATCTCCTCCATCAGGGCGCTCGGCCTGTGTCCACCTTGGTCTAGCAAAGACAGGATCCTCCTCGCCCTCACTTCAGCCGAGGGGGTGAAAAACTTGATGAGGGTGGATTTCAGCTTGCTGTACCTGTCGGTCGCGGGTGGCTGCTCCACCAAGCTTTGCACGCACCGAGCTGTGCTGTTGTCCAGTTTAGCGATGACATGGTGGAACTTAGTGTCATCCACCGTTACTCCTGCGAGCGCGAACTGCGACTCTGCTTGCAGAAACCACGACCGTGGGTTATCCTGCCAGAAATCAGGCAGCCTAACGGCCACTGCGCTCGCCAGCTCTGAGCGCTGTGAGTCCGGGACCCTGAGAATTTCTTCGTTCATTCTCAACGTCAGGGTCACCAATGTGGGGAGACTTGAATAACGAAACCGAATTGTCTTTCATTTCAGTTTATTCAAGAAATCATTCCACTGTCTGCTCTTATTCTTGAGCAGCGAACAAAGAGAGTGAACACACCAAAGTTCTCTCATTTAAACCTTCTCACATCAAACCATTTCCCTCGCGGGGGAAATCACACATCTATATCAAAGTCTCTTTATTCACATTCATTAGCCTTTTATTTACATAACTCCCCCTTCTCTCTTCCCGAGCCTCAGTGGTCAGGAAGTCTTCTGTCCCCTGTCCTCCGCAGGGGGTCCAGGCTCTGTGGCTCCGCACCGCAGGGGGCTGGCTCTCCTTCATCGTGGTTAAATCACATATGCAGTGTCCAACATATACATGTCTCACAACACAGCCATAATGACAATGTTTCTTTTTGCAAATGTAGCAAACTGCTTTTTATTCCTCAATTCCTGAACCTTATAGTTTTTAAGTAAAACTTCTTGTTTTTGACATAGGACCAACAAGGAGTGTGCACTAATAGCTATAGTGTAAGACAAATAAACAATATTCTGAATTGTGAATCATCTGGAAGCCCAATAGTAGAAAACAAAAAAAGAACTAGAAATCAGCACAATCAATCTACTTTTAAATAATTTAGGTAGGCCTTAAGTCATTTTCAGCAAGCTTCATGTAGGAAATTACATTTTAAAAGGGTCATTGATTGTTGATCTCTAAGGCTGCATTTAACTCCGCCCTCCCTCTTATGTCACTATTACTAATCTTAGCTGGGTCCTCTTGTCGGCCTCCGTAGGTCTATGATGACCATGGAAGAGAATCCTAAACGTCTACTCTGCTGGAACAGCACCGCCTGTGGCTGAACAGGCCGATGCGCGAATGGCAGTCCCTGTCACACAGGTCGCACTTGTGGGTGGTCTCTGTGCTGCTGGGTCTGTGGCGGTTCTTCCTGCGGGTCCTATTTTCATCTGCTGCAGCAGTCAGTCTCTCTTCACCCGCCTTGAGCTGTCTGGTCAGGGTGCCTCTCCGTTTGGAGCGGTCCGTTGCAAGGTCCTCCCAGCACTCTGCGTTGATCTCCAGGGCCTTCATGTCTCTCTTGCAGACGTCTCTAAAGCACACCTGTGGGCGGCCAACGTCTCTCCTGCCAGTCGCCAGTTCTCCGTAGAGGACGTCTTTGGGGATTCTGCCATCCTCCATACGGTGAACGTGGCCTAGCCAGCGGAGCCTGCACTGCCTGAGTAGAGTGAACATGGAGGGAAGGCCGGCGTGGGACAGAACTTCTGTGTTGGGCACTTTGTCCTGCCAGGATATGTCCAGGATGTGGCGAATGCAGCGCAAGTGGAAGGAGTTCAGTCTCTTTTCCTGCCGGGCGTATGTTGTCCACGTCTCACTCCCATAGAGCAGTGTGCTGATGACGCAGGCGTTGTACACTGCCATCTTCATCTTGACAGAGAGTTTTGGATTCTCCCACACTCGTGTGGTGAGGCGAGCGAGTGTGAAGGCTGATTTTCCAATCCTCTTGTCGATCTCTGTATCAAGGGAGAGGTTGTTGCTGATCGTGGACCCCAGGTACGTGAACTGATTCATGACCTCCAGCTCGTAGTCGTCGAGGGTGATGGTTGGTGGTGCTTCTGTGCCTTGCGCCAAGACGTTAGTCTTCTTCAGGCTGATGGTAAGCCCGAAGTCCTTGCATGCCTGGGAGAAGCGGTCCATCAGGGTCTGAAGCTCCTGCTGTGTGTGTGTTGTGACTGCAGCGTCGTCTGCGAACAGCATGTCTCTGATTAGAGCCTCGCGTACTTTGGTTCTGGCTTTCAGGTGGGCGAGGTTGAAAAGCCTGCCGTCAGATCTTGTGTGCAGGTAGATTCCCTCTGTTGCTGTGCTGAAGGCATGCCTCAGGAGCATAGCAAAGAAAATCCCAAAGAGGGTTGGCGCAAGTACACAGCCCTGTTTCACTCCACTGTGTATGTTGAATGGCTCTGAGACGTTGCCGTCGTGCTGCACTATCCCCTGCATGTTGGTGTGAAATGATTCGATGAGGCTTTGCAACTTTGGTGGGCATCCTATCTTTGGCAGGATCTTGAAAAGGCCCTCTCTGCTGACCAGATCGAACGCTTTGGTGAGGTCGATGAAGGCGACGTACAAGGGCATGTTCTGTTCTCTGCATTTCTCCTGGACTTGGCGGACGGAGAATATCAGGTTCAGGTTCAGGTTCAGGTTCAGGTTACTTTATTTGTACCCGTAGGTAGATTTGTTTTGCAGTCTGGTGACATCCATATTTACAAGCCACTAATTACATTCAACATAGACACAAACACAGGCACACATCTTACAAAATAGGTAAATATAAAATATGTACAATATAATTTTTATAGCTTGTTCAACTCTTTGACAGCAGCAGGGACAAAGCTGTTTTTGTAGCGCTGGGTTTTGCTTTTTGGGACAGCAAACCTCCGTCTGGAGGGAAGAAGCTGAAAGTTGCAGTGCAAAGGGTGGGAATCATCATTTAAAATCGAGTCGGCCATCCTCTGTACTTGTCTGGTGTACAGGGATGTCAGGCTCAGCTGTGACTCACCAAGCAAACGACTGGACCATCTAACTACCTGATCCAAGGATTTCCTCTGTTTCAGTTTTATCTGACCAAACCATGACATTAAAGAAAAGGATAAAACAGATTCAATAAAAGCCCGATAAAACATAGTCATTATGGTTCGGTCAATTTGGAAGCGTGCAAGTTTCCTCAAACAATGCAAATGTTGCTGACCCTTTTTGCACACCCTTTCACAGTTCACTTCAAAGTTTAATTTACTATCAATAATCATCCCAAGATATTTGTACGATTGTACACATTCGGTGGTCTGGCCTTTTAGTATGGTGACTTTGTGCCTGGGAGTTTTCCTCCTAAAGTCAATAATCATATCTTTAGTTTTTGTTGTATTCAGCTGCAGGTAGGAATCCTCACACCAGTGAACAAAGTCATCAACTACTGGGCCTTGGCCACTCTCACCATCCTGGAGGAGACTGACAATGACTGAGTCATCAGCATACTTTATAATGTGTCTGTTGTCATGTCTGCTCCGACACATGTTTGTGTACAGGATGAAGAGTAGTGGTGACAACACACACCCCTGAGGAGAGCCAGTAGAAGAGCACTTTAGGTCAGACAATGTGCCATTGACCCTTACTCTTTGCGTCCTGTTGGTTAAGAAATCCAGAATCCAACCCATCAGATTATTGCTCAAATCAAATTGTTGCAGGAGCCTTTCAACTAAAATATGTGGTTGGATTGTATTAAAGGCAGAAGAAAAGTCCACAAATAAAAGCCTGGCGTGTGTCCCATTAAAATCCAGATGTTTAAAAAGCATGTTAAACAGAGTGACAGTGGTGTCCTCCACTCCTCTGTGAGGCCTATAGGCAAACTGCAGAGGATCCAATGCATGTTCAGTCTGCCTTTGGACCTCACATCTGACCAGTTTTTCAAAAATTTTCATTAAAATTGAAGTCAAAGCAACTGGTCTAAAGTCATTTACCGTTTTAGGACAGCTGGATTTTGGAACGGGAACAACCACGGCATCTTTCCAGATCTTAGGCACATGTTGTGTCTGTAAGGACTTATTGAAAATGTAATGAAATATAGGACTCAGTTCATTTGCACAGGACCTTACCAAGCGCTCACATATATTATCAGGGCCCTGACTTTTGTTCACTTTTACAGCGCAGAACTCCCTTTTAACATCCTGCATCTCAATATTAAAGTGCTGATTGTCTTTGAGTTTCTGTTTCAAATCTTGGATTTCTGTGCTAAAATCAAAGGAGTCAAAACGACCGTAAAAACAATTAAGAGCATTAGCCAGCTCTGTGTCTGAACTAAAACCATCTAAAAACACACGATTACTGCGCTCTGTGCTCTGAAGGCCTGCAATAGTTTTCATACTGGCCCAGGCTGAACCAAGTTTATTTGCTGCCATCTTGCTTTCCAACTCTGATTTATAATTCTGCTTTGCTCTTAAAATTTCGGCCTTCAGCTCCTTAGTGGCAACCTGTAGCTCAGAAACAGACCCCTGTTTAAAGGCAAGTGCTTTCCTCTGTAAGCAGGATTTAACTGATTTAGTAACCCATGGTTTGTTGTTGGGGTATATTTTGACACGTTTACGTGGAACAATCTTATTTTGACAGTAAGCCATGTATGAGCATGTGAGCTCAGCCAGAGAGTCCAAATCATCCCCGCAGGGCATTATGAACATCTTCCAGTCTGTACAGTCAAAGCATTCCTGGAGGCTGTGCTCTGAATCTTCTGTCCACACATCAATGTCTCTCGTCTCCACCTTGCCTCTTCTGAGAGCAGTTTTATATGTGGACAGCAAATGAACACAGTTGTGATCTGATGATCCTAAAGGAGGAAGGGGGAGTGATTTATAGGCCCTCTCTATGGATCCATAGCACAGGTCCAATGTCTTTTTCCGCCTGGTTGGGCAGGAGACATACTGATGAAAGTTTGTAAGTGTCTTCTTTAAAGAAACATGGTTAAAATCCCCAAGAATGAAGTTTGGCGCCTCTGGAGAAATTGACTGCAGCCGCTGCACCACATCAGAGATGGTGCTGGAGGCGGAGTCAGCGTCTGCCCTCGGATGAATGTACACAGTTGTGATAAAAAGTTGGGGAAACTCACGAGACAAGTAAAAGGGGCGTAGTGACACAGACAGCAGCTCTACATCGGGTGTACAGATGCGCTCTCTGACCGTGACAGATGTGCAGTACTGCTTATTAATGTATAAACATACTCCGCCCCCCTGACGCTTCCCCGTTACCTCTTCCTGCCGATCCGAGCGCAGCGGGGCTCCAAAGCCGTCAATCCACAGGTCTGCATCTCAATCATGCGCAGTAAGCCAAGATTCAGTGAAAGCCATGACGCAGCAGTTCTTAAAATCCTTCTGGTAACGTACATTGCCTTGAATTTCATCCACCTTGTTTCTCACAGACTGTTCATTTCCAAAAATTATCGAAGGAAGAGGAATGTTACCAAACTGACGTCTCCTAAGGCGCAATTTCACACCTCCACGTCTTCCACGCTTCCTTCTGCCGCTCCTCTTTTCACCACTGTGTCCGTCTCTCAAAATAAAGTCCGGCAGTTGCAGTTTGGGCTCAATCAGAGACGCTGCATCAGCTGTGTTTAAGCGTAGCAACACGTCCCTGGAATATTGTATTCTGCCCGCTATTCTGCTCGCCATGGAGCCGAACGCGTTTACCTCAGAGACAAAGAGCCACAGCACAGATAGCAGCAGTGCGAGAGAGGAGAGGAAATCCATGTTGCAGATACCAGGGAGCTCTTTGCCATATATTCCACAAACGCTCCAGGGCAGAAACGACACAGAGGATTTTCTAAAAACGTAAAAAAGTACAAAAAACACACACACGCACACACGCACTATATCACCAGCTGCTGGTCGCTGCGTGCGCATGCGCCCAAAAAACATGTCTACCGTCATCATGTCTACCGTCGATCGCTCAGCGCGGAAGCCACACTGAGACTCGGGGTAGACACATTTGGCAAGCTTCTGTAGACGAACGAGAACAACTCATGCGTAGACTTTGCCAACAACGCTGAGGAGGGAGATGCCCCAGTAGTTGTTGCAGTCGCTTCTCTCCCCTTTGTTTTTGTAGAGGGTGATGATCTTGGCGTCCCTCATGTACTGTGGCACGGCACCTTCCTTCCAGCACTGGCAGAGGACGTCATGCAATGGCAGCAGTAGGGCGGTCTTGCAGTGCTTGATCAGGTCGGGGGGGGGGGGGTATGCCGTCGTTGCCGGGTGCCTTGCCAACGGCCAAGCCATCAATGGCCTTGCTGAGTTCGTCAATGGTTGGCTCGGCGTCAAGTTCGTTCATGGATGGCAGGCAGTCGATGGCATCAAGGGCTGACGGTGTCATGGTGTTCTGTCTGGAGTAGAGGTCGGAGTAGTGTTCCACCCATCTCTCCATCTGCTTGTTCTTTTCTGTGATCATCTCCCCAGTGGAGGATTTGAGGGGGGCCGTCTTGCTCTGAGCCGGACCAAGTGCTTTCTTGATGCCATCGTACATACCACGGATGTTCCCTGTTATGGCAGCAGTTTGAATGTCTTGACTGAGCTGAGTCCAGTACTCGTTGGCACAGCGCCGAGCAGTCTGCTGAACTTTGCTTCTCGCAGCCCTGAGAATCTGGAGATTCTTCTCGTTTGGGTACTTCTTGTACTCAGCAAGTGCTGAGAGCTTGGCTTCAATGACGGGGGTCATCTCGGTCAACTTGGCATCAAACCAGTCCTGTGACTTCGAGGTCTTCCTCCCAAAGGTAGCCAAGGCTGTGCGGTGGATGGTGTTTCGCAGCTCTTCCCACTTCTGCTTTGCAGATTCTCCTTCTTGTGGTACACCAAGTTCCGTCTCAAAGGTGGAGGCAAACTGCTCAACAAGTTCTGGTTGGGCCATCTTGCTGGTGTCAATCCGTGCCTTTCCAGGCTGTCTAGCACGATGGAATTTCTTCAGCTTCAGCTTGACCTTGCAACACACCAATGAATGGTCTGTGTCACAATCTGCACTCTGGAACGAACAGGTGATTAGCACGTTCTTTAGTGAGGTGCGCCTGGTCAGGATCAAGTCCAGCTGGTGCCAGTGCTTTGAGCGTGGATGTCGCCAGGAAACCTTGTGTTGGGGCTTGGTCTTGAAGAACGAGTTTGTGATGCACAGATCGTGATATGTGCAGAACTCGAGCAGCCGCTGTCCGTTGTCGTTCATTCTGCTCACGCCAAATGGTCCAAGACAGGAGGGCCAGGAGTCGTGGTCAGCACCCACTCTGGCATTGAAGTCTCCGAGGAGAATGAGTTGTTCAGAGTTGGAGATGATCCTGACAGTTGTTGCGAGATTCTCGTAGAACTCGTCTTTTACCTCTGGTGTGGCTGTCAGTGTTGGGGCATACACACTGACGAGGGTGAATGGGCCTTGAGTGGTGTTCAGGGGGAGGGTGAGGAGTCATGCAGAGCCATTGCTGCCCGGTTCCACCATCTTCAGCAAGGTGTTCTTCACTGCGAAGCCCACTCCATGTTCCCTGTGTTCGTCACTGCCCTTTCCCTGCCAGTAGAACGTGTAGTCCTTCTCTCTCAGTGTGCCTGCGTCAGCCAACCGTGTTTCCTGGAGAGTGGCGATATCCACTTCCAGTCTCTTCAGCTCATTATTGATGATGGCAGTCTTCCTGGTGTCGTTGATGTCCTTGAGGTTAGCAGCGAGTCCTGTCATCATAGTGCGGACGTTCCAAGTTCCCAGTTTTAGAGTTGGTCTCTTTTGTTTTTTTGTCTTGCCTGGTGCGAAGGTTCTCAGCCTGCTGTTCGGACTTTTCCTCATCCCCATGCACCCAATGAGGAAAGCAAGCTGTGGCGGGACAGCACCTTATTGGCTGGGGGCTGCCCAGCTTGAGGCGGGCGGTAGCTGTCCAGTGAGATCCGATGATCCCTCCCACCGTCGGGAACAACCCCTGGCGCCGCCCTCTACACCAATTGAGTGGTGGCTTATAACCGGTAACTGTCATTCCCCGTGTTTTGTCTACGTCAAAGGCGAAGCTGGAGTGTCTTCTCCAGTGATCCGGTGTTCTACCTTCCAGCATTGGGCGTTGGTAGGATTCAAGCCTGGGCAGGAAGATATGGAGGACAAGATGTTGCCCATGCAGCATGTCCCCCCTCTCCACGTCACTGATGAATCCAAAGGAACAGCAGGGCTGCTACAGTTTGGCACCAGCGCCGTCGCAGGAGCTGCCAGAACGATGTTGAGCACAACAGAGAACTGCCTTAGGGACTCCGACTCCAGATTTTTCCTCAGGGTTGACTCCCGAAGCCTTTCCTGTGACCGGGTGTGCCGCAAGGCAGCGGAGGTTTGAAATCAGGGTTTACCTTCCCCTAGATGGGGTACCTTCCCAGGTTGATGAGCCACCATTTACCCGAAGCATCTGGTTTTAAGGCGCCAGAGATCCACCCTCGCCCCTTCTCCTATTAGTAAAAGCAGTTCCGCTGGGCTTAGAGACTAAACCACACGGGCAGGCTAGGAGGTGGACTTAGTTGTCAGAGGCTTTTCGAGACACGCCATAAGGAGCATTTTATGAGCACTGGGAGCTTAACCCCAGTGCCGCTCCTGGCTATGATAACCTTGGAACCTGGTTAGCTCTAGCTGGGTAGATCTAGCTGGTTGGATCTAGCTGGGTAGATCCTAGATATTAGCTCGGACCCAACTAACATACATTTGTCTTAAAGAATACATGAAATAAAGCATCACTGGTGGATGAGTGTGTGGGGTTTCAGTCGTCGACAGGATACTCCGGGTCCATGGAGTATAATAAACACAAATATTCATGAATGAGCCAAGTCTAGTGCCTAAACTGCAGGCTTCAGCTAGCCACCTTGGTTGTGCTAACAGTTCAATGTTGCATCTTGGCAAAAAAATATAACAAAACAAGTCAGATTGATGTCGTTTCTATATTATCAACTGTGAATTAATGAACCAGGCGGAAACAGTGATGTCTGTTACCATGTCTGAAATCTAAAGAAAATAACAATATAAATTTAAATCTCCTGCTACTGCTGTTAGCTCTTAAGCTAATGCCTTTGGCTCCTCGCCCATCTATAGTGGATGTAAAAAGTCTACACACCCCTTTTCAAATGCCAGGTTTTTCTGATGTAAAAAAATGAGACCAAGATAGATCATTTCAAAACTTTTCTCCCCATTGATGTGACCTATAACCCGTACAACCCAATTGAAAAACAAACTGAAATCTTTTAAGGGGGAAAAAACAAAACAAAACTTAGAATAATCTGGTTGCATAAATATACACACCCTGTTATAACTGGGGATGTGGCTGTGTTCAGAGTTAACCAATCGCATTCAAACTCATGTTAAATGGAAGTCAGCACACACCTGCCACCATTTAAAGTGCCTCTGATTAACCCCAAATAAAGTTCAGCTGTTCTAGTAGGCTTTTCCTGACATTTTTGTAGTCACATCTGACAGCACAAGCCATGGTCCACAGAGAGCTTCAAAAGCATCAGAAGGATCTCATTGTTCAAAGGTATCAGTCAGAAGAAGGGTACAAAGGCATTTCCAAGTCATTAAATATACCATGGAACGGAGTGAAGATGGTCATCATCAAGTGGAGAAAATAAGGCACAATAGTGATATTACCAAGAGCTGGACGTCCCTCCAAAATTGATAAAAAGACAAGAAGAAAACAGGTCAGGGAGGGTGCCTAGAGGCCGACAGCAACATTGAAGAAGCTGCAAGAATTTCTGGCAAGTACTGGCTGTTTAGTACATGTGACAACAATCTCCTGTCTTCTTCATATGTCTGGGCTATGGGGTAGGATGGCAAGATGGAAGCCTTATCTTATGAAGAAAAACATTAAGCCCTGCTACATTTTACAAAAACACATTTGAAATCTCCCAAACACATGTGGGAAAATGTGTTATGGTCCAATGAAACCAAGGTTGAACTTTTTGGCCATAATTTCAGAAGGTATATTTGGTGCAAACACAACACTGCTCATCACCAAAAGAACACCGTACCTACAGTGAAGCATGGAGCGGGCAGCATCATAGCTTTGGGGCTGTTTTTCTTCAGCTGGAACTGGGGTCTTAGTCAAGGTGGGGGGAATTATGAACAGTTCCAAATACCAGTCAGTGTTGGCACAAAACCTTCACGCTTCTGTTAGAAAGCTGAAGATAAAGAGGAACTTCATCTTTCAGCACAACAATGACCCAAAGCACATATCCAAATCAACAAAAGAATGGCTTCACCAGAAGAAGATTAAGTTTTTGGAATGGCCCAGCCAGAGTCCAGACCTGAATCCGATCAACCATCTGTGGGGGTGATCTGAAGAGGGATGTTCACAGGAGATGCCCTCACAATCTGACAGATTTGGAGCGTTTTTGCAAAGAAGAGTGGACAACTATTGTCACATCAAGATGTGCCATGCTGATAGACTCCTACCCAAAAAGACTGAGTGCTGTAATAAAAGCCAAAGGTGCTGCAACAAACTAGTTGGATTAGTTAATTTAAGAGTGGATTAATTAGTTTAAGGGTGTGCATTTTTATGCAACCATGTTATTGTAAGTTTTTTTTATTTTTTTTTTTTAATTTTTCCCCTTAAAAGATTCCAGTTTGTTTTTCAATTGGGTTGTACAGGTTATAGGTCACATTAATGGTGGAAAAAAAGTTTTGAAATGATTTATCTTGGTCTAAGTTTTTGCATCACAAAAACCTGCCATTTGAACAGGGGTTTGTAGACTTTTTATATCCACTGTACATGACTGACAGTCAGGCTGGCTAATAATAGAGCAGTGGGCAGTATTGTAACGTGCTGCTCGACATGGCCACGTCCCACCAGGAGATTCGAACTCACGCCTCCCGCTCCGGAGTCCCGCACCCTACCTGTGTCGCCAATAGGGTCAACCCACTTGGCAAGCCAAGTAGGGTGCTCATATTGAGTTCGCTACACTACTCCCCTCTGGTTCTTGACATCGTCCCGATGTCAGCGCCCCATTACTGCTTTGGACAGGAGATCCCACTTCTGACACCAGTGTAACGTGCTGCTCGACATGGCGACGTCCCACCGGGAGATTCGAACTCACGCCTCCCGCTCCGGAGTCCCGCACCCTACCTGTGTCGCCAATAGGGTCAACCCGCTTGGCAAGCCAAGTAGGGTGCTCATATTGAGTTCGCTACACTACTCCCCTCTGGTTCTCGACATCGTCCCGATGTCAGCGCCCCATTACTGCTTTGGACAGGAGATCCCACTTCTGACACCAGTGTAACGTGCTGCTCGACATGGCGACGTCCCACCGGGAGATTCGAACTCACGCCTCCCGCTCCGGAGTCCCGCACCCTACCTGTGTCGCCAATAGGGTCAACCCACTTGGCAAGCCAAGTAGGGTGCTCATATTGAGTTCGCTACACTACTCCCCTCTGGTTCTTGACATCGTCCCGATGTCAGCGCCCCATTACTGCTTTGGACAGGAGATCCCACTTCTGACACCAGTGTAACGTGCTGCTCGACATGGCGACGTCCCACCGGGAGATTCGAACTCACGCCTCCCGCTCCGGAGTCCCGCACCCTACCTGTGTCGCCAATAGGGTCAACCCACTTGGCAAGCCAAGTAGGGTGCTCATATTGAGTTCGCTACACTACTCCCCTCTGGTTCTTGACATCGTCCCGATGTCAGCGCCCCATTACTGCTTTGGACAGGAGATCCCACTTCTGACACCAGTGTAACGTGCTGCTCGACATGGCGACGTCCCACCGGGAGATTCGAACTCACGCCTCCCGCTCCGGAGTCCCGCACCCTACCTGTGTCGCCAATAGGGTCAACCCGCTTGGCAAGCCAAGTAGGGTGCTCATATTGAGTTCGCTACACTACAGGTAGGGTGCGGGACTCCGGAGCGGGAGGCGTGAGTTCGAATCTCCCGGTGGGACGTCGCCATGTCGAGCAGCACGTTACAGTATCAAGGCTGGTGATTTTTACTTTTTAATCACGTTTCTCATTTGTTGACATACAGGAACCCTCTGAAATTACTTTGAGAGAAAAACTATAGAAAGGCTGTGTTTTTTTCAGAGAAGTGTTATTATTTTTTTGATAATCACGTGACCAGTAGATGCATTTTACAAGGTTAAAACCTACAAAAACACACTATTTCAGTCAGTGCCCCCTTTAAGCACTTCCTTCGATTATTTCGTCTTTGAAAAGTGAAAAGTTAATGAAACAACTGACTGCAGCAATTGAACGGATTCTTGTTGACACATGTATATATCAAACACGTTATCCAAATTGGTTTTGTTTCACTTTCCTTTCTGCTATTTATCAATTTCAGAGAGCACTTCAGCATTTATACACCAGACATGAATGTTTAGAATCTCAAGACTTTTTGTTGAGAACATGAAATGATCACTGTCTTTCTGCTGGTAAAATAAGCTGTCATAAAGAAGGAAACGTCGCCCAGAGTCATGGGCTTCATAACACGGGTCTCTTTGCTCAATTCATAACTGAATGCCACACAGTCTCAGCCAATTGTTTCCAGAGAGATTATACAGATATGACAGCCCATTGCAGCTGTTTATTACTTTACATCAAATCTAATCTTTCTGAGAGAGAGAGAGTGAGTAACAGAGAGAGAGAGGGGGAGAGAGAGAGAGAGAGAGAGGTATCCTAGATTAATATACTGACAACCCGTCGTCCTGATTCTTCCATCCTCATGAATATGGATACACAAAACCACCAGGAGAGCACACACAGATATCTTTAATGAACATTACAACAATAATAAGAGAGAAGCTACTTAGATCACATAATTCTCCAGAGTCTCATCATAAATAACAGCTTACATGTAGCTTTGATAAAGAACCGTGTAGATGTGAGGGATGGAGCGCACACATTAACTCATGATTAGGATTTTTTTTTCCTGCTAAAGCTCATGAAATCCACCTCCTTACAAATCTTTTTTTTTTTTTTTTTTTTTTTTGGTGTGCTAGTGCCACCTGCACAAGTATTTCCATGTGTGGGGAAAAATAAAAAGCTGGTGCAATCATATTCCCAGAATATATCATTGACTCCCATTACACCCATAAAGCCCTCTGCGCCATTACACCACAGGGCAAATTAGTCACAATGAAGATGAATGGGACTGGAGGAGCACAATAACATAGCGTTCTGCATGTAGAATATCTATGAATTATTAACAGAGCTACTCATCAGAACCATTGCAGCAAGATGCAGATGATTGCATTTGAAGATACAAAAGCTTGGATATCTGACAAATATCTTTATGGTGAATCCTTGTTTCTGTACACATGGCTAGCCAAGCATGAAGGTAGAACCCAACACATGGGATAGCGGTAGTGGCCCCATATGCCAACATACATACACACTTTTCCCACCTAAATACAGAGCCATACGTTACCCATGGCTTGACAAGAGACCATTAGTTACAGTTTCTCATCTAGATTTCAGATGGTGAATCCCTTGAGGATATTCTCTACTGCACAGAAAAATGATGCCAAACAAATGTCTTAACAAAAATAATTTAATTTAAAATTGCTAACTGTAAGAATGCCCAATTCAAATGCACCAAAATAACACCACAGGTACTGTATTTGTTCAGTGTGTGGCCACACATATGTGACCTACTTTGTGACTGATGTAAGGCCTCACATTTTAGATAAGAACAAAGACAGAGCTTCCTTGGAGATAACAGGAAGCTGTGAAGGTGTTAGCTTTGGTATGCAGAGCCCGAGACTGTGGGGGTGATTTTAGAGGATTAAAGAGGAGATGCATTGTTACTGGCGATTATAATGCAGTGTGACTTGTGATGCAATGTGTCTTGTGAACTGTGAGAGTCCTGGTATTTAAGGACGAGAGTTTCCTGTGATGTTCTCTTTCTTCTTTGAGATGTTGGCGAATGTGAATAAAGCTGACTTGAGAGAAATCTGTCTCATCATTTGCACATTCCCACAAGTGAAACCTAAGACTTAAAGGCCTGTACTACAGTGACACAGTGCATAATCAGTTGCCAGATGTCCAGGGTGCATTTATAAGTATTTCCAAGTTCATTTTGCTATTACAACAGTGCAAAAATGAATTTTCCACCATGTGCAAAGTGCAAAGAGGCTGTCCGAATGCTCTTAATTATTCAGAGGTGTGTTTGGGGCATAATGTGAAATAAACCAATTTCTGTCTTTGCTCTCATTCCCTTTAATACTAATATGACAGTGGTTAAATGGGAGGACAAATCCATTTTGCGCGGAGGACAATGCAGGCTCATTCACAAAGTGAAAATGCATTTAAGAATGAGCTTTTAATAAGCTTTTTAACCTCACCCACAGCCTTGCTCGCATGGGGGAGACTTTATCATATTTAGGCACTGATGAGAGCTGCAGGCTACAATGTTGTATTGTTGCCGCTGGCCCATGTCATCATTGTAAATGAGAACTTGTTCTCAATTGACTTACCTAGTTAAAGAAAGGTTAGATAAAAATAAAATAATTCAGAGGTTATGCCAGTCTTTCTCTTTGTCCATGATCTTGACAGAGTTGTAAAATTTCCTTCAGTTTTATTATCCTTCATCCAAACTTCTCTTTTAAACAATGAAAGAGGAGCCACTCCATTAATCTCCTCTGCTGAATGCAAAATTGTTGTGTTGTAACTCAAAACAACTGTTGGGATATTTTCATTTGGAATTATTCTGTAAAAAGAATGGCAGAGAATAAGTTAAAAAAAATTGTAAAAACTGTCATCATTAGATAATGATGACTGTTTTGCACACACCTGCTGGCTCATTTGCGGGGCAACGGTGACAGCTTTATTCCTGGTATTGAGCAGGCTACTCCGGTAGTTAAATTAAAAAGAGGACTGAATCATAAAGCCATGCACCATTTTTTTTTCCTTTGTGCAGTGTCTTTAACTAGTTCATATGTCCTCATTTAACAGAAAACAATGGCTAAGTATGTGTTTTACATTAATCAGGATGCATGAGCACAAACGGACACAAGATATGATATTGTGACATGATTGTAATGTTCTCCTGGAACATGTAATGACGAGGCGCACACACCGGGTGTCAGTTAGGACTTTTTACTTGTCACTTCAAGTGCAACTAACAACTAACCACATAGTGGCACATGTACAGTACATCTCCTTTCATAGTCAGGTCATGGCCGGGGTCATACTGCCCTCTAGTGGTGACTCCATATGAACTTCACATATCAATACATCTCCCTTTTTTTTTCAAGTAAGGTCATGTCCAACTATAAACTTTTTCTCAAATTTCTATATACAAAATAAACTCCATTTCTATTTACATTTTTTTTTCAACCTTGTACACTGAATCACAAGTTCAATTTTTTCTCTGTTTACAATTCAACATCAACACATTTTTTCCTCTGTTTACAATTCAATATCAACACATTTTTTTTTTTTTTTTTTCCCCATTCATCTCAGTACTCCTTACATTTCCTCAATCAATCTTTTCGGTTTCACAATTTGCCTTTGTGATCTTCTGATTTGTGTCACCTCAGTCTGTTCGTTAGTGTCTGTCTCTATGTTCTGGTTCTCAGCCATTTCTAATTGTTCGGTTTGGCTGGGTATTAGCATGTCGCTTATTTCACTGTCTGTGACTCTCATTTTTGTCTGAGGCACTTTCAGTAAGTGACGTCGGTTTCGCCTCATTGTTTTCCCATGCTCTGTGATGACTTCATATGATCTGGGAGTTGTTTCCTTGACCACTTTTGCCAGCGGTCCCCATTCTCCATCACATCTCACTCGCACTATGTCCTCATGTGCAAGTGGTCTCAGAGGTCGTGCTGTTCTGTTGTACAGTTCAGTTTGCCTCTCATCACGCCTCACATCTCTCTTTTCCATCACCTGAGATGCTGATGGAAGTCGCGTTCTGAGTTTTCTGTTCATGAGCATTTCTGCTGGGGACAGTCCATTCTCCAGTGGTGATGCTCGGTAATTCAGGATCGCCAGATGTGGGTCTTCTGCATTGTCTGCAGCCTTTTTCAGTATGCGCTTCACTATTTGCACCCCTTTCTCTGCTAACCCATTTGACTGTGGGTACAGAGGGCTTGAGGTCACGTGCTTGAACCCATATGTGTCTGCAAAGTCTTTGAAGCACTGACTCGTGAATTGTGGTCCGTTATCACTCACAACAGTCATTGGAATTCCATGGCGTGCGAACATTGTCTTTGTATGTGCAATCACCTTTTCTGCTGTTGTGTCACTCAACCCTGCAAACTCTGGGTAGGTGGAATGATAGTCCATGACTAACAGATAGTCCTTGCCCTTAAGCTGAAATAGATCCATGCCCACTTTTCTCCATGGCCCTTGAGGCTTCTCATGGGGCCTCATAGGCTCCTTTGGCTGTTGATACCTGTGGCGCTGGCAAATGTCACAGCGCTGCACATATGCCTCAATGTCCTTGTGCATGCTGGGCCAATACAAAACATCACGTGCACGTCTTTTGCACTTTTCAATACCCAAATGCCCCTCATGCACTAATTTAACCATTTCTGATCTCATGGAGGTAGGTATGACTATCCTTGTACCTTTTAACAGAACCCCATCTAACACAGACAGTTCACCTTTAAAGTGTTGGTAAGGCTTGTCAATCATAACCTGTCCTGGCTGATGTATCTGTTCCATTACTCTTTTTAGTTTCTCATCCTTTTGTGTTTCTTTCACTATCTTCGTCCATTTTGCATCTGACACTGGCATGTGTGCCTTAATAGAGTCTACATGTATTTGCACAGCTTCCTCTGTTGTGCTGCTGGTGTTGCTCAAGCTAGCCCTACTCAGCGCATCGGCTACAATTAGTTGCTTGCCTGGTGTAAACTCAAATTTCAAGTCATATTTCTGTAATCTTAACATTAGACGCTGGATGCGCGGTGGTGCGTCACCCAGTGGCTTCTGTGAGATCGCAATCAGTGGTTTGTGGTCTGTTTCTAGTATTACTGACCGTCCATACACATATTCATGAAACTTCTCACATCCAAACACTGCACCTAGAGTCTCTTTCTCTATTTGCGCGTAATTTTTTTCTGCGCTTGTCATGGTGCGCGATGCGTATGCGACTGGATACCACTCTGTGTCATGTTTTTGCAATAGCACAGCTCCTAGGCCGGCTTTGGACGCATCTGTGGACACTTTTAGCAGTTTGTCCTGATCATAGAATTTTAACACTGGCTCCTTTATTAGACTGCTTTTGAGCCACTCCCATTCTCTGGCATGCTCTGCCATCCACTGCCACATTGTATTGGTCTCTAACAAGCTTCTAAGAGCTATTGTGTTAGCTGATAAATTTGGGATAAATTTTCCCATGTAATTGACTAGTCCTAGGGCTCTTTGCAAGTCATTTTTGTCCTGCGGTACTGGCAGCTCTGCTATGGCCCGCACTTTTTCCGGATCTGGTTGCACGCCTGCCCCAGATAACTTCTCTCCCAGGTATGTAATCTCCTGTACCCCAAATTGGCACTTACTCTTATTCAGTTTCATACCTGACTTTTGCGCCTGTGTGAGAACTCTAGCCAACCTTTCGTCGTGCTCCTCTTTTGTTTTTCCCCAGACTACCACATCATCAAGAAAAACTCCCACCCCTTCTATTCCGTCAAACAATTGCTGCACAGTTCTATGGAAAATTTCAGGGGCTGAGCTAATCCCGAATGGCATTCGTAGAAAGCAATGCCTTCCGAATGGCGTATTAAATGTGCACAATTTAGCGCTTTCCTCGTCGAGCACTATTTGGTAAAACCCAGATTTGGCATCTAATTTTGTGAAGTAACTTGCTCCACTCATTGTGCTGGTTATGTCAGATTTTGTTGGTAGCCTGTAATGCTCCCGCTGTATTACTTTATTTAGATCTTTTGGATCTATGCACAATCTCAAATCTCCATTTGGCTTCTCCACTATAACTAGTGAGTTAACCCATTCAGTTGGTTCTTCTATTTTTCTGACCACTCCGTCTGCTATCAGTGAGTCTAGTGTTTCTCTCAGCCTCTTTTTAAGAGCTATTGGCACTTTTCTTGCTGGATGTATGACTGGCTCTGCATTCTCTTTCAGCCTAATTTTTTGTTTGCCTGGTAGGCGGCCTATTCCTTTGAACACCTCTTTGTATTCTTTCACCCAGTCAGTGTGTTTGTGCTTACTTGTTGTAGCCTCTGTATTTTCTCGTGCTGTCACCTTGTCTGTATCAATGACATTCACCCTCTTGATCAGACCTAGCTGATCGCATGTTTTTAAACCCAAAATTGCTTGTCTATTTCCAACAACAAGTACAAACAATGCATTCACTGTCTTATCTTTGTTTGACAGTGTAACCCTGCACATTCCTTTAGTGGGTATTGGCTTATCGTCATATGTTCTCAGATTAATCTTTTTATCTCTTATTTTCGGTTTGTTTTTCAGTCTTTTAAAATCTTTCATTGGCAGGATGTTTACCTGCGCACCTGTGTCGAGCTTCAGTGACATGTCCGTGCCATTCATCTCCAAGCACACTATCCATTCGTCAGCGCTCGTCTCTCCCTCGATGGCGTCCACGTAAAACTGATCCTCCTCGCTGTCGCTCTTTTTCTCCACGAGTTGCACCCTCCTCTTTGAGAAGCAGGTCTTTGCGAAGTGATTTTTTCCGCCACACTTGCGACATTCCTTCCCGAATGCTGGACACTGTTTCAGCGCGTGTTGCCTTCCACACCGCTCGCAGTTCCCGCGCGCGCGCTCTGGGTTTGCCTCCCTTTTTCTTGCCTGCAACGTTCCTTTCGGCTTCGCGCGCTGCACTGCACCGACCTCAGCAGTCTCTTTTTCCTTGCTGCTAAAAGTCTTTAATTGTGCCTTTGTACTCTCAGACGCTTGGCAAATCTGTGTCGCTTTCTCCAGCGTTAAGTTAGTCTCTTTCAATAATTGCATCCGCAATTTGTTGTCTTGGACCCCTATTACAATTTGGTCCCGTATCATTGACTCATTCAATGTTCCAAAGTTGCATGACTGACATTTCAACCGTAGGTCTGTGACATACAGCTCGATGGACTCTGACTCTTTCTGAAGTCTTTTTCTGAACACATACCTCTCGTACGTTTCATTCTTTCTCGGTGTGCAATAATCGTCAAATTTCTTCATCACGGCGTCGAAGTTGCCTTTTTCTTCTTCCGTGAAGATGAATGTGTTGAACACATTTAGCGCCGCTCGCCCTGCTACTGTTAGCAGTAATGCTATTTTCCTCTCCTCGTCACGGAGACCGATAGCAAGCGAATAAAGTTCAAAACTCTGTTTGAATGCTTTCCAGTTCTCGTTGACGTTACCGGTCAACTTTAACTCGTCCGGCTGTCGAAGAGCGTTCATCTTCGTCGTCGGTTCGTAGTTTTATCCTGGTATCATGTAATTTACTCCTGGTACCATGTAATGTTCTCCTGGAACATGTAATGATGAGGCGCACACACCGGGTGTCAGTTAGGACTTTTTACTTGTCACTTCAAGTGCAACTAACAACTAACCACATAGTGGCACATGTACAGTACATCTCCTTTTATAGTCAGGTCATGGCCGGGGTCATACTGCCCTCTAGTGGTGACTCCATATGAACTTCACATATCAATACAATGATGACTGACATGCATGACAGATTAATGGATAGAATACTTTGTCACAGGAGAAGTTTGTCATTTAAAATCTTAAGGCTGACAGTAGCCCATCACGCCTTCCTTGTGCACTGCATCCACAATGAAACACGTACATGCTCTCTGTTCCTTCATTAATTCCCCTAAAAAAATAATACATTAAAGTCTAGTCTATAGACTCCAATGGTAAGTCCACAATTGAAATGAGAATGTGGATGGAATAAAAAAACTATTAAGTGTATTATCATATGATAATTAAAATGACGGGTGATTATAAGTGTCATAACTCACTCCATCCTGTCAGCAGGAGCTGCACGATTTCAAAACACACCACTGAAATAGCATTAACAATGCACTTCTGACAACAGACCTCCCTTTTCATGATCAAAAGCACATTGTCATAAAATGCACCAAAATACTGATGCTCATGAGATTGTGCACTGCCACACCTATTTGAAATGAACCTCCTCCTCCTCCCAGTGCAAAGCCAGCACACTGTCTACTGGTAATTAAATGATGTGATGCAAAGTATAAAAAACGATACTCTGACAGAAATTAACAAACACACTCTCTCAAGGTGGGAAGCATGGCACAAAAACACACTGTTGATCTTCATAATAGGGCCCTAAATGTCCCCTGTTGTGTATTTTCCAAGGTTTATTTTAAGTTTTGAAATCCTCAAGGACATCGGTGTAATTTTAAAGACCAAAATTTATGTTGGTTGCTGCCTTTAACCGAAACCGTTGGTTCAACAACCTTAATACTAATAAGGCTCTAATCTGAATGAGTAAATGTTTTCTGAGCAGGCATTAAAGGTGCATTTGTTTTGATAAGTTAGAGAACTGATGTGGGACTTGTTGGTTTGTTGTCATGAACCTGGGTTTGGTGATTCCAAACCCAGTTCTGACACCGCATTTATTTTGGCCCAGATCACTATTTATTTTCCATCAGGCACTTCAGGGAGCCCTTTGGGTCCTTCGCTCCCCGTGTCTGCTAGGTTTACTCCGGGATTTCTCCAGTTTCCTCCCACATGCCAAAAACATGCACATTAGGTTAATTGGCATCAAACTGGGGATTCTAAATTGTCCTTAGGGTATGACTGTGAGAGTGAATGATTGTCTGTCTCTCTGTGTTGACCCTGCGATAGACTGGTGATCTGTCCAGGGTGTACCCTGCCTTTCGCCCAAAAGATGCTGGGATAGGCTCCAGCCCCCCCGCGACCCGAAAAGGATTAAGATAAGATAAGATAAGATAAGCCTTTATTAGTCCCACAACGGGGAAATTCCAGGATTGCAACAGCACAGGGATAGCAACACTCAGAGCAACAATCAGAAGGCAAGAAAAAAAACAAGCAAGCAAGAGCAGCTAATAAACATATGTACGTATTACTATAAAATATATATATATACACACACACACAGACACACAGTGCAGAGCATTGTAGCTGGATGGAATAAATATATGAATATATGAACACACAGTGCAGAGCATTGTAGCTAGATGGAATAAATATGTAAATATATAAACACCCACAGTACGGAGCATTGCAGCTAGGTGGAATAAATATGCAAGTATATAAACACACACAGTGCGGAGCAATGTAGCTAGATGGAATAATATGTAGATATATAAATATATAAACACCCACAGTACGGAGCATTGTAGCTAGATGGAATAAATATGCAAATATATAAACACACACAGTGCAGAGCATTGTTGCTAGATGGAATGAAACAGCATAACCGTCTACTTAGTTATCCTACATGGTATGATTATGTGCCCATACATATTCTCACCCTCCATAGCGACCGGTATGTTCCTAGTTGTATGCCGGAGAGGACCATTGTGTAAGTCTATTGCATCTTTTGCATTCAAAAAACTATTAGTTTGTTACATCTTTTTGCTATCTCTGCGAGCAGCCCTGCTTAGGTTGTACAGTCTGACAGCCGTTGGTAGGAAGGACCTACGAAACCTCTCGGTTGTGCACCTGGGATGATGTAGTCTGCTGCTAAATGAGCTCCTCAGTGCATTCAGTATGTCCTGCATAGGGTGGAACTCGGACTCCAGCAGAGATGACAGTTTAGCCACCGTCCTTCTCTCTCCTATCTCCTCCATCGGATCAAGGCGCTGCCCCAGGACAGAGCTAGCTTTCTTAATCAGTTTGTTCAGTCTCTTCCTATCGGCTGCAGTAATGCCACTGCCCCAGCAGACCACTCCAAAAGTGATGGCTGATGCCACCACCGTGTCATAGAATGACTTCAGCAGCGCCCCTTGTACACCAAAAGACCTGAGTCTCCTCAGCAGGAACAGCCTGCGCTGTCCCTTCTTGTAGAGTGCATCAGTATTGTGTGACCAGTCTAGTTTATTGTTCAGATGAATACCCAGGTACTTATAGGATGTCACCATCTCGATGTCTGTTCCCTGTATATTTACTGGTACTGTGAGGGGCTGCCCATGCCTGCGGCAGTCCACCACCAGCTCCTTAGTTTTCCTCGCGTTGATCTGGAGGCAGTTCCGATGGCACCAGTCCACGAAGTCCTGGATAAGCCCTCTGTACTCAGCTTCATCTCCATTGGAGATGAGGCCAACGATCGCAGAGTCATCAGAGAACTTCTGTAGATGGCAGTGTGTTGTGTTGTGTGAGAAGTCCGCAGTATAAAGAGTGAACAGGAAGGGAGCCAGCACCGTTCCCTGGGGGGCCCCCGTGCTACTGATGATCGTGTCGGACACACAGTCCCGGGTTCTCACAAACTGAGGCCGGTTCGTGAGGTAGTCCAGGATCCATGATGACAGGTGCTGGTCCGCCCCTGCGCGCAGCAGCTTGTCCTTCAGGATCATCGGTTGGATGGTGTTGAAAGCACTGGAGAAGTCAAAGAACATGATCCTCACCATATTCCCGGGCTTCTCCAGGTGGGACAGAGAACGGTGAAGGAGGAAGATCACCGCATCCTCCACCCCAATGCCATGCTGGTAGGCGAACTGGAGTGGATCCATCGCTGGTTCCACCAGGGGGCGGAGGTGAGCAAGGAGCAGTCTCTCCAGGGTCTTCATCAAGTGGGACGTCAAGGCCACCGGTCTGTAGCTGTTCAGGTCTTTGGGGTGGGAAGTTTTTGGTACAGGTACCACACAAGATGTTTTCCACAGCTGTGGTACCCTCCCCAGTTTCAGGCTCATGTTGAAGATATACGTCACAATCCCACACAGCTGGTCTGCACAGGACTTGAGGAGCTTTGCGCTGATGCCGTCCGGTCCCGGCGCCTTCCTCGCCTTGATCTTCCTCAGCTCCGTCCTCACCTGGGTCCTGGTCAGGGTCAGGATGGGGGGCTGTGTGTTGGGAGTGGGGGGGTGTTGGTAGAGTGGGGAGTGGGCAGCAGGACTTGATTTCTTTAGAGGCAGCAGTGGTTGTTGTGCAGTCAGGGGGGAGGGCGGTTGGTCAAATCTATTGAAAAACAGATTCAGGTTGTTCGCCCACTCCCTGCCCCCTGTGGCCTGGGGGGAGGTATTCTGGAGCCCCGAGATGGTTTTGAGGTTTCTCCAGACCCCGCTGATGTCGCTCTGTTGCAGCTTGTCCTCCATCTTCTTCCTGAAGCTGTCCTTGCCTTCTCTGATCTTTCTCCTCAGCTCCCTCTGTACGGACTTCAGCATCTCCCTGTTCCCCGACCTGAAGATCCTCTTCTTCTCTCTCAGAAGTGTTTTTATCTCAGGGTTGATCCAGGGTTTGTTGTTTGAGTGACGCCGTATGGTCTTGGTGGGAACGGATTTGTCCACACAGAAGCTGAGGTAGCCCGTGAAGGTGTGAATGAGGCCATCGATGTCCTCACCATGTGGATCGCAGAGCTGCTTCCAGGCGGTGGCTTCAAAACAGCCCTTTAGGGTGTCCATTGTCTCCTCAGACCATAACTCCACAGTGTGCATGGCCGGAGGTTGTCTGTGCACTAGGGGTTTGTACACCGGCCGGAGATGAACCAAGTTGTGATCCGATCTCCCGAGTGGGGGTAGTTGTGATGAGGTGTACGCCTCCTTAGTGTTTGCGTAGAATAAATCCAGTGTTTTATTGTCTCTAGTGTGGCATGTGACATACTGGGTGAACGTGGGTAGAATGGGAGACAGTGAAACATGGTTGAAATCGCCTGAGATGAGGAGAAGAGCATCTGGGTGTTCTGTCTGCAGCCTGCTGGTTACTGAATGGATGACGTCACGTGCTGTCCCAGCGTTCGCCGTCGGATTTGCATAAACAACAATGCAGATCACGTGTGAGTGTTCTCTCGGGAGATATGTAGGCCTCATGCTAACAGCTAGCAACTCAATGTCTTTGCTGCAGTGTCGTTGTTTAACAGTGATATGTCCCGGTCTGCACCAGTTGTTGTTAACATACATGATCACTCCACCGCCCCTAGCCTTGCCACTGTCTGGTGTTCGGTCAGCTCGTATCATGTGAAAACCCTCCAGCTCAATGTTAGCATCTGCTGCTAGTTCAGTTAGCCACGTCTCAGTAAACAAAAGGAGAGAGCACTCCCGGTATGTGCTATCATAACGGGAGATAGCCGCTAGCTCATCTAACTTTCCCAGTATCGACCGTACATTTCCCATGACAACAGATGGAAGGGAGCGGAAGAAGCGGAAGAAGATGCGGAAGAAGCGGAAGAAGATGGATGGATGAATAAACCAATGAAAACACCATTGAACACAATATGGGACCTTTAAGACAATGTCCAGAAGTAATCAGGATTGGGACATGCTTGTGGAGAACAGCTCACATCTGATACTCTGGTATGTTCAGTGGGTATATAGCACAGATGAAATGCATCTAAATTGTTCCGTATAGAGGTAGTACTTGTCTAAAGTTTAATCATTGTTTTCATTCATGTATTTGCACAGCGTGGGGAAGAGTGAAAATTTACTGACATTATCCATGTGGTGCACAGAGGGTATCAGCCTTATGTGAGATAGGCTTGTAGGGCTATGACCACTTGACGGCCTTCTTGTGCTGTCCAACAGTGAAGGATGTGTCCATAATGAGGTGACGATGGACAAGCTATGTAATGGGAACCCAACCTGTGAGACAAGCCATTAATCTTGGTGAGGTAGAGCTGACTGGTGGACTATGTCTGGTTTCTGTAAGGGGAACAGTAACATTAGGATTTTATGCTTCTCTGACTCCTTCCAGGCATGTCCTGCGCTCTGGTTTTTCAGAGCAAACACCCCCACTTTCACCTTTTTCTCTAAGGATCCCTACAGTAGACAAGTCAGGTCACAGGATTATCACACATTTCTCTGA
Source organism: Pholidichthys leucotaenia (assembly GCA_020510985.1). Classification (NCBI taxonomy): domain Eukaryota; kingdom Metazoa; phylum Chordata; class Actinopteri; order Cichliformes; family Pholidichthyidae; genus Pholidichthys; species Pholidichthys leucotaenia. The sequence continues at coordinate 59,107,291 of CM035838.1, read as the reverse complement.
AGAAATAATTGTGGCATATTCAAGCCAAGCTGAGACATATGAGGGCCACAATGTGGCAGAAGTTGTTAACAAGTATCTCTCACATCCTCCTATTTTACATAAACAAGTGAACTATGACCTGTCTACACAAATTTATGTAAGCTGAGTAATGTTAAAATAGCTTTATGAACTTTGAAATAATAAAAGAACATTAAGGTCTGATAATATATAACCATCATGTCTAAATTAAAAATAATTATGATTTATTACTCGTTGAATAATGGCCTTTTATACTGTATACATTATTAGGCCACTGCCATTTAAACCCTCACATCTTTGTTTTCTATAATGTTAAGTATAATTTTTTCATAAAATTTTTAAGATATTTCAGCTATAACCTGCTGTGAGATGAAAGCAAAAACTGAGGATATGTGTGATGTTTCATCATGTATTTATTTGTGTGTTGAGGTAATTAGCAAATTTCTGAATGCTATGTCATTTGGCTTCTATTTGTTCCTCTAATCACAAAATCATTTGAAGCTTATTTCCAACCTATACAGCTGAATGTCATTAATTCTAAACCACCTGGTGCTGTTCCTGCCACCAGGCACAATTTAGACACTGTTTTTTGGACTAGATCTGGTCCGTCAATCCAAGCCTTAATTTAGCCCAAAAATAGTTGCTAAAAATTGGCTGTGCCTAATAGACCCTATTTAACAACAACAACAAAAATAAATAAATAAAAATTGTTGTCTTTTCAATGACTTGAAAAAGAAAACTTTTCATCTTTCTCTTTTAAATCAAATGTAGCCATTGTTTAGGCCAGAGGTCCTCAAATATTTTTGCCAGGGGGTCTGCATTTGTTTTTTTCAGGGGCCCGCAGTCCGGAACAGTGCTAACATGGTGCATAGGTGGATATTTCATTTCCATGCTGGGAGGGACAATAAGTAGCACATTTTCCTCAGAGTAACCATTGAAGTGACTCTATAAATATTATTCAGTCACAAATTTATGAGAAAATAAAAAAATGTACACTTATTGGTATAAAAACTGCAAAGAAAAAAGTCAAATTTATTAGAAAGAAAATTGCAAATTTACAACAAACAGTTGCAAACTTACAAAAAAAAGTGAAGTTTACTAGAAAAAAGTTGCAATTTCTTGAGAAAAAAAATGTAACTTTACAAGAAAAAAACTTGCAAATTAGAAAAAGGATATAAATTTACATGACAAAATTGTAGATTTAAGAAGCAAAAACAGCAGATTTATGAGGAAAACATGCCAAATTTACCAAAAAGTGGCAAATTTATAAGAAAAAAGTTGCAAATTTAAGATGCACTAAGTTAATTTACATGAAAAAGTTATACATTTACAAATAAATGTTGTAAATTAATGATAAAAAGTTACAAATTTATGAGGAAAGTTGCAAATTTTAAAGAAAAAAAAAATCCACCCGATCCTCTTGATTTATGTTTGTCACCAGTAGTTGAGTGAATGCAGTGCCTTTAAGCAACAGTCAGCGGAACATTAGTGCATGTAACTGTACCAGTGATGAGCGCACGGGTAACAAGCGAGTTCTATGAGTGTAGGTGGGAGCAAGGCCAACTTGGTAGTAACAGTCGGGGGCTGTGTTTGGAACGGAGCGACTGCGAACACGTGTCACTCAATGCGCATGCACACTACTTCAGTCGCACATAGGCAGTGCAGCAAAGTTAGTAAGCACAGAGAAACTAGACCTTCAGTTAAAAACACACAGAATTTCTAACTAATCAAAACTCAACCCTACCCGCTGCCTGACGGTGGCTCCCCAGCTTTTGTTTTTGCATCATGTTTGGATCACTGGTCCGTGGAGTAGGGTGTGTCATGACGTGAAGAGGACGGGGGCCCCAATTATCGAAGGCAGAAAGTTGACGCCCTTTCCAGGTTGTGTTTCTCCGGTTGCCAGCAGCAATCTCGATTGCTTTCATTCCCTCTTCCAGGTGGGGTGTGCTGTATGGTTTCTCGTGCTTGCCTGCCTCCAATGAGCATTGTGTCCTGGTTTAACAAAGCCTCATCAAAGACCTCACTCCATCCAGGGCTGTCCTTATGCCATAAACTGTCCAGCTGGCAGCCATTACAGCGTTTGAGTTCCCAAGCAGGTGTTTTTTTTTTTTTTTTTTCAAATTGCATCAAAAGACTTAGGGGTCTGGATTTGGACCAGGGTCTGCCAATTGAGGACCCCCGGCTTAGACCATTGGTGAAGTTGTTTTTTGGAGTGAAGGGAGAATTTTTTTTTAAAAGTATTTTACTTAATAGTTACATTTTTTAATGGGATTTAGCAAGCTTAAGAGTCCCTAAAACTCAGAATAAAACACTAAACATGTGTAAGTGGGCTGAATGTTTGCTGTCCAGACACTATGGCAAAGCCAACCAATTATATGTGTTCATAAATTAGTGACAGGAGTAAGACACGTCTCCTTTGATTTGCTTCAGTTTTAGGCTAAAATAAATCAGCCAGGCTACTGCAGAGTATCTGTGGGTCCTTAGATCAGGTGTGGACTTAATCCCTTTGGGGCCCAAGGCAAAGACAGAAATGGGGCCCTACTTTTTCTTTGTTCTACACTTTCTTTTCAGGCCTCATTAAAATCCTACCTGAAACTTATTGTCCTCAGAAGTCTTCAAATGATGATATCATTCAGGCATCAGGAACTACATCTACTGAAAAACAGAAGTTTAACAAACTGAATGTAGACTCTTGTGTATTATAAAACAACAACGATTCACATGGAAGATCTGTTTGATCACACCAGGGGTGGTTCTAGGATCAGAGCTTTAGGGATGCTGAACACCCAGTGAGTTCCACCACAACCAGTGTTGGGCAAGGTACTAAAAATAGTAACTAATTACATTTACTAGTTACTTCTTTTCAAAAGTAACTGCATTACTTTACCAATTACTGCATGATTAAATTAACTAGTTACTTGGAAAAGTAACTTTCATGTTACTTTTACATGCATACTTAAATCATCTTGTACACATAGCAAGATAATTTAATTAATGGATTAGATGCTGGGATAGGCTCGAGCCCCCCCGCAACCCGAAAAGGATTAAGCGGAAGAAGATGGATGGATGGATGGATGGATGGATTACATTATGGGCTTATTAATATCAGGCTGAAAACAGACTGTTTCAGACAGAGCTTTTAGAACATGTTCAGTCTCTTTATCCTGCCTTGAGAGCTTTTATTGTGGGAAAAATCTGAAGAAAATCAACATGATATTGCCAGTAATTTTCTCATTTTGGAGTGAGAGTTGCCAACACTGCATAAAGCTGTCCATGTTTATCTTACCTTTATGATATGGATTTAATCTGATGCGCAGTGATCCAAAGAAAATGTCCATTATCCACAGTCCACATGTCTGCTGTGACAGACATGATCCAGTCCCTCAAATTCCTTTTCGAGATCAAAATCCATTTTTGAATAATCTTTATCCAGATAGCAAGTAAAAAAAGTGTTTTAACTTCAGTGGATCATAGTCTCAGCTGTCTGAAAGAAAGTGACTGTTATCATATCTTTATTGTTTAGCAGCCTCCCAGGAAGACAGGACAGATGTGGAGGAGTATGCTGATTCGGTCACCAGCTACATCGCGAAGTGCACAGAGGATTTCACTACAGTGAAGACCATCACTATGCAGGGTAATCATAAGCCCTGGATGACTGCAGAGGTGCGCTCGCTGCTTAAAGCCAGAGATGCAGCGTTCAGAGCGAAGGACAGGATTGCCCTCCGCTCAGCCAGGTCTGCGCTTTCAAAGGGAATTAAGGCGGCAAAGCGTGCCTATGCGCAGAAAATCCAGGGACACCTCTGTGACACTAGGAACACCAAGCAGATGTGGCAGGGAGTTCGGACACTGACGGGCTTTAAGTCTAGGCAGGGGGTCGATGATGACGACGCTTCGCTTCCAGACAGGCTTAACGACTTCTTTGCACGTTTTGAAGCATCAAACTCGACAATCAGAGGGAGGGCCGGCCCACTCCCACCATCGGTCGGACCAGCTTTTACCATTAACACAGCGGACACACGGAGGACCCTATCCAGAATCAACCCACACAAAGCTGCAGGTCCAGACAACATTCCGGGACGTGTGCTCCGAGACTGCGCGAGCGAGTTGGCGGATGTCCTGACTGACATTTATAACATCTCCCTGAGTCAGGCCATCGTTCCCAGATGCTTCAAGACCTCTATCATTGTACCGGTGGCAAAGAAACCAGTGGTGTCCTGTTTGAATGACTATCGTCCTGTTGCACTTAAACCAATTGTGATGAAGTGTTTTGAACGGCTTGTCAAACCACACATCACAGCCTGCCTCCCTGCATCACACGACCCGCTCGAGTTTGCATATCGTTCAAACCGCTCCACGGAGGATGCTATAGTCACCACCCTACACTCTGTCATCACCCACCTGGACCAGAAAGACACCTACGCCAGACTCCTGTACATTGATTTCAGTTCAGCATTCAACACCATTATTCCCCAGAGACTGATAGAGAAATTACTCCTTCTCGGTCTGAACACTGCCACATGTCTCTGGATCCTGGATTTCCTGACTGAGAGACCTCAGTCTGTCCGGGTTGGAAACAACATCTCCAACTCTGTCACGCTGAGTACCGGAACCCCTCAAGGCTGTGTACTCAGTCCACTGTTGTTTACACTTCTAACACATGACTGTGTATCCAAACACGAGGGGAACCAGATTATTAAGTTTGCAGATGACACCACGGTGGTGGGACTTATTCAGAGGGATGAGGAATCAATGTACAGGGAAGAAGTGAGAGACCTGGAGGGCTGGTGCAGGGAGAACAATCTGGTGCTCAACGTGGACAAAACGAAGGAGATGATTATCAACTTCCGGTGGTCACAGCCTGAGCACGTCCCCCTCAGCATCAGCGGCCGTTTAGTGGAGAGAGTAGAGAACATCAAGTTCCTCGGAGTGCAGATCTCGCAGGACCTGACCTGGAGCAAAAATTCCTTGGAGATCAGGAAGCGAGCTCAGCAGAGACTACACTTCTTGAGGAAACTCAAACAGGCCTCTCTCCCCATCTGCATCCTCAGGACCTTCTACAGAGGTGTGGTGGAGAGTGTTCTGACGTACTGCATTGCTACATGGTACTCCAGCTGCAGTATGTCAGACAAAAAAGCCCTGCAGAGGATAGTCAAGGGGGCGGAGAGGGTAATTGGAGTCTCCCTCCCCTCTGTCCAAGAACTTTTTCAGAACCGTTGTAGGAGCAGGGCACTGAACATTGTCAAGGACCGTTCTCACCCTCTGCATAAACACTTTGAACTTCTTCCATCTGGTAAATGATTCCGGAGCATCAGAGGCAGAACCACCAGACTGATCAACAGCTTCCTCCCACAAGCTGTCAGGATGCTGAACAGCTGACCCGGATTCTCACATACACACTACTGCACCTATGGACATTTTGTATATTATAGTTAGTTATTCTTTTTCCCCAAGTATGTCTCAGGGATGTGTGGATGGATGGGGGGGTGGGGGTGGGGTGGGGGGGTGGAGCTATGTGGGAGTGTGTCTTAATCATGCTGCTTCTTATATGGATGCCAAGAGAAACACAATTTCATCTTGCCTGCACTACAGTTGTATGTACAGCAATATGACAATAAATTTTGATTTGATTTGATTTGATTTGATTTACAACGTATCTGGCAATCAGTCGGTTTAATTCTTGTTGAGTTCACTGTCCAGATGCATATCTGTCCTTGAAATCCAGCCGTGGCTGTTGAAAATACAGTAGATCCACTAACATGGTGTTATTAGCATAACTAGCCATTACTTAGCACTAGCTTGGTTGGAGCTTGTTGCTGTTTTCTGGCACTTCTGAAGATTGCAATAAGTCTCAACTGGCACTTTAGTTTGCAACCCACCAGTCTGCTTTTGTCCTTAATCACGACAAAGGAAAAATAATCTATTTCCACAAAAACAAAGTAGCTTAATCTTTTCCCAGCAGGAGCAAGCTCCATTTGTGGCTGCTGGCTCCAGCAGTGAAGAGGTTCTTTACAACAGGTCACGTCGACTGACGGCTGCATCAGTTACGTAGGGTCAGTTTGTATTTATTTGTGCTAAAAATATCTATCCATATTAATAAAAAGTGCAACGAGTAATGAGTAACACATCTGATCAAATTTCAGTAACTGTAACGCATTACTGAATTTTTAAACAGTAATTTCATTACACAGCATGTTACTGCAAAAGTAGTGACGTTACAGTAATGTGTTACTCCCAACACTAACCACAACACACACATTTTGTTAGAGTGATCATCTTTCATACATCTCCTCCCTGGCTTCTAGTTAGTGAACATGCTGCGTGATGATCCATAAAAACAGTGACGGCTTGGATTTAATATTTTCCTCATACCAAAAGGACAACAGCTTCTTTCTCTTGAATTCAAACAGTGGCTGATTGACAATGCAACCATTAAAGAAAAAACATCTGCTACTAGTTGTCTTAGCCAGGGCTGGACCGGGACAAAAAAAATCTATCCTGGCATTTTTGGTCGAATTTGTTAACCATCACACTTAATGGTCTAACAGAGGTCAGAATTATCCCAATTTTGCCCTTAACAAGTGAATCCCTGGTTTTGAAGAAAAAAAGTTGCTTTATTATCTGTTTTACATAAATATTTTGTCATAATTTTAAAGTCTCAAAATTTTCCAAAGGTGCAAAACTTTGAGGAAAAGCCACAAAATTACAAAGAAAAAACATCAAACATATATACAATAAAAGCTTCAAATTTACTAGAATAATGTAACAAATGTATAGGGACAAATGCCCATTCACTTGAAATATGCACTAAATTCATGAGAGGAAAAAAAAATTCAAAATTACAAGGAAAACCACCTTGAATTTAAAAGATCAAAGTTACAAATTCATGGAAAAAGTTGCAAATTTATGAGGAAAAAAATTCACACATGTGCAATTACAGTCATTGAGAATAAACACAAGAAGTTATTTCAACGATTTACTAAATTCATTTAAAAAAGTAAAATAAATTGTTGAGACAAACATTAGAAAACCACAAGAGAAATGTAGCTGATTTGCAATAAAAAAAAAATTAAGGAAAAGACCAGTGGTGGTGGTGGGTGGGTGGGTGGGGGGGATATTGAGGCAAAAATGCAAAGGGAAGAAAAAAAGATGTCACTTTTGACATAGTTTAACATTATTGACCCAGAAGCGACACAGAGCAGACTCAAAGACCAAAGCAAGTGACAAAAATAGTTTTATTTATGAAATTGCTCGTGCAGTGAGTGCGCTGTCAGCTCTGTGGAGAGATACGGGGAGAATATGATTAGAACACAAAACAGGATGACACACATAATATTTGTAAAATAGTCTGACTCTTACACAGGCTGGAGTGATCATGGATGGGGAGAAAATCAACTCAGATGGCTGCAGGCTTCTGAGGACAGAGGTTGGTGAAGCAGGGAGAACTCAACTGTGGAGATGAGGAGAAGGGTAGAGTTGCACAATTTCTATATAATATTTACTGTAGATGTCCTTCCGGGATGATCCACCGGAGAACAGTCCAGGGGCCTCATGTACAAAGACTTACGTGGATTTCCTACTGAAAGATGACATACATTTAAATCACGAAAATGGTGTAAGCAAAAAAAAAACAAACAAAAAAAAAAACCCCAAACCCCCAGATGTATGAAACAGTGCGTACGCAGGAATCTAAGCACATTTCCTTTGTACATCCCAATCTACTTGAAATTGAACGCACGTGAGGAAATACTGGACTCCTTCTTTGACACGCCTCCATTTAAATATGTAATTAGATGCAAATAGATATATTTTATAGATATATTTAGATATATTTATAGATATATAAAAACTTGATATATTTGTAGATATATAAAAACTTGAATATAGATACAGTATTATAGATATATAAAAACTTGGTTCATCTCCTGCCGGTGTACAAACCCCTAGTGCACAGACAACCTCCGGTCATGCGCTCAGTAAAGTTATGGTCTGAGGAGGCAATGGGCGCTCTAAAGGACTGTTTTGAAACCACTGCCTGGGAGCAGCCCTGCGATCCACATGGTGAGGACATCGATGGCCTCACTCACACTATCACGGACTACATCAGCTTCTGTGTGGACAACACCATACCCACCAAGACCATACGGTGTTGCTCGAACAACAAACCCTGGATCAACCCTGAGATAAAAACACTTCTGAGAGGGAATGCTGAAGTCCGTAAAGAGGGAGCTGAGGAGGAAGATCAGAGAAGGCAAGGACAGCTTCAGGAAGAAGATGGAGGACAAGCTGCAACAGAGCGACATCAGTGGGGTTTGGAGAAACCTCAAAACCATCTCTGGGCTCCAGAATACCTCCCCGCAGGCCACGGGGGGCAGGGAGTGGGCAAACAATCTGAACCTGTTTTTCAATAGGTTTGACCAACCGCCCCCCCCCCCCCCGACTGCACAACAACCACTGCTGCCTCTGAAGACATTGAGTCCTGCTGCCCACACCCCACTCCACCATCACCCCCCCCCCACTCCCAACACACAGCCCCCCAACCTGACCCTCACTAAGACCCAGGTGAGGATGGAGCTGAGGAAGATCAAGGCAAGGAAGGCGTCGGGACCGGACGGCATCAGCGCAAAGCTCCTCAAGTCCTGTGCAGACCAGCTGTGTGGGATTGTGGAGCACATCTTCAACCTGAGCCTGAAGCTGGGGATGTTTTCCACAGTTGTGGAAAACATCTTGTGTGGTACCTGTACCAAAGACTTCCCACCCCAAAGATCTGAACAGCTACAGACCAGTGGTCCTGGTGTCCCACCTGATGAAGACCCTGGAGAAACTGCTCCTTGCTCACCTCCCCCCCCTGGTGGGACCAGCGATGGATCCACTCCAGTTTGCCTACCAGCATGGCATTGGGGTGGAAGATGCAGTGATCTTCCTCCTTCACCGTTCTCTGTCCCACCTGGAGAAGCCCGGGAATGCGATGAGGATCATGTTCTTTGACTTCTCCAGTGCTTTCAACACCATCCAACCTATGATCCTGAAGGACAAGCTGCTGTGCGCAGGGGTGGACCAGCACCTGTCATCATGGATCCTGGACTACCTCACTAACAGGCCACAGTTTGTGAGAATCCGGGACTGTGTGTCCGACACGATCATCGGTAGCACGGGGGCCCCACAGGGAACGGTTTTGGCTCCCTTCCTGTTCACCCTTTATACTGCGGACTTCTCACACAACACAACACACTGCCATCTACAGAAGTTCTCTGACGACTCTGCGATCGTCGGCCTCATCTCCAACGGAGATGAAGCTGAGTACAGAGGACTTATCCAGGACTTCGTGGACTGGTGCCATTGGAACTGCCTCCAGATCAACGCGAGGAAAACTAAGGAGCTGGTGGTGGACTGCCGCAGGCAAGGACAACCCCTCACAGCACCAGTAAATATGCAGGGAACTGACATCGAGATGGTGACATCCTACAAGTACCAGGGTGTTCATCTGAACAATAAACTAGACTGGTCACACAATACTGACGCACTCTACAAGAAGGGACAGCGCAGGCTGTTCCTACTGAGGAGACTCAGGTCTTTTGGTGTACAAGCGGCGCTGCTGAAGACATTCTATGACACGGTGGTGGCATCAGCCATCACTTTTGGAGTGGTCTGCTGGGGCAGTGGTGTTACAGCAGCCGATAGGAAGAGACTGAACAAACTGATCAAGAAAGCTAGCTCTGTCCTGGGGCAGTGCCTTGACCCAGTGGAGGAGATAGGAGAGAGAATGATGGTGGCTAAACTGTCATCTCTGCTGGAGTCCGAGTTCCACCCTATGCAGGACATACTGAATGCACTGAGGAGCTCATTTAGCAGCAGACTACATCATCCTAGGTGCACAACCGAGAGGTTTCGCAGGTCCTTCCTACCTACGGCTGTCAGACCTTACAACCTAAGCAGGGCTGCTCGCAGAGATAGCAAAAAGAAGTGACAACCTAATAGTGTTGAATGCAAAAGACGCAATAGACTTACACAATGGTCCCCTCCGGTATACAACTAGGAAAATACCGGTCGCTATGGAGGGCGACAATATGTATGGGTACATAATCATACCATGTAGGATAACTAAGTAGACGGTTATGCTGTTTAGTCCATCTTGCTACAATACTCCGCACTGTGTGTGTTTATATATTTATTCCATCTAACGACTATGCTCCACACTGTGTGTGTTTATATATTTATATATTTATTCCATCTAGCTACAATGCTCCGCACTGTGTGTTTATATATTTATATATTTATATGTACATATGTATACTCGCTGCTCTTGTTTTTTCTTGTCTTCTGATTGTTGCTCTGAGTGTTGCTATCCCTGTGCTGTTGCAATCCTGGAATTTCCCCATTGTGGGACTAATAAAGGCTTATCTTATCTTATCTTATCTTATCTCATCTTATATACAAGCCCTGCATGCTTGATTCTCCTGTATCCACCATCAAAAAAAAATGGATTTAATCGAATTTCACAGATTGAGTTGGAAGCGCTCTTGAATGAGGTAGAGGCGCGTAAAAACGTTTTGTTTGGCACACTGTCCTCTGGCATTAGCGGCTGATACAGGAAATTCAATAGCCTGCTCACAGCCCTATAAAATTAGTTTACTGTTTTCCTTTATTTAGACAGGAATGAGAAGAAGATGTTTATTTTAACTTAACATGTTTTGACTGATGTCTGCAGTTGTCCTCAGAAGTGTCAGCTGATCGCTGTGATTTGTGACCAGCCTGGTGGATCAACTCATTGAATAAAGGAAAACAGTATTGAAAACAGTAATGAAAAAGAAGACAATATGAACCTATTTATTGGGTAGCCACGGTCAGCTGTCAGTTGAAAGCAGATCATATTAGACTCGACAAGTACATATTTTATGTCTAACATGCAAATCTCATCCTTTATAGTTATACAACTTACATGGATTACACACACTATTAAATGAGTGAAGTGTGCCAGGGAAAGGGTGGCACTGCTGCATTTCAAACATTACGCATGTGTTTACTGACATAACTACTGTATACACAGAGGCAATTGGGGGCTTGGTAGAATGCTATGAAACTGTAGTTTTATCAGCAAAAAATGGAAGTCATTTCCTCGACCCACTGAGCTGTAATGAAGCCTTGAAGACAGGGTGGTATTTGGGGGCACACAGGCACGTTGCGCATGAGGTGGGTTATTTAGGACAGTTACATGAATTTACTCACCAAGAAGCCACCCATCCCGCACAGTGCCAGTTTTTAGTTTGCTCCCAGCAGTGCTGTTAATTAGAATGACTCAATCGTGCGCTGAACCAGGCCACCTTGCAACAATGTGGGCAACTGGGGCGGCTGTGGTGCAGGTGTAGTGTGGTCAACTACTGATCGGAGGGTCAGAGGTTTGGTTCCCGCTCTGTCTGCAGTCTACATTTCGAAGTGTCCTTCAGCAAGACATTGAACATCCAGTTGCTCCTGGTGGGTCAAGCGAGCGCCAGTGCGTGGCAGCTCCGCCACCATCTGTGTGTGAATGGATGGATAGCAGGATCTGTAAAGCGCTTTGGTCATCTAGAGCTGAGAAAAGCACTATACAAGTGAACGCCATTTACCAAAGTTGGTTAGTTGCATTTGCACATCACACATAATTTGTATATTGATAGAATGGAAATGTTTCCTGTTAACATACGCATATTCATCTTGTGAAGGTGATTTTATAGCAATGTGTGTGCAGTCCATAGCTCTGATTACATTAGGAAAACCGGCTCTCTGATGTTGGCCTATTCAACTGCATTGTATAGGAATATAATGTACCTGGGTGACAGCCGGATAATGTCATCCCACACAGCTGGCATAGCTCGGCTCAGGGTCGACTGGGAAATTCCCGATTGGTCTGCCAGCTCCCTCTGGAATGCCCCTGTTGCCAGGAACTCCAGTGTTTTCAGCACGTGCACTGGGACGGGCAGCGCATGGTTTCTCACCGTGTTACACTCCAAGAGCGGCTGCAGCTTTGAACAAAGTTCCACAAGGACTGCCCATGGAAACCTAAACCGGCTGACGAGCCAGTCATCAACCTGAGCCAGAAAATCTTCTCCGTCTCTAAATACCCTTTCTGTTCTCCCTGTGCAATTTGCAATATCATCTAATAATGCTAACACCATTGTTGTTAGAGGCATTTTCTGCACTTCATTGTGCTTGCTTTTATATCCACTCATCTAATTGCACACACTTGGATGTTTGTTCATCATGTGTCTCTGGTGTTAGTGATGGGCAGGCAGGCACCGGTTCTCTGAACAGTGATCCGATCTCATCCAGGAAATATTTGGCGAGGCGTGTTTCGAGGCACGACTTGTGATGTATGTGTTGATGTCGGACCACGTGACTGGGTCAAGAAGCCGTTCCCCATCCCTTGCGCTTTGTTTTGTCATGTTTGACTGTGTAAGGGATTTGTCACAGCCAATTTTCAGATGGAGCCAGCACCAAAAACATGGACTCCTCCTGTTTGGGAATAGTTTGAGCTCGTTTCTGCCATTGATGTATTTTTGACAAATAGTGGCTATTTATTGCAACTGTGGTGATGGCTTAGCAGTAGTATATCTGCTTTGCAAGTGAGAGACCTGGGTTTGAATCCTAGCTGTGTTGTCCATTTAATTTCATTTTTATTTGCAAGGTGAAGTGTCTGTGGGGATTTCAGTAGATCTTATGAATTCAAAACAACATAGTTTGACAGAAGAATTTATCAACACAATGTACAGTATGGGCTTACATCCAGTAATCACCAGACCTAGCAGAATCACATTACGCAGTGCCACATTAATAGATAACATATTCACAATCATTATGGAAAATAATATCGTGAGTGGGCTTTTATTAAATGATATCAGTGACCACCTGCTGATTTTTGTTGTCTATCAATGTGATTATAGGAAGAAAAAGTATACCAAAAATATTAAATATAAAAAATAAGAACTTAAGAATCTATGTATTTACTGGCAAAGGAATTATTAATGCAAGACTGGAAGATAGTTTGTGACAAAAATGATATAAATAAAGCATATGACGAATTTTTACAAATATTTCAGTCATTGTACAATAAAAACTGTCCTATAAAACAATTCAGTGACAAACAACAAAACAAAAATATTCCATGGGTCACCAAGGGGCTATTAAATGCATGTAAAAAGAAGAATACATTATATAAACAATTCATTAAGTGCAGAATGGTAGAGGCTGAGATCAAATATAAAAGATATAAAAATAAGCTAGCTAATATAATGAGGACTTGCAAGAAAGAATACTAAAACAGAATATTAGAGGATAATAAAAATAACTTAAGAGGAATATGGCAAGTGCTAAATGGGATTATTAGTAACTGATCAAAGAATGCAAATTATCCAGAATACTTTATTGAAAATGACCATTTGATAAATAATATGGAGGATGTGGTTAGTGGTTTCAATAGGTTTTTTGTAAACATTGGTCCAGAATTAGCAAAACCAATAGTGACACCAGAAACAAAAGATGGTGGGTCTGTGAATGAAATAGAAGATAGAAATCCAAACACAATCGTTTTGGGTGCAGTAACTGAAAAGGAACTTATCGAGACTGTGAGTAAATTTAAGAACAAAAAAATCAACTGACTGGAATGAAATTGACATGATAATAGTGAAAAAAATAATTGGAGGAATTATTAAACCACTCACCCACATCTGTAACCTGTCATTTCAAACTGGTACATTCCCAAACAAAATGAAAATAGCAAAAGTAATACCACTATACAAAACAGGAGACAGTCATCATTTCACAAATTACAGGCCGGTCTCTTCACTCTCACAGTTCTCAAAAATACTTGAAAAAAATCTTCACTAAAAGACTGGATGATTTCATTGCAAAACACAACCTCCTTACAGACAGTCAGTTTGGTTTTAGAGCTGACAAATCTACATCTTTGGCACTGACCGAAGTCATAGAAGAAATTACTAGTTGTATAAATAAAAAAAGTTTGCTGTAGGAGTTAAAGAAAGCTTTTGACACCATTGATCACAGAATTTTACTGAGGAAATTGGAACCGTATGGGATAAGAGGGGCTGGACTGAGTTGGTTGGAAAGTTATTTAAGTAACAGACAACAATTTGTACAAATAGGTGAGCACAAATCACCCTTCATAGACATCTCATTGTGGTATGCCCCAGGGGTCAGTTTTGGGACCCAGACTTTTTATATTATATATAAATGACATATGCCAAGTATCAAAAATTCTGAAATGTATTTTGTTTGCGGATGACATCCTTTGCACTGGTGAGAATTTGCAGCAGGTTTTAGAGCTGGTCACAACAGAAATTAAAAGGTTAACGCAGTGGTTCAGCAAAAATAAATTATCTCTAAATCTGAAAAAAACAAAGATTATGTTGTTGGAAATTATAAAATAAATCATGAAATAATGGTAACAACAGATGATACCAGAACTGAAATAGTACAGGAAAATACGTTTCTGGGGGTGACGCTAGACAATAAAATCTGCTGGAAACCTCACATCAATCACATCCGGGTGAAGTTGGCAAAATGTATAGGGATGCTGGGGAAGACAAGACACATCTTAGACTATAAATCATTGTACTGTATTGTAATACAGTACAATCCACTGTTTTTACCATATCTTAACTACTGTGTAGAGGTCTGGGGAAACACCTGCAAGACCAGCCTACAGCCAATATGCACATTACAAAAAAAGCTATAAGGATAATAAATAATGTAGGATATAGAGACCATACCAACTCGTTTTTAAAGTCACATGCCATAAAATTTATGGATTTAGTTAAATGTAAGACAGCACAAGTAATGTACAGGGCAATTAATAATCAACTCCCAACTAATATACAAAAAATATTCAAAAAAGAGACAATGATTATAATTTTAGAGGGGACCTAAACGTTACAAAACCTAAGGTACAAACAACTAAGAAAATTATGTGCATATCTGTCTGTGAGGTGGATTTGTGGAACAGTCTGGAGCTGGAACTAAAACTATGTACAAACAGAAATCAATTCAAAAATAGGTATAAACATTATTTGCTGAAAGGATATATGTTAGAGGTGTAATATTAATATGTATGATGCATTATGCTCACTTTGGGACACTATGGTAGGGTAGGTGGAACAGTACTGTGCATATCTGTGTTGCTTGGGGCTGGGTATAGATGTATGGACTGTATGTTTGTAGACATGGATGGGTGTCAATGTTAATATGTATAAAATATAGTTAATTGTCTACTTGGGGTCTTAATTGAGGTAATAGGTATATATTTCACATGGGTTGTATTTAGGGAAAAGAGGAGTTGAAATAAATAAGTGTTAACTTCTTCCTTCTCCCTTTCAAGCACTGAATACTGTCACTTTTATTGCACTTGTCATTTGTTTTGGTATTTGCTCAAAATAAAGTATCTATCTATCTATCAAGTGTCTCTTGTGTTTCAAAGAGCTTGGATCATTATTACGCATCATTATGCTGAGGCACTATTGCTATTGTGCCCTGCATGAGAATGAGGCCAGAGTTGAATATACTGGGACAGTATAAGACTGTTGAAAATTTATTATTTTTTAATAAAAATGGATAAGTAGTAAAAGCACACAAAGTAACACAGACACATTCACTAGAGTCACCCCAGTTTTATTATTTCTTTTTTCCCCTTATGATCATTGATATTTCTTAAAAGACAGCACATTTATTTAAATTCAAAAGTACACATTACAAAAATCTGAATGCTGTATACTTTGTAGACTACATAGCCTAGTAGAGCAAATGAAGTTCCATATGAGGCCTCATCTGTATGAACCATTCTGATGAAAAGCTCAAGTGTTCAAGAATGCCTCAACTACTCACAATTAAGTAATAGCTTAGAGGTAAAATGTCTGTCTTGCAATTGAGAGGCTAGGGTTCATGTCTCAGCTGGGTCATTCTAATAATTTATTTTTATTTGCACAGTGAAGTGTCTGTTGTGTTTCAAAGAGCTTGGATACAACAATAACACATCATTATGCTGAGGCATTATTGTGCTCTGCATGACAATAAGGACAGAGACGA
The DNA here is from genome assembly GCA_020510985.1 of Pholidichthys leucotaenia. Classification (NCBI taxonomy): domain Eukaryota; kingdom Metazoa; phylum Chordata; class Actinopteri; order Cichliformes; family Pholidichthyidae; genus Pholidichthys; species Pholidichthys leucotaenia. Next base: position 59,091,205 of record CM035838.1, on the reverse strand, counting down.
ATGTACTGAGAAAGAGAGCATGACTGTTGAAAAGTTATTTCTTTAAAAAATGGATAAGTAGCGCAAGCACATTCACTGTAATCACCTCAGTTTTATTATTTTTCTGCCTTATGATCATTGATATTTCTTAAAAGACAGCACATTTTTGAATTTGAAAAAATACACATTAAACCAACAATACCCTTGTAAAAATCAGTATGTTGTATATATTTTGTCCACTAGATGGACTGGTAGAGAAAATGAAGTCCCACATAAGGCCTTGTCTATGTGAACCCTTTTGATGAAAGGCCTCCAGTCCTCCAGAAAGCCTCATTTGGCCATCACTATCTGGTGTGTACAATAATTTTCACGTCATTATGAGTCTTCCAACATCACCTCTAAGTGTCGCCAACGGACCAATAACAGTAGAAACGTTATGTACGCCAGCCATGAAGTTGCCGTGGGGCTGCACATATTTCCATGGTCATTTCATTCTTGATACATCTGAAATTTTCCGTGGAAAAGGACGTATGTAATGTTTTGTGCGTGAGTACCCTTTATACATGAGGCCCAAGGTCCGTCGGGAGGATCCAAGGAGTTGCCCTGTGCACCGGTGAGGAGACAGAATTATTTGTTGAGTGTTCCTTACTTGATCCAAGGGGGCAGAGGAGAGGGAGGTAATGATGTTACGCGCAACACCGCCCACTTGACACTGATTCGAGCAATATAAAGTGGAAGTGTCATGAGCAGTGCATCGAGTGCCGTTTCAGCACGCCCACAATCACATGACCATAGAAATCGAGGCCTCTTTATGTCAGTCACATCACATGACTTGAGGGCTTGCGGGAAGTTTGAGAGGGAATTTTTTTTTTGTTTGTTTGCTGTCAGGTTCAGGTTCAGGTTCCTTTATTTGTACCCGTAGGTAGATTTGTTTTGCAGTCAGGTGACATCCATATTTACAAACCACAATTACATTCAACATGAACACAAACACAGGCACACATGAAGCTGACTATAAACATGATAAAAGTACTCAAGGTTCCATCAATCAGGACATAGGACAAAGAGATAAGAGAAAAAACAAGGAGATAAGAGAGAAGGGTCATATTAGAAAGTTAAAGACTAGCCAAAGAGGTTAAAGACACAAAAGTCTAAAACCCAATAAAAGATTTAGAACCCAAATAAAAATCCTACAAAAATAGGTAAATATAAAATCAAATTAATAAATAGGTAACTAAATTATGTGCAATATATTGTTACAACTTGTTCAACTCTTTAACAGCAGCAGGAACAAAGCTGTTTTTGTAGCGCTGGGTTTTAGTTTTTGGGACAGCAAACCTCTGTCTGGAGGGAAGAAGCTGAAAGTGGCCGTGCAAAGGGTGGGAGTCATCATTTAAAATGGAGGTAGCAATCCTCTGTACCTGTCTGGTGTACAGGGATGTCAGGCTCAGCTGTGACTCACCAAGCAAGCGACTGGACCATCTAACAACCTGATCCAAGGATTTCCTCTGTTTCAGTTTTGTCTGACCAAGCCATGACACTAAAGAAAAGGATAAAACAGAGTCAATAAAAGCCCAATAAAACACTGTCATTATGGTTCGGTCAATTTGGAAGCGTGCAAGTTTCCTTAAACAATGCAAATGTTGCTGATCCTTTTTGCACACCCTTTCACAGTTCTCTTCAAAGTTCAAATTACTATCAATAATCGTCCCAGGATATTTGTAGGATTGTATACATTCAGTGGTCTGGCCTTTTAGTACAGTGACTTCGTGCCTGGGAGTTTTCCTCCTAAAGTCAATAATCATATCTTTAGTTTTTGTCGTATTCAGCTGCAGGTAGGAATCCTCACACCAGTGGACAAAATCATCAACTACTGGGCCGTGGCCACTCTCATCATCCTGGAGGAGACTGACAACAACTGAATCATCAGCATACTTTATAATGTGTCTGTTGTCATGTCTGCTCCGACACATGTTTGTGTACAGGATGAAGGGTAGTGGTGACAACACACACCCCTGAGGAGAGCCAGTAGAAGAACACTTTTGGTCAGACAATGTACCATTGACCCTAACTCTCTGTGTCCTGTTGGTTAAAAAATCCAGAATCCAACCCATCAGATTATTACTCAAATCAAATTGTTGCAGGAGCCTTTCAACTAAAATATGAGGTTGGATTGTATTAAAAGCGGAGGAAAAGTCCACAAATAAAAAGCCTGGCGTGTGTCCCATTAAAATCCAGATGTTTAAAAAACATATTAAACAGAGTGATAGTGGCATCCTCCACTCCTCTGTGAGGCCTATAGGCAAACTGCAGAGGATCCAATGCATGCTCAGTCTGCTTTAGGACCTCACATCTGACCAGTAAGTCAAAAATTTTCATTAAAATTGAGGTCAAAGCAACAGGTCTAAAATCATTTACCGTTTTTGGACAGCTGGATTTTGGAACGGGGACAACCACAGCATCTTTCCAGATCTTAGGCACATGTTGTGTCTGTAAGGACTTATTGAAAATGTAGTGAAACACAGGACTCAGTTCATGTGCACAGGACTTTACCAAGCGCCCACATATATTATCAGGGCCCTGACTTTTGTTCACTTTTACAGCACAGAGCGCCCTTTTAACATCCTGCACTTCAATATTAAAGTGCTGATTGTCTTTGAGTTTCTGTTTCAAATCTTGGGGTTCTGTGCTAAAATCAAAGGAATCAAAACGACCATAAAAACAATTAAGAGCATTAGCCAGCTCCATCTAAAAACACACGATTACTGCGCTCTGTGCTCTGAAGGCCTACAATAGTTTTCATACTGGCCCAGGCTGAACCAAGCTTCTTTGTTGCCATCTTGCTTTCCAACTCTGATTTATAATTCTGTTTTGTTCTTAAAATTTCAGCCTTCAGCTCTTTTGTGGAAACCTGCAGCTCAGAAGCAACCCCCTGTTTAAAGGCAAGTGCTTTCCTCTGTAAGCAGGATTTAACTGATTTTGTAACCCATGGCTTGTTGTTGGGATATATTTTGACACGTTTACGTGGAACGATCATGTCTCTGCAGAAAGCCATTTATGAGCATGTCACGTCCACTAAAGAGTCCAAATCTTCTCCGCAGTCTAGCATGAACACCTACCAGTCTGTACAGTTAAAGCATTCCTGGAGGCAGTGCACTGAATCCTCTGTCCAAACGTTTATGTCCCTGGTCTTTGTCTTCTCTCTTTTGAAAGCAGTTTTATATGTGGGCAGCAAATGTACACAGTTGTGATCTGAGGATCCTAAAGGGGGAAGGGGAAGAGATTTATAGGCCCTCTCAATGGATCCATAGCACAGGTCCAATGTCTTTTTTCACCTGATTGGGCAGCAACTTCATATCTGGTGTACAGATGCGCTCTCTGACCGTGACGGATGTACAGTACTGTTTGTTAATATATAAACATACGCTGGCCCCCTGACGTTTCCCCGTTACCTCTTCCTGCCGATCCAAGCGAAGTGGGGCTCCAAAGCCGTCAATACACAGGTCCGGGTCTCGGTCATGCGCCGTAAGCCACGTCTCCGTGTAAGCCATGACACAGCAGTTCTTGAAATCCTTCTGATATCGGACACTTCCTTGAATTTCATCCACTTTATTTCTCAGGGATTGTACGTTCCCCATAATAATGGAAGGAAGAGGAATGCTGTTAAGCTGACGCCTCCTCAGGCTTAATCTTACGCCTCCACGCTTTCCGCGTTTCGTCCTCTTGTCTCTGTTTTCATTGCTGTGTCCATGAAAATCTCTTAAAATAAAGTCCAGCAGTTGTGGCACAGACTCAAACACAGACGCTGCATTATCCATGTTTAAATGCAGTAACGTGTCTCTGGAATACTGTATTCTTCCCGGCGAGATCGCGATCGCGCTTACCTCCAAGACAAAGAGCCAGTAGGAAAGAAACGACAGTGCAAAAACAAGAAGGAAATCCATACTGATGGAACCAGGGAGCTCTTCGTTATATAGTCCACAAACATTCAAGGACAAAAACGGCACAGAGAATCACATTAAAACACATTAAAGTGCATAAAAACAGAGACACAGATCTCAAACTTTTTTCACCCGCTGCCGGTCGCTGTGTGTGCATGCGCCCATGCTTTGTATTGTTTGTTCCTGCCATCCAATTTTGAATAGACCTCGGATGGCCAAATGCTCAAAAAAAAAAAAAGTACTGAGATTTTTTTCAGGTTTTCCACTCAGATGCAGTTCTAACAGTCAGTCACCAGACGACAGTCTTTATTAGATGTTTCATAACACTGTGTCGCTCATGAAGCAATTGTGTCAAAGTTGCTCACTGTTTCATAAGGCCTCAGTTTTAACATCACTAGAGGGAGGCACACAGTTTGAACAGCCAGGACTAGGCACACAGGAGAGCAGGCTGAGAGGGCTGGTGCAGGGCGGCAGCAAAAGAAAACCTCAGGTTTAGAGCTTGACTGGAAGCAGGAATGAGACTGACAGCATGGATGACATCTGACAATCCCACAGCATGTGGCAGCCTCTCCAGGTCTTAAGCAGGCAGCCCAAAATTAGCAGCAGGTGAAGCAATTAACCCAGCTGCACCTATTCAGAGAGAGAGGGAGAGAAAAGCTGCTGCAGGGAAAAAATAGTGAACTCAACCCCGGATCATAACAAGTTTATGACACAAAAGTCACAAATTCAAGAAAAAAAATGTCAATTCATGAGCAAAAAGTTTTTCACAAAGTTTCAAATTGCATGAAGTTTCAACATTTTCTTAAAAAGTCTCTAATTAAAAAAGAATAAAAATTATCATAAGAAAAAGTAGGTAATTTATGAGCACTCTCCAAATTCATATAAAAAATGTTCACATTTTCAATTAAAAAATCTCTAATTTAGGTGGTAGAGTTGCCTGAAACTGTACACAAGTAAAAGTAGGTTATATTTTTATATTATTACTCAAATATACATAAGAGTAGTTACCCCAAAATAGTTAAGAAGTTACTGAGATGTGACTTTAGTCTGGACAGTTTGAGATTTTGTTCCTAAATTTATGGGTTTTATTCTAAATTTACTACTTTTTCCTTGTAAATTTGAAAGATTTTTCATCCATCCATCTTCTACTGCTTTTCTGGAAGTCCGGGTCACAGAGGCAGCAGTTCAAGCAGAGAAGCTCAGACTTCCCTCTCCCTCTCCCCAGCTACCTGCTCCAGCTCTTCATAGAGGATACCAAGGCATTCCCTGACCAGCTGGGAGACATAGTCTCTCCAGCAAGTCCTGGGTCTGCCCCTGGGTCTCCTCCCAGTGGGATGTACTGAGAAACACTTCAAGTGGGAGGCATCCAGGAGGCATCCTGATCTGATGCCCAAACCACTTCAGCTGGCTCCTTTCAGTGTGGAGGAGCAGCAGTTCTACTCTGAGCATCTCCCGGATGACTGAGCTCCTCACCATATCTCTGAGGGTGAGTCCAGCAATCCTACGAAGAAAGCTCATTTCAGCCGCTTGTATTGGCGATCTCGTTCTTTCGGTCATTACCCAAAGCTCATGACCATAGTTGAGGGTAGGAATGTAGATTGACTGGTAAATTGACAGCTTTGCCTTAGAGCTCAGCTTCCTCCTCACCACGACAGACTGGTACAATGTCCGCATCACTGCAGATGCTGCTCCGATCCGTCTGTCAATCTCTCACTCCATTCTCCTCTCACTTGTGAATAAGACCCCAAGATACTTAAACACCTCCACTCGGGGCAGGAGCTTTTCCCCAACCCGGAGAGGACAATCCACCTTTTTCCGTCTGAGGACCATGGACTCAGACCTGGAGATGCTGATTCTCATCCCAGCCACTGTTGGCTTCATTCAGCAATGACCTACAGGTCTTACTGGGACAGTTTGCTGCTGAGTGTGAAGCGGCTGGGATGAGAATCAGCACCTCCAAGTCTGAGTCCATGAAAGATTTTTTTTCCCACTTAAATAAATTTTTGTCATATTTTGTGTGTAATGCTAATTTAGGGCTTTTTTCTTGTACATTTGAGACTTTACTGGTGATGAGGTTTTCCTCATAAATTAAAACTCAAAAATAAAATGAGCAAAGATGCAACATTTTCTGTTATATTATAGACTATGTCAGATGCAACCTTCAGCAAAATAAGAATAATGACGCCTTCAGGCGGGACGGACTTCAGTGCAAGACAGTTTATTTACAAAAAGCAGATAACTGCAGCTCAAGGGCTGTCAAACACAGAGGAGCAGATAATGCTAAATACCTTTGGGAAAAACAGATGGTAACAAAGGACCATAGAAAAACACTGTAATAATGCCAAAAACAACAGGGAGACAAACCAACATATAAAGGGTAACTGATAATTTACTGACACAGGATAAGTGGGGACAAATCAAAAACTAAGTCATTACACATGAGACAGGCTACAGGTATGGAAGACATGAGGGGCTGGGAACTAAAGGTAACAAGTACACACAGAGGATGGACATACTATAATATTATACCAGACCAGGGACCAGGGGAAACACAAAGACAGGGAAAAAATATATATTCAACCCCAAAATGAAACAAAAAGTGTGAACATGGTAGCAAACCATGCCCAGAACATGACAGCCCCCCCCCCCCAAGGCCAGATTCCAGATACCCTCAAAAAGAAAAACAAATGACCCCAGAATGGGTGGGTGGAGGGGAACAAAGGACTGGAGGGAAAGAGTCAACACAAAAACAAAACAAAAACAATTAATCGCGGGGCCGACCAGAGTCCCAGGACCCCCAAACCAGAGAGAATAGGGTGGGTGGGAGGGCCAACAAGAGTCCAAGGACCCCCCAACCAAAGAGCAGAGTGGGTCAGGAGGCCACCCAGAGTCCATGGGCCCCCAGACCAAAGAGCACAACAAGTCAGGTGGCCTCCCAGAGTTTGTAGACCACCAGACGGAGGCACATGATGTGTCAGGTGGCTTCCCAAAGTCCAGGGACCATCAAACGGAACAGCACGGTGCGTCAGGTGGCCTACCAGAGTCCATAGACCACCAGACAGAGGAGCATGGTGCCGCAGGAGTGTTGAGCTCAGGTGACAGCAGCAGGGGAGCTTTGAGCTCGGAAGTCAAAGGTGGCGCGATCTGTTCAGACGACTGCAAAGGTGGAGCGCATTACTCTGATGACCAGGGTGGAGCGGACTGCTCTGATGACCAGGGTTGAGTGGACTGCTCTGACAAGGAAGGTGGAATGTGCAGCTTGGATGACGAAGGTGGAACGTGTAGCTCAGATGATGAAGGTTGAGCATGCAGCTCAGATGACGAAGGTGGAGCGTGCAGCTCAGACAATGAAGTTGGAGCATGCAGCTCAGACAACGAAGGTGAAGCGGGCTGCTCAGATGATAACGGCTTGCAAACGGCGAGCCTGGACAATGATGGAGGCTGGTGAGTGGCATGCTCAGAAGCCTGGAACTCCATCCCCGATGCAGCCACCTCAGACGGGGAGGAAAAAATACATATAGGTGTTGGGTTCACACAACAACCAGCAGAAGAGCCTGGCGGGGAGAACTCAGAAGCAGATAGGAGCTGCAAATGGGTCTCCCCACCAGCAGCAAGGCAAGATCTTTTAACTGTTTGAGTGTGAGAATTTTCGTGCCCCTAGTTGCACAGCGCGGCACTGTGCCTGTCTTCTCACTCTGACATGATTGCCTGCTTTGGGGATTTGTACTGATTGTACTGATTTGCCAGTTTCAAAAGGTGGCAGACATCCATTGGAGGACTCAGTGGATGACATGTAATACACCAAAGAAGAAGAACTCCTCATTTCCTTTTCCTGTTTTAGCATTTAGCCCAGAAAGCTAATATGTCCGTGATTGTCACGTCAATTTTTCGGCTTTGTATGCCGAAAACAGCCGTGGGATACAAGCGAAATTTATGTGGGATAATCATAAGACTTTGTAGATGTGGTAGAGATTTTATATTACCAACAGAATGCAAAATAAGGACCATAATGGGTGAAAACACAACGACCATGCCAGCCCCCCTTTGTCAACAGACTGTACAACAGTAAGTGACTTAATTCATTTTTTTAAATGTGTTGATTTCTTGTTCATATACTTTGAAGATAAGATGATGAGGTACCTCTGTAAAAAAATAAAAAAATAAATAAATAACGGTGTCAAAAGACTGAACCATTCTTTGTGTAAATACGTCTGAAGTCCAGTTTTGACTGAGTTATGGAATTTAACCTCTTGCACTCCGGTGTACCACAGGCGGTCACGTCTCTGCATCCTAGGGCGCACGAGGGCGCACTAGCTAGTGCGCACTGAAAAAAAAAAGCTCCATTTCCGTTCTTCCACTACAGACACAGCCGTGAACAAAAAGCCAAAGGAGTGCTTTGATTGGTTTAGATGTAATTGACCTCTCATTATAAGAGCCTTGAATTGGGTTTCTGAAACCTTGAAGAACCAATGACTGAAAACCTAGCAAGAAGGACCCGCCTACCAACGGCTGCGAATACAGCGAGCCAATTGAAGCACAGAAGTTCGAAAGCGTGCATCCCTTGCGTAAAATTTGTTTTGTGTAAGGCTGGGTGACACACATGCGTCCGCCAGTCTTTTTTTCTTACTACTGTTCACATTTGTTTTGAAAAATCGTTTGCCAAAACCGCAATCATGGAAGCGCAAAACTGCAATAATGGAATTATGGTTTGACCGGGTCGCGTGACCAGAACCACGAGTCCGTAACAAGCGGACCAGCGTCATGTTCGTCTGACAATGAGGAGGAGAAGTTCGCCAGCAACACTGCTGTTGTGGACAGGTAAGTGTTATAAGCTAAATTATTCTTTATCCCTGAAAATTGTAATCAAAATGACTTTTGACCGATCGGTAAATTACAACTGTGCGTCATCGCCACATGACGGACCGGTCCGTGCGCCGCGTCCGGACCATGAACGCCCCCCCCACTACTCTTCTGTTATCTGATATTATTGCAGATATTTTAGTACAACTGTGCGTAGTAGACCGTGGCGCACCGTCCCCGCTTTCCATCATGTAGCGATGGGCGATGTCCGTCCTCTGTAGCAGGTGGGGTGGGGGGTGGGAGTTGTTATCTTCTACATTACAGATATTTTAGTATAATTTTTAGTGCACTGTAGGCTATTTTTTCTTGTAAAAAAAAGCCACACATTTTTTACGTGGCATGCTTCTTTGTGTGTGGGGGCTTGTTTGTTCATTCATTCATTCATGAATGAATAAACAACCCCCCCACACACACACACACACAGCCCTTCACCTTTCATTAGAGCCCAAGAAGCTTGTGAAGCTTCTATATTGAATCATTCAAAAGTTACAGACGTTTTTCCAAACTGTGCCATTTGGCACAATTTGGCACAGTTCAACCTCCTCATGGATCGTCACCTTATCGTGGTGTGGGGGTTTGCGTGCCCCAGTGATCCCAGGAGCTATGTTGTCCGGGGGCAATTTGCCTCTGATAGGGTCTCCCAAGACAAACTGGTTCTGGGTGAAGGGCCAGACTAAGAACGATCCAACAGACTCTCATGATAAATTGTATATCAAGGATTCAGTGTACCCCGCCCGGTATGGGGTTACCGGGGCCCCACCCTGGAGCCAGGCCTGGGGGAGGGGCTTGAAGGCTAGCGTCTGGTGGCCGGGTTTCCACCCATGGGACCCGGCCGGGCTCAGCCCGAAGGAGTTACATGGGTCCGCCCTCCAGTGGGTTCACCACCTGCAGGAGGGATCATGGGGGTCCGGTGCTATGTGGATTAGGTGGCGGTCAAAGGCGGAGACCTTGGCGGACTGATCCCAAGCTTTCTAAACTGGCTTTTGGTACGTGGAATGTCACCTCTCTGGTGGGGAAGGAGCCTGAGCTGGTGTACGAGGTTGAGCGATACCGGCTAGATATAGTCGGCCTCACCTCAACACACAGCTCCGGTTCCAGAACCAGTCTCCTGGAGAGGGGCTGGAGCTTGGCCTTTTCTGGAGTTGCCCCGGGCGAGAGGCGACGAGCAGGGGTGGGTATTCTTGTATCGCCCCACCTTGCTGCCTCTATATTGGAGTTTTCCCCGGTGGACGAAAGGGTTGCTTCCCTATGCCTTCGGGTTGGGAAACGGGTCCTGACCATCATTTGTGCCTATGCACCAAATAATGTTTCAGAGTACCCACCCTTTTTGGAGTCTGTGACTGGGGTGCTGGAGGGTGCTCCTCCTGGAGACTCCATTGTCCTACTGGGGGACTTCAATGCGCACGTGGGCAACGACAATGAAACCTGGAGGGGGGTGATTGGGAGGAACGGCCTGCCCGATCTGAACCCGAGTGGTGTTCAGTTATTGGACTTCTGTGCTAACCACAGTCTGTCCATAACGAACACCATGTTCAAGCATAAGGGTGTCCATATGTGCACCTGGCACCAGGACACCCTAGGTCGCAGGTCGATGATCGATTTTGTTATCGTATCATCAGACCTGCGACCGTATGTCTTGGACACCCGAGTAAAGAGAGGTGCAGAGCTGTCAACTGATCACCACCTGGTGGTGAGCTGGATCCGATGGCAGGGGAGGAAGCCATTCAGACCTGGTAGACACAAGCGTATAGTGAGGGTGTGCTGGGAGCGTCTGGCTGAGGCCCCTGTCCGGGAGGTCTTCAACTCCCACCTCCGGAAGAACTTCAACCACATTCCGAGGGAGTCTGGAGACATGGAGTCTGAATGGGCCATGTTCTCCACCTCTGTTGTTGAAGCGGCGGCCCAGAGCTGCAGCCGCAAGGTGGTCGGTGCATCTCGTGGTGGCAACCCCTGAACCAAGTGGTGGACACCAGTGGTGAGGGGGGCCATTAAGCTGAAGAAGGAGTCCTATCAAGCTTGGCTGGCTTGTGGGACTCCCGAAGCAGCTGAGGTGTACCGGCAGGCCAAGCGGAGTGCAGCTCGGGTGGTTGCTGAAGCAAAAACCCGGGTATGGGAGGAGTTCGGTGAGGCCATGGAACAAGACTTTCAGTCGGCTTCAAAGAGATTCTGGCAAACTGTTCGGCGGCTCAGGAGGGGAAAGCAGCTCCCCGTCCACACTGTGTATGGTGCGGATGGGACACTGTTGACTTCAACTGGGGATATCGTCGGGCGGTGGAAGGAATACTTCGAGGATCTCCTCAATCCCACTGATACGCCTTCCACAGAGGAAGCAGGGTTTGGGGACGAGGGGGATGACTCGCCTATCATAGGGGCTGAGGTCGCCAAGGTGGTTAAAAATCTCCTTGGTGGCCGGGCCCCAGGGGTGGACGAGATTCGCCCTGAGTACCTCAAGGCCCTGGATGTTGTTGGGTTGTCATGGTTGACACGCCTCTGCAACATTGCGTGGAGGTCAGGGGCAGTGCCTTTGGCATGGCAAACCGGGGTGGTGGTTCCTCTCTTCAAAAAAGGGGACCGGAGGGTGTGCTCCAACTTTAGAGGGATCACACTCCTCAGCCTCCCTGGGAAGGTCTATGCCAAGGTACTGGAGAGGAGAGTCCGGCCGTTGGTCGAACCTCGGATTCAGGAGGAGCAATGTAGTTTTCGTCCTGGCCGTGGGACATCGGACCAGCTCTTTACCCTCTCGAGAATTCTTGGGGGTTCGTGGGAGTTTGCCCAACCAGTTTACATGTGTTTTGTGGACTTGGAGAAGGCATTTGACCGCGTCCCTCATGGATTTTTGTGGGGGGTGCTTCGGGAGTATGGGGTGTCTGGCTTGTTGTTACGAGCTATTCGGTCTCTGTACGACCGTTGTGAGAGTTTGGTTCGTATTGCCAACACTCGGTCGGAGTCATTCCCAGTGAGAGTTGGACTCTGCCAGGGCTGCCCTTTGTCACCGATCCTGTTCATAATTTTTATGGACAGGATTTCTAGGCGCAGCCAGGGAATGGAGGGTGTCATGCTTGGTGACCACAGGATCTCATCTCTGTTGTTTGCAGATGATGTTGTCCTGTTGGCTTCATCCAGCAATGACCTACAGCTCTTGCTGGGACGGTTTGCCGCTGAGTGTGAAGCGGCTGGGATGAGAATCAGCACCTCCAAGTCCGAGTCCATGGTCCTCAGCCGGAAAAAGGTGGATTGTCCTCTCCGGGTTTGGGACAGGCTCCTGCCCCAAGTGGAGGAGTTTAAGTATCTTGGGGTCTTGTTCACGAGTGAGGGGAAAATGGAGCGAGAGATCGACAGACGGATTGGAGCAGCATCTGCAGTGATGCGGACGTTGTACCGGTCTGTTGTGGTGAAGAGGGAGCTTAGTTCTAAGGCAAAGCTGTCGATTTACCAGTCAATCTACGTTCCTACTCTCACCTATGGTCACGAGCTTTGGGTAATGACCGAAAGAACGAGATCGCGGATACAAGTGGCTGAAATGAGCTTTCTCCGTAGGATTGCTGGACTCACCCTCAGAGATAGGGTGAGGAGCTCAGTCATCCGGGAGAGGCTCAGAGTAGAACCGCTGCTCCTCCACATTGAAAGGAGTCAGTTGAAGTGGTATGGGCATCTGATTAGGATGCCTCCTGGACGCCTCCCACTTGAGGTGTTTCAGGCACGTCCCACTGGGAGGAGACCCCGGGGCAGACCCAGGACTCAGTGGAGAGACTATGTCTCCCAGCTGGTCTGGGAACGCCTTGGTATCCCCTCTGAAGAGCTGGAGCAGGTGGCTGGGGAGAGGGAAGTCTGGGCTTCTCTGCTTGAACTGCTGCCTCCGCGACCCGGACCTCCGGAAAAGCGGTAGAAGATGGATGGATGGATGGATGGATGGATGGATGGATGGATGGATGGATGGATGGCACAGTTCAAAAACGCCTGGGAACAACCTAAGAAAAAAGCTGTGTAATATATTCATTTTCTGAGGTATTGTTACAAAATTTTGACCTCAGCTGGATAACATTTGGTTCTACATTTCTGTTGCATTTTCGAGCCCGGATCTGACAGCTGTGTGTTATTTGCAAGCATTTGTATCCAAAAAAACACCCAGGCGAAATTTATTTTCTTCAAGTTCAGTATGTTTAGATGACTGTTACTCAGTGGCCGGAGCACTTAGAGAGAGAGATTGAGAGAGATTGAGATTCAACTTTATTGTCATTACACATGTATGTAGAGAGATTATGACTTTTGCCAAAAAAATCAAAGTGCTTTCTTTTAAATGTAGTAGTAGTAGATTAGTTTATTTGACAGGGACAGTGCAATAAACATAGACAATGAGACCAACCCCATGAAGATGCTGCAAAAGGTTGAAGAACAGCTTTTGATTTACTTTGGGAACGTTATTTTTTGACGTTTTTAGGGAAATTGACCAGAGTGCAAGGGGTTAACAAAGTGCTGCAACATTATGCAAATTAGATGCGTACATTTATTCCTATCTGAAACTTTGGATCATATTTTACATCTTTCTAATTGACAGTAAGCCGTTATCTCTTGCAACTTTCAAGTTATAGCCTTGGAAATCTGCACTATTTTAATGACAAAAAATATTTACCACTCTTGACCACTAGGGGTTATGTCACAGTTCGGCAACATACACACTCAGAGGGTTAAGTATTGATGTTATAAATACTAAAAAGAGTCTTTGCCTTAACTCCCGCTCTTCTGCTGATGAGGACTCCAGTGGCACTGCTGCTGGAGAGGCGATCTTAGGCGTCACTGGTGGAACAATGTCCTCTGGACCTGAAGCCAAGCAGTGGGTGCCAACGCCATGGAGGAGAAGAGGACAGCAGAGGGAGATGAGAGGAGAGAAGGACCTGATGGGACAGCTGAAGAAAAGCTCTGGAGTGAAGAGGAGGCTGCTGCTAACATTCTCTGGAGCGGTGAAGGAGCTGCTGCTGGGACTGTTGAAGTAGAGCCAGGCGAAATGCTTGCTGTGGCAGCGGAGTTCATCTGGCAGGGAGTAATCGGGAGGCTGAGAGGACCTGTTGTCGGGGAACGGTGAGGAATGGAAGCTAGAGCTGGCAGAAGGCGGAGTGGAGGTACCAGAGCTGGAGGGTGATGTGAAAAGGATCCCGGAGGTGGAGAGCATTGAGAAACTGAAGGCATCTGTATCAGGAGACATGTCTTCATCGGCACAGGTACAGATGGGGGAGAGTTTCTCACCAGCCCGTGAAACATTTGTTGTAGATTAGGAAGAAAAAAAAGAAAAAAGAAAAAGAGAGCAAAAAAGATTGGGAACAGAGATGAGGAACCCGGTGAGTCCTGGATAGCTCTGCAGGCTTGGGTATGCCTCATTAACCTGTACCGTGCCTTCCAGATACCTCAGGGCTGCATCAGGAGTGTGGGAGGTGCGGGCATCTGAGATGAAGTCCTCTACTAAGCCTGCAGCCCAACACTCCTCCTCGTCCAGGCTGTGTACATTGTAGTCCATACCCGCGGGGTCTTGTGGTGGCATTATTCTGTCAGATGCTACCTCTGGCAGAACAGAAATAATGACTCCTTCAGGCGGGACAGATTTCAGTGCAAGATGGTTTATTTACAAAAAGCAGATAAATGCAACTCGAGGGCTGTCAAACACAGAGAAGCAGATAATAATAAATATCTTATGGGAAAACAGACAATAACAAAGGATCGGAGGGAAACACTGCAATAATGTCACAAACAACTGAGAGACAAACCAACATATAAAGGGTAACTGATATTGAACTGATGCAGGACAGGTGGGGACAAATCAAGAACTAACTGATTACACATGAGACATGAGGGGCTGGGAACTAAGGGTAACATGTACATACACAGGATGGACACACTACATTACACTAGACCAGGGACAAGGGGAAACACAAAGACAGGGAAAAAAAACATATTAAACCCCAAAATGAAACAAAAAGTGTGGACATAGTAACAATCCATGTCCAGAACATGACAATTTATAGCCTATTAATAGCCTATTTTCCCATCCCCACCAGGGTGAAAACCTCACATACTTTGAAACCTAAATGTTTGCAGGTATGCATAATATTCTTACAAAATAAATTCAGACAGACCCAAATACTATTCAAAACGTTGCAGAATATTCCAGCTGAGGCTGGCGTCATACATCACTATAAGCTTGTTTCCTGTAGAAACGATGCACAAGCCTGTGTACTCCTAGCGCCAAGCCCGGGTAAATGGGGAGGGTTGTGTCAGGATGGGCATCCAACGTAAAACCTTTGCTATATCAAACATGCGGATCATGACAAATGAGACTTTCATACTGGATCGGTCGAGGCCCAGGTTAACAACAGCCGCCACCGGTGCTGTTAACTGACAGGGCGCTGGTGGAAATTGGGCTGCTGTTAGTCGAAGATTGAGGAGGAGGAGGGAGGGAAGGCATCTTGGGAGGGAGAGAAAGAAAAGGAAAGGTAGAAGTGTGGAGGTGAGAGTAGGGACGTTAAATGTAGGGACTATGACCAGTAAAGGCAAAGAGTTGGCTGATGTGATGGAGAGAAGAAAGGTGTTCAAGAAACCAAATGGAAGGGAAGCAAGGCTAGGAACACTGGAAGGGGATTTAAGCTGTTCTACCATGGTGTAGCTAGGGAGCGAAATGGAGTAGGAGTAATCTTGAAGGAAGAGTATGTGAAGTGTTCAGGAGGTAAAGAGGGAGTCAGACAGAATCATGAGTTTTAAGCTAGAAGTTGAAGGTGTGATGATGAATGTTGTCAGTGTGTATGCCCCACAGGTTGGATGTCAGGTAGAAGAGAAAGAGGAGTTCTGGAGTAAGTTGGATGAAGTGGTAAAGACTGTTACCAGGGTGGAGAGAGTGGTGATTGGAGCAGACTTTTATGGGCATGTAGGTGAAGGGAACAGAGGTGATGAGGAGGTTCTGGGTAGGTATGGCCTTGAGAGAAATGTGAACTACAGATGTGGATTTTTCTAAAAAGATGGAAATGGCTGTGGTGAACGCATACTTTAAGAAGAGAGAGGAACATAGGGTGACTTAAAAGAGTGGAGGAAGGTGCACACAGGGGGACTACATCTTATGCAGAAGGAGAAATATGAAAGAGTTAGGAGACTGTAAGGTGGTGGCAGGGGAGAATGTAGCTAGACAGCATTGGATGGTAGTCTGTAGGATGACTTTGGAGAGCAAGAAGAGGAAGAGAGTGAAGGCAGAGCCAAAGATTAAGTGGAGGAAGTTACAGAAGGAAGAAGGTCGCACAGAGTTCAGGAAGGAGTTGATACAGGCTCTGGGTGGTAGGAACGAATTACCAGATGACTGGGAAAGTGCAGCAAAAATATTGAGGGAAACGGGTAGAAGGGTATGTGGTGTATCCAGTGGACAGAGGAAGGAAGACGAGACTTGGCGGTGGAATGAGGAGGTACAGGAAAGCATTCAAAGGAAGAGGTTGGCAAAGAAAAAGTGGAATAGTCAGGGAGATGAAGAAAGTAGACAGAAGTATTTGGAGCATGGCATGGCAAAGAGAGAGGTGGCAAAGGCAAAGGAAAAGGCATATAGTGAGCTGTATGAGAGGCTAAACACTAAGGAAGCAGAACAGGACTTGTATTGATTGGCTAGGCAGAGAGATCACACTGGAAATGATGTTCAGCAGGTTAGGTTGATTAAGGACAGAAATGGTAATGTACTAACAAATGACGAGAGTGTGTTCAGGTGGAAGGAGTACTTTGAAGAGCTAATGAATAAAGAAAATGAGAGAGAGAGGAGGATGGATGAAGGAAAGATGGTGAACAAGGAAGTCCCAAGGATTAGCAAGGCAGAGATGAGGGCAGCTGTGAAGAGGATGACGAATGGAAAGGCGGTTGGTCCAGATGACATACCTGTGGAGGTATAGAGATGTTTTGGAGAAATGGCAGTGGAGTTTTTAACCCGATTGTTTAACACAATCTTGGAGAGTGAGAGGATGCCTTAGGAATGGAGAAGAAGTGTTTTGTTACCAATTTTCAACAACAAAGGTGATGTGGTGTAGTAACTACAGAGGCATAAAGTTGATCAACCACACTATGAAGATATGGGAAAGGGTTGTTGAAGCCAGGTTAAAAGGAGAGATGACAATCAGTGAGCAGCAGTACGGTTTAATGCCAATAAAGAGTACTACAGATGCAATGCTGGCTCTACGAGTGTTGATGGAGAAGTATAGAGAAGGTCAGAAGGAGTTGCACTGTGTCTTTGTGGCTCTAGAAAAAGCATATGATAGGGTGCTAAGAGAGGAAGAGTGGTACTGTATGAGAAAGTCAGGAATGGCAGAAAAGTATGTGAGGGTGGTGCAGGACATGTATGAGGACAGGGAGATGGTGGTGAGGTGTGCTGTAGGAGTGACAGATGGGTTCAAGGTGGGGGTGGGGTTACATCAGGGATTGGCTCTGAGCCCCTTCTTGTTTGCCATGATGATGGACAGGCTGACAGATGAGGTCAGGCAGGAGTCTCCATGGACCATGATGTTTGCAGATGACATTGTGATCTGTAGTGAGAGTAGGGAGCAGGTGGAAGAGAACCTGGAGTGATGGATTTATGCTCTGGAGAGAAGCGGAATGAAAGTCAGTAGAAGCAAGACAGAATACATGAGTGTGAATGAGAAGGAGGCAGGTGTAACGGTGAAGATGGAAGGAGTAAAAAAAGAGGGAATTTAACTGGAGGTGGCAGAGGTGAAGGTGCTAAAATTTTTATTGGGAGTGACTAGGAGGGACAAGACTATAAATGAGTATATCAAAGGGACAGCTCTGGTTGAGCCGTTTGGAGACAAAGTAAGCGAGGCAAAGCTGAGATGGTTTGGGCATGTGCAGAGGAGGAATAGTGGATATATTGGGCAAAGGATGTTGAAGATGGCGCTGCCAGGCAGGAGGAAAAGAGGAAGACCACAGAGAAGATTCATGGATGTAGTGAAGGAGGACATAAAGATGTCATGTCTGAGCGCTGATTGCTATCCGCGCTCAGGTTGTCCAGTTTAAGATAAGATAAGATAAGATAAGCCTTTATTAGTCCCACAATGGGGAAATTCTAGGATTGCAACAGCACAGGGATAGCAACACTCAGAGCAACAATCAGAAGGCAAGAGAAAAAACAAGAGCAGCAAGTATACATATGTACATATAAATATAAATATATATATACTGTATATATATATATAGACACACAGTGCGGAACATTGTAGCTAGATGGGATAGATATATTAATATATAAACACAGTGCGGAGCATTGTAGCTGGATGGAATAAATATATGAGTATATAAACACACAGTGCGGAGTATTGTAGCTAGATGGAATGAATATGTGAATATATAAACACAGTTTCGCTCCAGCTTCATCCTATTCCGGGCCTGGTCTTATGGCCTCCTCCGAGGCTCGTAGCTTTGACAGCATCTCAGACTTCCGTCTGTCAAGCCCAGCTGCTCCGGGACAGCTGTCTAGTATTATCAATTACCTTCCCCGCTCCTGATTGGGTTCTGTCCATCATTTAAGGGAGCAGCTGAGAATCACTCCTCGCTGCAACCTAAATGAAGGAAAGACGGACATCGTGTTTCCGCGACTGGAGTTCCTACGTCCAACTCCAGTTCCCTCGGTGTTTCTGCTCCTCATTCTCCTGTAAGTGTTACTGCTCAGTGTGGGTTCCTTCCTCACTGCGTTCCTTAGCCTCTCACCCTAGTT
Organism: Pholidichthys leucotaenia; assembly: GCA_020510985.1. Classification (NCBI taxonomy): domain Eukaryota; kingdom Metazoa; phylum Chordata; class Actinopteri; order Cichliformes; family Pholidichthyidae; genus Pholidichthys; species Pholidichthys leucotaenia. Next base: position 59,072,707 of record CM035838.1, on the reverse strand, counting down.
GGAGTTCTACCTTGTGTATGTGCGTATTTTTGCCCCTCGTGGCTCTTTACTTTGCCATTTGTGTATTCTGTTCCTTTGTTAATAAAGTTACGCAAACTCACTGGTCACCTATAGCGTCTCCTTAATGGCTCGCGAGAGCCATTCATGACAAAAGAGGGTTGGTGTTACAGATGAAGATGCAAGGTATAGGGTGAGATGGAGGCAGATGATCCGGTGTGGCGACTCCTAAAGGGAGCAGCCGAAAGAAAAAGAAGAAGACCTGTAGAAAAGCTGCAGCGGCCTCCTGGCCCCTCATGTTTCCTGCTGTTGGAATAGGGAGGGACCTCTTTGTGTGTGTGTGTGTGTGTGTGTGTGTGTGTGTGTGGCCAGGGCTCCATCGCATGCGCAGGTACAGGGAAGAGAATGTGTGTGAGATGCAGTGTTGGGCAAGTTACTAAAAAATAGTAACTAATTAGTTACTAGTTACTTCTTTTCAAAAGTAACTGAGTTACATACCAATTACTGCATGATTAAAGTAACAAGTTATTGGAAAAGTAACTTTCACATTACTTTTAAATGCATACTTAAATCATCTTGCACAAATAGCAAGATAGTTTAATTAATGGATTACACCGCAGGCTTATTAATGTCAGGATGAAAACAGACTGTTTCAGACAGAGCTTTTAGAACATGTTCAGTCTGCTTTATCCTGCCTTGAGAGCTTTTATTGTAGGAAAAATGTGAAGAAAATCAACATGATATTGCCAGCAACTTCCTCATTTTGGAGTGAGAAATAAGGTTTGTTGAGTGAGAGAGAGGGGGAAAAGAATGAGAATCACTCCAAAAGAGTGAGTTGGCAACACTGCATAAAGCTGTCAATGTTTATCTTACCTTTAAATTATGGATTTAATCTGATGTGCAGTGATCCAGAGAAAATGTCCATTATCCACACTCCAAATGTCTGCTGTGACAGAGACATGATCCAGTCCCTTAAATTCCTTTTGGAGATCAAATCCATTTTTGAATAATCTTTATCCAGGTAGCAAGTACATGTTTTAACTTCAGTGGATCACAGTCTCAGCTGTCTGATGGAAAATGACTGTTATCACATCTAAATTCTGTAACAACATATCTGGCAATCAGTCGGTTTAATTCTTGCTGGGTCACAAACTGTCCAGATGCATACCTGTGCTTGAAATCCAGCTGTGGGTGTTCAGATAAGAGTATTTCCACTTTACATTCAGCCGTGGCTGTTCAGAATGCAGTAGATCCACTAGCCCTGTGTTGTTAGCATAGCATAGCACTAGCTTTGCCAGACCTTGTTGCTGTTCTTAGGCATTTCTGAAGATTGCAGTCGGTCTCAACCGCAATTTAGCTTGCAACCCACCAATAGGCCTTTGTCCTTTACAGTGACAAATTCAGACAAACAAAGTAGGTTCATCTTTTTCTCTGCTCAGTAGTGAACAGTAGTGAACTTCTGGTTGTGGCATGTAAGGTGAGGACGCCCAGGTAAAGGCTCCCGGTTCGTTTCTTGCTTTAAAACTCAGTTTAGAGCTGGCGTTTTGAGCTGTTGCTTTGTAACTACCGCTGGAGAGTGAACCTGCACGTGCGGAAAAATAAGAGAAATTGCCAGTCTCATAACTTAATATTGTAGTGGCTGGTGAAGCAATCAGTCCCCTCGCACTCCGGGAGAATAAAGGGATTTCTCCCATGTGTTTTTTTTTTTTTTCTACAATCACAATCAACGTACATCGGCCGGGATCATGGGTCCCAAGAAAGCTCAGCAGACTGAGGAGGTGGACGATATTAAAAGAGCGCTGGACTTCTTGGCTGAAGAGATTTCTGTTGTTAAGCTGCAGCAAAAAAACATTGTGGACCTGGTCGAGGAGGTGAAAGCGCTGCGGATCCAGAACGCTGAGAAGGACAAGAGGCTGGCGTATCTGGAGAGCAGAGTATCGGAACTGGAGCAGAACACTCAGGTGAACGACATGATCATCACGGGGCTCCACATTAAACCCCGATCGTACGCGCGAGCGGTGGCCACGGACAGCGGAGGGAAGCTCGATGAGCTGGAAGATGAATCCACGGAGCAACAAGTGGAGGCCTGCATGCAGTCCAAAGAAATCCAGCTGGACTGTAACACCATTGAGACCTGCCACCCTCTGCCCAGGAAAAACGGCGACAAACCGGCTGTGATCATGAGGTTTGTGAACAGAAAACACAAGACTGCGCTGTCAAAACAAGGTAGGAAACTGAAAGGAACGAACATTTACATAAACGAGCACCTCATAAAAGAAAACGCAGAAATAGCCAGAAAAGCACGATACCTGAGAAAGCAGAAAAAGATTCAAAACACCTGGACATCAAACTGTAAAATATACATCAAATTAAACGGATCACCTGAAGAAGCCAAGGTCATTAACATCCGAAATATTATGGAACTGGACAAATATCAATGAATATTATGAACTGGAGTCTACAGCAACAACAGACAATTGTAGGACACTGAAGGATTATACTCATCTGCTACAAGACATTTAACAACATGAAACAAAAGATCAACAAACAGGAACAACAGGAATTGAAAGTTTTTGAATATACAGATCACAACCCACAGGACGTAGAATATAACATAGACCCTGATAATAATTTATTTAGCTCCATCAATAATAACTGTAGTTACTACACGGATGAACAGTTTAACACAATGGTCACATCTGATTTCAGTATTTCTATGATCCACTTCAACAGCAGAAGTCTCTATGCCAACTTTAATAACATTAAAGATTATTTACATCAGCTTAAAGAGCCATTCAATATTGTGGCAATATCAGAGACGTGGCTCAGTGAAGAGAAAGGAGTGGATTTTACCATGGATGGCTATGAATTAAATTATATAAATAGAAAAGTGAATAAAGGAGGAGGAGTTGCAATTTATGTTGACAAGAGCTTGAAATACAAGGTTGGTGAAAATCTGTCAGTAACTGTGAATGATTTATTTGAATGTATTACAATAGAAATCTGTCTGGACAATGTGAAGAATATGGTCGTGAGCTGTGTATATAGAACACCTGGATCAAACATTGACTTATTTAAGGACTGGATGGAAAAAATGTATGCAAAACTAACTCATAAAGTTATGTTCATCTGTGGGGATTTCAATATAGATCTGATGAATTCAAAACAACATAGTTTGGCAGAAGAATTTATCAACACAATGTACAGTATGGGCTTACATCCAACAATTACTGGACCTAGCAGAATCACGTCACACAGTGCCACACTAATAGATAACATTTTCACAAACATTATGGAAAATAATATCGTGAGTGGGCTTTTATTGAATGATATCAGTGACCACCTGTCGATTTTTGTTGTCTATCAATGTGATTATAGGAAGAAAAAGTATACCAAAAATATTAAATATAAAAGAATAAGAACCAAAGAATCTATGTATTTACTGACAAAGGAATTATTAATACAAGATTGGAAGATAGTTTATGATGAAAATGATATAAATAAAGCATATGATAAATTTTTGCAAATATTTCAATCATTGTACAATAAAAACTGTCCTATAAAACAATACAGTGACAGACAACAAAAGAAAAATATTCCTTGGGTCACCAAGGGGTTAATAAATGCATGTAAAAAGAAGAATACATTATATAAACAATTCATTAAGTGCAGAACAGTGGAGGCTGAGATCAAATATAAAAGATATAAAAATAAGCTTACTAATATAATGAGGACCTGTAAGAAAGAATATTACAACAGAATATTAGAGGATAATAAAAATAACTTAAGAGGAATATGGCAAGTACTCAATGGGATTATTAGTAATCGACCTAAGAATGCTAATTATCCAGAATATTTTACTGAAAATGGCAATTTGATAAATAATATGGAGGATGTGGTTTCAATAAATTTTTTGTAAACGTTGGTCCTGAATTAGCAAAATCAATAGTGGCAACAGAAACAAACAACAGTGGTTCTGTAAATGAAATAGAAGATAGAGATCCAAACACAATCTTTTTGGGTGCAGTTACTGAAAAGGAAATTATCGAGACTGTGAGTAAATTTAAGAACAAAAAATCAATGGACTGGAATGAAATTGACATGACAATAGTGAAAAAAGTAATTGAAGGAATTGTTAAGCCACTCACCCACATCTATAACCTGTCATTTCAAACTGGTAAATTTCCAAACAAAATGAAAATAGCAAAAGTAATACCTTTATACAAAACAGGAGACAGTCATTGTTTCACAAATTACAGGCCAGTGTCTTTATTCTCACAATTCTCCAAAATACTTGAAAAAATCTTCACTAAGAGACTGGATGATTTCATTGAAAAACACAACCTCCTTACAGACAGCCAGTATGGTTTTAGAGCAGATAAATCTACATCTTTGGCACTGATCGAACTTATAGAAGAAATTACTAGTTGTATAGATAAAAAAAAAGTTTGCTGTAGGAGTATTTATAGATTTAAAGAAAGCTTTTGATACCATTGACCACAGAATACTACTAAGGAAACTGGAAAGGTATGGGATAAGAGGGGTCGGACTGAGTTGGGTGGAAAGTTATTTAAGTAACAGACAACAATTTGTACAAATTGGTGAGCACAAATCACTCTTCATGGACATCACTTGTGGTGTGCCCCAGGGGTCAGTTTTGGGACCCAAACTCTTTATTTTGTATATAAATGACATATGCCAAGTATCAAAAATTCTGAAATTTATTTTGTTTGCGGATGACACAAATATCCTTTGCACTGGTGAGAATTTGCAGCAGGTTTTAGAGGTGGTCACAACTGAAATGAAAAAGTTAACGCAGTGGTTCAACAAAAATAAATTATCTCTAAATCTAAAAAAAAACAAAGATTATGTTGTTATGGAAATTATAAAATAAATCATGAAATAATGGTAACGATAGATGATACCAGAATAAGATAAGATAAGATAAGATAAGATAAGCCTTTATTAGTCCCACAACGGGGAAATTCCAGGATTGCAACAGCACAGGGATAGCAACACTCAGAGCAACAATCAGAAGGCAAGAAAAAAAAAAAAAAAACAAGCAAGCAAGAGCAGCTAATATACATATGTACGTATTACTATAAAATATATATATATACACACACACACAGACACACAGTGCAGAGCATTGTAGCTGGATGGAATAAATATATGAATATATGAACACACAGTGCAGAGCATTGTAGCTAGATGGAATAAATATGTAAATATATAAACACCCACAGTACGGAGCATTGCAGCTAGGTGGAATAAATATGCAAGTATATAAACACACACAGTGCGGAGCAATGTAGCTAGATGGAATAATATGTAGATATATAAATATATAAACACACCCAGTGCTGAGCATTGTAGCTAGATGGAATAAATATGTAAATATATAAACACACACAGTGCAGAGCATTGTTGCTAGATGGAATGAAACAGCATAACCGTCTACTTAGTTATCCTACATGGTATGATTATGTGCCCATACATATTCTCACCCTCCATAGCGACCGGTAAGTTCCTAGTTGTATGCCGGAGGGGACCATTGTGTAAGTCTATTGCATCTTTTGCATTCAAAAAACTATTAGTTTGTTAGTTAGAATAGAAACAGTACAGGAAAGTAAGTTTCTGGGGGTGACGCTAGACAATAAAATCTGCTGGAAACCTCACATCAGTCACATCCGGGCCAAGTTGGCAAAATGTATAGGCATACTGGGGAAGATAAGACACATCTTGGACTATAAATCATTGGTCTTACTGTACAATTCACTGTTTCTACCTTCTCTTAACTACTGTGTAGAAGTCTGGGGAAACACCTACAACACCAACCTACAGTCAAAATGCACGTTACAAAAAAGAGCTATAAGGATAATAAATAATGTAGGATATAGAGACCATACCAATTCATTGTTTTTAAAGTCACATGTCATAAAGTTCATCGATTTAGTTAAATTTAAGACAGCACAAGTCATGTACAGGGCAATTAATAATCAACTCCCAACTAATATACAAAAAATATTTAAAAAAGAGACAATGATCTTAATTTGAGAGGAGACTTAAACTTTACAAAACCCAAGATATGAACAACCAAGAAAAGTATGTGCATATCTGTCTGTGGGGTGGATTTGTGGAACAGTCTGGAGCCGGAACTGAAACTATGTACAAACAGAAATCAATTCAAAAAGAGGTACAAACATTATTTGCTGAAAGGATATATGTTAGAAGGGTAGTATTTATATGTACGATTCACTATGCTCACTCTGGGACACTATGGGACACTATGGAATGGTGGGTGGGACAGCACTGTGTATATCTGTGTTGTTTGAGGCTGGTTTTGATGTATGGATATCAATGTATGCTAGGATGGATGGGTGTTAATGTTGATATGTACAAAATACAGTTAATTGTTTACTTGGGGTCTTAAATGTGGTAATTTGTATATAATTCACATGGGTGTATTTATGGAAAAGAGGAGATGGAATTAATAAGTATTCACGTCTTCCTTCTCCCTTTCGAACACTGTATACTGTTACTTTATTGCATTTGTCATTTGTTTTGTTTTTGTTATTTTTTTTGTTCGAAATAAAGTATCTATCTATCTATCTATCTATCTATCTATCTATCTATCTATCTATCTATCTATCTATCTATCTATCTAACAGGCTCTTTACAACAGGTTATGTTGACTGACAGCTGCATCAGCTGCGTAGGGTCAGTTTGTATTTTTTTGCACTAAAAATATCTATCCATGTTAATAAAACGAGTAACGCGAGTACTGCATCTGATCAAATTTCAATAACTATAATGCATTACTGAATTTTTAAAGAGTAATTTCATTATACTGCACGTTACTGCAAAAGTAGTGGCTTTACAGTAACACATTACAAAGTAACGCATTACTCCCAACACTGGTCAGAGGAGGGACCATATCATTTTCGTGGCAGGGGGTGTTTTCATTTTCATTTTTAAAAAGTTTAAACGACAAACTACTGAATATGTTTTGGATGTTATTTTACCTTGTCAAAGACAAACTAAAATTTTATAATCACAGGTTTTCTCTCTCTGACATGATATTGGGCTCAGGGAACACACACAGGCTCGAGTTAGGTTCAAAGCTTTATTCAACAACAGAGAGTGTTTGGATGCGTGAGTGAGAGGTGTGGATGGATTGATGGTGAACGGGAAGCGCTGAGAGTGGAACAGTTCGCCGTGCAGCCAGGCAATCCTAAGGGCAGAGCAGAGATGTAGGTTAATGACAGTCATACACCCCGTGGGGGTTAACACACAGTATGCTGCTTACGTGCAGGTGTTGTGGTGGCTGGCGTTGGCTGACGCAGGACTTCTGCCTGGGGGACAGCGCTCCGGTGCGCACTCGGCGAGGAGAGGAGAGAGCTGCGGAGGTAGAGGCGAGGATGAGGAAATCCGCCGCCTGGAGGATCCACCTGTGCACAGGGGAGAGATTGAAGAGCAGGTAAGGAAACGTACAGCTTACCTGCTGGGTGAAAGATGGCGCAGGCCGGGAAGAGACGGTCATGTGCTGTAGTTTGACAGCATAGACGAGCAGACGACTCCAGACTGAGGCTGTAGGCAGAGCGGGTTAAATAGTCCGCGGCTGATGAGACGCAGGTGTGTGCACCGCTGGAACTGATGATGGACGAGACCGAGTTGTGAGAGCGAGTTGCTGCCCCCCCCCCCCCGAGCAGCGCATCCCGGCGCTGGCTTATCTGGGTGCACCCAGTGGAACTCCGTAATGAGATGTTTATCCAGCACCCAGGAAGGGTGCATCCAGGACCTCCACTCAGGACCATACCCCTCCCAGTCCACCAGGTACTGGAGTCCGCGACTCCGGCGGCGGGAGTCCAGGATGGAAGTGACCCCCCACGCCGGGTCGCCACCGATCATCATGGGAGGAGGGTTAGCTCTGGGAGGAGGACAGAGAGGGTCAGAGACAACAGGCTTGATACGGGAGACATGGAATGTTGGACAGACACGGAGGGAGGGGGGGGGAGCCAAACGCACAGCCACAGGATTGATTACCTTGGTCACAGCGAAGGGTCCAATGAAGCGCTGAGCCAGCTCCTTCTTCTCTGCCTTTAAGTTGATGTCCCGGGTCGACAACCAAACCTGCTGGCCCACCTGGTAGTAAGGAGCGGCTCTTCTGTGGCGATTAGAGACTCTGGAGTTGCACGCCGCCGTGCGTAAAAGCGCCTGGCGCGTCCTGGACCAAATGCGCCGGCAGCGTCTAAGGTGTGCCTGGATAGAGGGAACAGCCACCTCACCTTCTTCTTCGGGAAACAACGAGGGGTCGTACCCCAGGGACGCCCAGAAAGGAGACACTCCCGTGGCCGATGATAAGGTGAAATTGTGGGTGTACTCCACCCAGGGTAGACAGGTGCTCCAGGAAGAAGGACTTGAAGAGGTGACGCAGCGCAACGCCGCTGTGAGCGGGCTGACATGTTTTGATGGTCAAGGAATCTGCACATATAGATAAAATAAATGTAGGACTATTATATTTGGGGAAAATCCAAATATTAGGGGAACTGAGGTACTTGGCAGAGGTCTACGCTCTCTGAGTGCTTTTCTAGTTTTATTTATTATTTTACTTCATGCAGCCTTGCTAACATATATAAACCTCAGATCTGTGACATTCATACAGGTTAAAACATACCTGGTGCTGTTGTGTCTGTACCACCGATCACACAAACAATTCTTTAGTTTTCAGTGCATGATCTATGCATTGCTGTTGAAGCCACAGATTTAGCTGTGCTTGTGAGGAGCCTCACATCAGGAACAGCAGCAAGTACCAGAACTACGCAAAACATTCAAAAATACAAAAACTACAAGTGCTGAAATTAGCTGCCACTTGACTGCAAAAGAGGTATGTAGACTACACATTAAAATGAATTAGAAACACTTTTAAAAAATGCTATTTTAAATGCCCCATTACTCCACTCTTGCTGACTGATTTAACACTACTTCAGCCGAAACCGGAAGTTGCGCCCATAATTGTTTCTACAGCAGCGCTCTCAGGAATAAGGTGGATACTAATGAACTGAGACACAAAAATTCCCAAATTCATTCATAACATCCCCTCCATCCTACCATTATTTTTTTGTGGGAAACCTGTAGATTTTGTTCAGTAAGCGTGTTTAAAAAAATGCTTGTTTCCCGGTATTTCACAGTAGGCTACTAACACTGATTTACATCTACTTTCAAAGAAAGTACACGGAAAGTACCCTGTAATTTCATAGTCGACTTAATGGGTAGTGTGTTATATTTTATGGGCGTTGTTATAAAGTGTCACCATATTGTTTCCCTGGTGTGTAATCTTGTCGTTTGTCAGCCGTGACATCTACTTTTCGGTCAGACTTTATGCCGAGTGAGACTTCAACAGGCTTGTGATATTTTCCATTGACAGTATACTGGTCATTGTTTTTGGGGTGCGCTTGCAAAGAGCTACAATCTGTGCTGTGAGTGTCTTTATTGGGTAAGGGATTACAGTGCAGGTGTGCCGGTGTGCACAGTGCACACCACTGTATTTTACCTCCTCAGTGAAATCAGTCATGAGCCACCACTGAATAGATAAAAAAAATTATACCTAATACATCCTTGGAATTTATGCCCCTTTTTTCTTCACTTGTGACTTTCTCTTCCTTTTTTCTCCTCATCTTCACCAGTCTCTGTCCATCACTTCCTCTCCCTTGTCTTTATCTTTCCCCACTGTTCATCCTTCTCTACTTCTCCCTTCTCTCTTCCCTTCCATTGTATTCTCCTTTCCCTTCTTCAGTGCTTTTATTATCTTTTAAAGATTACACAGGGTTACAAAAATAATTTTTTTGTGAGTTGTCTGTGTTTTTTCAAATGATTTAAGACAATTTTCCACTGCTGAATCCAAAAATGACATCTGTTTCTCTCAATCAGGTGCTAAATAAAAACCTGTACTTACTTAGTACTTAGTACTGTGCATGTGCTTACCTTTATATGATGGTAAGTACATGTAAATTGAATCTTACGTCATCATTGTTCAAAATTCAGAGAATTTCAAGACATAAAAAATAATCTTGCATCATATAAAGCTAAAATACATGTACATGTAAACAAAAATGTATAAAACAACATGTGTCCATAATTCAAAAAGTTGACCTGATTGAGCAAAACCAATGTGATTTTTGGATTCAGCATATCAAAATGGTCCTAAATCAGCTAAAAAAACTTAGACAACAAATTTGGTGTTGACCAGTGTTATTTGTTGGTCAAGTCTGTTTTACATTCTCTCACCAGTCTGCTCTCAACAAGAGTACAGAGTACTCTTGTTGAGTACAGAGGGTAATAAGGAACACTCAAAGACAACATTGGGCTGCTGCTCCAATTATGAACAGAATAAACAGAACAGTGGTTGAACTCTTTCATGGATACTCAGAATTACTATATTTAATCACATGTAATGCAATCTGCTGTGAGGCTGCAGATGTTCTGTGCATGGCTTCGGAGCACAGTTTATCATATTTAAAATTTAACCTTGTGAGCCTTGCCCTCAGCAAATCTTGCAATTAGAAAAAATAGCAAAACATTGTGCTGTTTACCTGTACTGTCAGCAACCATCATCACCACTGCCTCCTCATTAACAACAGATAGCTCATGCTCACCATTAGCATCAGGGACATGTATGCTCGTACAAGCAGCGTTGCTTTCTATCTGCTCCTCGGGAGAGTTAATCTCCTCACTGGTAGAAGTGAAAAAGGTTGTTACTTTCGATAGCTTTGATAAAAAAAATGTCTACTCTTCCTTTTTTCTCCATTTCTCTGCACTGCTTGGATAACTTTGTTTCATTTTGCCACTATTCCACATGTTGTACGGTTTGTTTACAATTGTGACCAAAGATACGCACATGCGCATACCTCATAGACAACATGGAAGAGTCCAGCAGTCTGGGAGGAGGGGGTGTGGGGGGGTGTTACATTCATGATTTGATTTGGCCTTTTTGTAAATACTCGTGTTTTTTTTATTTTGTCAGACATCATGTTAAATATGCTAAACATTTTAAAAAATATATGGGGCTCCTAGTAGATCAGAACCCTTATCACATTGGGGCCCAAGGCAATTGCCTACCATTGCCTAATGGTAAGTCCGCCTCTGCCTTAGATAGTATAAAAAAAGCACTTAATTTGAAAATCAAGGCCTTAATTATCCTTAAAAATGACAATCCTTAAATTCATGCTTAAAGCTATAAAAATTGAACCCTGGACTTACCACTTACTGACTTATTTTCTCAAAATGCATTTAGACTTTTTCTCAAAATTTCAACTTTTTGGTGGGCCTAAGTCACACTCCCTCTATTTCCGCATATAGATAGATAGATAGATAGATAGATAGATAGATAGATAGATAGATAGATAGATAGATAGATAGATAGATAGATAGATAGATAGATTAGTTATGGAAGTCCATCGAGTCGATGATGACATTCATCTCTCCTGGGGTAAAGATAAAAACTATGAAGTGGTATTGCGCCGCCTATGACTTCGCAGATGGGAGCGAAGGCCAAATTCGGAGGCACACCTCCGTCCACAAGTGGGGCAAGGGAAGCCATCACCGGGTGGGGTAGGTTGACACTCCTGACGCTCGCGCCTGTACTGGCGGCGCTCCTCACGAGCGCGGGTACAGTCACTTTCAAAAATGTCGACAGCCTGGTGGCAGGTTGTGCGCCAAAGTATCCTGGAGGCGGCAATGGTCTCCAGATCGGAAGGTCGGACATTGCACTTCTTCAGGACGGCATGGAGGTGGTCTTTGAACCGCTTCTTCTGCCCTCCTTGAGAGCGCCGTCTGGCGGTGAGCTTGCTGTAGAGCAAGGGTGTCAAACTCATTCCATGGAGGGCCAAGACCCTGCAGGTTTTACCTCCACCCAGTGTCTTCACCAGGTGATTTCACTGAATTTCTTCCCACTGATTGCTGATCAGTGAAAACACCTACTGACGACACTTGGTGGAAGTAAAACATGAGGGGTCTTGGCCCTCCATGGAATGAGTTTGACACCCCTGCTGTAGAGGATCTGGCGGGGGAGGCGGTTTTCCGGCATCCGAATGACATGGCCGACGTAGTGAAGCTGGCGTTGCACCACAAGTGCCTCAATACTACGGAGGTTAACTCTCTGCAGGATCTGGACATGTGGTACGCAGTCCTTCCATGCGACGCCAAGGATCCGCTGGAGACATCTGATGTGGAATGCCTCAAGGCTCCAGACGTCTGCCCTGTACAGGGTCCAGGCCTCACTGCCATAAAGCAGGACGGAGATGCAGACAGTCGAGTAAATTGCGATCTTAGTTCTCAGAGAGAGATTCCTATTCAGGAATACCCTAGCACTGAGCCTGCCAAACGCCAGGGTAGCCTGCTGGATGCGGCTCTGAATCTCATCACTGAGCGAGCATGAGGAGGACAGGATGCTGCCCAGGTAAGTGAAGTGATCCACCTTCAGGATGGGCTCTTCTGCAACCAGGAAGTTATGCTCGGTCTGAGGTGAGCTTGATGAAGGTTGGCAAAGGACCTCAGTCTTTCGTGCATTGATGACTAGGCCGACATTGCTGTACGAAGCATCCATGATGTTAAGGGTACGTTGTAGGCCCTGTGCAGTTAGTGAAGGAAAGGCTGCATCATCTGCAAACTGGAGATCGAATACTGTGGTAGTACTGGTCTTGGTCTTAGCGAGTAGCCTACAGAGATTGAACATGCTGCCATCCAACCAGTATCTAATAGAGATACCATCAGCCAAGTTGAGCCTGTGTCGAGAGAGGAGGGTAACGGCCTCCAAGTAGATGTTAAAGATAACGGGTGCCAGGACGCATCCTTTCTTGATTCCTACATTGATGGCAAAGGGCTGAGAGAGCAGACCTCCAGCTACAGCATGTGCAAACATATTCGTGTGGAAATCTCTCAGGATGGCGGTGAATTTGGGGGGACAGCCACACTTGGTTAGGATGACCCAGAGAAGATCTTGGTTCACGGTGTCGAAGGCCTTGGTGAGATCGACAAAGGCCATGAAGAGGTCCTGGTGTTGTTCCCTGCACTTCTCCTGGAGAAGACGAGTGGCGAAGATCATGTCGGTGGTACGACGATCCGTCCGGAAGCCACACTGCGATTCAGGGAGAATGACTTTCGCAGCAGAATTAAGGAGTCTGGCAAGGAGGACATGAGCAAGGACCTTTCCAGCAACTGCAAGACGCGAGATGCTGCGGTAGTTGCCGCATGCTGCTTTGTCTCCTTTCCTTTTGTAGACGGTAACGATGTTAGCGTCTTTCCACTGCTGGAGCAGGGTCTCGGCAAGCCAGACTTTGCTGATAAAGCGGTGGAGACGACGTGTCATGCAGTACCCTCCGTACTTGAATATCTCCCCCGGGAGAGCATCCGGGCCAGAAGCCTTGTTGTTCTTGAGGCTTCTGCAGGCTTTGTGGATTTCAACAAATGATGGAGAATTGTTGAGCTCGAGCATCGGAGGAAGAGTAGGGAGACCGTCTATGAAGGTAGCATCAAATGGGTTGATCCGGTTGAGCAACTCGCTGAGATGTTCAACTCATTGCGCAAGGATGCCCTGAGTGTCCTTGATGAGCGAGAGGCCATCAGAAGAATGGAGGGGCATGTTGGAGCTGCAGGATGGACCATAGATTGTCTTGATGGCGTCATAAAACTGGTGTAAATTGTGCCCTTCGGAGAAGCCCTGGATTTCGTCAGCCTTCTTTAGCCACCAATCATTCTCCATTCGACAAAGAGCTGCCTGGATGGTGGAACGGAGGCGTGAGAACCTCTCACACAGGATGGGGCAGGATGGATTGTCAATCGCCCCTTTGTGCGCATTGTTCTTCTGCTTAATAAGCTTGCAGATCATATGAGCATTGACGTCAAACCAGTCTTGGTGTTTTCGACTGGCGATACTGAACACACTAGTGGTGGTCTCAAGGAGGGCGGTAGCGATGGAGTTCCACTCCTCAGTGATGGCTTCGCGAGAAGTATCATCCGGGTTGTCCAGAGTAGCATCAAGTGCGGCAACAAGAGCACCGCAGAGCTCAGACAGCTTCTGCGGGTCCGCAAAGGGGGCGCAATTGATGTGCTTCGCACCTGGACACTTGTGTACTGGGGGAAGTACTCTTATGTGCAGGAGGGACCGAATTAGGCGGTGGTCAGTCTGATGATGACGTCTTGACGATCTTGTTTCCTGGTGATGATGTAGTCAATTAAGTGACAGTGCTTTGGCTACGGATGCATCCACGAGGTCTTGAGTTTGTCAGGCACCTGGAACATGGTGTTAGTAATGATAAGGTCATGTTCCGTGCAGAAATTGAGGAGGTGGAGGCCGGTCTCGTTGGCATTCCCAATGCCATGCTTCCCAATGATACCGCCCCAGACAGCGTGATTGTTGCCAACCCTCGCATTAAAGTCACCCAGCAGAAGGATCTTGTCAGCACGGGGGATAGAACTGATGCAGCGGGCGAGCGCATCATAGAAAGCATCCTTCATGTCATCTGCTGAGGGCGGCGTGGGGGCGTAGGCACTGATGATGGTTACGTACCTTTTAGAGGCCAGTGGGATGTGCAGCATCATAAGTCGCTCGCTGATACTGGTTGGGGACTTGGGATACTGTAGGAGAAGTGAGGATTTGATGGCAAAGCCCATGCCATGAACCCTATCAGAGTCGTCCGGCAAGCCTCTCCATAAGAACATGTAGACCGCGCCAACCTCTTGAAGTGAGTCCTCACCGTGGAGATGTGTTTCGCTGAGCGCGACGATGTCGATGTCATAATTGCCGAGCTCAAACGCGATGAGGGCGGTGCGACGACGTGGGCGGTCACTATTGGTGTTGGTCTTGGAATCCAACAGGGTCCATACATTCCACGTAGCAACCTTCAGGGCTCTAAATTTTGTAGACTTTCTGTAATTTCGACCACAAAAAGGGATGCCTTAGTGGGCGCGGCTACCCACTCAGGGCGGGGTGAAGCGGGCAATGTTTGGGCCACCTTTTCTAGGCCCTTCCTCGGATTGAGGTTGGCAGTGCGAATCCTAAAGAGGACTGCCTAGTCGTGCAGGTAGGACACGAAGGGAGTGCCACTTCAATCCACTACCACAATGGCCATCTTGCCTGCACCGCCAAACATGCTGGAGGCAGGCTAGGGGCTTCCAGCTTCATCCAAAAGCCTGCCCCCATTGCTGGCCTACCAGTCGCCGCTGGACTTTGAGAGAAGGTAGGAAATGGAGAGAGGGATCCTGCGCGGTGAAGGGATTAAGGTGATGAAGCGCCTGCGCAATCCACCAACACCACTATCTTGATCCGCTGGCACTGAAGCCTAGTGGCAAGGAGAAATCCAAGACAACTGGCAACACCGATGAGCTGCAACGTCATGCCAGAGCCCGGTCATTGGTTGGGGACTGCCTCAGCATGGTGGCGTACCACGTTCCTGGTTATAGGCCAAGGTCCTAGGGCAGATGCTGTCCAAGGCTCCCGAGACTGTCCTTCCCAAAGCATGATTTTCTGTCAGGGTTTACTCCCTTAGCCTTGCCTAAAAAGGTTTATCCACAAGGCAGTGGGGCGAGATAGATAGACAGATAGCATGACACAGATATATAGATAGCATGACACAGACAACCCAACCAACAGAAAAAAAACAAACACAGCATAATAGAAAAGGAGTTACCCAGGGAAGTAAAGTAGAAAAGCTTAGATAACCTTATATACAACATATGCTACTACTAGGTTAAATAGATGATCCTTTTGAATCAATGGATAGTACTGACTGTACTAGGATTATAAGACACAGGGTGAAATACGAGATACCAATTATACTGTAAGGTGCAGTATGACAGTACTGTTATGACCGAAATTAAACATCAGAGTGAGTTATTGTACAGTGAAATGACATGTGACAGAAAAGATTTGCTGTACCTAACCGTTCGGAAGTGAAGCTGTAGCAGTCTGCTGGAGAAAGTGCTCCGCTGACTGTCCAGTGTGTGGTGGAGGGGGTGATCAGGATTGTCTATGATGGTGGTGGCAACAACGACCTGGTAGAAAAGCTCCAACATCTTGTTGTACACGTTGAAGAATCTCAACTTCCTCAGAAAGAAGAGTCTGCTCATCCCCTTCTTGTACACAGCATCTGTGTTAGATTTCCAATCCAGTCCGCTGCTGATCACAACTCCCAGGTATTTGTAGTCCTCCCCTACCTCCACAACCTCCCCCCTAATCCGCAATGGCGGTGAAGGCGTCCTCTTCTTCCTGAAGTCAATCACCATCTCTCTGGTCTTGCTGACATTCAGTCTCAGGTGATTCTGCTCGGTCCAGTCTACAAATCTGTCTATGAGTGCCCTGTACTCCCCCTCCTCTTCCCCTTTTATACAACCAACAACAGCTGAGTCATCAGAGAATTTCTGCAGGTGGCATGACTTGGTGTTGTACTGAAATTCCGTGGTGTATAAGGTGAGGAGAAAAGGATAAAGCACAGTCCCCATGGGGCTCCGGTATCACGAACCACCACATCAGACAAAACACTGCCCAGCCAGACAGACTGTGGCCTGCCTGTCAGGTAGTCAATAATCCAGGAGACCACAGAGCTGTCAACACCCATCACCCGCAGCTTCTCACCCAGCAGCAGTGGCTGAATGGTGTGAAATGCACTGGAGAAATCAAAGAATGTGATTCTCACAGTGTCTCCTCCTCAATCCAGGTGCAAGTGAGCTTGCTGCAGCAGGTAGATGACGGTAGGTAGCAGCATATGAGACCTAACTTTGGAAAAATTCTGTATTGGACTCTATGGGAAGGGAGAAATTATTTTTCCATCCCAATCAGATTTTACCACGAGTGACACCTATGATGTTTGTCAATTTTAACAATATTTTTTTTATTATTAAGCATAAAAAACCTACAATGCGCTGATAGAAACTAACAAAAACACTGGCGTACGGTAGAAGGTCTGTGTCATGGTCTGGTGAGCGCACTCCTCCCCCACCCGTCGAGTTCAACCTTTACCTACTCTGCAGGTGATTATCTCCACCTGTGTGATGAGACGCTCCTCTCCTCTGATTTGCTAGCGCTTAAATGGACCTCTCTTCTACGTCTCGGTGCTGGCTTGTTGGGTAAACTACCTGTATCAGCTGCTAGACCTTAAACTATCTAATCCAGAAAAAAAACATTTAATCTTGTGCTTTTTGTTTCAGGTTGCTACCTCCTTAGTGGTGTGTCTCCAGGGTTGTTGTGCGCTCACCTGCGCCGCCATCATCACTTCATCAGCGACTGTCGTCGCCCAGTCAGACGCCTCTCCCAGTGCTCATGTGCCATCCTGTCCTGCCAGGAGGCTCGCCGTAAGTGCTGCATTCTTCTGCCGGGTCCTCAATTCTTCCCACGTGAGTGTGGTCCTACTTTCCCTTTGTCTAGCCTCCCTCCTAATTCACCTGCTCTCGTCTCTCATTTTAGGCTGTGTGCTTTCCCTGGCAAGTGGCGGTTTTCTCTTGCGGAGGCGTTTTCTTGCAGTTAATAAAATTCAATATCAAACTTGTCACTCTGTGTCTCTGTGTGTTTCCTTTGGTTTTGCTCCCTGCACGTGAGCTGCCAAATTATATCCAATTATGAGAGAACGAGCCAGCTATATTGCAAGCTCAGCGGGAGCAGTATCATCGGAGTACTCTGGGGTAGAGCGATTAGATGCCACAGAGAGACAGGTGGCCGCACTAACTCAACAGCTGCAGACCATTACACAGCAGCTGGGCATGGTCACCGAATATTTGGGCCATTTGTCTCTTCCGGTACCTGTTCCTCCACCTGTTGCCCCAATTTCTTCTATTGTGCGCTGAACCACCTCCGTTCCCACACCTACCCCATATGCGGTGGAGGAGGGGAAATGTAAGATGAGATAAGATAAGATACGATAAGCCTTTATTAGTCCCACAATGGGGAAATTCCAGGATTGCAACAGCACAGGGATAGCAACACTCAGAGCAACAATCAAGAAGACAAGGATAACAAGAGCAGCGAATATACAGTACATATGTACATATAAATATATAAATATATATATATACGCACAGTGCGGAGCATTGTAGCTAGATGGAATAAATATATAAATATATACAGTATTTATAAATATATATACACACAGTGCGGAGGATGTAGAGGATTTCGATGTCACGTTCGGCTGTATTTGGGCCAGTTGGGGGGGAGTACCCAGATGGCACTTCAAAAATTCACTTTATGACCCTTAGGGCCCTGTCATCCCCCCGTAACCTATCTATTTCGGCCCTTATTCAGTTTCCGAGGGTTGTGAGGAGGGCTAGAGCCGTGATTGACTCAGAGGCAGAGCAGAATTTCATTTCTGCACGTTTCATACGGGATATAGCCATCCCTACGATTAAATTGCCCAGGCCCTTAAGTGTGATTACATTATCGGGCGATAAAGTTGCTACCATCACCGATAAAACCGAGCCAGTGTCCATCATTCTTTCCGGCAGCAACCGGGAAACCATTTCGTTCTTTATTCTCCGCAAATCTGGTCACCCGATGGTTCTTGGTTATCTCTGGCTCCAGAAGCATAATCCCGTTATTAACTGGGCTAATAATTCCATCTCTTCCTGGAGCCCGTATTGTTTGACCTCTTGCCTCAGTTTGGCCGAGTGTTCACCTATACTCTCTATCACTTCCCCTCTGGAAGAGCCACCGGGCCTCAGTCTTGTGCCTGAAATTTATCATGATCTTGGAGAGGTCTTTAGCAAATCTAGAGCACTTTCCTTACCTCCCTATCGCTCTGATGATTGTGCTATAAACCTTCTCCCGGGTGCACGGCTGCCGTCCAGTCGGCTTTACAGTATTTCTGGGCCGGAGAGGGAGGTGATGGAGAGCTATATTAAAGATTCTCTGAACACCGGCCTTTTTCGGCCTTCATCGGCTCCTCTTGGGGCAGGATTTTTTTTTTGCTGGTAAGAAGGACGGCTCTTTATGCCTGTGCATTGACTATTGTGAGTTTCATGCGATCACTATTAAGGACAAGCATCCTCTGCCCCTGAAAAACTCTGCGTTTGAGCTCCTTCAGCTTGCGTGCGTGTTCACTAAATTGGACTTGCAGAACGCTTATCATCTGGTTCGTGTTTGTGAAGGGGGTAAGGGGAAGACGGCTTTCAAAACACATCTGGGGCAATTTGAATATCTGGTGATGCCATGTGGGCTCACTAATGCCCTCGTCGTCTTCCAACGGATGATCAACGACGTCCTCTGCGATATGGTCAATCAATTTGTTTTCGTCTATCTCTATGACATTTTAATTTTTTTCACGCTCACCAGAGGAACACACAGTCCATGTCCGGATCATTCTGCAACAGCTCTTGGAGAATCAGCTTTATGTTAAAGCCGAGAAATGTGAGTTTTCCACTCGCTCCACTTGCTTTCTGGGCTTTATCGTAGCTGAGGGATAATTGAGGGCTGAACCGGCCAAGGTGCAGGCTGTGCTGAATTGGCCAAGACCCCACTCCTGCAACGAGCTGCAGCGCTTCTTGGGGTTTGCAAATTTTTATCACTGTTTCATTAGAAACTATAGTGGGGTAGCACAGCCTCTGACTCAGCTGACCTCGATAAAGGTACCCTTTAGTTGGTCCAAGGCAGCCGAACGGGCTTTTCTCAAATTAAAGGACCCGTTCTCCAACGCTCCTATCTTGGCCCAGGTCAACCTGAGGCTCCAATTTATCTTAGAGGTGGATGCTTTGATTCAGGTGTGGGCACTGTTCTATTGCAGTGCTCGGCCTCAGATCACAAGCTCCACCCATGTGCATATTTCTCTCGGCAGCTCATGCCTGCGGAGAGGAATTACGACGTAGGAGAGCGAAAGCTACTGGCCATTAAATTAGCCCTTGAGGAGTGGAGGCACTGGTTGGAGGGAGTGCCCCAGCCAGTAATTGTGTGGACCGACCATAAAAATTTAGAATATCTTAAGTCGGCCTGCAGGCTGAGTGCCAGGCAGGCCCGCTGGGGCCTATTTTTTGCTAGATTCAATCTTAACATCACTTACAGGCCTGGTTCCCGCAACATTAAGCCGGAGGCTCTCTCCCACCAGTTTTGTCCTGACCCCCCTACCCCTCCCTCCCTTCCCCAATCCATTGTCCCACCCTCTTGTTTCCTTGGAGCATTTTCGTGGGACACTGAACGGCAGGCATTATCCACCAAACCAGTACCAGAAGGGGCCCTGATGGCCGACTGTTTGTCCCGGACTCTCTTCGCAGTGACGTCATCAAGTGAGGCCACACCAGCTACTTCGCCTGCCATCCTGGTGTCACCTGGACTATCAATCTCATTCGCCGACTGTTCTGGTGGCCCACCCTGCGAACTGATATCCAGGAGTATGTTGGTGCTTGTCAAACCTGCTGCCATAACAAGACGGACTCCTCGCCACCTTCTGGCCTGCTCCACCCTCTTCACATTGCTCACTGACCCCGGTCTCACATTGCCCTAGACTTTGTCACCATACTCCTGCCATCTCGGGGCAGAACTGTTATTCTCACCTGTGTGGATCGCTTCTCCAAGGCGATTCACCTGGTGCCCCTCCCTAAATTACCTTCTGCTCTGGAAACAGTGAACCTCCTGACTGATCATGTCATCCGGATCCATGGCATCCCTATGGACATTGTATCTGACCAGGGCCTTCAGTTCACGTCTCAGATTTGGAAGGCCTTCTGTCGCTCTCTTGGTGCTACCATCAGCCTGATGTCGGGTTATCATCCTCAAAGCAATGGGCAGGCTGAGCGCGCCAACCAATCCTTGGAGGCCTCCCTGAGGTGTGTGGCAGCCTTCAATCCCAGTTCATGGAGTACCCACCTGACCTGGGTGGAGTACTCCCACAATTCAGCAATCTCAACGGCCACTGGGTTGACACCATTTGTTGACTCACACAAGTGCAAGCCTCTTGCACTTGTGTGCGCACTCAGTGCCATCTAATCACCCTCTTCAGCCTTATGTTCACCTTTTATTGTTGTTTTTGTTAGCTCTGGGTTAGCCAATAGCTATGGCTACTACTCTCCTTCCCTTCCTCCTCTGTTGTGCTCGCTCTGTCAGATGTTTAGCTACACCTCTGCCTCTTTTATTGATAATGGTAAATGTAATAAATGTTGTCTTTTTGAGGCACTCGAGGCAAGGTTGTCTGATTTGGAATCCTGGCTCTGCTGCATTGAAACACCGTCTGTGCCAGTTACTCTTGACGGACATCCCCTAGCTGCAGCAGGGCTCCCTAGCTTAGGGCAACCTGTTAGCGGTCCTCCGGTCCTCCTCAGCAGCGAGGATACTGGGTGGGTGATGGTGAGAAGGAAGCCTTGTCGCAAAGCCCCGGTTAACCACCAACCTGTTCACGTTTCTAATCGTTTTTCCCTGCTCAGCGACACACCCGCTGAGGAAAAATCTCTGATCGTTGGTGACGCTGTAGTCAGAAACGTGAACCTAGAGACTCCAGCGATCATAGTCAAATGCATTCCTGGGGCCAGAGCAGGCGACATCGAGTCAAATTTGAAAATGCTGGCTAAAAGTAACTGTAAATACTCCACAATTGTTATTCACGCTGGCATTAATGACATTCGTCTCCGGCAGTCGGAAGTCATGAAACTTAATGTAGAATCGGTGTGTGACTTTGCCAAAACAATGTTTGTCTCTGTAGTATTCTCTGGGCCCCTCCCCAATCTGACCAGTGATGACATGTTTAGCCCCTTGTCATCCTTCAACCCCTGGCTGTGTGGTGTCCTGCAAACAACGTGGGCTACGTTGACAATTGGAGCTCATTTTGGGGAAAACCTGGTCTTATTAGACGAGACGGTGTCCATCCCACTTTGGATGGTGCGTCTCATTTATCTAACAATCTGGCAACTTTTTTATCCAAATTTCCAAAATCTTGACAACTCAGAGTTGGGACCAGGAAGCAGAGTCGCAGTCTTACACGCCTCTTTGCAGCTCCTCTTCATCCGCCACCCCTCAGCTTAGCCCCTGTCTTCCCCATCAGAGAATCATTGTCTGCTCCCTCCAAAGTAAATAAAAATATAATGTATAAGCATCCCAAAGTGATTAAACAAAAAGTTGGTAAAACTCAAATTAAACATGAAGCCTCTAAATTGAATGATTTGGCCTCTCTTCCTCCTCATAATTTAAAAATTAAATGCGGTTTATTAAATATTAGGTCTCTAACTCCCAAGTCTCTGTTAGTCCATGATCTGTTAATTGATCATCAGATTGATTTAATATCCCTTACAGAGACTTGGTTAGGGCAAGATGATTATGTTGGTTTAAATGAATCAACTCCCTCTGGTTATTTAAACTGTCAAAATCCCAGAAGTTTTTACCATTCCAAACTATTAGTTAATGTAAAGCAAAAAACATGTTATAATTCCTTTGAGGGCCTGGTCCTCAGTATTGGGCACTTTAGCAATTTTAGGCTAAACCCAGTTTTATTTGCCATGGTTTATCATCCTCCATCAGCCTACTCAGAATTTTTTATCCGAATTTGCCAAATTCTTAGCTGATTTAGTGCTGAAATCAGATAGAATAATTATAGTAGGGGACTTTAATATACATGTAGATGTAGATAGTGATTGCCTTAATGTGGCATTTAATTCAATATTAGACCTGATGGGGTTTTCTCAGAAAGTAGGAAATTCTACTCATTATCTCCACCATACGTTGGACCTTGTTCTGACATATGACATAGAAATAGAAAATCTGGTAGTGTCTCCTCATAACCCTGTACTGTTAGACCATTGTCTGTTAACCTTTGATTTTACTATTTCTGACTATTTGGCTCCTAAAGAAAAATATTACTACAGTAGATGCCTCTCAGATGATGTTGTTACCAAATTTATGCAGATTGTTTCCTCTATGCCTTGTGTCAACACAACGGAAATAAGCTATAGACAGCTTGCTCCTTCTGTAATTGATAGCATGGTAGATAGTGTTACAGCTTCTCTGCATCAGACTCTAGACTTGGTGGCCCCCTTAAAAAAGAAAAAGTCTAATCAGAGATTTCTAACTCCTTGGTTCAACACAGAAACTTGTAGCTTAAAACAGAAGACTTCCATCCATCCATCCATCCATCTTCTACCGCTTTTCCGGAGGTCCGGGTCGCGGAGGCAGCAGTTCAAGCAGAGAAGCCCAGACTTCCCTCTCCCCAGCCACCTGCTCCAGCTCTTCAGAGGGGATACCAAGGCGTTCCCAGACTAGCTGGGAGACATAGTCTCTCCACCGAGTCCTGGGTCTGCCCCGGGGTCTCCTCCCAGTGGGACGTGCCTGAAACACCTCAAGTGGGAGGCGTCCAGGAGGCATCCTAATCAGATGCCCATACCACCTCAACTGACTCCTTTCAATGTGGAGGAGCAGCGGTTCTACTCTGAGCCTCTCCCGGATGACTGAGCTCCTCACCCTATCTCTGAGGGTGAGTCCAGCAATCCTACGGAGAAAGCTCATTTCAGCCGCTTGTATCCGCGATCTCGTTCTTTCGGTCATTACCCAAAGCTCGTGACCATAGGTGAGAGTAGGAACGTAGATTGACTGGTAAATCGACAGCTTTGCCTTAGAACTAAGCTCCCTCTTCACCACAACAGACCGGTACAACGTCCGCATCACTGCAGATGCTGCTCCAATCCGTCTGTCGATCTCTCGCTCCATTTTCCCCTCACTCGTGAACAAGACCCCAAGATACTTAAACTCCTCCACTTGGGGCAGGAGCCTGTCCCCAACCCGGAGAGGACAATCCACCTTTTTCCGGCTGAGGACCATGGACTCGGACTTGGAGGTGCTGATTCTCATCCCAGCCGCTTCACACTCAGCGGCAAACTGTCCCAGCAAGAGCTGTAGGTCATTGCTGGATGAAGCCAACAGGACAACATCATCTGCAAACAACAGAGATGAGATCCTGTGGTCACCAAGCATGACACCCTCCATTCCCTGGCTGCGCCTAGAAATCCTGTCCATAAAAATTATGAACAGGACCGGTGACAAAGGGCAGCCCTGGCGGAGTCCAACTCTCACTGGGAATGACTCCGACCGAGTGTTGGCAATGCGAACTAAACTCTCACAACGGTCGTACAGAGACCGAATAGCTCGTAACAACAAGCCCGATACCCCATACTCCCGAAGCACCCCCCACAAAAATCCACGAGGGACGCGGTCAAATGCCTTCTCCAAGTCCACAAAACACATGTAAACTGGTTGGGCAAACTCCCACGAACCCTCAAGAATTCTCGAGAGGGTAAAGAGCTGGTCCGATGTGCCACGGCCAGGACGAAAACCACATTGCTCCTCCTGAATCCGAGGTTCGACCAACGGCCGGACTCTCCTCTCCAGTACCTTGGCATAGACCTTCCCAGGGAGGCTGAGGAGTGTGATCCCTCTAAAGTTGGAGCACACCCTCCGGTCCCCTTTTTTGAAGAGAGGAACCACCACCCCGGTTTGCCATGCCAAAGGCACTGCCCCCGACCTCCACGCAATGTTGCAGAGGCGTGTCAACCATGACAACCCAACAACATCCAGGGCCTTGAGGTACTCGGGGCGAATCTCGTCCACCCCCGGGGCCCGGCCACCAAGGAGATTTTTAACCACCTTGGCGACCTCAGCCCCTGTGATAGGCGAGTCATCCCCCTCGTCCCCAAACCCTGCTTCCTCTGTGGAAGGCGTATCAGTGGGATTGAGGAGATCCTCGAAGTATTCCTTCCACCGCCCGACGATATCCCCAGTTGAAGTCAACAGTGTCCCATCCGCACCATACACAGTGTGGACGGGGAGCTGCTTTCCCCTCCTGAGCCGCCGAACAGTTTGCCAGAATCTCTTTGAAGCCGACCGAAAGTCTTGTTCCATGGCCTCACCGAACTCCTCCCATACCCGGGTTTTTGCTTCAGCAACCACCCGAGCTGCACTCCGCTTGGCCTGCCGGTACACCTCAGCTGCTTCGGGAGTCCCACAAGCCAACCAAGCTTGATAGGACTCCTTCTTCAGCTTAATGGCCCCCCTCACCACTGGTGTCCACCACTTGGTTCGGGGGTTGCCACCACGAGATGCACCGACCACCTTGCGGCCGCAGCTCTGGGCTGCCGCTTCAACAACAGAGGTGGAGAACATGGCCCATTCAGACTCCATGTCTCCAGACTCCCTCGGAATGTGGTTGAAGTTCTTCCGGAGGTGGGAGTTGAAAACCTCCCGGACAGGGGCCTCAGCCAGACGCTCCCAGCACACCCTCACTATACGTTTGGGTCTACCAGGTCTGAATGGCTTCCTCCCCTGCCATCGGATCCAACTCACCACCAGGTGGTGATCAGTTGACAGCTCTGCACCTCTCTTTACTCGGGTGTCCAAGACATACGGTCGCAGGTCTGATGATACGATAACAAAATCGATCATCGACCTGCGGCCTAGGGTGTCCTGGTGCCAGGTGCACATATGGACACCCTTATGCTTGAACATGGTGTTCGTTATAGACAGACTGTGGTTAGCACAGAAGTCCAATAACTGAACACCACTCGGGTTCAGATCGGGCAGGCCGTTCCTCCCAATCACCCCCCTCCAGGTTTCACTGTCGTTGCCCACGTGCGCATTGAAGTCCCCCAGTAGGACAATGGAGTCTCCAGGAGGAGCACCCTCCAGCACCCCAGTCACAGACTCCAAAAAGGGTGGGTACTCTGAAACATCATTTGGTGCATAGGCACAAATGATGGTCAGGACCCGTTTCCCAACCCGAAGGCGCAGGGAAGCAACCCTTTCGTCCACCGGGGAAAACTCCAATATAGAGGCAGCAAGGTGGGGCGATACAAGAATACCTACCCCTGCTCGTCGCCTCTCGCCCGGGGCAACTCCAGAAAAGGCCAAGCTCCAGCCCCTCTCCAGGAGACTGGTTCCGGAACCGGAGCTGTGTGTTGAGGTGAGGCCGACTATATCTAGCCGGTATCGCTCAATCTCGTACACCAGCTCAGGCTCCTTCCCCACCAGAGAGGTGACATTCCACGTACCAAAAGCCAGTTTAGAAAGCTTGGGATCAGTCCGCCAAGGTCTCCGCCTTTGACTGCCACCTAATCCACATAGCACCGGACTTCCATGATCCCTCCTGCAGGTGGTGAACCTACTGGAGGGCGGACCCATGTAACTCCTTCGGGCTGAGCCCGGCCGGGTCCCATGGGTGGAAACCCGGCCACCAGACGCTAGCCTTCGAGCCCCTCCCCCAGGCCTGGCTCCAGGGTGGGGCCCCGGTAACCCCATACCGGGCGGGGTACACTGAATCCTTGATATACAATTTATCATGAGAGTCTGTTGGATCGTTCTTCGTCTGGCCCTTCACCCAGGACCAGTTTGTCTTGGGAGACCCTATCAGAGGCAAATTGCCCCGGACAACATAGCTCCTGGGATCACTGGGGCACGCAAACCCCCCCACCACGATAAGGTGACGATCCATGAGGGGGACTTGTCAATTAAAGACTTGTCAATTAAAAAGAAAATGGCGCTCCACTAATTTAGATGAAATCTATTTAGCTTGGAGAAATCATCTTTTAATTTATAAAACATCTCTTAGAAAAGCTCAAACAAGTTATTATTCTGCATTAATAGAAGAGAACAAGAATAATCCCAGGTTTCTTTTTAGCACTGTAGCCAGGTTAACAAAGAGTCAGGACTCTGTCAATTCTAGCATTCCCTTAGAGCAGGGGTGTCAAACTCATTCCATGGAGGGCCAAGACCCTGCATGTTTTGCTTTTACCCAGTGTCTTCAGCAGGTGTTTTCACTGATCAGTAATCAGTGGGAAGAAATTCAGTGAGATCACCTGTTGAAGACACTGGGTGGAGGTAAAACCTGCAGGGTCTTGGCCCTCCGTGGAATGAGTTTGACACCTGTGCCTTAGAGCTTACTAGTCAGGACTTTATGAACTTTTTCAATAATAAAATTTCATCCATCAGAGATAAAATCAATCAGATTCCTCCCACCGTTAACTTAAATACAATAACTACTACAGCTCCTTGAATTGATATCTGTCTTGATGAGTTTACTCCGATTGACCTTTTAGAGTTAGACAAAATAGTTTCCTCATCCAAGCCTTCAACTTGTCTTTTAGACCCTATTCCGACCAGGTTATTTAAAGAAGTCTTCCCACTTATTGGTAGCTTTATTCTTCAAATAATCAATTCTTCATTAACTTTAGGCCATGTACTGCAGGCTTTTAAAACGGCTGTAATTAAACCCTTACTCAAAAAGCCAATGCTGGATCCAGGAGCTTTAGCTAACTATAAACCAATTTCTAATCTTCCTTTCATTTCAAAAATCTTAGAAAGAGTTGTTGCTACGCAATTATTTGACCACCTGCAGGGAAATGGTTTACTTGAAGAGTTTCGATCTGGGTTTAGAATCCATCATAGCACTGAAACAGCCTTAGAGAAGGTCACTAACGACCTCCTCATCACATCTGATAATGGACTTGTTCAGAATCAGAATCAGAATCAGAATAAACTTTATTGCCAAGCATGTAAAAAACACACGAGGAACTTGACTTGACATTGGTGCGCATGCGCGCGACACAACGACACGGCAGCCATAATAGGCGCCTCATCAAACAGAGATAGATAAGAAGGGAGGGGAAGGGAGGGAACGACACAAGGGGGGAGGAGAAAAAAAACATCGTTATCAGAATACAGCTTATTTTTTAAGCAGATTATGATTACAATGAAAAAAAATCTCACAGTAGCACAGAGCAACAACTCAGAATTTCACAAGACACAAGAGAGCAGTGTACAGTATATCTTTAATCAGTTCATGAATCAATGTGTGTGCGGTGTTGAGCAGTATTGATGATAATAAGAGAGACCCAAGGACCCTTGGCAGAAGATGTTTTGTCTGTCTGGCGCCCAGTCTTATCTGGCGCTGCAGCTGGCTGTCCAAGGCCTTGTGCTCATGATTTTGAAAAAACACAGTCTGCAGACAGCCAGGAGGAATTTTCATGGGGAAATAATAATGCCAAATAGGACTGATCACAGAGAAGACTTGTATTTCTTCTGTAGATTCAGTACATTAATCCTTCATTGCGCAGCTTTGAATTCGTCGTGGAAAGACCTGAGCGAACCCATGATGTAATCCACCTTACGAGACAGTTCTCCAGTAGTCGCTATCAGGGTCTTCTCCAGTTTCTCAATTTGTTGGATGCACCTCGCCTGGCCAGCATTTTGATAGGTTGAATCCATCTTCAGCAATTTGCGGTAAACCAAGACAATTCCCGTCCCAATCAGAATTATCCCAATCACCAAGATTACGAAGATAAACAAGTCTTCAATATCTTCGATGGAGAGATTAGAGAGACACAGCATTTTCCAATTACCTGTGTCACATAGATAGCCCACTGGAGCCGTTCCAGCGGGGCAGACAGCTTCCCCCGGAGCACTTTTCCTTGTTGAAAAAATAGTGTCAATTGTGTTCAAAGCCCAGCTTATTAACTCCATAATTTCTTTTCGGCGGTCGCAGTTAGACGCAGACAGACAACAGCAAGCTGGGATCCAGTAGTAGGAGGGGAGGAAAAGTCAGCAGGAGAGAAGAAAAAAGCGTCTGCTCTCTTGGGAGGGCGGAAGTGAGACTTCCCTGGCAGTGAGACTTGTTTCTGTACTTGTCCTTTTAGACCTTAGTGCAGCTTTTGATACTATCGATCATAATATTCTACTTGATAGATTAGAACACTATGTTGGACTTAATGGAACTTCGTTGCAGTGGTTTAGATCTTATTTATCTGATAGGTTCCAGTTTGTTGATGTCAATAATGAGTTTTCTTTCAACTCAAAGCTCAGTCATGGAGTTCCACAGGGATCTGTGCTAGGCCCTACTCTTTTTAGTTTATATATGCTTCCATTAGGCAACATTATTAGAAAGCACTGTATACATTTTCACTGTTATGCTGATGACACACAATTATACCTGTCAATGAAGCCAGATGATAGTAATCAATTAGTCAAGTTAGAAGCCTGTCTTAAGGAAATCAAAGCTTGGATGACTTGTAATTTCCTGCTATTAAATTCAGATAAGACTGAAGTCATTCTTGTTGGTCCAAAAAACCTTAGAAATACCTTTCCAAATCAAACTTTCAGTTTGGATGAGGTTACTCTTTCTTTTAATAGCTCTGTGAGGAACCTTGGAATTATTTTTGATCAAGATCTGTCTTTCAATTCACATATTAAATTTGTTTCTAAGACTACCTTCTATCATTTGCGTAATATTGCCAAGATTAGGAGCATCTTGTCTCAGAGTGATGCTGAGAAACTGATCCACACTTTTGTTAGCTCTAGATTAGATTATTGTAATTCTTTATCATCAGGTTGTCCTTAAACATCTTTAAAAAGTCTTCAGCTGATCCAAAATGCTGCAGCAAGAGTTTTAACAGGTACTAGAAAGAGAGATCATATCTCTCCGGTTCTGGCCTCCCTTCATTGGCTTCCCATAGAGTTTAGAATTAAGTTTAAAATCCTTCTTCTTACTTACAAAGCTCTAAACAATCAGGCCCCTTTTTATTTAAAAGATCTGATTCTACCATATTATCCTAACAGAGCACTACTCTCCCAAAATGCAGGATTACTTGTAATACTTAGAATCTCCAAAAGTACAATGGGAGGCAGAGCCTTCGGTTATCAAGCTCCTCTCCTGTGGAACCAGCTGCCAATCTGGATTCAGGAGTCAGACTCGATCTCTGTTTTTAAGAATAGGGTTAAAACCTTCCTTTTTGATATAGCCTACAATTAGGGAGGGATCATGTGTTTCTGAACCCTCCCTTAGTTATGCTGCTAATAGGTTTAGCCAGCCAGGGGACCTCCAAT
Organism: Pholidichthys leucotaenia; assembly: GCA_020510985.1. Lineage (NCBI taxonomy): Eukaryota > Metazoa > Chordata > Actinopteri > Cichliformes > Pholidichthyidae > Pholidichthys > Pholidichthys leucotaenia. Next base: position 59,042,889 of record CM035838.1, on the reverse strand, counting down.
AATGCACTGGGCCTCACTCCTTTCTTCACTCTCAATGAATTTTTTTTTTGCTGGTCATTAACATCTGTTTGTTCTCTCCCATAGATTGAGTCTGTCCCTGGCAGTGGCTCCTGCATACTCCATAACCGTGTGGTACGCAGGAGCCACTGCCAGGGACAGACTAAGGCTGCAGCGCGTCGTGCACACTGCTGAGAAGGTGATCGGCTGCAAGCTCCCATCTCTCCAGGATCTGTACATCTCCAGGACCCGGAGGCGTGCAGGCCGGATCATAGCCGATCCCTCACACCCTGGTCACGTACTGTTTGCCCCCCTCCCCTCTGGTAGAAGACTTCGGTCCATCCAGACTAAAACCTCCCGTCACATGAACAGCTTCTTCCCCTCTGCCATCAGACTGCTGAACACTAAGTGACTTATTGACTCTCGTGCACTATGTACAGCAGCTCAACCAAACTCATGTCAATCATCACTGTTTTCTTCCTGCATTACCGACTGCACTATATAGTTCTCCACAGTATCTGCTGCTCGCTAATATATTTTAACTGCTGACCAGTATCACTTACTCTTATTCTACACTTTATTGCATGTATAGTTTATTTCTTTTATCTTATCATGTTTAATGTTGCAGCATTGCACCGAGACAAATTCCTAGTTTGTGTACTACATAAACAATGGCAATAAACCTGATTCTGATTCTGATTTCTGATTCTGAGTCCCCATCGTGCTGTTTGCTCTCTACATGTCTGTTCTTTTCATCTTCTCTATCCCCTCACCCCCCAGCCAGTTGCAGCAGATGACTGCTCCTCCCTGAGCCTGGTTCTACTGGCGGTTTCTTCCTGTTAAAAGGGAGTTTTTCCTCTCCACCGTCGCCAAGTGCTTGCTCATAGGGGATCGCCTGATTGCTGGGGTCTTTCTGCAACTGTGGGAGTTCCCCTACAGTTGAAAGTGCTATGAGATGACTGTTGTTGTGAAATGGCGCTATATAAATAAAGTTGAATTGAATTAAATTGAATTGAATTTGAGGCTTCCATGGGGTACACTCCCCCTTTACTACCCATGGTGGGTAGTAGCCACCTACGTGGCTGTCCCATCTGTGGGGGCTCATGCCCGCCACTGTCACTGGCTTTGGAGGGCCACTTGGGCTGCCCTCGCCCGGTCAGCTGAATGGAACCGCCAATATGCTGACCGCAGGTGGGTCCCGGCCCTTAAGTACTCCATCAGGCAGCAAGCGTGGTTATCAGTGGACCAAGTTTCACTAAAGACAGAGTCTTGGAAACTTTCCCCTCCATTCATGGGCCCATTCCCTATCTCCAGCATTGTCAACAATGTCACGGTCCACTTAAAACTCCTGCCAGCGATGCAGATACATGCTACGCTCCACGTTTCCAAAATCAAACTCCTCTCCACCAGTCCACTCTGTCCTCCCCCTAAGCCGCCTCCTCCCCCCCGGATCATCGACAGCCAGATCACTCACACGGTCCAGAGGATCCTGAACGTTCGCTCTCAAGGTCGGGGGATCCAATATCTCGTCTATTGGAAGGGCTACGGACCAGAGGAAATTTCGTGGATTCCTGATTCCAACTTCTACAACAAGGAGATGGTCCAGGCCTTTCACAAGGCTCATCCCACTAAGCCCGGTGGACCGCCAGGAGGCGTTCCTTGTGGGGGTGGGGGATGGGAGGAGCACTGTCATGGTCTGGTGAGTGCACTCCTCCCCCACCTGTCGGGTTCAACCTTTACCTACTCCGCAAGTGATTATCTCCACCTGCGTGATGAGACGCACCTGCTCCTCTGATCTGCCAGCACTTAAATAGACCTCTCTTCTATGCCTTGGCGCTGGCTCATTGGATAAACTACCTGTATCAGCTGCTAGACCTTAAACTATCTAATCCAGAAAAAAAGTTTAATCTTGTGCTTTTAGTTTCAGGTTGCTACCTCCTTAGTGGTGTGTCTCAAGGGTTGTTGTGCGCTCACCTGCCCCGCCATCATCACTTCATCAATGACTGTTGTTGCCCAGTCGGACACCTCTCGCAGTGCTCATGTGCCATCCTGTCCTGCCAGGAGGCTCGCCGTAAGTGCTGGGTTCTTCTGCCGGGTCCTCAATTCTTCCCACGTGAGTGTGGTCCTATTTTCCCTTTGTCTAGCCTCCCTTCTAATTCACCTGCTCTCGTCTCTCTTTTTAGGCTGTGTGCGTTCCCTGGTGAGTGGCGGTTTTCTCTTGCGGAGGCGTTTTCTTGCAGTTAATAAAATTCAATATCAAACTTGTCACTCTGTGTCTCTGTGTTTCCTTTGGTGTTGCTCCCTGCAAGTGAGCTGTCAAATTATATCCAATTATGACAGTCTGGTGGAAAAGTCCATGGATGATCATCATAATAGGGCCCTGACCCAGGATTTATACTGACTCCAGATGCAGTCCATTGCAGATGCAGTACGGATGGACTCTTGCGCCCATCTCTACCAACTCCATTTGTGTTTTGCAGCAGCATGGATGAAAACAGAGTTTGAAATACAAGATCATGCGAGAATTATAAAAATAATGTGAGATCTCGAGAAAGACCCGAGAGTGACCGAGATGAACCAATCGCAATCACATAACCAGGAAGTGTGATGTAGCAGCTCCCCATCTACTATCTATCTATCCTATCTATCTATCTATCTATCTATCTATCTATCTATCTATCTATCTATCTATCTATCTATCTATCTATCTATCTATCTATCTATCTATCTATCTATCTATCTATCTGAATGCATTGAGATACTCCAGAATATCCTTGCAGATTGTATTGGGCATCCATCAAAAATACACTTGTTGCATTTCATTAGTGAACTGAAGCTGATGAGCTGCATTCATTCCGCAGTGGTCCAGACCAGGTGGGGATTAGAAAATTGATGAGAATGGCAGCTATTTGGTGCAGAGGCCGGATTGCAGCCATAACGTACTGCATCCGTAGTCAGTGTAAATCCAAGGTTGTCGTGTTTGCCCCTTTCAGGGCATAAATGAGGAGCCAGATGCCAACAGAGAGTTTGCTAGTTTATTAAAAGAGATACAAAATAATGAGCCTTGTGGGGAAAAACACAAACACTATATTTGGGCACAAATAAAGAATACTAACACTGAAACAAGAAAGTAGCGAGGGTGGAACCTGATGCTAAGGAATAAACACTTACAGGTACTTAGGAGCGAGGAAGGAAACTGGAGCTGGGCGTAGGGACTCCAGTCTACTTGGGTGTAGGTTGCAGCGAGGAGTGAGCCTCAGCTGCTCCCTTAAATACTGAAGGCAAAAGGAAATGAAACAAACAGGAGAGGAGGAAACGTAACTGCAAACCATGATCAGCTTTGACAGTGCTGGCTAGACCTTGACGGCCGGAAGTCTGGCCGCGGCACTGTCACAGTAAAAGCCCTGGAAGAACCAATAATAACTATGCAGAAATAAGGAGGGAGAAAAAGGGAGAATACTGAGTGGCCTGGGAGGGGAAAAACCTCAGCGCTTGGATCAATACAGTACCCCCCGTTCAAAGGACACATTCCAGGCATCCAAAGTAACATCTGAAGAGGCCCCCCCCAACCAGAAGGCTAACAAGATTGACCTCAGGTGAGCGGAGGAGGAAACAGGCTAGGAGGGAGAGAAACCCGAAAGAAAACAGGCATAAAATGTCTAACAGCGACATACAAAAAAAAAACAAAAAAACCCCACAAAGATCAAAATGAAAAACACAAAGGCACAAGCACAAAAAAGCGCGGCTAATACACACATACAACACAAATGACATCACAGAATGTCCAAAACCAGATAAACAAGTGAAAACAAAAATATAAGTGTACTTCAACTCAGAAAACGTTCAAGTCCAGAAGAATAGGTGAACACAATATATAAGTACACTGCAACTTGATCTCAAGGCAGGAAAAAAAAACAACAAAACTCTTTTTAGCAATATATGAGAGAGGGGGGAAAAAACCACCATGAAAACACAAGTATGGGGGATACCGGCAGGTAGAGAGTTAAAAAAAGGCAGTTCAGGTGGCTTCTGGCATCCAGACTCCACATCAGGAAAAAAGTAAAAAAAAAACATTTTGGGTGGCCTGCCCAAGTCCCAGAACCAGGGAAACAGTACCTCAGGCGGCCGGCCCAGGTTGCCCAACCAGCGGAGTAGCCCTTCAGGCGGCCGGCCGGCGTCCTTCGACCACCAGGACCAGAGGGGGGGAGCTCAGAGGCGGCTTCCCTACCGAGAGGCACAACAAGGGGAAGCCGAACCGAATGAAAGGGACCCCAGCAGAGTCCAGTGGTGGAGAAAAGGGGGGGAAAGGGGGGAAATGGGGAACCAGTGTCAGGCAGAAGGGGATCTGCAGCTCCCTCACCAACCTCAAACTGGGCCAGCGCAGCACCCTTGGTGGACCCCGACCGGGCCAGCACAGCGCCTGGGATAACCTCCAAACACGAACCCGGAGCCTCGACGACAAAGACCGGAGCTGACTCATCTCCGGTGACCCTGGAAGAAGGCTTGGACAGAGAGGGAGAACAGGGGTCAGGGTCACCGGCAGCGGCAGAGCCTGGCGAGACAAGCTCAGATGCAGCGGCCAGCTGCACCCGGCTCCTCTCCCCAAGAGACAGGCAAGAATGCTCCAAGACAGAAAGTAAGAAAACAAAATAGAACACTTGCCTGATCACAAGCTCTACCACCATCCAGGACTCCGACGATCCAGGCTTGATGGTCTGGAGGTCTGCTTCCGGTTCCCACTTCACTGTGGTGGCCTCCGCAGCCAGCATGATGGTCTCCACAGTCCGATAACCCCCTGGCGCTGAAACCCACGCTGATGGCCCACTCAGCGTGGTGGCAGGGGATCGATTGCCTGCTGGAGCTGAGTGCTGGAAGTCCGGCCGCGGTGCTGTTACAGTAAAAGCCCTGGAAGAACCAATAATAACTACGCAGATATAAGGAGGGAGAAAAAGGGAGAATACTGAGTGGCTCGGGCGCAGAAAACCCCAGTACTCGGATCACCACACGGGTAAGTCTCACATATCCACTAGATATCAATTAGGTTTTAATGGTGGCCAGAAATCTCACCACAGTGCAAGAGCCACAACATAAAGTCAAAAATCACAAATACAAGAATATCAATGTTACAGTTAGCATCAATGCTAACATTAGTATGTATACTAGCATTATTTTGCAGCTGCCTCATAAGTTAGCATGCTAACATCACCATGCTAAAGTTAGCATTGACACTAATGTTAGCATGCTGTTGTGTTGTATTGTGACTTTTGTTTTAGTGTAATAATCAAAATAAACTTTTTGAACTGAACTGAATGGATTTCACGAGCCAAGTCTGAATATATTGATGTTGATGTTTAATGCCCACTGCTACTCCATCAAGGTCACGAACCGTTTTGCTGCCCTTGACCACCCAGAGAGTCTTGAGGATGCCTGGGAGCAGATTACCACCACTCTCACTCTGGCTGCCACAAACATTTTTGGTGATCACTGCCAGAGGATTCAGCCATGGATCTCTGATGCCTCCCTGGAGCTTGTCGACTGATGCCGTAAAGCAAGACTCCAGGGGAAGGATGATTATCACTGGCACGATGAAACTGCTTGGCTCCATCGTATTGTCAAAAAAGGCCAACAACAGCTTCCAAGCAGGGAACCTCTGGTCTGCCTACTAGTCTATCAAGGAGCTGTGCCAAGCTGGCAAGAAATGGTAGCCGTCATCCCTCCTGCTAGCCACTGATGGCATAAGCTTCGTCACGGATCAGACAACCAAACTCCAACGATGGTGAGAGCACTACATGAGCATCCTCTGCAAGCCCCCTCCTCCCACCTCAGATAAGCTGCAGCAGTATGCTGATGCCGGTGTTGAAGACAACTCAATCAGTGAGTTGTCAGACACCATCAAGAAGCTCCCCTCTGGGCGAGTTCCTGGTGCTGATGGAGTGGAGTTACGGCAGAGATGATGAAAGACACCCTCACCTTTGTTATCCCTCGGCTGGAATATCTGTGCTGCTTCATCTGGGCAGAAGAGCACATCCCTGGGGAGTGCAGGGACTGGGTCATTCTGTCCTTCTATAAGAACAAGGGTGACCATCGGAGCACAGCCAGCTATCATCCCATCATGCTGCCATCCATCCCCGGCAAGGTAATCACTGCTGTCATCCTGAGCCACATCTGCCCTCTGCTCCTCACCAAGCGCCACTGCCAGCAGGCTGGCTTCACCCCTCACTGATCCACAGCGGACTGCATCCTTGCCTTGAGTGTCCTGGCACAGCAACGGAGGGAGTATTGCCAACCTCTATATGCGACCTACGTTGACCTCAAAGCTGCCTTCGACTCCCTAGACAGGAGCACCCTCTGGCAACTCCTCCGTGGCACTGTAGTCCTGTCCAAGTATATCAACATTCTCCGGGATCTCTACACCAACACCATGTGCAGAGTACGTGTCGAGGGTGACATGTCAGACCCTTTTGTCACCATCTCTGGAATCCGGCAGGGGTGCATCTCCACGCCAAACCTCTTCAATGTTGCGTTTGACTTCTGGGTCAAGAACGCGACAGAACGCTGCCCCAATCTCGGAGATGACTTCCACTCCCACTTCACAGACCTGTGCTATGTGGACGATGTGGTGCTTTTCGCCACGCATATAGACATAATCACTAAGGCACTGGAGCTGCTTGCGGAGGAAGCATCACTCCTGGGCCTTACCATCAGCTGGGCAGAGACAAAGATCCAGTCACTCTCAGACTTCTTGCCACCACCACTACAAGTCATCACCATCAAAAACGAGCCAGTTGAGACTGTCAACAACTTTGTCTACCTCAGATCTAAGATCACCAACTCCTACTCATCAGACCCAGAGATTATTCGCCGCCTGCAGCTGTCTCGCAGTGCTTTCAGCCACCTCCAGAGTGTCCGGGGGAGTGGGAAGATTCGCATGACCACAAAGCTGCAAATCTTAAACACCTGTGTGGTCCCCTTCCTCCTTTACAGGTCCAAGACCTGGACCCTCTCCACCACAAAAACCCACTATCTGGATACAATCCATCGGACCTGCCTCCGTAACATCCTCGGCATCCGATGGTTCCACCACACCACAAAGGATGAGGTCTACAGGAGGGTTGGCTGTCCTATCCCCATCTCCACCGTCATCAGAAGAGGGAAGCTGCGGCTTCTCAGCCACGTGGCCAGGCTGGAAGACGGGACACCGGCCAAGCAGGCCCTCTCCACCAGCGCTCATCCACCCCTCCCCAGGGCTGGCATCGCCCCCGAGGTCGGCCCAGATTGTCCTGGACGACCCACGCTGCAATGATAAGACCTCTGGCTGACCTCATCGCCCTGGCCCCAAGATTGCCCTGCCTTCAGACGATTGGCCGCAACGGTTACTAAAGTGGCCAGGCAAGGATTAAGTAAAGTTAAGTTAAGATGTTAAATGTGTACATCAATATCTGCTGTTAGGTTCCTTTTTAAGTTTTAAAACCATTGAGTGCTTGTGAAAGCACTGTTGTGATTACACTGTGATACATTTTACGATTACAGATTTAAGTTTATCTTTCCTAAATGTGCCTTCCACATTTAGAAGTGAAATGCCCTGGTTTGCACACTTTCAAGGGCAAAAGCAAACTATTCGCCTTTGAAAGTTTTTCAAGTTTCAGAATCTCTCAAGGCAAACATTCATCTCGATCGCTGTGGAGCTTTTATGAGTGCCAAGCCAGCCCACAAGACCTTTGATACCAAAAATAGAGCCAGTTTAATGCAGCAAACAAAACAGAACAAAACAATAGCACGCAGCATAGCACCTCTGCCAGCAGGGTGACAGGGCACGGGCTCCTGTGATTGATGATGAGAGTGAGGAGTATCCCCTCTTCACCATGATAAGAGGTTAAAAGTGGGAGGGGAAGTGAAAATAAGGATTAAATGAAGCCATGAAGGTGCAGCAGCACAGCCATCTGAGACGGCCTGTTATTTACACCTTAGGCACGGCTCAAATACAGAGCACATCCCCTCCATCTTTTGTTATAACATGTGGGAGTGAAGGCAGTTACCATGTCAGGTTAGTGTAATGGGGCAGGATAAAGATAGAAAGGCATTACAAGCAAATTTACACATTTTCTTACTTTGTATTTTTAGCAATACCATTCTCTTTGTCTTCCATATGTCTCAATATTTTTCTATATTTCTTTCCACTGTGTGTCCTGTTGCTCTGTGTGCTACTGCTGTCTTGTCAAATTAGATTAATATTCTCCCTTACAGAGTTTACCACTAATTATAAACATGAGAACAGATGGGACGTAATTCTTTCATGGAATTTATGCTGCTCAGCCAAAGTGCTCTGGCCACATCTTGTTCTGCCTTGTCTTCACAGTCCTGAGCCCATGGGTGAAATAGTATTTGATTAATGGCCAAGACTGATGGTAACCGACAGTTTTTCAAATAGGAGGATCATGTCTTCTTGCCTTTATTAAGTAAAAAAAAAAATACTTGAAATAAAACCCCAAATCATATCACTCTATTGTAACTCTGAAACCAAACAGAGAAGCAGTGAGTCAAAATTTCCTTTTTGAGTGTCACAAGGCTAAGCATGGTGCGTCACCGGGCTCAGGCTTTTAATTTATATCTAAGTATTTTCTGTATTTTTCCAGCATTGTATTATTTTCCTGTGTATTGATTCTAGATGTGTTCTTTGCTGTCAGTTGTTTTATGATGTTTTCTTGCCCTTATTATTGTCACAAACCCCGTGCGCCATAACACGGCGCACGAGGGAGAGAATAAAAAACCTAATTGCAGGGGTAGAGAGTGTCATGTTTATTAAAGTTCACAAAATCACCAGTTCAGTTCCACCACAAAAATACAGAAGGATGCAATGACAGGGTTGGCCAGCAAACATACAGGGTGCCAACGAAATGCTCTACAGCCTGGTGAATACACAGCCTCGTGCTGCAGGACTGCGTAGCGCGCGAAATACGAAATAGGAAGGGCAAGCAACCTAGTGCTGCAGGGCTGCTAGCACAGGAGGAAAGGCAAAAACACTTACAGGACTGGAACTATCTGGGGCAAACCATGTAGTCTGGAGGAAGGGGTTGAGATGCTGAGCCAGCCAAAACACCAATGGAACAAACAGGTCAGAAATGATGAGCTGGAGATTAACGAAGGGAGTGATGCAATATAAGGGGAGTACTAGCTGCCGCGTATAGAGGTGAATGCCCCGACAATCTCTTTCCTCTGGAGCGGCCAACAAATACTCCAGAAGCTAACGAGGAAAGAGATTGCCTGTGTAAGAATGTGTGGACAGAACTGATTGGCATCCGGTGTGTGAGAGCACGTGTGAATGAGCGTGAATGGAGCGTGTGCATGTGTGTGTGCGTGTGGGTGTGTGTATGTGTGTGAGCGCCCGTGACAGTGCAGCTGACGGTGCTAGACAGGAGGAGGGGGCGTGCCAGAGCTGTCAGGAGGAAAACTAGGCCAAAGCATAACAGTAAGTCAGAATCGGGTTTGGCCTCCAAACCCGGATTCATGACAATTATTGTGACATGATTCTGTCAGTATTTTTAGATTCCTGTTTTATTTTGTCTCTCAGTGTTTATATTTTGTTTCCTCGTGGCATGAGCTTCACACCTGTTCCAGGCACTCCCACCTTGTCATCATCTCGTCTGTGTGCTCTGTGCTAGTAATTAGATCACCTCCCCGCTCATGTGAATCCATACCTGCCATCAATTATGTTCTCAGTTACTTAAAGACTTGTTTTTCCTTCTCACTGTCACAGTCTTGGTTATACTTCCTCCTCGCCATCAGAACTCCTTCCTGTTCTGGTGAGTTCATTCTGATAATCTATCTGTAAGTTTACCTTGCCATCTGTTTGGATTTTTGCTTTGATACACTTTGGAACTTTGTGTTTTGTTAATAAATGCCACTAACTGCAGTTCAGCGTGTGGGTCTGTCTCTCTGCCCTGAGGGGCAAATCATGACATCAAGGCCTTTATCCTCATAATCTCATGATCTTTGAGGAAAGACATCTTGCTCTCCTGGTGATTCGACTACAAACAAACTTGTAATTTCCTTTACAAACAACAAATTTTTATCTCAAACAATGGTACTGAAGATTTGATTCTTCTCAGCGATATAATAAGTTTTGTTGTTTTTCTTCCAGATTTCTCCAAAGTGCTCAGTCCTGTAACCGTCTCAGTGTACATAATTTCATCAGTCATGTTCATCTATGATTTCTGTGTGTGTGTTTTTTTTTATTATTATGAAGTATATAGCTGTGCAGCAGAGATAGCTTTTTTTTGACAGATGGCATGTCCTCACTTCTAAACTGGCTGATATTGGCTGGTGGCTGTGACTGGACACTCATCGTAAACCTGCCATATGTTGCAATATGTTGCACAGATTGAGGCAGGGGGCAAGTCTATTTAAGGGCGCAGAGTGGCAAGATGAAACATTGACAGAGGAATTGAGCATATGGTCATCTTCACTTTATTTCAGCCACACATAAGAGCCAACATTAAGCTGCCACCAATGAACAGTTGTTACAGCACAAGTGAAAAGCTACATACAAGGGCACCGGCACAGAAATCATTCATATAGATAGACTCAATATTTAGGAATTTACTGTATTCCATTTACCAAGTCATAGATGATTGATGCAACATCCAAAATAATTATTCATACTTGCAGTTTGCAAATAATCCAATGCTAATGCCTTCAGTCTGAGTTATGGTCAGTTTATTGCATTAAAAATGCAACTGACAATTTCTCAGAAGGGGCAGGTTATAGACAGGACAGGATCTCCTCTCCAGAACTGCAAATGGTTCTTTTTCTTAGTGTGAATAAATTATTCTCTGTGGCTTGACAGGTGAGCTAACTGGAGGAAAAAAGTGCTTGAGAGAAAAAGAGAATGGCAAGGAAGAAGCAGAGAGTGAGAGAGAAAAAGGGAAAGTGGTTGTAGGTGTCAGGCCTCTTGAAATTGGCTACTTTCCCTCCTGGAGATGGTGTGCTTGTGTGTGTCTCCCAAGTGTCTGAGCATGTGTGTGTTAAGGGCTAACTAAGGGCAGCAGTGTAATGATTTGTCTTTGGCATCCCTTGAGTTAACACCAGCTCTCACACACCCAACCACAGGAGTAACACGTTAATGGAGACAGGTGAATAAGATTCAAATGCAAGATGGAGGGAGAATAGCCTTTCTGACATGACACTGTATGAAACTTCCAGTTTTAGCCTGGGGACAGACCTAGTCCTGCAGTGACAAGTGCTTGCGGAGAGTTAAAGTGACATTTCAGTTTGGTGGTTTGATGATGAACCAAGTGCTGGGGCAAGGATGGATCAGTGGACCCCACCAGGCTGGATGGACAATCTTTCAAAGCAAGGTAGAAAAAAAAGGCAGTGTAATCCATCTGCTAGACCTGTGTGTGTAAAAAAGAGCAGTAAATCAACTGTAACCCCTGTAGTGTACTAATACTGATAGGGTTTTATGTGCATAGAGAATTTTTTCCATCCAAAGAGCCAGTCCAGAAAGATAAATGTCATTCAGTCACTTTGGATCTCTCACTTGAATTGAAGGATGACTCAGAAATGAAAGCTTCAGGCAAGCCTAAGTGCTGATCACTCAAAATTTGTTTGAGCAGTGATCCATTGTTTTGTTGGTGTTCGATAAGTGTTTCAGTAAATTGTGATAAATGGGCTGGTATATTTGAGTGTTTCCTTGATAGCCATCAAGTCAGACTTCTATTTTTTTTTTTTTTTAGATTGGCCATACAGTGCAGGTCACAAGTGGTGGAAGTTTAAATAAAGTTTTATGATGTATTTAAGTCATGAATCCCTAGTGTTAACAACAATGGTTTTTGTGTATGATTTCTTAAGCACGTATCTCACAAAGCAGCAAAGAGCGATGCATCCAAATGCAAGTTTTTCTTGTTTTAACCTTTTATGAACCCTGACGAAACCCCCAAAATTGCAACGTTCATCATCATTCACCAATTACCACTCCTCTCTGGTCCGTGAGACAGGAAGTGTCAGGAGCTGAGTTGGCTTGGTTTCCCCGACTAGATCCTGACTTCCCTGTGGGTTTAGGTGCCGCTGTGCATGTGTATATTATGTATTTCTGTGCTGCTTCCTTACCCATAGCCACTGGTATCTGGCCGTCAGCTGTGAGGCAGCCCTCTTTGGCTCACTCTTGTGTGAGCGCTGGCTGACAGTCTGCCGGTCCCACGGTGCCTCCTCTCCCAGCTGTTCCCATTCCCATTTGCCATCTCCCCGCTCCTCGCCCAGGTGCTCCCAATCTCACCATCACCAGCAATGCGTGTACTTATGCAGCCTTTTGCCAGTCGTGCATTGCTGGGTCATTGCATTGTCAGTGATTAGTCCGTTGTCAGCACTATTTCGACATGTTAGCCACTCCACGTTTGTCGTGGTCCTCTCACGTCTGCACAGCCATACCGGCTGTGGGACGCCAGCGTGGTTACACGTTTCTCCTCCTGCGTTTGCAGGGCGATGCCGGCCCCCAAACGCCAACTGCAAGTGTACCTTAATGTTTTTGTAAGTCTTCACCCTTTTGGACTGTTTGTCATTGCTTTAATAAATGTGCTGTGGTGTAACCTGCATGTAAATCCGTTATTTCATTCTCCCTCTCCATGCGCTGTGTAAAGGCGCACAGGGAGTCATGACAGAATGACCCAGCTCGAAAAGAGGATTTAGCGGGTTACACTCACACATCCCTTTTTCCTTTTTTGTGTCATTGTTTGGGACTCACCTGTCTCTGGAGCACACTATGTCCCAGGTTCGCCGGTCTCGCCAAAGCAGAGGAGTAACCGCAGCAAGGGTTCCCACAGTGGCGGAGGGATAGGCTGCCGAATTTATCCAGAGCTTCGTGGATGAAGCCCTTGCCACCCGGGGACCAAAGAAAACGTTGGAATGTTTGAACAGAACATTGGGAATCCTGGAGGCACGTCCTGGGTTATGGAACTACCCACAGTACGCCGGCCTGCTGGCCACAGTCTGCACGCTCCAGTGCTCATTTCCCGATTTGACGTTTTCCATGGCATCGAGACAGGGGCACTGTTTCCAGCAGACTTCCATCCTCCGTGATGCTTCTCCCGACTCTCCTCCCGCTCCAGCACACTCTTCGTCAGCTAACAAGGGACAGTGTCACCCTGTGTGGAAGCACTGAGAGAAGCCTTATTCTCCTTCAGCTGCCACTGTCCCTCCAGCTGCTGCGAGGTCTGACAGGGCCGCCCTGGGGACGCCCACCTCCGTCTCCAGGGAGATGGCTCCTCCACCTTCAATGGAGATCGCCGGCAATCAGCCTGCTGCAGCCGTGAACAACGAACTCTAGGAGGACAGCTAAGTGTTTTTTCGTTCTATTCAATTAAACCATGAAAGACCTTGTCTGTCTCCTGAGGGAGAGGGCCAGCCTCAGTGGTCCACTGGGTCCTCCCCTCCGGCTGCAGTTGTTAGCTCACCCTCTATTTCCTCTGTGTCTCTTCCCTTAATTCCTGAGTGCCTGTCGGTTCCAGAACCGAGCCGCCAGACGCTGGGGAAGTTTGGGGTCCTGGATGATCCTGCCCAGGGGCCCGCACAGAGGTGTTTCCCTGCAGCCACGCTGGTGGAGTCTCCAGCGTTGGAGCCACTGCAGGGGTATGAAAGGACTGCAATGACCATCTCGCCTGCTGTGGAGGCTTCTGCAATGGAATGAGAGCCAGAGCTGAAGCTCTGCAACACCCGCGGTGGCTCCCAGATGGAGTTCTGAAGCACCCATGATGGCTTCTGGCTGGAGCTCTGCCCCACCCTCGGTGGACTCCAGCTGAAACTCTGCTGCACCCTCGGTGGCTTCCAGCTGGAGCTCTGCAGCACCCATGGTGATTCCCTATTGGAACTCTGCAGCACCCGCGGTGGACTCCAGCTGAAGCTCAGCAGCACCTGCAGTGGATCCTGATCGGGCCAGTGCTGCATCCCCAGTGGACCCCGACTGGGCCAATGCTGCACCCTCGGTGGACCCCGCGCTTGAGCGTGGCATCCATGACAGGTCAGGGCAGGAGCGCAGCTCCCATGTCGGGCTGATCCTGGGGCACAGCCCCCACGAGGGTCCTAAGCCAGTGTGGCGGACCCACGGAGACTCAGCCTGCGGAGGGGCCCACACGACGGCCTCAAGCAGCAGGAAAGCTGGACCCACGATGTCATCAGGCAGCGAGCCCAGTTCCAGGGAGACTCCTGGTGATGATTATTCCTCTCCAGCGACCCTAGAAGTAAACTCAGGAGCGGGAGAAGAAACAAGGTTATTAGGGTCGCCGGCAGTGGTGGAGCCCGGCGAAGGGAGTTCAGATGCAGCTGCGTGCTGTGCCCGACTCTCCTCACCGAGAGCCAGACAAGATCTCTCCAATACTGACATTAGAAACACAAGAGAGATAACTTGTCTGAGCTCGAGCTCCACCGCCATCCAGGACTCTGTCGATCCCGACGATGGAGACTCGGGCCCGGCCTCTAGGAGCTCCAGCTCAGGCTCTCAATCTGCTGCAGTCGCCTCCACAGCTGGCAAGATAGCAATAGCAGTCCCACTGTCCTCCTGCAATGCCTCCAATGCTGGGGACTCCTCCGGCATGGCTGCAGGGGAACATCTCCGTGCTGGCTCCAGGGTAGAATCCTCCAAAGCCACTGGCTCCTCCACCATCTGATAGCTCTGACCTAGGGCCAACAGGCACTCAGGATAACATGGAGAAGACATGGAGAGAATAGAAATACTTTCAATATCCGCAGCTGGATCAGAGGACCCAGCGGACTGCTGAGACTGGGCCCCTCCCTTGGGAGACAGACAAGGTTTATGATGGTTTAACTGGGTAGAATGAAAAAACACTTGCCTGTCATCCCGGTGCTTATTGTTGACAGCTGTGGTCGGCAAACAGTCATCCCTCTCCGTGTCTATGGTGATCTGGCCCCTTTCAGTGGATTGTGGAGGAGCCGTCTCCATGGCTATGGAGGTGGGCGTTCCCAGGGTGACCGTGGCAGACCTTATGGCAGCTGGAGGGGAGATGGCTGCCGAGGACGAGGAGAGCTTCTCCCAATGTTTCCCCGCCGGATGACGCTGTTTGCGGAATGCTGGTGCGCTGCACTCTGGAACTGGAGGTGAAGCTGGCGAGCCGGGAGGGGAGAAGGACGTCTGCCGTGGGGAGCACCTCCGATTAGGCTCCTCAGGAAACGCCCCCATTATCAGCCCAGGAAATGATCGGTGGAGCGCTGAATACTGTGGACAACAGCTCAGAGAATATGGGATAGTTCCATAGACCGGGATGCGCCTCCAGAATTCCCACCGCTCCATATACACTCTCCCAGGCTTGCTTGGGTCCCTGGGTGGCAAGAGCCACTGGATGAAGTCCGCCGCCCATTCCTCCTACATGGTCGGAGACCCCGCTGCCTTTCTCCCTTTATTGGTGCGAGGCCGGCAAGCCGGGGACATAATGAGCTCCAATTCACAGGTGGGTAAAAAAGAAAAAGCAGTTCAAAAAAGAAAAACAGATGTGTGGGTGTAACCCGCTAAATCCTCTCCGCTGGCTGGGTTATTCTGTCACACCCCTCCTCGTGCACTTTTACACAGCGCATCGAGGAATGAGGAGGAAGAATGGATTTACTTGCAGGGTTACACCATAAGCAGATCAGCATGGACCTTGTTTTGTTCACACTCTGACAGGCAATGAAAAGTGAGCTAGGAGCAGGAAGACAAAAGAAGAGGAAAACAGCAGCCTTGTGTGTAGCAGAATGGAATGTACGCACTCTGCTGAACAGAACAACATCGCAGCACCCAGAAAAACAGACCGTGGTTGTGGCCCTGGAAATGAACAGGTACAATGTAGACATAGCTGCACTTAGTGAAACAAGATTGCCTGGATATGACAGCTTGGAAGACCATGGGTACATCTTCTTTTGGAGTGGGAGATCAACTCAAGAAAAGAGAGAAGCAGGAGTGGGCTTTGCAGTTAGAAAGGAGATAGCAGCAATGCTTGATGAGGAACCGGTGCCAATCAACAACAGGATAATGACTATGAGACTCCCATTACAGCTGAAGATGTATGCAACACTCATCAGTGTATATGCCCCAACAATGACCAACACAGAGGAGGTGAAGGAAGAGTTCTACAGTGATTTACGTGAAACTATCAGGTGTGTACCGACTGATGACAGGCTGATACTCGTTGGAGAGTTTAATGCCAGAGCTGGTTCGGACACCAAGAAATGGAAAGGAGTGCTAGGCAGTCATGGAGTAGGAAAGTGCAATGCTAATGGAGAACTTCTACTTGCACTTTTCAGAGTACAACCTTGTGATAACCAACACTCTATTTAAGCACAAAGACACACACAAGAAGACATGGATGCACCCAAGATCCAAGCACTGGCACTTAAGGCTCACACGCTAGGCGTGCAGCGGGCAGATCTCAGTGTACAGTGGCCACAATAAATGAACAGTTCAAACACAAAGCTGACATACAAAAAGGAGATGAATGTTCACTTACAGCTCACACATCAGACGTGCAGCAGGCAGACCACAGTGAACGGTGGCCATAATATTCCTCACAGACGAATCAATGGTCCAGCAATGCTTGACTGGCAAAGGCCGCCTAAGTACAAGCATTGCTGGTACAACAGATTGGGTGCACCTGGGCAAGGCGTGGGAAAGACAATTACCGGAGTGGAATCAGCTGGCTGTCAAGAGAGAGGGGGCGTGATCGGACCGGCAAGTGTTTGACAATGCCCACATAAATGTAGGTCAAGGAGGCTGCCTAACAGCTGCCGGCCAGAGCGGTGGCTACAGGCACGGAAAAAAGAGCAAAAGACATAGAAACAACAATAACTCAAAAGATTACACAATATACAAATAACCCTATAACCTGAGCCACAGAGAACGGTCAGAACCAAGCCTAAAGGACAACACCGGCTCGGTTCGTGACAGGAATGAATGAGTGAATGAATGAATGAATGAATGAATAGGGAGTGTGCACATTTTACTTTTCACAACAGCCTGTGACACCTCTGTGATCTATGATTGGGTCTGGACTATATGGTCTGAACAGACCGATGGTTCAGTTTAGCCATCACCTCCACTCTCTCTTCTCAAGGAGAAGTGAGGGCTGAGGCAATGGCTGGAGGTAGTGGGATGAACCTGTCAGTCCTGAAATTTTAAATTACAACCCTCTCTGCTGTGGCAAAATATTATTATGTCCATATGTAATCTAGAATGCCTCTGTTCTCAGTCACCTCTTTCAATCAATCTTTTTTTTTTTTTTTTTTTTTTACCCTTATTGTCATTCAACCGTACAACCAATCATGTACAGCAGAATGAGATTGTGCTTTACCTATCTACAGTGTAAATCACACACACCCCAAGTGCAGAATCAGAATCAATCTTTTGTCCATTCGAGCACGTGCATGTGTGTCCTGTCCATGTAAATTTAAAAAAAAAGCTCAGCTGTTGTTTTTCTGCTAAATGTATTAATGTGATGACAATTAAATACAAGCTATCCACCTACACCCTGTAAGACTGTTCCAAATCATTTGAAGAAACAACAGCATTTTTCACTACACAGAAAAAAAAGGTGCATGGGTTTATTAAAATATCCCGCAGATCGTCCTCGTCTGCAGTTTCAAACCCATTCATATTTGCGTGTTGCATCTGTGCCCACTACATCAAACCATTTATCTCTTCCCCATTTGTTCTCTCTAAAATAACTGACTGGGCTTCAACTGTAAATAATGCCTGCTTAATGCAAAGCAGCATTACTATCGCATGCATTTTTGCTCACGTGCATCCCAGTTGGTCTTTGGTCAGCACAAAGCCTGTCTTAAACAAGCCATTATGATCAGAATTCACTTGAGATAACGCATATCTGTGCATTAAAGGCAGAAGTGTTTTGGGTTGGATTATCCAAAACACTGTAGCGGTAAGTGATTTGTAATTATGATCAGGTATAAAAATTATTTAATTTGTATTAATATATCGGGACCTGAGATTTACTACGGGTCCACACACACAGAAAAAGTTAATAAACACTCGTGAGGCACCAGCTCACCTCTTTAGTGAGCACTTTGATCATTAATTTCACTTTATACATGTATAATCACCCAATAAATTAATTAATAATCAGTCTCAAAATTTTAGTGAATTTGATTCTGGGGCTTTGAAACCAGACTCAGAATGAAATAAATTCCCAACAACTTCTCTCATTTTAAAGGACAGTGAAATGATTTGCATTAAACATTAAATTAAACTTGTAAATGAGAGAGTAACAACGTGAAGATTTGCAGAACCAGGGTGAAAATGAAAGCTGAATTTAGATCAGTTTTGAAGTTGACAGATTATGGACAACTTGTGGAAAATTAAACTAATTATATGGAAAATTCTAGATTACTCTTAAGAAAATGAAAACGAAATTTTAATGAAAAGAAAAGTTATGTTAATTCTTCTTTAATTTAGTATCTGATCAGATACTGAATTATTCTCAAATCTCAGACGTTTTATTCAGCAGATGAATAAAGAATGCAGCTCATGTGACCCAGGTTGGTGGAGGTAATTCGGCGTCGTCTCCTTGAAGTTTTAATTGTAGATGGCACCTAAAACCAGAATATCTTGCCAGCAGATATTCGGACAAGGTATGGCAGTTTTCCAGTCTATTGTCACAAGATGAGATTTTGGATGTGTTGATCACATAGGCTGAGGTACAGCCCAAAATGTCTCTTTTCCATGGCGTGTTGATTTCTTCAGGGGCTCGTGGTGGTGAGCTGCGTTGTCATGGATCAGCTGCTTCTCATGAGGGAATTCGAGAATAATTACAAAATCTGATCCAATAGCAAAATTAAAAGATTTTCTGTCTTTGTGGAGATGAAATTAACTTCTAGGGTGGAGGGGGTCAATATAAAAACAAACATAAAGTCAAAATTAAAAACGGTGAGTTTAAAGAAAATTTAACAGGAAAAAGTTATAAAAATAAACATCTAGAAACGAGAGTTTGACTCCGAATTAGAATTTGAGCTCAGGAAAGAAAAGAATTAATTCCTCGATGTTTAAAGAAAAACAAAAAAAAGGGGGAAAAGTCTCCTTTGTTCTGAGAAGAGATCTCTTGTGTTTGTTCTCCCGTAGTCATCTCCAGGAGTGCTCTGCAGTTAACTTCTGGTGGGGCGTCTTCCCCCTCTTTATAACTCCAACCGAGTTTCGCAGGCTTCTGGGGATTGGCAGGAGCCCCAGCCAATAGTCTTCCTTCGTGGGTGGGTTTTATGAACTTTACTCCAGTGAACAAACAGGCTTTTGTCTGTAACAACCAATAATATTGACAGAGCTGTTGTCAAGCAGAGACTGGCGGCGATCAGTCACGTAACTTTAGGGACATTTTGGCAATCTGATACACCCATCTTAACACTGAAAATTCATCTATACACTTATGTATAAAATCTAACGTACTTCATTGATTCATGCAACTTTATAACTAGTGCTTTTAAATTAACACGCAAGAATAAACATTCATTTAAACCTTTTAACATGCACATATTTAAAATCAAGGATTAATATATTCTTTCAAACCCATTATTGAATGTCCACACCAAATATCAGAGTCCATTTGCTTTTCCATGGTGTCCTGAAAAAGAGGATGTTGAGAATTGCATTTTGTAACAAGAATATAGTCAAAAAGTTCACTGGTTAAATCCAGCATGTCCCAGAGTTGCCAACAGAAGGCAATGTTGAGCTGTGGATATTTTGTAGGGACCATATGGGCATTCCACAAAGGTCTGTTCTTTGTCCACGTTTTATTGGCCAATAAAATGTTCAAGAGGAAATGCATTAGGAGGAATTCCAGAGACTGGTTTAACATAGGAATGTTAGTTCAGCTGTGGACCTGGGATGAAAGAGTAGTTCTTGACTGTCCTTTTCCTGGGTGAAACAGTGTCTTTAAGCTGAAGAATAATTTTATTGATGAGCCAAAGCAAGATGATGCAACAACACACTTCTGAATAATTAGGCCAGCAATTTACACTTTTTGCCCGGTGCACAGACTATTTTCCCTAATGCTGTAACAAAACGGACTGAGCCACACCCACAAACGCACTCTGCGCATCTGACAACTGACAAGTGAATAGACTGTCAAAATATGGCCCTTTGTGTCTTACAAGCAGGAAAATACAGTATCATTACAGTGTACAGTTGTAGAGGTTTTTTGTCAGAGTTTAAAAGGGAAAAAAGGGAAATGATTAAAATGTAACAAAATATAAAATGTAGATGGAGGTAGGAAACCAGACTTAATTGAAGCCTCCATCAAAAACCTAATACAATGATGTGAAAAAGTGTTTACCCCGTTCCTGAGTTCTCATTTTTTTGTTTGTCACACTTAAATGTTTCAGATCATCAAACAAATTTAAATATTAGACAAAGATAACACAAGTAAACACAAAATGCAGTTTTTAAATGAAGCTGTTTATTATTAAGAAGAAAAAATCCAAACCTACATGGCCCTGAGTGAAAAAGTGATTGCCCCCTAAACCTAATAACTGGTTGGGCCACCCTTAGCAGCAACAACTGCAATCAAGTGTTTACAATAATTGGTAATGAGTCTTTTACAGCACTGTGGAGGAATTTTGGCCCACTCATCTTTGCAGAATTGTTGTAATTCAGCCACATTGGAGGATTTTCGAGCATGAACCACCTTTTTAAGGTCATGTCACAGCATCTCAAACAGATTCGGGTCAGGCCACTCCAAAGTCTTCATTTTGTTTTTCATAAGCCATTCACAGGTGGACTTGCTGGTGTGTTTTGGATCATTGTCTTGCTGCAGAACGCAAGTGCCCTTTAGTTTGAGGTCACGGACAGATGGCCGGACATTCTCCTTCAGGATTTTTTGGTAGACAGCAGAATTCATGATTCCATTTACCACAGCAAGTCTTCCAGGTCCCGAAGCAGCAAAACAGTGTCATAATTGGCCCTTGAGGGCAGAAATAAGGCACCACTCGCCTGTAGTGAGTTTGCTCATTTATTAAATAATAAGGAACACCAATACTTGCCACGAGGGGTGGATTACAAAAAGCTATTTTTGAGACCACAAAGGGTGATTACAGAAAAATACAAATGCAGAAAAACTATAAGATAAGATAAGCCTTTATTAGTCCCACAACGGGGAAATTCCAGGATTGCAACAGCACAGGGATAGCAACACTCAGAGCAACAATCAGAAGGCAAGAAAAAAAAACAAGCAAGCAAGAGCAGCTAATATACATATGTACATATTACTATAAAATATATATATATACACACACACAGACACACAGTGCAGAGCATTGTAGGTGAATGGAATAAATATATGAATATGTAAACACACAGTGCGGAGCAATGTAGCTAGATGGAATAATATGTAGATATATAAACACACAGTGCGGAACATTGTAGCTAGATGGAATAAATATGAAAGGTAACTTACTATTAAACGGGCAAAGCAGAGTTGAAGGAAAAACTTAAACAGGAATCAGGAGTACGGATTCCTGTCTCAACATGGAGTGAGGTTGCCGTGAGGAATAAACCTCGCCAGCAAAATTAAATAATACCAGAACAAAAACCAAAATGTAAATCAGCTGTGGAAGCATGAGTGAAAACGTAATCAGTGACACAAAATAGCTGTGACAGACCGTGAACAGGCTTGACAGGCGGAAGGCCTGTCACGACCCTGTCAAAATAAAAGCACAAACAATAATGGCAAAAAATCAGAACTATATACATAAACAGAAAAAGGAAACTAACCAAAAGACCCGAGCACAGTACAGACCCACGCCCGGCATCATGACAGCGCCCCTCCCTTAAAGGGTGGATCCAAGACACCCTGCAGTAACATCAAAAGGAAAGAAAGTACAATCCCCTCCCCCAACAGAAATGATTGAAAAAACTGACACCGGGAGGGTGGTGGGGAGATCCAGACCTGGAGGGAGAGACACAAAAACAAAACAACCCAAAAAACACAATACTAAGAAAACTAAACAATACAGTATAAACAAGGAAACTGTTCAGGTGGCCTTCCAGAGTCCTGGCTCCACCGACCATCAGGTGGAAAAGGTCAGGCGGCCTACCAGGTCTCCAGAGCCCGCAACCAGGTTGACACAGTCCATCAGGTGGTCTTCCAGGGCCCCGAAGCCACCCAAGAAACCGAGAAGGCTCGGGCGGTTTCCCCGTGTCTCTGGGCCAGTGGGTCGCGGAACACCACCCACCTCAACCTGGAGGCGGCAGCTGGAACCATCACCCACCACAGACCCCTGAACGATGGACACCCGATGTGGACCGAGGA
Organism: Pholidichthys leucotaenia; assembly: GCA_020510985.1. Lineage (NCBI taxonomy): Eukaryota > Metazoa > Chordata > Actinopteri > Cichliformes > Pholidichthyidae > Pholidichthys > Pholidichthys leucotaenia. The sequence continues at coordinate 59,020,609 of CM035838.1, read as the reverse complement.
CCCACAGCAGCCTTGGGCATCAGCGCAGCACCCCCGGTGGCCCCAGACTGATGCGTAGCAGCACCCTTGGTTCTACGCTGGATTGAGGCTTAGCAGCACCCTTGGTAGCCCTGGGCAAAAGCGCAGCAGCACCCTGGTGGCCCCGGACTGAGGCATTACGGCACCCTCGGTGGCCCTGGACTGAGGCGTTGTGGCACCCATGGTGGCACCGGACTGAGGTGTTGCAGTACCCACGGTGGCCCCTGGGCTGGAGCGTAGCATCAACGACGGGCACACACTGGAGTGCTGCACCCACATGGGATTCAAGGTGGGGCACAGCACCCATGGAGAACCAGACTGAGGAGGAACTGCACCCTCGGAGGTCCCAGGCTGGGACAGCGCACCCACAACGACCTTGGTCAGAGGAGCTGGACCCACAAAGACCTCAGGCGGTGGACCAGAACCCATGAAGACCTCTGGTGTAGCTGGATAATTCTTGGTTACCCTGAGAGAAGACTCAAATGAAAGAGGAAGAGAAACAGGGTCAGGGTCACTGGCGACAGTGGAACCCGGCGAGGCAAGCTCAGATGTTGCTGACGGCAGCACCCAGCTCTCCCCATCAAGAGCCAGACAAGATCTCTCCAGTATTGAAAAAATGAAAACAAAGGAGAGTACTTGCCTAAGCTCAAGTTCCACCGCTGTCCAGGAATCTGTTGATCTAGATGGCGATGTCTCAGGACCGGACCCCTGGAGGTCCAACTCGGACTCTGCTGCGGCGGCCCCAACAGCAGGCATGATGGTCTCTGCAGTCTCGGAACCCCCTGGTGATGTTACCCACGCAGGTGGCTCGCCCGGCATGGAGACAGGAGATCCTTTTCCTGCTGGGACTGAACTCTGCTCGAGTGAAGCCTGGGGACGCTTCTTCATTGGCTCAGGCTCTTGATTGCAGACAGTCCTCCTCCTCTGTCCGTACCATGGCTATGGGGCTGGAACCAGGTTCTCCAGGTCCTCAGGCTCCTCCTTCGTTTGGCGGCTTAATCCTGGAACTGGCGGACACTCGGGGGGTATTGGAGGAGACACAGAGACAGCAGGTCAGGTTTTGGTGGCTGCAGCAGGTGGTGAGGGCCCAGTGGACTCCATAAACTGAGCCTCATCCCCGGGAATCAGACAAGGTAATTCATTAGATTGTAACATAGAGGGCCATGGGCCCCTCTGGAGGACAAGGTGGAGCCGACCCTGCAGACACAATGATGGGTGGAGCCGAGGGAGAAACAGCTGAACTCTCAGAAGTTGGAGAAGGCGCCGTGAAGGAGGGGGAAACAGCTGCAACAACCCCGGGATAAGGAGCTGACAAGCCATCTGGTGAGGAGACCCAAAAGGCTGAAGCTGCAGTAGTTCCTCTCTGACGTGGCAAAAATAGTCCTGCTGGCTGAGAGACGGAGGAGTTTCTCAGATAGCCCGTGGCTGGGTAATGGCAGTAGTAGATTAGTTTATTTGACAGGGACAGTGCAATAAACATAGACAATTAATCAAAGACAATCAATCTGATGTGTTGCACATAGAGTGTATAGCTATTAGCTAATTTGCAACTCTTGTCCCTGGATGGGCTTTAGAAAAAAGAATCAAGATAAAAAATATACACAATAACCACATACATCAATGCAGAAAAATTATAAATACACAATTATAAATATTATAAATATTATAAATACACAAATATAACAGCCTGACTCACATTTAACATAAATATTATAAATATTATAAATACACAAATATAACAGCCTGACTCACATTTAACACGAAAGGCCTGCATGGGGAAGTTGCGGTGACTGTACCCGGTAACTCTCCTCCATCCGTTTCGGTACTGCTGCGTCACGGGGAGGAGTTGAGTTGTGTGCCAGGGGACGGCGTCTTCAGGCCGGTGAAGCGGGAGCTGGAGCAGGAACCTGGCGAGGAGTCGATTGAGCCAAAGCCTGGGAGTGCCCCCCCATCAGTGCCAATCTTGGCTTTTTGGAGGAATTCCTCTCCAACTCACGGGATATTCTCCTCCTTCCCTCAGCATGCTCCAAGAGACAAGGATGTCGTTGCACAGCCGCCGCCGCAAAGTCCAGGTACCACAAAGTGTCTTTGGGCATGGAATATTGACGAGGAGGTCACCAATTTCCATAAGACCCTGGCAGAGCTCAAATCCCAGGCTCATTGGGTACCCTCGTCCAAACAATGCTATTAAAAAAAAACAAAAAAACAAAAAAACAGGCACCCAAAAAACAGAACAAAAGAAAAAAGGTAAACTCATTGCTGCTGGCACCTACTGGCTGTGATCTACTGTCATAATTGGCCCTTGAGGGCAGAAATAAGGCACCACTCACCTGCAGTGTGTTTGTTCATTTATTAAATAATAAGGAACACCAATACTTGCCACGAGGGGCGGATTACAAAAAGCTATTTACGAGACCACAAAGGGTGATTACAGAAAAATACAAATGCAGAAAAACCATGAAAGGTAACTTACTATTAAATTGGCGAAGCAGAGTAGAAGGCAAAGCTAAAACAGGAATCAGGAGTAGGGATTCCTGTCTCAACATGGAGTGAGGTTGCAGTGAGGAATAAACCTCACCGGCAAACTTAAATAATACCAGAACAAAAACCAAAATGTGAATCAGGTGTGGAAGCGTGAGTGAAAACTTAATCAGTAACACAAAACAGCTGTGACAGGCCGTGAACAGGCTTGACAGGCGGAAGTCCTGTCACGACCCTGTCAAAATAAAAGCACAAACAATAATGGCAAAAAATCAGAACTAAATACATAAACAGAAAAAGGGATAATAACCAAAAGGCCTGAGCATGGTACAGACCCATGCTCAGCATCATGACAAACAGCCCCAGACTATCACACTACCACCACTATATTTTACTGTTGGTATGATGTTCCTTTTCTGAAATGCTGTGTTACTTTTACACCAGATGTAATGATACACATGCCTTCCAAAAAGATCAGTTTTTGTCTCATCAGTCCACAGTGTATTTTCCCAAAAGTCTTTGAGATCATCAAGATGTTTTCTGGCAAAACTGAGACAAGCCTTTATGTTCTTTTTGCTCAGCAGTGGTTTTCATCTTGGAACTCTGCCATGCAGGCCATTTTTTCCCAGGCTCTTTCTTATGGTGGAGTCATGAACATTGACCTTAACTGAGGCAAATGAGGCCTGCAGTTCTTTGGATGTTGTTGTGGGGTCTTTTGTGACCTCTTGGATGAGTCGTCACTCCACTTTTAGGGTAATTTTGGTCGGTCAGCCACTCCTGGGAAGGTTCATCACTGTTCCATGTTTTCACCATTTGTGTATAATGGCTCTCACTGTGATTCGCTGAAGTCCCAAAGCTTTAGAAATGGCTTTATAACCTCGATTAGTGAATCGAGGCTTTATAACCTTTTCCAGACTCATAGATCTCAGTTACTTTGTTTCTCATTTGTTCATAAGTTTGTTCATAAATTTCTTTGGATCACAGCATGATGTCTACCTTTTTTTCTACCTCTTCTTCCGGCTTTCTGAGAGAGCAGACGCTTTTCTCCTCCTCTCCTCTCCCTCCTCCTCCCTTGACTGATCCCAGCTTGCTGCGTCCTGTCTGTGTCTGTGTCTCTCTTCTTCTGGCTAAATCTTGATCCAAACGGAAAAAAATGGATTTGGTAAGCTGGGCTTTAAATACAATTGACACCGTCTTCTCAAATAGAAAATCGGGCCCGGGGGAGCCCAACTGTCCTGCAGGCACTTCAGCTGCAAGTTATGTGAGGGACACATATAATTGGAAACTTATGTGTCTGTGCGACCTTTCGATTGAAGATGTGGAAGACATCTACCTGTTTGGCTTCATGATCTCAGGATTTCTGCTGATTGGCTGTGGAGTGGTCCTGGTGTATCGAAAACTAAAGAAGATGGAAAGAGCTAATCAAAATGCTGACCCAGCGAAGCTCCTTCATCAATTTGACCAGTTGGGGAGGGCTCTGATTGCGGCTAATGGCGAACTGAACAAGAAGATTGGTTACATTTCGGAGTCACTAGGGGCTCTCCAGGAAAGGATTTAAGGCCTGGAAATGTATATGGAAATTATGAAGCACAGAATCACATGAGAGATGAAAATTCTACGCTCTGAGTGAACTGTGCCTATTAGACCTTGATTAGGCACCCTGAAGATGCATTCCTCCTGGACGAAGATAAGACAGTAGAGAGTTTTGGCTTGCTTCTCCCTAACATAAACATCTGGTGTGCAGTAATCTGATCTCTCAAGGACAGCGTTATGTGACCAGCATGGATATTACCATCGAACATGCACTGAGAGAATGAACTCTTGAGGACATGCTATCTATGTTTTGAGGACACTAAGACATAACATCTAAACGTTGCTCAGGGAGGATTTTTGCTGTACACCTGTAACTGATACACACGCACTGCATACAACATTACACGACTGATACTCATACACTGACACACACACACTCACACTGTCTCTCTCAACTTTGCTTGTTAATGTGTGATCTGTATTGTCTGCTAATTGTGCATTTGAGGGTTTTTTCTATGTAATCACAATTTTGCTCATACGAGCTTTATTTTGATAAACTATGTTTTTTCTCTCTGCCCAATGTATCATCCCCTTCCCCCCCTCATCCCCCTCTTTACCCTCACTGTATGACAGGCGCCTTGCATGGCTGCCGCGTCATTGGGAAGCGCTTATCGAGCGCACCCAATGTCAAGTCAAATTCCTTGTATGTTTACATGTAAACATGCTTGGCAATAAAGCTCATTCTGATTCTGATTCTGAGTATCTTTTGGTCTACTTCACTTTGTCAGGCAGGTCCTATTTAAGTGATTTCTTGATAGAGAACAGGTGTGGCAGTAATCAGGCCTGGGTGTGACTAGAGAAATTGAACTCAACTTTCCAAAGATGTGATAAACCACAGTTAATTTATGGTTTTTTTTTGTTTGTTTGTTTTTTTTTTGGGGGGGGGTAATCACTTTTTCACACAGGGCCATGAAGGTTTGGATTTTTTTTTACCCTTAATAATAAACACCTTCATTGAAAAACTGCATTTTGTGTTTATTTGTGTTATCTTTGTCTAATATTTAAATTTGTTTGACGAGCTGAAACATTTAAGTGTGACAAACACAAACAAAAAAATAATGAAATAAGAAAGGGGCAAACACTTTTTCACACCACTGTACATATCAAACGTGTATATCAATAAATTTTATAGATGGGTAGATGAAGATCCTTAACTTGTCTCTTTGCAGAACTATGAAAATAGTAATCATTTCATCATTTGAGAAATAATGTATGAAACTAAGAGGCAAATCTGTGATCACTTTAAAGACAAGCAAACATGTGTTAATGTCAAAAATAGTCGATTGTGATTTATCAAAAAGGGGTGCACTAAAACTGGGTCTTGAAAATGTTGCTAATCTAATGAAATGTTTCTGAAAGAAAATAAACTATGAAGACATCTTCAAATAAGGCTAAAATAATCTAAAGTGTAATATGATGTTATAACATGAAATGTGAATATGATGCAGCATGTATACTGATTGTAATATTACTTAAGCACAGTGCATTCTTAATGTACACAGTCTCATATACTGCTTTTCTTCAGTTTTATTAAAGTAAATGGCAGCATATTCGCTGCAATTATGGTCATTGCTACTGACCCTGATATTCCTTACTGGTGCATCGTCAAGGCAATTCTATGTAGAACTGGCTGAATGATATACTATAACCTTGTTGGTGGATAGCCAAAAGCAAAGCAAATAAATGATGTTGGTTTATCGTACTCAATCACCCACAAAATCCATTTGGGCAACAAGAGCAAGTCTTATGTAAATCTTACCCCCCAGAGAAAGTTTCCAAACCTCAGCAGCAAGCATTACTTCTGTTGACCCAGACCCTCAGAGTTACTGGCCATGTGCCATGCATTACTGCTTCTCCATCACCACACAGAGCACTGCTGGGAGGTACTTGTTGTTCATCCACCCTGGCAGTAAATTAAAAAAAAACAGCTGGAGTTTTGCAGAGCCATTGAAGATAAGAGCCATTCTCCTGGGTGCAGCATTCACATAACTGCAACACATTATGCTCAAGGGGAAATCAACAGCCAACAGCAATAGTAGGAATGAAGGAAGAGCTGTCCAAAACTTGTGCATGCTTTCAAAGACATAGTAGTGTTTGAGCACAACCTTGATTTTGTTTCAAATGCAAATACACACTCTTTACATCCAAGCAGGGCTGCAGCTATTGATTATTTTACTAATCGAGCAATTGGTCACTCTAACTGATCGATTAATCGAGTAATCGGATACTTTTTTTGTATTGAAGAAACTTGCACTGACCAAAATGTGCTGAACTTTCTTTCCTAAGGAGCAGTAGTAATTGTACCAAACACTCAATAACAAAGGTATACATTTACTGAAATACTTATTACAATGTTTATTGCATATAACCCCATTTGCAGTTGTTGCATTATATTTTGCTTTTAAACTGTAACAACAAAATTGTTGATGTATACCATTAGGTGCCTAGTATTAATGTAGTATTACCAGGCAAAATAAAACAAAGTTGTAAAGTTTTTACAAAAAAATTACAATTGCTAAAACAAACAAACAAATAAAACATGCAAAAATAAATAAATACTGTTGAGGTAATAGATCAGGCGAGATGCAACAAGCTGGAAGGGTACAAGGTTTTATTTCCTCCAACATATTGAAACGTGCTTTGTAGCTCAGTGAGCTACTGCGTTGCTCAGGCATGTGTCACAAGCTCTTTTATACATGTTATTCAGAGAGAATGCATGGCACATTAGCATAGTGATTGTCATCTAATACACATCAGTCAATACACATCATTAGCATGACATCAGCTATCGCCCGGCCCAGACGTCCTCTCCGAGGATGCATACATAACAGTCCCGTCTGATTGCCCCCTGGGGCTCTCTGTCCGTATGTAAATTGTCCTCCGTATCCTCCAACCCTGATGAGTGTGAGACAGTGTCCGTCCGCAGTGTGCTGGGTCACCACAATACAATTAAAAATAAACAAAAGTTCCATTTTAGAATGCTTTCTGGCACAAGCCTCAGCTGTTTTGAAAAAATATATATACCAATCAATCAACATAAACAAAACTGCTATACTAAATTACAGCTGATTTGACAATGCCCCACTTTTATAGTAATGTGTAGACTGTGGTGACCCAGCACACTGCAGACGGACACTATCTCACACTCATCAGGGCTGGAGAAAGTGGAGGACAATTGACATACGGACAGAGAGCCCCAGCTCGTCACATCTCGCCTGTTCTATTACCTCCACATTGGTGACCCTGGACGTGCATGGTGCGTCGCTTGACTATGCCATTTTCTCCACACTGGTCACCTGACGGAGATGAACTGTCTCTCCCTTACGCCGCACACCACATGGTGACCTGATGTGGGATGACCGTCTGCTCCCTTTCACCATGCTGTGGAGTCCAGAGTACCAGAAAACACCTGCATCCTTTTCATCCGCACCAGAGCGCGCTCTCCAGAGTGGGCAGTGCTGGGACCAACACGCACCATGAACAGCGACACGAGCAAACTGAAGAAAACAGCCTGAACAGGGAAGATCATCGGCGCCGTCTGCGTTGATTTCCATTAAGCTCCCCGACCCTGACTCACCTTCCTACAGCGAACTTTCAGCACACAGAAGCCCCGTGCACACACCGCAGGATTATGAGGACAGCGCAACTTCCAGCTACGTGGCCGCAGTGCGCCCAACGCACCAGGGACAAACTGGCTCCATAGACTCACACACCAGCCTCTGGCTGCACATGCCCCGGGAACACGGCCGATCGCCATCCTGAGAACCTTTAGGGCTGCTGCCACTCCTAAAGCAGATGTGCAGCCTTGCACGCAGGACATGTGTTTGTCTCTCAGCTGCTGCGCACAACGGGAATTTAGCCGATTGCTTTCCCCGATGCCTTTAGGGCTGCATCCGGAGAGGAGCACACTGTCTTTTCCACCCCTCCCCTGTCCCCCCCACGGACTGACATGCCCTCCGACACTCCTCTACAGCAGGACAGTTCTACCAGAGCTGGAGCCCAAATGACCAGGGGGCCCCTGCTGAGTGTTCTGGGGGGAGCCTGTGTGGTGTCCCAGCACACTGCGGGCAGACACTATCTCACACTCATCAGGGCTGGAGGAAGTGGAGGACAATTGACATACGGACAGAGAGCCCCAGGGGGCAATCAGTTGGGACTGATATGTATGCGACCTCGGAGAGGACGTCCAGGCTGAGCACCAGCTGATGTCATGCTAATGTGGGTATTAAATGACAATCACTATGCTAATGTGCCATGCATTCTCTCTGTCTGTATAACGTATAAAAGAGCTTGTTAAACATGCCTCAGCAGCGCAGTAGCTCACCGAGCTACAAAGCGTGTTTCATTATGTTGGAGGAAATAAAACCTTGCACCCTTCCAGCTCGTCGCATCTCGCCTGTTCTATTACCTCCACAAGATCTGTGTCAACGGCATCAGAACAAAGCTATTAATCTGATCACACTTGAACCATCTTTATCCAGACAGACCAAAGCCAGAGGTTCTTCATGTCACCTTGTGTTTGCTAACTTTCTCTGAGAAAATCCTTTAAAGGAGCACGTGGTGGTTTTCATGAGGAAAAGTTAGCATATCAACATGCTCAGAACAGAGGCTTGCTCTGTGCTTTGAAGTGATGATGCCTGTTGCAGAAAACAGATGCTCTGATGGTGTAGATGTTGCTGAAATACACAGCAATGACTTTGCCAGTTTTGACAGTGGAGGATACGGTGCTGCATCTCTTTTCCACCATGACAATGGATTCTCCTTCTTGGACAGTGGATGTTCTCCAAAGTACATAAGAACCTCACTGTGCACAGCTTGATTTAGCTGCTGCTCTTCATCCTGCTCATCATCATTGAAAGACAGAGAGATAAGACATTGTAAGGACACAATAAGGAAAGAACACAAAATATGCAAATATACAAACACATATTCTTAAATCTCAAGTTGCAGCATACCTGACACTGGAGTCTGAGGAGCCCAGAAAGTTCTGGAGGAATGATGTGGTGCCTGCATGCATTACTGGGTCTTCTGCTTTGCTGGAGTCTCTGTCATTTTTTTATTTTTGTCAGCAAGGTTGGCTTGTATGACAAAAATAAAAAAAAATGTATAGAGATACTCCTAAGTTTACTAGAAAATCTTGCTTTTGTCTTTCATGTACCAATAAAATTCAAACATATAATGTTTTTTTTTTTTTTTAATGCTCTTTAAAGAAATCCTCAAGCTCCCATAAAAAAAAAAAAAAACTCACTAGCTATTAGTGTTAGCAGTTATATGTTCTTTGGCCCAATAAGTGTAATTAGCAAAGCTGACTACATTCTATTCATCTTAATTTAAAATCTCAATCATGTACCTTGTCTCAGTTCTCTGCTCGGACATGATGTGACTGGATACTTTCTGCAATAAATACTGTAACACTGACGTTGTGGTGTTGTGGTATGCGAGCTCGGCTTTACATTGTACACACTGCACATTGTTTTCCTTCACTTTGAGCTTGAAATGATCCCAGAATTGAGATACTTTTTGTTGTTTTCTCTGACTTTTGCCCTTTTTTCCATTGCTCTGCCACTTTTGTCCCTGAGCCACCGAATCCATGATATCACGCCACTAAACAAACCCACGTCTTGTTTATATAGCATGACCGGAAGAAGGTCATATAGACCGGAAGTGCTACGTTTAACAAAGCTTTGAATCATAGATTTTGAATCAATGATTTCTTGTAATCGAATTACTCAGATTATCTGAGTAATCATTGCAGCCCTACATCCAAGTGTATCTACATATATCTGAACCACACAAACCCTCCCCTACTCGGGGGGTTAAAGTTAAAGTAAGTCTTTGCCAGTTTTGTTTGGACCCTGAGTTTTAAATCCTGACAATCCATTCTAGACCTTGACTGATGGTTAAGGAGACCCTGCTCGACGGCTATCAAGAAAACTACCCTACAGTATAACAGGCAGTAGGCTCAGCAGAAAGCACTGATGATTTAATTAGAACGACCACATTAATAATGATTGCGCCTCTCATGGGTCCACTGTGTTTACATTACATCTGGAGTGCTTTGTGTGCACAGTCACCACATAGGTCTTACAGTAAGGCTGTATACTGGAGATAATAGGGTAGTTTTAATGTTTTGTGACTGCTGCTGTAATGGCATCCTTAAGTTAAAGCTACTTTAATTCAGTGGGTACTTTAAAGCATTGTTGATTAAGTGATTAGTCTGTTTTTTGTTTAAAACCCACCAATCAGATGGAGACATTTTAAAAAAAGCATTTGCTAAATAGTTAAATTATATTACAATGAAATGCAGGTATATAACTCTAGTAATAATTTGATGCTAGAATGATTTGAGTGACGGATTCAGTACTTGAACTTCTGTTGGTGTCTGTTGGAAAGTGGCTGCTCAAACCTTCAGACTTTGTTATGGCACTGCCTTACTTGCCTGACTAATGTCATACGGAAAAGGCTGCATGGCAGTGAACATAAGAATCTGCCGTATGCTTCACGAAGATGCCTGGTGACTGTCTGCCTTTGGGGTGACTGTCTCCCTTTGGATGTTTTTCCTCCAGCCAGAGACAGATTGAAAACATTTCAGGTCAGGCCACCAGGAGTTCACAACACAGAGGTCCGCAGCTCAGACGGCATCTCTGATCCCTGATAACATCTCTCCACTTTCTGCTCTGGCATTGCCTTCATCTTTCCTTCTCTGTTTTCCTCCTTTTCCCTCTCCTCTGTACTCAAACCCTTTTAGAGGCCTAACATCCCTGACAGATAATGAAATCTGGGGTGCAACGATGGTGAAGGGGCTAAACAGTCACCAGCTACCACAGAGAGATGGGTTTAACCCAGGTAGTGGTAACTATGGCTCAGCTGAGCATTTCAGCAAACAGAATTGGCATTGTTGTTCACAGGTAAGAAGGCAGAGAACGATTACTGCAGTTACTTTGTTGCTTTATCGCTCTAGTGTATTGTTAGTTGCACAAAGAGTTGAGCTCTTGGATTGACAGTGATAGCATGAGTCTTAAATCTGAACTTTATTATGCCTCAGTGTGCAATGCACAGCCTAGGCATATGGCAGTCTGTCAATGTGTGTATTTGTCTGTCTGTTACCAGGCCTTCAGTTTGCCCAGTCAAAATCAAATAGAACTTAAGGCTTGTATCAATGTATCACTTTGTTTTCTCAACTTAATTTGCCAGAATTTCAAGATAAGGCTTTGCTATCATGATATACTAAACACACATTCACACAATGACTCATCCAAGGTGTGAAAAAGTTGTAATAACTATGCTGGCCCAGTAGGTGGCTGACACTGTTTTTTACAGTATCAATTCCTGTCAACCGTTCATCATATGCTAAACTTTTAAGATAGCAGTTGTTAGTGGAAAAGTAAACACATATTCAGCAACTACGCCATTTATTTCTCACCTTGGTTACTTTCAGTAACATGTTTCAGTAACATATTTGCTATTAAATTTTGAAGATATAGGAGAACGTCATCTTGGATGCGGATAAACACACTTGGATAGACTGCCCACCGAGGATCATGTTGACCAATGAGGTGCAACTTGTGTATGTTGTAATAGTGATGTCAGCATCACAGTTACAGGTGCATGAATGGGGTGTGATTGGCATACAGTATGTGCTACAGGCTGTTTTCTCCCATGGAATTGGAGGAGGAGGAAAGAACCATGCCAGCAAAACTTTCCACTATGGAGACTGGCTGCAGACCTTTCACACCCTCCTACACTTCATACAGTAAGTATGTCTCTATCAACGTTACAAACAAGCACTGCAGCTCCGGTGCTTTCATTTAAAGGTATAGTTTGGTGATTGGTGAGCATCTTTTTTTCTGCATTCTTCTGCAAAGACACTCAGTTCCATTGGACATGGCTTCATGCATTTGTGTGTGCGTGTGTGTGCATGTGTGTGTGTGTATGTGTGCGATGGCAGTAGTCTAATAGCCCCTCTCTCTCTAATCCTGGGTTTATCTACTGGTCACTGAGGTGGGAACAGCACCAAGACGTCAGTCATCTGGCTGCCCAACCAAAACCTCTTTATTTCCACTGTCACTGGAACCCATTTGGAAGGATGGAGATTTATTTGGGCTCTCTTATCACTGCCGTCCAGTCAGGAATCGCATTGCTGAACTCGTGTATCTTTTCCACCCTCTGGATAGAGTGAGGGTAAAAAAGCCCTAAAGTCTAAAAGTCCTTCATGAATATGTTCCATGGATCTGCAGCAAATGTCTGATAACATGCAGTAAAAAATGATGGCTCCTAAAAGGTAACTGCATGAAATAAAAACAAATGATGTCTGCAGAAATATGCCACACACTGACTTGTATTGCAGTATAGTTGTAGCTTCTGTCTTCTTCTCACAGATTGATTAACCATGCCGATGGAGTCGAGGAATAGGTAGGGCTGTGTATCCGTCCATCTGTCTGCGTATCCATGCTATAACTCAAGAGGAAATTATGCTAGGATGACCAAACTTGGCACTTTTGGGATCAAAAGGTTGAGGTCATGGGGTCATAAAAGGTCAAAGTCAGTTCAGGCTTATAGTGAGTTTATTATGACAGATAGTGCCACCAGATTTTAACACAAGTTAGAATGGGGCTGGGACACCTCTTGAATGTCCATTGACCTGGACCTTGCATTTCACCTTGAAGATCAGTAAGATTTGGAAATAGGTCGTGGCGCCCCACCAGAATTGAAGCAGAAAGTCAACTAGCAATTTTCCCTACTATATGACATTCCAACAGAGATGGATCTATAAGGCGTGGGTTTCCATTGAGGGCAATTCTAGTTTCTCTTAAATAATTTTGCATACAATTTTGAAAGCAGGAAGGCACTCTGTTGTACATTTGCCATTGATTGGATTATATTTGAGTTTAACACATCTTTTTAAACTCTGAACAGTACTAAATAGTTCCAAAACAGCTACGTAAGCAAGTCTAATAGCAACAACTGCACCTTTTCAGCCATTTACGGATTTAATGATACACTATCAGGATTTTATGAGCAAGTATTTTCTATATAATGAGAAACATATTGGTAAAACACAAATGTACTGTATATAGTTACAATCTTCTCTTCAAACTGGATAATATACTAATAAATTGATTCCTTGCTCATTAACAAATGTTGATCAACACGTCAGAACTCTGAGAAAGAGAGAACAAAGGTCAGAAAAGAAGAAAAATTAAATACTGAAAAAGTTTCCATTTGAGCTGTGCCACAGGAGTGGCTCTCCCACATCCATGCATCAGCCCCGTTAAGAGGTTAGGCCTGGCCAGTCATTACTGTCAGAGCTAATGTAGAGAGATGAGGAGAGGGACCAGGGAGGTAAGCACTCACTAATGAATGAACACTGCTAAGTTCAACAATTACACGCCCATGTAAATGCAAGGATAACACACAGCACATGGTTGCTTAACTCTCCAAAGCCAAGTGAGTTTGAGAACACAGGAAAGCTATTTTCAGATATTTGAGGCATGGAGATTTTTTTTTTTTTCTTTTTGGACAGAATGTGCAAAATAATATCCCTCTCCATTGCTGGAAATGATGAATATAAAGCAGGCCATTTTCTTAGCATAGCAAATATTATTTTGACTGGCATGAGTCTCACTGAACATGTACAGCACAGGGAAAACAGCTGAATTCTTAAGTATTAGGAAATAAATAGGCTAAATAAAGGATTTAAAAAGGATTAAGATTAAAATAACAGGAACCCTATTATTTTTGTCTTTTCATTTACATTGATTAACAGTGTTTTCCATTTGAGTTCTTCATGTCTTCACATTGCTCTTCTACCTCCAGGGACTAGACACACTTCTGGGTGGTTTAGAGTGTGTTTTGGCATACAGAGGAAGAATAAACCTCACTGCTGAGAAGATAACATTAGCTCGATGTGTGTGCCTTTTCTGTTCATTATCACAACAATATGTTGAGAGGAAAAACTACCAGCTGCTCTCTGACTGTGAAGTTGGATCGGCAACAAGAGGAAGAATGGAGAATCTGACTTTAGACCTAATTAATCTTTGATTGATCTTAACAAAAACGTTATTTTTCCCATTCATCATGCTTGATTAAGAATCTTTCTGTGAAAGATTTATCTTCATTCCCTATCTTGGCATGTTGGATGCATTATGTACTTTCCTCCATTTGCCTTTAAATAGAAACATAAGCTTTCTACTTCCTTCCAAACCAAAAACACCAGCTTGATAAAACACTGCTGTCCCTGATAAACAGAGCCCAGCTTTACCTGGAAAGCAATATCATGCATTGTCCAGCAGTCACAGCACAATTTATATACATAAACTACTGTATGTGTTATGATTGTTTAAGTCATTTTTACAACCTTGGAGTGGTAGAACATGATAATAGGGAGATCTCTTTAAATTTACAAGCTAGATAAGACGACTTAGTGGAAAACTGAGATTGTTGATTGATGGGGTCCTAATGTGTGAAACTTGTGTGTTCTTTCCTTGTCTATGCAGGCTTACTTGATCAGTCTAAAGACATGTTTTGCAGCTGATGCAAATGTATTTGTCTGTCTGTCTGTTTGCCTTCTGATGGAATAACAACCTGGGGTGCACTTCCCAAACTACAATGGAGGTGTGATACATTGGTCAACCAACGAACATCTAACTTACAACCGTTTCCCAAAACATTCGGAACAATGTTGGACTATCATAGTTTGAACTATAATATGTTGGTTTCAACTAACATAGTTCCAATTACAGTGTTTCAGAGAATGTTGGAAGACTTCTGTCATACCTGACGGCAGGTGTCACAGTGTAGCCCATTCAAAGAAACACTATATCTCTGCCAAGGAGGTAATGTGATCTGGGTTGTTTATTTTTCTGGCTGTTTATCAGCAGGATTACACACATGCTACTAGATGGATTTTGATTAAACTTTCACCAGAGGTGGCCCTTTGAACCCCAATAAACAAACAGACAGACAGACTGACCAACCTTGGTGGAATTATGTGCTCTCTGAGTTCACTACCTGTTGTGCATATGCAGAATCAAAAATGGATCAAATATGAGCGGTATAATTACGACAAGCATGAAGCATGGCCTACTTTAGTGAGCTTACCAAATAAGCTTCTGGTCCTTCCTCATATTGCTGGTATACATGATAACAATGGCTAGCAGACTGCAGGGACTATGGGAAGGTGGTGAATGTGGTTAGGTAATTGGCTGTCATGCACAATATGTAGAGCAACATGTGTTCAAATCTTTGGACTGTGTTTTTTTTTTTAACTCCATGAAGTAAAAAGTAATTCTGTATTAATGTTTGCAGGTCATATACAGTGGATATAAAAAGTCTACACCCCTTTTCAAATGCCAGGTTTTTGTGATGTAAAAAAATGATAAATCATTTCAAAACTTTTTCCACCATTAATGTGACCTATAACCTGTACAACCCAATTGAAAAAAAAACAAAAAAAACAACAACAACAAAAAAAAACAAACTGAAATCTTTTAAGGGCAAAAAAATAAATAAAAAACTTACAATAACCTGGTTGCATAAATATGCACACCCTTAAACTAATACTTTGTTGCAGCACCTTTGGCTTTTATTACAACACTCAGACTTTTTGGGCAGGAGTCTATCAGTGTGGCACATTTTGATGTGGCAATATTTGCCCACTCTTCTTTGCAAAAATGCTCAAAATCTGTCAGATTGTGAGTGCAGATCTGTTGAGGCAGTACCTCAACAGAGCTACTGCCATCATTAAAGACTGTGCTCATCCAGGCCATGATTTCTTTCACTTGCTCCCCTCGGGAAAGCGGTACAGATCCCATAAAACCCGGACTACCAGGTTTAATCATAGTTTTTTTTCCCAGCAGCAGTACGTATTTTGAATGGATTTATGTAACACGCACAGACTGCTGATATTATTTTGTTATTTTAGGTTATTTTGTGGCAATAACCCTGTGTGTATAAGCTGGTCTTTTATATTTATCACTCAGTATGTTTTCATTATTGCTACGTACATATTGTATTCAACTTTTAGGTAATATTGTTTCAAGCATTATTTATTGTTGTAATTATAAGAATGTTAAATGCATGAGTGAACTGTGAGTGTGATAATTTGCTTTTAGGGAGCAGCATCTCAATTTCGTTGCATTGTTTATTAACAATGGAATGACAATAAAGGCACTTTGACTTTGACTTTGCATTTCCTGTGCACAGCCCTCTTCTGATCACCCCACCAATGTCTGATCACATTCAGGTCAGGACTCTTGCTTGGTCATTCTAAAACCTTAATTTTCTTCTGTTGAAGCCATTCTTTTGTTGATTTGGATGTGTTCCTTGGGTCATTGTCGTGCTGAAAGATGACGTTTCTCTTCATCTTCAGCTTTCTTGCAGGATCGTAAAGGTTTTGTGCCAACACTGACTGGTATTTGGAACTGTTCATAATTCCCACCACCTTGACTAAGGCCCCAGTTCCAGCTGAAGAAAAACAGCCCAAAAGAATGATGGTGCCACCACCATGCTTCACTGTTGGTATGGTGTTCTTTTGGTGATGAACAGTGTTGTGTTTGCACCAAATATATCTTTTGGAGTTATGGCCAAAAAGTTCAACCTTGGTTTTATTGGACCGTAACACATTTTCCCACATGTGTTTGGGAGATTTAAAATGTGTTTTTCAAAATGTAGCTGGGCTTGGATGTTTTTCTTTGTAAGATAAGGCTTCCGTCTTGCCACCCTATCCCATAGCCCAGACATATGAAGAAGACGGGAGATTGTTGTCACATGTACTAAATAGCAAGTACTTACCAGAAATTCCTGCAGCTTCTTCAATGTTGCTGTTGGCCTCTTGGCAGTCTCCCTGACCAGTCTTCTTCTCGTCTTTTCATCAATTTTGGAGGGGCGTGCAGTTCTTGGAAATGTCACTGTTGTGCCATATTTTCTCCACTTGACAATGACTGTCTTCACTCTGTTCCATGGTATATTTAATGACTTGGAAATGCCTTTGTACCCTTCTCCTGACTGATACATTTGAACAATGAGATCTGTCTGATGCTTTGGAAGCTCTCTGCGGACCATGGCTTGTGCTGTCAGATGTAACTACAGAAATGTCAGGAAAAGCCTACTAGAACAGCTGAACTTTATTTTAATCAAAGGCACTTTAAATGGTGGCAGGTGTGTGGTGACTCCCATTTAACATGAGTTTGAATGTAATTGGTTAATTCTGAACACAGCCACATCCCCTGTTATAACAGGGTGTGCATATTTATGCAACCAGGTTATTGTAAGTTTTTATTTTTTTATTTTTCCCCTTAAAGGATTCCAGTTTGTTTTTAATTTGGGTTGTACATGTTATAGGTCACATTAATGTTGGAAAAAGTTTTGAAATGATTTATCTTGGTCTCATTTTTTTTACATCACAAAAACCTAGCATTTGAACGGCATGTGTACCTGGCAGCGGAAGACTAAGGACAGAGCTGTGTGGAGGAATCTGATCAGACCTAAATGAAACAGTCATTGTCGCCCACGACAGACTGCCACGGTGGTGGTGGTGTAGACTTTTTATATCTAGTGTAATACTACGCCCCCCCTCCCACACACACACCCATACACATATCTTACAGAGACTGTTTAAAGAGACTGCATGCAACTGTAGGAACAGGGAAGATGAGAAAACAGGTTGCCATTTTGTTGCAAGGTTAGAGGTATCCTGAAATTGTTTTTTATGTTGAATGTTTTTAATATTTACAATGTGGTTGTCTGATATTATGCTTTTATCTTATCTCACACTTCTTCATCAAAAACATAAAATATTATTTGACAATGCTTCTGTGGTCCTGAGCATTTTCGTTACATTAACAGGGGGGAAATAAGTATTGATCACATCAACATTTTTCTCATTAAACATACAGATACATCTCAAAAAATTAGAATATCATGAAAAAGTTCAATATTTTTTGTCACTCATTTCAGAAAGTGAAACCCATATAGTATATAGATTCATTACACAGAGAGTGATATATTTCAAGTGTTTATTTATTTTAATTTTGATGATTATGGCTTACAGCCATGAAAACCCCAAATTCAGTTTCTCAAAAAATTAGAATATTACATAAAATTAATTTTAAAAAATAGTTTTTTAATAGAAATGTTGGCCGACTGAAAAGTATGTCCATGTACACACTCAATACTTGGTCGGGGCTCCTTTTGGATTAATTACTGTATCAGTGTGGCGTGGCATGGAGGTGATCAGACTGTGGCACTGCTGAGGTGTTATGAAGGCCCAGGTTGCTTTGATAGTGACCTTCAGCTTGTCTGCATTGTTGGGTCTGGTGTCTCTCATCTTCCTCTTGACAATCCTCCATAGATTCTCTATGAGGTTTAGGTCAGGAGAGTTTGCTAACCAATCAAACACAATGATGCCATGGTCATTAAACCAGGTTTTGATACTTTTGGCAGTGTGTCGGGGGGTGCCAAGTCCTGCTGGAAAATGAAATCAGCTTCTCCATAAAGCTTGTCAGCAGAGGGAAGCATGAAGTGCTCTAAAATTTCCTGGTAGACGACTGTGCTGACTTTGGTCTTGAAAAAACACAGTGGACCAACACTAGCAGATGATATGGTTCCTCAAATCATCACTGACTATGGAAACTTCACACTAAACCTCAAGCAACTTAGATTCTGTGGCTCTCCACTCTTCTTCCAGATTCTGGGACTTTGATTTCCAAATGAAATGCAAAATTTACTTTTATCTGAACAGAGGTCATCTGCTGGTGTTTGTCCACTGTTTTTTATCAAGACCAAAGTCAG
The DNA here is from genome assembly GCA_020510985.1 of Pholidichthys leucotaenia. NCBI lineage: Eukaryota > Metazoa > Chordata > Actinopteri > Cichliformes > Pholidichthyidae > Pholidichthys > Pholidichthys leucotaenia. The sequence goes on along the minus strand of CM035838.1, from coordinate 59,001,727 downwards.
TGCAGTCGTCTACCAGGAAATTTTACAGCACTTCATGCTTCCCTCTGCTGACAAGCTTCATGGAGAAGCTGATTTCATTTTCCAGCAGAACTTGGCACCCCCCCACGCTGCCAAAAGTATCAAAACCTGGTTTAATGACCATGGCATCACTGTGTTTGATTGGGCAGCAAACTCTCCTGACCTAAAGCCCATAGATAATCTATGGAGGATTGTCAAGAGGAAGATGAAAGACACCAGACCCAACAATGCAGGTGAGCTGAAGTTCACTATCAAAACAACCTGGACCTTCATAACACCTCAGCAGTTGTCACAGGCTGATCACCTCCATGCCATGCCACACTGATACAGTAATTAATCCAAAAGGAGCCCTGACCAAGCATTGAGTGTGTACATGGACATACTTTTCAGTCGGACAACATTTCCATTCATAAACTATTTTTAAAAATTAATTTTTTATAATATTCTAATTTTTTGAGAAACTGAATTTGGGATTTTCATGGGCTGTAAGCCATAATCATCAAAATTAAAATAAATAAACACTTGAAATATATCACTCTCTGTGTAATGAATCTATATACACCTCAAAACCATCTCGGGGCTCCAGAATACCTCCCCCCAGGCCACGGGGGGCAGGGAGTGGGCGAACAACCTGAATCTGTTTTTCAATAGATTTGACCAACCGCCCTCCCCCCTGTCTGCACAACAACCACTGCTGCCTCTAAGAAATCAAGTCCTGCTACCCACTCCCCACTCCACCGACACCCCCCCCCCACTCCCAACACACAGCCCCCCATCCTGACCCTGACCAAGACCCAGGTGAGGACGGAGCTGAGGAAGATCAAGGCGAGGAAGGCGTCGGGACCGGACGGCATCAGCGCAAAGCTCCTCAAGTCCTGTGCAGACCAGCTGTGTGGGATTGTGACGTATATCTTCAACATGAGCCTGAAACTGGGGAGGGTACCACAGCTGTGGAAAACATCTTGTGTGGTACCTGTACCAAAAACTTCCCACCCCAAAGACCTGAACAGCTTCAGACCGGTGGCCTTGACGTCCCACTTGATGAAGACCCTGGAGAGACTGCTCCTTGCTCATCTCCGCCCCCTGGTGGAACCAGCGATGGATCCACTCCAGTTCGCCTACCAGCATGGCATTGGGGTGGAGGATGCGGTGATCTTCCTCCTTCACCGTTCTCTGTCCCACCTGGAGAAGCCCGGGAATATGGTGAGGATCATGTTCTTTGACTTCTCCAGTGCTTTCAACACCATCCAACCGATGATCCTGAAGGACAAGCTGCTGCGCGCAGGGGTGGACCAGCACCTGTCATCATGGATCCTGGACTACCTCACGAACCGGCCTCAGTTTGTGAGAACCCGGGACTGTGTTTCCGACACGATCATCAGTAGCACGGGGGCCCCCCAGGGAACGGTGCTGGCTCCCTTCTTGTTCACTCTTTATACTGCGGACTTCTCACACAACACAACACATTGCCATCTACAGAAGTTCTCTGATGACTCTGCGATCGTTGGTCTCATCTCCAGCGGAGATGAAGCTGAGTACAGAGGGCTTATCCAGGACTTTGTGGACTGGTGCCATCGGAACTGCCTCCAGATCAACGCGAGGAAAACTAAGGAGCTGGTGGTGGACTGCCGCAGGCATGGGCAGCCCCTCACAGCACCAGTAAATATACAGGGAACAGACATCGAGATGGTGACATCCTACAAGTACCTGGGTATTCATCTGAACAATAAACTAGACTGGTCACACAATACTGACGCACTCTACAAGAAGGGACAGCGCAGGCTGTTCCTGCTGAGGAGACTCAGGTCTTTTGGTGTACAAGGGGTGCTGCTGAAGTCATTCTATGACACGGTGGTGGCATCAGCCATCACTTTTGGAGTGGTCTGCTGGGGCAGTGGCATTACTGCAGCCGATAGGAAGAGACTGAACAAACTGATTAAGAAAGCTAGCTCTGTCCTGGGGCAACGCCTTGATCCGATGGAGGAGATAGGAGAGAGAAGGACGGTGGCTAAACTGTCATCTCTGCTGGAGTCCGAGTTCCACCCTATGCAGGACATACTGGATGCACTGAGGAGCTCATTTAGCAGCAGACTACATCATCCCAGGTGCACAACCGAGAGGTTTCGTAGGTCCTTCCTACCAACGGCTGTCAGACTGTACAACCTAAGCAGGGCTGCTCGCAGAGATAGCAAAAAGACGTAACAAACTAATAGTTTTTTTTTTTTTTTTTTTTTGAATGCAAAAGATGCAATAGACTTACACAATGGTCCTCTCCGGCATACAACTAGGAACATACCGGTCGCTATGGAGGGTGAGAATATGTATGGGCACATAATCATACCATGTAGGATAACTAAATAGACGGTTATGCTGTTTCATCCCACCTAGCAACAATGCTCTGCACTGTGTGTGTTTATATATTTACATATTTATTCCATCTAGCTACAATGCTCTGCACTGGGTGTGTTTATATTTATATATCTATATATTTATTCCATCTAGCTACAATGCTCCGCACTGTGTTTTTATATATCTACATATTATTCCATCTAGCTACATTGCTCCGCACTGTGTGTGTTTATATACTTGCATATTTATTCCACCTAGCTGCAATGCTCCATACTGTGGGTGTTTATATATTTACATATTTATTCCATCTAGCTACAATGCTCTGCACTGTGTGTTCATATATTCATATATTTATTCCATCCAGCTACAATGCTCTGCACTGTGTGTCTGTGTGTGTGTGTGTGTATATATATATTTTATAGTAATATGTACATATGTATATTAGCTGCTCTTGCTTGCTTGTTTTTTCTTGCCTTCTGATTGTTGCTCTGAGTGTTGCTATCCCTGTGCTGTTGCAATCCTGGAATTTCCCCGTTGTGGGACTAATAAAGGCTTATCTTATCTTATACTATATGGGTTTCACTTTCTGAAATGAGTGACAAAAAATGTTGAACTTTTTCATGATGTTTTAATTTTTTGAGCTGTACCTGCATTTCAAATGGAGCCACTGACCTAAAATTTTCACCAGAGATCAGTAACAACCAAAGTAATCCATACATGCAAAGAAATCAAGGCAACTGTGTTCACAAAACAAGTTATATTTGGTGAAATTCATTTAATATTTAGTAGAAAAGCCTTTGTTCAATTTTAATTCAATTTTATTTATATTAGTGCCATTTCATCCTGGAATTTCCCCATTGTGTGACTAATAAAGGCTTATCATATCTTATCTTATCTTATTTCACACCAACAGTCATCTCATAGCACTTTCAACTACACTACCGTTCAAAAGTTTGGGGTCACCCAGACAATTTTGTGTTTTCCATGAAAAGTCACACTTTTATTTATCACCATGAGTTGTAAAATGAAGAGAAAATATAATCAAGACATTGACAAGGTTAGAAATAATGATTTGTATTTGAAACAATAATTTTTTCCTTCAAACTTTGCTTTCGTCAAAGAATCCTCCATTTGCAGCAATTACAGCATTGCAGACCTTTGGCGTTCTAGCTGTTAATTTGTTGAGCTAATCTGGAGAAATTTCACCCCACGCTTCTAGAAGCCCCTCCCACAAGTTGGATTGGCTGGATGGGCACTTCTTGCGTACCATATGGTCAAGCTGCTCCCACAATAGCTCAATGGGGTTTAGATCTGGTGACTGCGCTGGCCACTCCATTACAGATAGAATACCAGCTGCCTGCTTCTTCTCTAAATAGTTCTTGCACAATTTGGAGGTGTGCTTTGGGTCATTGTCCTGTTGTAGGATGAAATTGGCTCCAATCAAGCACTGTCCACAGGGTATGGCATGGCATTGCAAAATGGAGTGATAGCCTTCCTTATTCAAAATCCAATTTACCCTGAACAAATCTCCCACCTTACCAGCACCAAAGCAACCCCAGACCATCACGTTACCCCCACCTTGCTTAACAGATGGCGTCAGGCACTCTTTCAGCATCTTTTCAGTTGTTCTGTGTCTCATAAATGTTCTTCTGTGTGATCCAAACACCTCAAACTTCGATTTGTCCGTCCATAACACTTTTTTCCAATCTTCCTCTGTCCAATGTCTGTGTTCTTTTGCCCATATTAATCTTTTTCTTTTATTGGCCAGTCTCAGATATGGCTTTTTCTTTGCCACTCTGCCCTGAAGGCCAGCATCCCGGAGTCGCCTCTTCACTGTAGATGTTGACACTGGCGTTTTGCGGGTACTATTTAATGAAGCTGCCAGTTGAGGACCTGTGAGGCGTCTATTTCTCAAACTAGAGACTCTAATGTACTTATCTTCTTGCTCAGTTGTGCAGCGGGGCCTCCCACTTCTCTTTCTACTCTGGTTAGAGACTGTTTGTGCTGTTCTCTGAAGGGAGTAGTACACACCGTTGTAGGAAATCTTCAGTTTCTTGGCAATTTCTTGCATGGAATAGCCTTCATTTCTTGTTTCTAAGAATAAGAATAGACTGTCGAGTTTCACATGAAAGTTCTCTTTTTCTGGCCATTTTGAGCGTTTAATCAACCCCACAAATGTGATGCTCCAGATACTCAACCTGCTCAAAGGAAGGTCAGTTTTATAGCTTCTCTAACCAGCTAAACTGTTTTCAGCTGTGCTAACATGATTGCACAAGGGTTTTCTAATCATCCATTAGCCTTCTGACGCAATGAGCAAACACATTGTACCATTAGAACACTGGAGTGATAGTTGCTGGAAATGGGCCTCTATACACCTATGTAGATTTTGCACCAAAAACCAGACATTTGCAGCTAGAATAGTCATTTACCACATTAGCAATGTACAAAGTGTATTTCTGATTAGTTTAAAGTTATCTTCATTGAAAAAAAACAGTGCTTTTCTTTCAAAAATAAGGACATTTCTAAGTGACCCCAAACTTTTGAACGGTAGTGTATGTTGGTAATAACAGATTCCTGATTCCTCCTGTATGGAGAAACTAGGCACAGGCATTGCTCAGGAGTGATTTTAGCCCATTCTTCCACACAAACTGTCTTCAAATCTTGAAGGTTCCAAGGGTGTCTTCTGTGAACTCTTATCTTCAGTTCATGCCATAGATTTTCAATTGGATTCAGGTCAGGTGACTGACTGGGCCATTCTGGCAGCTTTATTTTCCTTCTCTGGAGCCAGTTGAGAGTTTTTGTCACGAACTGAGTTCTGGATGTTCTGTCAGACTCAGTCTCATGGCTCTTTCTTTGTATTTATATATATTTATCATATTTTGTGTGCTGAGTTTCAGTACTGCTTTCTGTTTTTCTGTTGAGGCTCCAGTTTTGTTTCATGCCTATTTGTAATGATTTATCAGTCTGCATTGACTATGTTTATTGCTTATATTTATTCTGTGGTGTTTTTCTCTGGGTTGACAGCTGTCATATTTCCGAGTTTGTGCTCTGCAGGGGGCGTCGCCTGTCAAACTGTCAGTCCAGCCACTCTTCCCTCACCTCTCCCAGCTGATCTCAATCAGCACTCATTGTTTCCTTTTGCCCGCTCATGTGAACCCATACCTGTCACTTGTTATGTAATGGGTTTTGATCCCTATTTAAGGGAGGTTGTTTTTCATTTTCATTGCTGCTGCCTTGACTCATCAGGCATTATCCAAGCCTCTCCTTATGTCCGTCAGAGCCCTGTTTCTGCTCTGGCGTACGACTCCTGTAAGTTTTTCCCACGCTGTTATTTTTTCATTTTGAGTATCTTGTTGAACTTTATGTTTGTTGTTTTTGTTAATAAATATCATAAGCTCACAGTCCGGCACCTGGGTCCATTCTCTCTGGCCCGAAGGGGCATTTATGATCGTTTTCTTGGTTGTGTGATTGGGATCATTGTCTTGCGAAATGTCCACCCTTGTTTCATCTTCAGCATCTTGGCATATGGCAATAGGTTCTTATCAAGAATTTCTGTACACTTGTCCATTCATCTTGCCCCCAGTTATATGAAGTCTGCCTGTATCATGTTTTGAAAAACACCCCCACACCATGATGCTCCCACCTCCAAACATCAGTGTTGGTATGGTGTTTTTGGGCTAATGTGCAGTGCCATTCCTCCTCCAAGCATGCTGTGGGTTGTGGCAATCAAAAAGTTCAAGTTTGGTCTCATTTGACCAGACTATGTTCTCCCAGTAGTTTACTGGCTTGCCAAAATGTTGTGCAGCAAACTTTCAATGAGCTTTAACGTGTTTTTTCTTCAGCAATGGAGTTTTGTGAGGAGAACAAGCATAGAGCCCATGTTGGTTGAGTGCATTACTTATTGATTTTTTTTTTTTGAAACAGCAGTACCTGCTAACTCTAGGTTTTTCTGGAGCTCTCCACGAGTGGTTTTTGGCTCTTGGATAACTCTTCTGTTAATTCTTTTGACTCTTTGAAGAAATCTTGTGCAAATAAATTCTTTAAAAATCCTTCAATGTGATTTTCTGGATTTTTTTTTTCTCATTTTGTCTCTCATAGTTGAGGTGTACCTATGATGAAAATTGGAGACCTCTCTCATCTTTTAAGTGGTAGAACTTGCACAATTGGTGGCTGACTAAATACTTTTTTGCCCCACTGTATATAGCACTTTTTCCTCATCTCTAGATGACCAAAGCGCTTTACAGATCCTGCTATCCACACATTCACACACTGATGGCGGTGGAGCTGCCATGCACCGGCACTAGTCTGACCCACCAGGAGCAACTGGGGGTTCAGTGTCTTGCTCAAGGCCATTTCAACATGCAGACTGCAGACAGAGTGGGAATCAAACCCCTGACCCTCTGATCAGTAGTCAGCCACAATACACCTGGGCCACAGCCGCCCCCAGAAGGAAGGAGGAGGAGGAGGAGGAAGACTGACTATTTTTATCATATTTGTCAAATATTTTTAACCTGTTGCACTTCGGTGTACCGCGGGCGGGCACATCTCTGCGTCCTAGAGCGCACGAGGGCACCCTAGGGCGCACTGAAGAAAAAAAAAAGCTGCATTTCCGTTCTTCCACTACAGACACAGCCGCGGACAGAAAGCCAAAGGAGTGCTTTGATTGGTTTAGATGTGATTGACCTCTCATTTGACTAATAAGAGCCTTGAATTGGGTTTCTGAAACCTTGAAGAACCAATGACTGAAAACCTAGCAAGAAGGACCCGCCTACCAACGGCTGCGAATACAGCCAGCCAATTGAAGCACAGAAGTTCGAAAGCTGTTTTGTGTAAGGCTGGGTGACACACAGGCGTTCGCCAGTCTTTTTTTCTTACTACTGTTTTTATTTGTTTTGAAAAATCGTTCGCCAAAACCGCAATCATGGAAGCGCAAAACCGCAATAATGGAATTATGGTTTGACCGGGTCGCGTGACCAGAACCCCGAGTCCATAAAAAGCGGACCAGCTTCATGTTCGTCTGACAATGAGGAAGAGAAGTTCGCCAGTTACGCTGCTGTTGTGGACAGGTAAGTGTTATAAGCTAAATTATTCTTTATCCCTGAAAATTGTAATCGAAATGACTTTTGACCGATCGGTAAATTACAACTGTGCGTTATCGCAAAATGACGGACCCAGACCGCTCCGGTCCCCCGTCATGTTGTGAACGCCCCCCCCCCCGCTACTCTTCTGTAGCGGATTGCAGATATATTGCAGATATTTTAGTCCAACTGTGCGTATTAGACCGCGGCTCACAGAGCGTGTACCGCGGCGCACGGACTGGACACGGTTCGTGCGCCACGTCCGGACCGTGAACGCCCCCCCCCCCCCGCCGCCGCTACTGTTCTGTAGCGGATTGCAGATATTATTGCAGATATTTTAGTCCAACTGTGCGTATTAGACCGCGGCGCACAGAGTGTGTACCGCGGCGCACGGTCTGGACACGGTTCGTGCGCCGCATCCGGACCGTGAACACCCCCCCCCCGCTACTGTTCTGTAGCGGATTGCAGATATTTTAGTCCAACTGTGCGTATTAGACCGTGGCGCACCGTCACCGCTTTCCGTCATGTAGCGATGGGCGATGTCCGTCCTCTGTAGCGGGGGGGTGGGGGGGAGTTGTTATCTTCTACATTACAAATATTCTAGTATAATTTTTAGTGCACTGTAGGTTATTTTTTCTTGTAAAAAAAAAGCCACACATTTTTTTACATGGCATGCTTCTTTGTGTGTGGGGGCTTGTTTGTTCATTCATTCATTAATTCATGAATAAACAACCCCCCCCCACACACACACACAGCCCTTCACCTTTCATTAGAGCCCAAGATGAAGCTTCTATATTGAATCATTCAAAAGTTACAGACGTTTTTCCAAACTGTGTCATTTGGCACAATTTGGCACAGTTCAAAAACAACCTAAGAAAAAAGTTGTGTAATATATTAATTTTTTGTGGTATTGTTACAAAATTTTGACCTCAGCTGGATAACACTTGGTTCTACATTTCTGTTGCATTTTCCAGCCCGGATCTGAAGCTGTGTGTTATTTGCAAGCATTTGTATCCAAAAAAACACCCAGGCAAAATTTATTTTCTTCAAGTTCAGTATGTTTAGATGACTGTTACTCAGTGGCAGGAGCACTTAGAGAGATTATGACTGTTTTGCCAAAAAATTCAAAGTGTTTTCTTTTAAATGAGACCAACCCCATGAAGATGCTGCAAAGGGTTGAAGAACAGCTTTTGATTTACTTTGGGTACGTTATTTTTTTTGGCGTTTTTAGGGAAACTGACCAGAGTGCAAGGGGTTAAACAGTATTTTTAAAGTCTGCTTGTTAACAGGGTTGCTCAAAACATATCAGATATGCATAACTAACAGACCTCATAAAAAGTGTATTTTGATAACCGAGCTGGGCAAATCCAATTATTTGATGGTTTACTGTTTGTTTTTTTTTCTATACCTAATTGAAATGTATAAAATAAAGGGTAATTTTTTTTCACCTGTGCTCAAATTGTCCTCAAATTGTGAAATCACCCACTTAACATTCTCCTGTAATTGTATCATTACCTGTGGACTGTCTTCTTTCATTATTTATGAATTCTCCAGCAGCTACTGTATGCTCCTATGACAGTTCCTGAGGTGTGGTTATAACGACGCAAGTTTAATTCAATTCAATTCAATTCAACTTTATTCATATAGCGCCATTTCACAACAACAGTCATCTCATAGCACTATCAACTGTAGGGGGGACCCCCACAGTTGCAGAAAGACCCCAGCAATCAGGCGATCCCCTGTGAGCAAGCACTTGGCGACGGTGGAGAGGAAAAACTCCCTTTTAACAGGAAGAAACCTCCAGCAGAACCAGGCTCAGGGAGGGGCAGTCATCTGCTGCGACTGGCTGGGGGGTGAGGGGATAGAGAAGAGGAAAAGAACAGACATGTAGAGAGCAAACAGCACGATGGGGACTCAATCTATGGGAGAGAACAAACAAATGTTAATGACCAGCAAAAAAAAAATATTTCATAGAGAGTGAGGAAAGGAGTGAGGCCCAGTGCATTACTGGAGGTCCCCCGGCTGACTAAACCTATTAGCAGCATAACTAAGGGAGGGTTCAGAAACACATGATCCCTCCCTAATTGTAGGCTAGATCAAAAAGGTAGGTTTTAGCCCTATTCTTAAAAACAGAGATCGAGTCTGACTCCCGAATCCAGATTGGCAGCTGATTCCACAGGAGAGGAGCTTGATAACTGAAGGCTCTGCCTCCCATTGTACTTTTGGAGATTCTAGGTATTACAAGTAATCCTGCATTTTGAGAGCGTAGTGCTCTGTTAGGATAATACGGTAGTATCAGATCTTTTAAATAAAAAGGAGCCTGATTGTTTAGAGCTTTGTAAGTGAGAAGAAGGATTTTAAACTTAATTCTAAACTCTATGGGAAGCCAATGAAGGGAGGCCAGAACCGGAGAGATATGATCTCTCTTTCTAGTACCTGTTAAAACTCTTGCTGCAGCATTTTGGATCACTTTACAACAGTGCTTGTGAACATTCACTTGAATTTTGTTTTTGAGAAAAACTTATGTTGTTCAGTGATGCATCGGATTCTGTAAGTAGCACCGTCATAGTCTGCTTGTTGGTCTTGGGAAACACTTGTGTTAGGAACTATGCTTTTGGGAAATGCAGCCCTGAATTCTAATCTGTGATTCCAGTGGGACACAAATATGCTACTTCAGTAGATAAATGTATAGGACTTTTTAAATAGAATGTATACAATTTTATCCAAAATTTCACACTGTCACTTTATCATAGTAATTCTTCAAAGTTTTCTCCAGCTTGCTAACCAGTTGTGGATAAAGCCAGCACGGCTCTGTTTCTGAATGGTTAAAAGAAAAAAACAACAAAACAGAAAGCCAAGCTTAAACAGTGTAAGCATGCTAATACAGTTTGCTGACACACACTTTGCAAACATTCACAAACTTAATTGAAAAGATAAACAGCAGCTGACAACTGAACTGTGTGTTGCACTTTGCAATCCAAACATCACTCAACTATTTATGATACATCACTTCCACAGGACAAGGTTGTCATGTACAAAGGTTTCAGGATGTGAGTTGGCTCTTTTCAAACAAACAGAACAAACCTAAATACTCTAATCAGTCCCAGCACTCTAACATATGGCTGTTTCTGGCCTACATATTCAGCCAATGCTCTGTTGTTTAGGACTCTAGTGAGACAGTGGACCACCAACACTGAGAACCGCTCTCTTGGCACTCTCAGTTGTTCACCAATAAAGAGTGTTTTCCACTGCCTGCCTTATGATGTCATTCTGGTTCATAATGCCAAACTAATAACCACCATAGACTCAGGAATGTGCATTTGTGCAAATGTATGTGTGCGAAAAACTCCCTGTCAGCTTCCTAATGAGTCCTGAGTTGGAATGAATGATAATGTGCAGCTGAAGGTCAAAGCTGGTGATGATTGGTTTCATTTTCCCTTTATTCTTAGTTTTTTTTTTCTACTTAAAGTCAGTCGTCATGTTTCAAAGCATGCCCATAAAGTCTGCAGAGATAGGAGTATTGACAGTAAGCAGGCAGACTAAGATAAAAGTAAAACAAAGAAGCAGTCATCAGATTTTTTTTTAACTTCCTATCTCATCTTTCATAAAATGGTTTATGATTATATTTCCCTGGAAAATCTTCCATGCTTGAAGAGATAAGCATTTCTTTAAATATGGCATGTTAATCAGATGCTACCAGCTGAAAACTGATTTTGGTTTTTATACATGTCATCACAGCAGTCTGTCGTGGGCGACAATGACTGTTTCATTTAGGTCTGATCAGATTCCTCCACATAGCTCTGTCCTTAGCCTTCCACTGCCAGGAACTCCTGTCTATGTCCAACTTCTTCAAGTTTCTTTTTACAGTGTCTTTAAATCTGAACCTTGGTCTACCCTGATTGCGTTTGCCCTCACATAACTGTGAGTAGAGTAATTGCTGAGGGATACGCTGGTGGTCCATCCTCTCAACATGTCTGAGCCATCTCAGATTCATCTGTATTAGCATGTCCTCCATTGATGGTAGACCAGCTTGTTTCAACACTTCTATGTTTGTTATCTTGTCTTTCCATGAGATGTTCATTATGGCTCGAAGGTGTCTCATCATGTACGCGTGGAGTTTCTTCACCTGCACTCTGTAGACAGTCCAAGTTTCAGCACCGCATAATAGAGTAGCCAGTACTGTTGCTCTGTACACTTTGCATTTCACACAGATAGACACGTGTAG